>CM066164.1:1845000-2445000 GCA_033629205.1 Lithocarpus polystachyus | reverse complement strand
AGGTCCGAGGACGCAACATTCGCTTAAGTTCTGTTTGAACACTTGTAAAATGGACGGAGTGTTAATTTCCCTTAAGAGTGAGGTCCGAGGACGCAACATTCGCTTAAGTTCTGTTTGAACACTTGTAAAATGAACAGAGTGTTAATTTCCCTTAAGAGTGAGGTCCGAGGACGCAACATTCGCTTAAGTTCTGTTTGAACACTTGTAAAATTGAACGGAGTGTTAATTTCCCTTAAGAGTGAAGTCCGAGGACGCAACATTCGCTTAAGTTCTGTTTGAACACTTGTAAAATTGATCGGAGTGTTAATTTCCCTTAAGAGTGAGGTCCGAGGACGCAACATTCGCTTAAGTTCTGTTTGAACACTTGTAAAATTGAACGGAGTGTTAATTTCCCTTAAGAGTGAGGTCCGAGGACGCAACATTCCCTTAAGTTCTGTTTGAACACTTGTAAAATGGACGGAGTGTTAATTTCCCTTAAGAGTGAGGTCCGAGGACGCAACATTCGCTTAAGTTCTGTTTGAACACTTGTAAAATTGATCGGAGTGTTAATTTCCCTTAAGAGTGAGGTCCGAGGACGCAACATTCGCTTAAGTTCTGTTTGAACACTTGTAAAATTGAACGGAGTTGCAGCGGGAGAAGTAAAACAAGTAACGACTAAAAGGGAACTTTCATTAATAATAGTACCTTTTCAGGTTATTTACATTCCATGGGTGTGGTACAGTTCTTTCATCTAGGTCTTCGAGGTAGTATGCACCAATGCCTGCTACCGAAGTGATGCGGTATGGGCCTTCCCAATTGGGTCCTAGCTTCCCCCAGGTAGGGTTCCTGGTGTTGCCCACGACTTTCCTCAGCACCAGGTCTCCTATCGCCAGGGGCCTTAGTTTAACATGAGCGTCGTAACCCCGCTTGAGTTTGTTCTGGTAGTACGCTAATTGGACCCTCGCAACATCCCTTCTCTCATCTAGTAGGTCCAGGCTTTCCCCTAGCAGCTCGTCGTTACTCCTCGGGCTAAAACAGGTGGTTCTTAGCGTTGGGAAGCCGGTTTCCAATGGAATTACGGCCTCGGCTCCATAGGTCAATGAGAAAGGGGTCTCTCCTATTAATCTCCGTGGCGTAGTCTGATAGGTCCAGAGGACATGAGGTAGCTCTTCCACCCACCTTCCCTTCGCATCGTCCAGCCTTTTCTTAAGACCATCCACTATGGTCTTGTTTACGGCTTCAGCCTGTCCGTTCCCCTGCGGGTAGGCAGGAGTGGAGTAACGATTCTTAATCCCAAGGCTGCTGCAATAGCGTCGGAAGGCTTTGCTGTCAAATTGGAGGCCGTTATCCGAGATGAGGGTGTGGGGGACTCCGAATCGGGTGACGATGTTCCTCCAAATAAACTTCTTGACGTCTACGTCTCTGATGTTTGCTAATGGCTCGGCCTCTACCCATTTGGTAAAGTAGTCTGTGCCGACCAGTAAGTATTTTCTGTTGCCGACGGCCTTGGGGAATGGGCCTACGATGTCTAAGCCCCACTGAGCGAACGGCCACGGGCTAGACAGGGGGTTAAGGACTCCGCCCGGCTGGTGCATATTTGGCGCGAACCTTTGGCACTGGTCGCACTTCTTTACGTACTCTTGGGCTTCCTTTTTCATATTGGGCCACCAGTAGCCTTGAGTGATGGCTCTGTGCGGCAAGGACCTCCCTCCTGTGTGGCTTCCGCATATTCCTTCGTGCATTTCTTCTAAGAGTAACTCCGTTGCTTCGGGGTGGACGCACAGCAGGTACGGTCCGGAAAAGGACCGCCTGTACAGCTTCCGCTCCTCCGATAGCCAAAACCTTGAGGCTTTCCATCGGATCTTGTCGGCTTCTCCCTTGTCCTCGGGGAGGACGTTATCACTCAGAAATAGTATCACCGGGTCCATCCAGCTGGCACCCGCCCTGACTTGATGGACACGGGTGGCATCATTCCTTGTCCCCGTGGGTGCATGCAAGTCCTCCACCAGTATGATCCGAGGCAGGCTATGGGCCGAGGAGGTGGCTAGTGTGGCCAAGGAGTCGGCGTGCGTGTTGCCGCTTCTTGGTATGCGCTGCAGGGTGAAGGATTCGAAGTGAGATCTTAGGTGTCCAGCTCGGCTAAGGCATTCCTGCATTCTTCCATCTCTGGCTTCCAGATCTCCGTTCACCTGGCCCACTACCAACACTGAGTCCGAGAACACGTTCACCCTTTTTCCGCCGAGTTTTTCAATCATGGACATCCCTTTCAGTAGGGCTTCGTACTCGGCCTCATTGTTCGTGGCCGAGAAGCCCAGTCTTAGCGCTTTTTCAATAATGAGCCCCTCGGGAGAGGTGAGGACTAGCCCCACTCCAGAGCCTCTTTGGTTCGATGCCCCATCAATGTACACCTTCCAACAAGCCGGCTCTTGGATCGAGATTAGGCCAACCGTCTCCACAGACGGCGCCAATTGTGGGGACCGGTGCTTGAGTTCTAGGCCCAATGAGGTGCAAGAGCTCAAGCTCAAGAACTCCGACAATAAATTTGTAGAGAAGTGGGTTAGAAGGATGGGCTAACGTGAGCAGAATAACAGGCCGGGCAATGTAGGGATCACCCAAGTTCTGTCAAGGTAAATGCTCTTTCTTCTTATTCCAGAAAATCTTTCCTTTGTTGTATTCACTTTTTCCTTCATACAAATTTTTCTCCCCCCCTCCTTGCTTGGGGGTCTCTTACATTATATACCTTCCATCTGGATGATCCTGAGCTTCCACTTGTTGGTCATCCAAGTCACTACTTGAGTACATGTCCCATCAGACGCCCACTCTGACTTCCTGTGAGTTGCAGTAGCCAAGGTAACACTGTTCAGGGAGTCTCCTCCTCATTAATGCGGCCAGAAAAGCAGCTGCTGCGCATTGAATGTGGAGGTAGTAGCCTAAATTTCCTATTGTGCCCCTGAAGTGCGCGCCCGCTGTTGGAGCTCTTCGCGCACCCGTTTTGGCCAGTGGGCTCGGACTCGGAGAGGGGTTCACGTATTCGAGGAGGTAATTCTCCTCGGACAGGCCCAATATGGCAGCTGAAACCAAGCCCCCACACAAAGTATAAGAATAGATCTCACTTAAAATAGTCGCCTTAGGCCACACATTACCTTGGGCCAGCCTTGCTTAACAATACACTCATGAATTATTTTATAGGTATGCTTTGTAAAATAAACTATGTTTGTTTAATCCCATTTAATTTGTTTCTTCCTTTATATTAATATTCACGGTTGTCGGTTGTCACTACTTGAATTATATTTAGTTGAGATAAGGATTTTTCAAAGTTGTCTTGGGAGACTCTAATGCAGGAACAGAGAAGGAAAGATTATGAAAAGAGTTAAGAAGAAGCTAGTTGCTAACCTATGTGATGTGCATGAAATTTATTTTTTTGAAGTTAATATATATTATAATTAAAAAAATTTCTATATTATAAATATTAAAAGCAAAATATGGGTTTCAGTTAACTCAATTAATAAATCATTTTGTCGATGAATAAAAAATTAGGGTTGAATCCCATCTTATAATATATATTGAGTCATTTATCAGTTTGTATCTCATCTTTTGTTCTAACCAATGCCTTTGGTATGAAACATTACAAGACCGTTCATGTAGTCAGTCACCTATTTTCAAGGAGAAAAATGATATGACATGTCCTTTAGTTCTAAAAAGCCGAGATGTAAACGACACCTAATTTTTTTTTTTTTTTTTTGAAAACTACTTGCAGTTTAGATTAAATGTTAAAAATGTGTAATTTAGTAGTTCCGATCCAATCGGATCCAACCATTTGGAACGGCTCTTGGGTTGGATTGACGTAGTCCATAATTTGGCCAATACATAATTTTTCTCTCTATTCTATCCTGTAGTGTGACTTCTACCCTAATTTGACTGCCATCCACATTTGGGACCAACAACATTAGTAACCAGCCACTACAAATCAACTAAATGTTGCTGGCTATTGCTTGCTGTTGTCCGCAACCACTTGTCATGAGGCCCATCAAAATATAGAAGGTTGAAATTACAAAAACGCTAATTATTGTTACATACCCTGAGTATATATAATATATAATTATCACCACTATTACAAAAATATTGATGATGCCATTAATGACCTTAAACAACTTAAGATCATAATTGCATTAAATTGGCTAAATCAACCATTTGCAAAAAACTTACTGGCACATTAATGTAGTTGAGACTTGAGATAATAGTATTATACATCTGCTACTAATTCCATATTCATGTTCAACAAGCCACACCAATTTTGTTCTCAAAAAGTAAAAAAAAAAAAAGGCCACATAAATTCCGTATATTACAATCGCTACAATTCGTCTAGTTATTGATGACAGCAAAATAACAAAACATCTTAATGGTTGATATTGCTTTCTAAAAAGTCACTAACAAATGCATCCAAGTGAGAATCAAATGATCCACCTTTAGCAGTCGCTTGATCACACATATTTTTAAGTTCTCTTGCTCTTTTCCTAGTTTCTTTTCCCTCACAACTTTCAAGATCCATAAACCTTTGTATGTGTTGTAATATATCTTCTGTTGCCACCAAAATTTCACTTCCAATCTCTGCTCTCTTTACCCTCCACCCAATCTTCCAGTCTTCCTCAATTTTCCTACTGTTAGGAACTTGATCCAAAAATAAAGGAAAAGCAAGCATAGGAATGCCTGCATAAATAGTTTCTTGGACTGAATTCCATCCAGAATGGGACCAAAATCCACCTACAGAAGGATGGCACAACACTCTTAGTTGGTCACACCAAGGCACTACCAACCCTTTATCACCACCACAAGTTTCTTTCAGCCTAGAAGCTTCCCCTCGCGCCACCCACAAGAACCGAACACCACTACTACAAAGCGCGACTGCGAATTCATCCATTTGAGTGCTTGAAAGCTCAAAAAAACTTCCAAATGAAACATACAAGACAGAGCCTGCAGGCTGAGAATCCAACCATTTTAGATAGTCAATATTTGATGTAGTTGTAAAGGAACTATGTTGATCAAGTTTTGGTTCCAAGCAACGGTTGGTAGGACCAATAGGGTACACAGGGAAAGGAAATGTTGCTTTCAAAGAGTCAAATGTTGGAGCTTCATGCTCATAGAAGGAATTAACAAGAAGATATTGTGCTTTGGACACCATTGAAAAGCAATTCAAGATTTGTTCCATTCCCTTTGGGTTGTTTTCATGAAATACGATTCGTAAGTCTTCTAAATGAGTTGAAGAAATCCCGGGTATGTTTTCCACATGATTGTCTTCGTCATCTATCACACCAAAGAACAAAATAATATCTTATGAAACCGACTAATATGCACTGATTGCAAATCGATCTTTTGCACTTGAAATAGGTGGGCTTAGTTGAAAAACAAAGTGACTAGTTAGCCAGGAAAACAATCCTCTCCACTTAAAATGAACATATTTCATGGTTTGGATCAAATATTATAAATTTAGAAGTTTATCAATTGCTTTACCATTTAAAATTCTGATGCTGCAAATATATTGTTTGATCTAAGAAATAAAATATACAGTGAAATGAATTCTCTCGTGATTTGAAACTAACATGCAAACCAATTAAATTTAATTTCTTTGAGGTGTCCAACTAGTAAAAATATACATATATTAAAATTATAGTAAGGAAGTGGAGATAATTCAAGTAATACCAGGGACATGGATAAAAATCTTTTGTCCCATATTGAATAGTCCATTTTATATATGCTCTATCAATTATAATTTGTCACATAATTAATAATAATAATAACCATTTTATATATGCTCTATCAATTATAATCTGTCACATGTTTAATAATAATAATAATAATCAAAGTTTAAAATGAAAAAAAAAAGGACATATAATAGAGTACAAAGTGGAACGCTAAGAGTAAAACATATGATTTTATTCCTAAAGACATCATTTTTTTAAATGTTGACATGACATATTGTGATTAGAGTGACATTACTTTTACCTGAGTTCATTATTGACACTACTTTTATTATATTATATACCAATTATCATCAAAGCTGACCCAATAGAATTTGATGCCTAAAGCAATGATTTTAAGTGAATTCCTATCTATATTTAGATATAAATTAAATAACATCTATTTAAATTTATATATCATAATTTTTTTATGTAAAAATTACTCTTCTTGATTTTGAAATACAAAATTATTAATTTAATTTTTGTATCTCTCTTTTAATTTGATTAACAACTAATACACTCTTCTTACTTTTTGGCATAAAAATTATTGATCATCTTTATGGTCAATAATAATTTGTCGTACTTTACTTACAACCGTTTTTTTTTTTTAATAAAATAATGTAGGTTTTTAATTGGATTGACTTTTTATTGATTCAATATTCGGGGTCTTTATATATATATATATATATATATATATTTTAGTTAGGAAACGAAAATTTTGAACATTTGAACATATTCGATCGAAACAACCTTATGAAAACAATTATTACACTACTCCAATTAGGGTTTTTGTTAATTTTTAATTTATTTTATTAATGGAACCTATCACAACAAATTTTGTTAGTAGCTATGAAAAAAGAATTACAAAAATAGTGTCCCAAGGAAAGAGTATATCATGGGTTTGAAGGATTATCATTTTAAGAGAAAATTTATAGGCCTAACTTTTTACTTTTAAAAATTCAATAGTTGCAATGAGAGAAGGTTATTTGAATTCTAAAGATTTCTGTTGAAAATATTATATTATACTAACCAGTTGAGTCATAAGACTTTTGATTAGAACACAATTTTTGTACCATAATTTCTAGTGCAATTGTAATATTCGTGGTTGTGAGTGAAAAAATAAAAACGGTGGGTCAATCAATATGATAGGACTGGTTCTTAAATCACAGTCACATGTGTTATTAAATTGGGGCAAAAAATGTGAAAGATGAGATCTGTTATTTTTCTTTCGCACTAACATGCATTATTACTAAAGGAAGTACCTATAAAGTGAAGCGGCAAATGATGGTGCTGTGTGAAAACATAATAACGATGAAGCATGGAGAAAAAGAAAGCTGATATGCTCCAAAGCGAGGCAATTGGAATTTCCTTTCGAATCGCTAAGTCGAATGGCCACTGCAGCTCAAAGTCAGCTATGATTCTATCCACCGGAGGGTCGAGTCGATCCAGGAGTTCTTCAACGGGAGCTTCCATTTTCGCCTTCACCACTTCGTTAAAGGGCCCAAAGTCACCCATTTTTTCACGCTCGACCACGTTAGGGATGGTAGCGAAGCGAATGGTGTTGTTACTATTATCATTTGGCTTGCCAGGGTCGGAGCCACAGATACAGCTGAGCCACTCTTCAGTGACAACGATGGTGATGAGAATTCCATGGCCTTGTTTTGAAGATAATGACTTGCAAACACCCATCATGGCGTTGATGTGGCCTTGGCATGGGAAAGGTATTGCCGCCACGTGCCGAAAGGTGATTGATTCCATATATATTTATATATAGACACACTTAAACACACAAGGTATAGAGGGGTGACTGAACTGATACAAAAGAAAGAAGATGAACAGTGCAATTATATTGATAGGCCTGTATTATCTTTCTAGTTTTGCTTCTCTGCCCTCAACATACCAAGCCTTTTATTGGCGATGGACTTCAAACTATTATACAATCTAGCATGTATTAACAGTACACTCATGAATTATTTTATAGATATGCTTAATTTGTAAAATATAAACTATGTTTCTTTAATCCCATTTGTGTCTTCCTTGATACCAGTATTCATGGTTGTCGGTTGTCACCACTTGGATTATAGATATTTGAGAAGGAATTTTCAAAGTTATCTTAGGAGACACATATGCAAGGAACAGACAAGGAAAGGTTATTGTTATATATATATATATATATATATATATATATATATAAAAGGTTATGCTAAGAGTTAAGAAGAAGCTAGTCGCTATAAACTTGTGATGTGCATGAAAGTTTTTTCTTGAAGTTAATAACTATATATATAACACATTATAATTAAAAATTTTCTTTATTAAGAAGATTAAAAGTAAAATATGGGTTCCAGTTAACTTAACTAGTAAAGCATTTTGTCGACGAATAAGAGAGATTAGGGTCGAATTTCGCCTATACCAAAAACCAATTGATGTTTTTTCCTGATAATAAAGAAAAATTATCAAGGAATAGATACTATATATAGATTGAAATATTATCATAACTATAAATAAATAAATAAATAAAATATGTAAAACAAAACAAACTTTCTCAAAAACTCAAAAGGTAAGTAGAGAAAATATTCATTTCTAAACAATATTTAGTACAAAATTTTGTACATCATCAAAATTCACTAGATATTGGCAATAAATATTACTTAAAAAAATTCATAAAATCAAAATTTTACACCCTATATCCAAAAAAAATATGTTACTTATCTAAAAATTTATAAATCAAGAATTTTTTTTTGAACATACACTTTTAGGATCCAAAACCTAATATAAACAGAAATTGAAACAGAAAAGAAAGCAAAAATAACATCAAAATTCAAACTTTCTCTCCCTAATGTCCAAAATATAGAAAAACTTATCTCAAACCCAAATTAAAATGAAATTAATGCCACAAGATATAGTATTTGTAATAATCAATTATTCAAATAATTGATAAACACATTCAAATACATAGCCAAGTCAAGCATGTTATAACATAAACTTAAATTTTCACTTTCAAAACAAGTATTTACCCAAACTTTATATATATATATATATATATATATATTAATCCAAACAAAATTCAAACCAAATTCATAAGAAAAGGGGCTTGTGATGGGGAATCAAAACACTAAAATGTATCAACCTAGAGTAAAGTTGCAAGAAAGAATAAAAAATGTGCTACAAAAAAGGCAAATAAAATAATAAATACATAGAAAAAAGAAGAAAATAGAGAGAGAGAGAGAGAGAGAGAGAGAGAGAGAGAGAGAGAGAGTAATATATATATATATATATATATATATTTATATATTATTTTTGGTTGGAAGAATGTGGAATGAATTAGAGAGAAGTAATATGAAATTTATAAAAACAAAGATGGGAATAAGGAGATTTAAAAAGAGAGATGAAGAGTTTGAAAAAGAGTACGTAACAGCATGGTGAAGAACTATGGGAGAAGAAGAAGAGTTAAGAAAGGGAGAAAAGGGGTTGGAAGAATGATGGGGAGAAAGAAAAGTCAATAAACCAAAATTAATCATTAAACCTCCATTCTATATATTGTTTATTTGTATGGATATTAATATTTATTTATATTTTATATTAAAAAAATTAATTGAAGTTAAAACTAAATTTAAGGATGACATCTGTAATTATTGAATAATATTGACAAAGGGACACATGCAATCATTTGGAGAAAATAGAGAACACGTTTTTCATGGATAATTGAAAAAGGCAATAGAAGGCAAAACAACTTATGTATATACGTATTTCGGTAAATTATGTGTTTTATACTTCTAATAATGAAAAAATTTTAAGTTTAAATTAAAATGTGAATTTCAATTAATTCAATTTGTAAAGTCTCTGATGGTTGAATAAGAGATCTGAGATTCAATCCCCGCCTACATCAAAAACCGATTAATGTCTTAGTATAATGATAAATAGTTATTATCTGAAAAGGATGCCATATGTTGAAACAATCTTTTTTAAAAAATAATTAAAATAAAGTAGTACACGTCAAAATGCTTAATTATTTGGGTGTATTGAAGAAACTCAAACTATGTATGACGTGTATAATTAAAATGTTGTTTGCTATGTGACGTCATAGGGTTTACATCACTCTAAAAGATAACATATATAATTGATGTATATATTAAATAATACATTAATATAAGATTAGGCATTGGAATCAAAGGGATAGAGTCATGTGGAATCATGCACATCCTAGGTGCGAAAACAATGACAAAAAACTATTAAGGTTTTTGATATATAAATATAATAAGGGATTTCCCATTCTTTTTTTCTTTTTTTTTTCTTTTTTTTTTTTGAGAAGCATAAGGCATTTCTATATAAACAGCCTGGTTGTTCTTTAAGGTTTATGTTTTATTTATTTAATTCTTTTAATTTTTTAATTAGAAAATCAAGGTTTGTGATATCTTGAAAATGTAATATTATAACCATGTAACCTTATCATGATGATCACTCTACAAATATAAGTTCTTGTAAGATAAGGAGTAAAGGTGAAATTCAAGTCTCTAAGTGAGATTATTCTAGAATAAAATTTCTATCTAAAAATAAAAGTAATCTTAAAATTCTTTGGATTCCTTAAATGGTGCTAAAAAATTACGACTTTGCTAAGGGATTTACGCCATGAGCTCTGCGTATAAGAGTATCCGCAAGTTCACTAGTGAGTTTGCTATATATAATAAGTACTTAATAGGGATGGCATTATTTCGTCATTGTTGTTTAGTGATGCATGTTGGATGTCACTCTTCTGAAAGAGGGACAGGCACTATTCCAATTTTTGGACAGTACTATTCCAAGTTCTTGAACAAGTTCCATGGCTGTTTGGTTACAAGAGAACTATAACCCAAAACCAGTTTTAGATATTCTAATTCTGATCTGCATCTACCCCTTATACCAAAAAACCCAATTGATTTTTTTGGTCAAACATAGAGAGAGAGAGAGAGAGAGAGAGAGAGAGAGAGAGAGAGAGAGAAAGGGAGAAGAATGGCTAAATAATTGAAAAGAAGAAAAGACAGAAGAATGATTCAAACAATTGAGAAAGAAGATCAAGTTCAAAGTGCCAAAAAAAAAAAGAAAAAGATTTTAATAAAACAATTAACATGATTTTTCATGGGTCATCGATGACTTGATGTACATATAAAAATCATACTTTTTAGAACCTTAGCACAGGGGAAAGGAAAATAAGAAAAAATAGCCCTTATATATAACTATAAACAACTGACCATATATGATAACAATGTAACAATATCCAATTAGTATGAACCAGTTCACCTGTGCCTAATAAGCATACCTCATACTGAGAAGTTAGCATCTCTCTACCTAATTAACCTCCTAAACATACCAAACAAAGATTTTTTTTCATATCCACCTCTCAAAGTACAATCCTTTTTCCACTTTGCTAAACGTCTTAGGAAGGACATGACCTCTATTGGGTCACGTAAATAGTATAGGGCTTCTGTCTCCTTTGGAGTAGAAGAAACAACTATAGGAATTCCTCTTCCAATGTTCTTAATCATCTGCAAACATTGATATACAAATTACATTAGTGTGGGTCTAAAGAGAAGCCTGATTATTCATCAAAATTAACAAAAAGAGTTAAATGCATGATTTCAATGGTTTTGGCAACATCCACCAAGCCTATGGAAGAAGAGGGGGTTTGGTCAATATTTAATGGGTTCATCTAGCTAGGTTTTAAGAAGAATCACCACATTTTAAAATTGGTAACAATAATAAAGTACCATCAAGTAGATAATCTATACCTTAAAAGCATCCTCATCAGTTTTATTGTCTCCTATATATATAGGAAGGACCTCGCTAGAATTTTCAAAACCAAGAGTATCAAGTAAATATTGAAAAGCAAGACCTTTATCCTAGTTTATATTAAGTCGGATTTCCATGACCTATAACAAAAATAACAACATTAACAAAAAGAACTAAGTCTTAATTAAAAAAATTTGGAGTTAGTTATAAATTTTTTACAGAATAATTAGGATTGAACACATGCGTATACTATGATCTATCTTCCACACACACACACACACACACACACAAAATCAAAAGAGATGAATTATATGATTGCATGATCGATTTATTCCAAACTTTACTACTACTTAATGGAAAATTATATTTTTAAGAAGGGAGAAATATTAAAATTATTATAAAGATAACAAAAATTTTTTATACCTCTTTTCCTTCGGATATACGAAAGTCTTTATAGGATTTCATTGCCGATTCTACCTTCTCCTTAAGTACGACAACATTCTGCATTAATTTTGACATGCAATCTTATTATCTACAAATTTGAAAACTACTATATTTTACCATATTTTTTATATGTTAACAATATCATCGCTATCATATTGCATTTATTTTTATTTGATCATATCAAATTATCATTATTGCTTTATAATATTTACATCTTCGATCATTCACACATCGAAAGTGTACGGAGAGGCAAAATTTATTGTCTTCAACCATGGCACCTTTTATGCCTCTTGTTATATTTTGCAACATAACCTTTATCTGCAAGAGAAGCAAAGAATTATTGAAGTTTAAAAAGAAAAAAAGAGAGAATTTATTTGCATTCTAATACTACAAAGTCCTAGCTAGGAACAAAAGGTGGAGTTTTTGATACTATAACCACGCATCTTCGCATCAGTTTGCCATTTTATCTCTGACAAAGAGGATACAAAGTTTGTAAACAGTACATAATTTCTTACTGTTTGAATTCTAGGCAAGATGTCCTGTGCTGGGCAGAAGTTAACCATGTCATTACCCTACAAGATCAAACAATTGGAAAACGTTTAATTAGGATATTTTCATTGCAATTTAAATTTGATTTACAGGTTTCGAACACAACATAAAAAATGCAATTTCCATGACAAGCACCAAGTATAGAAAATTAACCACAAACAATTGATTGAGAAAATATACCTTTTCATCAATAGTCCTAGTTTGATGCTTGTGGTTACCATAATAGAGAGAAACTGATGGCCATGGGATTGATATATCCATCCCATGACTTCCAGCATAATAGATATTATTTAATCTCACAAATTGGAACACCTAGAGAAAAAACACTTGTTAATATCACAAATGTGTTAATTAGTTTAAAAAAAAATTGTATATTAGATCTAGCTCATTGTTGCACTAATGGTTATAGTCACTTCACAATTATAAGTTTTTGTGGAGTGGAAGCTGTAAAGGTCAAGATTCAAGTCTTTATAATGGAGTTTTGTTACACTTAGATTAAATTGTAGTAAAATTTCTATCTCATAAAAAAAAAATTTGTTATTGCAATTTACCTTATCCCTAGACCTTCTAGAGATAATTGAGGTTGGGAAATGTTTACCAACTTTTCCTACCACGGAACGCATCTGTCAATCAATAGGCACACAATTATAGTGTTATAAGACAACATTTTTTTGGAGGAACAAATTCATTCATTAAAAAAGAAACTTGCACATACCATATTAAAATGATGCTGTCAGTTTGCAACGTTTTTATAATGTTGTTCTTTCAAACATATCACATAATGCAATGGTTGTGTAACTTGTGTTATATCATATATGGGGAGTATTGTTGGAGTAAGAAAAACAATGATTAAAAAAATAAGACGTTAATAGTCATGATTTAAGTTACTTTTTTCTAAATTATTAGAAGTGGATGTTACTAGCTCTAAAAAAAAATAGCTATTTCTTTCTATATGGTATAGGCATGTACTTCTATAGCACAATGCTTAACCAACAAAGTAAGAAAAAAAAAATGTTTAAATCATTGTAATAGGCATATATTTCTAATGTTTTGGTTTTAGTCAAATGAATTCCAAACGATACATGAACTAGTTAAAAAAAAAAAAAAAAAAATTAGGCAATTTAGTTCTTCCTCCATAAAATTTGTGAGGATTTTTTACTACAAAAATATAATCTTTAATAATGTATGTGTGGTCACAATTAATGCATGTTCTAACTTTTTTTTTTAGATAAAGTACTTACTGCATCAGACATGTAAGCTCGATCAGGGTCGTTTACAATTGGTGAGAGGGTTCCATCGTAATTTAAAAATACAACAATCTGTTTCTCATGAGCCACTCTCTTTATTTCATCAAAAGAGGTTAAGGCAGAAGGCCAGATGATTTTTCTATAGCAGCCAAACAAAAAACTTGTTAGTAATTTACTACAACAACAAAGCTTTAATGTGCTTTTGGGTTGGCTTTTTTTGTGTGTGTTGATTTGTTTATTTGTTGAAAGTTGATAAGAATATAGTTGTACCTATAAAAATATTGAGCTTTTAAGAAATGGTGCATAAACAAATATGCTAAATATGTTTTTTTTTTTCTTAAAGAAAAATTAATGTACACAATAATGTTATGTATAAAAGATAGTTCGAATGAGTTGAAAACTTGAAAATTCTTTTAATCAAAGATTCATAGCAAAATGGTGTAACATAAGGCATCGCATGATAAACTATCGGTATCTCGAGTGGTTGGGTCATTAAATTTAGTGTGTGCTTACCAGCCATACATCATAAGAACCATTAATAATTGTATCTTTGTCGTCAAACCTTTCTTTAGGTTGAATTCCATGCTTAAGGGACCTGAATTAAGGTGGTTGTCGATATACCATAGTTAATGAACTTGAGTTAGTTAATTTTGCAACACTAATTAAACAAAAATGAAAAAAGAAAGGAAATAAATCAAGCTCAAAGCAAAGGCAAGAAACTAAGAGTCTAAGACTAAACTCATAGTTGAAACAAGAATAATTGGTAGAATCTAGCAAGATATTGTGTTCATTCACATATATTTGGTTGAGACAATATCAACCATGCATAATTCACTCTTTTAACATGGTTTTTCTCTTTGAAAATGGATGATTTTAATTGACTAGAAAAGTTGGGTTAAAACGTAAGGGATAAAAGTGCATCAACTAATTCAACTAACCACCCAAAGATTTAAATGAACCACCTAAAGATGTTAAGAAAAAGGAAACATAAAACAACAGGCGTATTTCAAATTTTCACTTAATATTGCTTTGTGGGACCTTTTTTATTATTTTTTTATATCTAAAATTGGAAGAACAAATATTTAATGGAGTCCTAAAAAAATAAAATTAAAAAATCAGGTCAATTTTTGCACCATTAATAGACAATCTTTAAGAACCCTATAGCAATAATTCTTACCAAAAGAATTGTTAAACTTACCAAATTTATATTGACAATTTAATAATAATAATAATAATAATAATAATAATAATAATAATAATAATAATAATAGGTTACTAGAATATTTTCTTTTAAAAAAATAGAACTATGTATTTTGGGTAATTTAATAATATAACTAAGTTTTTTTTTATTTTTTATAATTCAATAGTTGGGAGATGTAGGATTTAAATCATAGATTTTTCTATTAGAACTATCAAAAGATACCATAGAATTATAGAATTACAAAACTCTTGGCAAACCATATTTAGTTAAGTGTTAGGGATTATAGTACCATATTTTTTTGTCATCCATAAGCTTTTCTCTTATAATATAAAGCTAAAGTTATCAGACATATACCTTAGATTTATTTCGATTAAATAAAGTTTCAATAATTAAAAAAAAAAAAAAAAAAACTTGTATTAGTGTTTGAGTCATTAGATAGACCGGGCTAGGGAAACCGGAGAACTTGTCATCCACCAATTACTATGCATAGATTAGAAGGGTATTATGATCCTTTTTCTCCAATTGAGTGGATTCTAATTAAAATCCTAAAGTGTTTTTTTGTTTTTTAAGAATAAAATTCTAAAATTTTTTGATGAATATTGATGCAAGATTTCTGTTTGTTTAATACAATGACTATCTTACCCCTATCTTACTTGTTTGTCTATTCATTGTCACTCTAGATTCAAGTCAAAAGCAAGGCTATGATGGTCTTTATAATCAACCTTTCACTCTACTATATTAAAATCCAAGAGCTTCAATAAAATTTAAAAAGATAATTAAATTCTATCAACATATCCTGAGGTTTGGGGGCTAATGTCAATCAGGTCCAAGATTTTTCAAAACCAATCAATTTGGTCTCTAAAGCTAACTTAGTCCCTAAGACGATTGAGAAAAATGATTAACAAGTTTAACAGTATTTAAGAACTAAGTTGGTTTTAAGGAACAAAGCTAGTTTTAAAAAGTTTTGAATTTAATTGGCATTAACCCAAATCTCAGAGTATGTTAGTGAAATTTACCCAATTTAAAAAAAATATATATAAAAAAATCCTTGATTACTTGAATATTATCTAGTTTTTACTATAGAATGTTATAAAGTACAAACTCACGTGATGTGAGGTTGATGAGTCCATACCTAAAACTCACTTTTTTTATTCAAAAATAAATAAATAAAAATGTGATGTGAGGTTGATGAGTCCATACCTAAGACTCACTTTTTTTATTCAAAATAAAATAAAATAAAAAACTCTAAATGACAGACAACTAGATTCCTTCTTTCTTCTTAAAAAAAAAAAAAAACTAGATTCCTTCTTAATATAGGAGACCAAACCAACACACATCAACAAAACCCAAGTACAAACGTAAAACATACATTCAAATTCAAACATAATTTACAGAAAACAAAAGCACATTGAAATTAGGCTATTCATTGTAATATTGAATAGACCCCACGTACCAAATTGAATTATTATTTCAATTGTAAGTTGGAGGACAAATTTTTCTTTGTAAATATATAGAACCAAACCTTAATTTGTTTTCCTTTCAAAATCAAAACTTTGTAACATAGTACATAGCATTGGCAGCTATGAATAAACAATGAAGTAAAAAGAATTAGAAGGGAGAGTGAAGAGAAGAGAGTAAGTACCTAATTAGCTTGGGTTGATTTGAGAAAACCTTCTTAGAGAGAAAAATTACCTAGAAATTAAACTTTGTAAGAGAGAATTTAGTGAGAAAGAGAGAAACTAGAAGGGAGGGGTGGTATGGTATTTATATATATATATATATATATATATATATTTATATACGAGGAGAGAATCAAGATTACAATCTCGTCGGATTCTCACCTTTTAAAACTTTTCTTTCAACATTTGTGAACTGTAAATCTGTAAACGTATGAAACTAAAAAAACAAAAAAAAAAACAAAACAAAAAAAACAAAACACACACACAAAATTTAAAACTTACCTAGTTTGCTTAATGTCCAACTAGGATTCGGAATTAGGAATGGCAATGGGGCGGGGTGGGGCCGAAGGATGGGGTCTTCACCCCCACCCCTCATAGTTTTGTCTTGCCCCATCCCCGTCCCGCCCCGACCCGCATGTCGGGGAAAATTTTATCGCCCCATCCCCGCCCCTTAGGGCCCCGTGAAGCCTCGCCCCACCCCGCAAAACTTTACTTCTTGTTGATTTGTCCACAACTATTACATTTTTTTTTTTAATTAAAACCTATTTCATTAATAAAAATATACTTGAAATTACAAATAAATTCATCCCATCAAATCAAACTAATTTTTAGCAAAAACTAAATAATATTATCCAAGTGTTTAACAAGACAATATCACAATAAAAACAAAAATCTCATAGTACAAAATCAATGAGTCAATGGAATATAAATTTGTTTATAATAAAAACAAAAGAAAACATTAAAATTGGTACCTTATTTCCAATTTTGCTAGAGAGAAAAAAGAGGCATAGAACCATGTTAGGTAAAATTAAATAAGTTAATAATATATTTGTTTAAATAGTAGGGTTTTAGAGTATGAAAAATTTATAATTTAACCCTTATCAATGTGGGAGGGGCGGGGATGGGGCGGGGCGGGTCTAAAAAGTCTAAACCTATCCCCGCCTCGCCCCATGGTTCGAGGCTAAAATCTCACTCCATCCCCGCCCCACCACCTTTGCGAGGCGGGGAAAACCCGCGCGGGGTGAAGCGGGGGAAGGGCGGGTTAAGCGGGGTGGGGCAAAATTGCCATCCCTATTCGGAATATGGTAAAAGCACAGGTACAGTATTAAAATGATGGTAATGATTCCAATTTTACATGTGCTGTAGTGCATTAATTACTCTCACTCCAATCGGACACAATATTATTATTAGTATTATTATTATTTTGGAGAAATCTTATTGGTTAAGTAAAATAATAAGGAATATGGTAAAATTCACTTTTTTTTTTATGCAATAAAGTAAGTCTGAAATTATGAATTTTTTATGAGAAACAAACACAAACTCGAGAGAGAGAGAGAGAGAGAGAGAGAGAGAGAGAGAGAGAGAGAGAGAGAGAGAGAGAGAGATTCTAATACAAATATGCTCTTCTTTTTCTTTTTTTCTTTTTTGAAAACAAGGAATTCGTTCATTCATTAATATGTAAAAAATCTTGGTACAAAGTATCCACAGCAGGTGGTAAAGAATCTTCTAACCAATACATTTCATCAAGGATAATATTCCTAACATGTCGAGCTAAAGAATGTGCTTCCATATCCCCCCCCCCCCCCCCCCCTTCTTTTTTAATGCAGCTGATTGAAGCAAATTGCAGCCCACGGATATGGCTATGAATATCCTCAAAGATGTGTCCCAGCAAAGAGTTGTTATCTGCGGAGCAAGAGATTGCCTTCATCACATTTGCATTGTCTCCTTCGATCACCAACTTTGAGAAGCCAGCTCAATTTAAAGGCCATGATGAAATTATAAAGTAATGAGATTTTTTTTTTTTTTTTTAAAGAAAAAGGTAATGTGAATTAAAATACGTATGGCAAATCATACAATTACCTCATGTGGAATTATCCGTTCCAACAAATAATATAAATACTGTTGTTGCTTTAGTTTTACTCACGTAAGTAACATACTTCTATGCAGGTCCTAATAAAAAATGATTAGGTCATTTTGTGAAATACATTAAACCAACTCCAATCCATTTACCAATAAATTTCTTAGAAGATTTCACAAAACCCCTACCACTTAGTTTTCAACTTTTAGAAATATATTAGTTAACTACCTCACACCCTTAATGCGATGGTCACTTCACAAGTATAGCAACTTGTGGGGTGTGGGGGCAAAGGTCAGAGTTCAAGTCTTTATGAGGGAGCTTCACATACATATATATTTAGATTAGGATAGAGTAAAATTTCTATCTTGTATAAAAAAAATATATATATATATATATATATATATTAGTTGATGAGTCAATAGTTGCGTTCTAGCTTGTTTCTTTAGTAGTACAAGGATTTCTTTAGTACCTTCCGTGGTTGTTTTACACTTATACCTATCATTTTAATTGGATCATTTACAAGCAGAAATATGAGCCTCTCATAAAATCATTGTTTTCGAGTTCAATAAATTTTTAAGTTTTTCTTGATATGAGTTTGTCCATTAAATTAATAAGTACTTAATGAAGCTTGAGAACAAAAAAAATCAACCATTAAGGGTATAAAAAATTATTAAGTGCTCTTGAGGTATAGTAATATGATATTCATTCCTCTCACATGAATAGTAAATTCCACTGTGAATTTTATTAGTAGAATCCGCAATTCATGTGAGAGAAATGAATATCATGTAACAACATTGTTGAACTTTGAAGATACTAAATAGTTAAAGGTTTCCATAATACATTGCATTGTTGTAATAATTAAAAAAAAAAAAAAAACCCTATAATGAATAATATCGGTGTCACCTTTTAAAACCCCCCTCCTCTTACCAAAACAAGTAACATATATAAGTTTATAGGTTTGATTTACCTCCAATACTTTTTTAATTGGATATGTTATTTTGTTTTAAATATACAATGGCAAGTGATAGTGGGTTTTAATCTCCACATTTTATTTAGCGAGTGAGTGATGTGTCAGTTTCTCATTAAAACAAAAAAGGAGATTCATTTTTAAAAAGTACTAGAGCTAAGTCAATCCCTAAGTTTATAACAATGTTTCATTGCTTGAAACATGAACAAATTAATCAAGATTAATTTTGTTAATTCAGTGAGATTATACTAAACAAATATCTTACTAACAATGGAAGATGATTTTCTCACGAATTCTTAATTTATTTTACATTGAAAGATAAATTCTACTAAATTTAATACAGAGTTGACTATAGATAATCTTTAAAATTTAAGACAAGTAAACAACATCAATTAAGTTCCACTTTGATAGATAATCTAGTTGAAAGGTATTAAGAAATAACTTATTTTGTGTTTTTTTGAAAATTTATTCATTATTTAATAATGCTAGTTTGGATTTGCGTGAATTTGTTTATTATTGTTCATGTTTGACTGCCCTCCTTCCCCAATCCCCCCCGCCCCCCGTCCTCACAAAGTTCAAATCATGGTTTTGTCTGATAATATGCCTTAAAGAGTTATTCCACGAAATACAACAAAATCTCAAAAGAAGTTAAAATGTAAGTCAAAATAAGAAAAATAAATAAATAAGATTCACTTGAACCCATCACAATTCAAAACAAACTTGTTATGAAAATGCCTTCAGATTTGTTGTGCCCATAAACTTTTTGTTTCTTAAATGGTAAATTGAGGTGGGTACAACTGTGATTTCTTAGGCAAATCAAGTAGTGTTGTAAATTTTTGTTGTTTCCATTCCTAGATGTTTTGTATTCAATTACATATTACTATGAGAATCTTATTACGTGTACCCCAAGTATTCTCTCATAGAGTTACCTTTTTAATAATGGTATGGAGTAATTAATAATTAGTACTTCAAGAGTAAAGTGATGTGATATATTACTATAAGAATGTGATATATCTTCTTCTTATATAATAGTAAATTCTACTAATTAAATTTAGAGTGAGATTTATTATTCATGTTAGAGGAGGGAATACCATCCTATTATGCTATGAGAATTTCTAATAATTTTTCAATTGGTATGAGGGTTATAAGAAAATTCGAGCAAAACGGGTAAATACCCTTAATTTTAAAATTATGTAACAAAGTATCCCTCTTTCCAAAGTATTTAGCAAAATGTTCCTATTTTTAAAATTCAATTTTAACAAAATCAAGTTATAGGTAAAACCCGACATTAACAATGTCAAGTTCTATGCATATTTAACTACTTCAAATTTTTTGAAAATTTAAGTGGAACTTGACTACTTAAAAATACACATAGAACTCGATTTTGAGGATATTGAGTTTTACATAGAACTCAATTTTGTTAAAATCGAATTTCTGAACAGGGGTATTTTGCTAAATACTTTAGAAATATGGGGTTGCTACATAGTTTTAAAAGTAAGGGTATTTACTCATTTTTCTAAAAAAAATTCAACTTTCTTTTAAGTTTGACATTGTTCTCCCCAAAAGTTTTTTATAGCTCAACTAACATATTTTGGTATTTTCAATGAAGATGTCGAGGATTTAAAACCCCCATGCACCCAAACTATCAAGTTATTAAGAAAAAAGAGAGAAGGTTTTACTCTGTTCTACAGGACCATATTATGATGCCGCATTTGCTTTTTGTCTTATATTTGACATTAAAAAAAAAAAAAAGAGAGATAACAACATTGTGTCTATTAAAAAGAGAAAATTGATATCTCCATAAATGTTAAAAAAAAAATGACATCTCCATATGTAGAACTGTTATATGCTAGACGTAGGATTCGGCTTATGCTCACAAATTATATAATCTTAAAATCCAACTTACACAATCCAAATACGCTTAAAAAGTAACTTTATTTAGACTATTAGTACAAGACAAAATTTAAGTACAGTACTTAGATGTTTTTTAGGTTTCCCTCTTAAAATTCAGTAATATAATTTTTTTTTTTATGGGATGAAAGTGTATTTTAGTTAAGTATTGTCACATGACTGAATTTTAAGAAGAGAATTTAAGGAACAACATTTAAGTACTGTATCTACGTTTTGCCCTTAGCACAATATATTAAAATTATAGACTATACAAGTATGCATATCAATGGACTTGATTTTGACAATCCTGCTGCTCAAGAAAGTTGATTTAAGGGTTTTCCTTTACTTAACAGGAAAAAATAATTATATAATGGTTCATACAAACACAACAAAAGTTCAACTTCAAAAGGCCTCATCTTAGCATGGTGGTTCATATACCGTACATGTTGTAATTTTCTTGTTTTAACAATTTAACTTCTAATATATAAATATTGAACAGAGAAAACATTTGTTCTTAACTTGATCAATTACAACAGATATCTTAGTAAACACAAAATCTTTGCATATCATCATTGATTACTACACTAATCAACACATTACATGCGTAAATGCTTGCTGCAAACATGCACCATCTCCATCCTCTTAGGGAAGAGCAAGTACAAGAGTTAAGTGTTTATGGTGAAACCCGAAGTAATCTTTTAAGAAGGGAACATTTGTTTTGGTTTCTCCAAATACCAAAATCTCCTTGTTTATATCACAGCAAACCATTTAGCAACCAGAATTAGATAATACAACCATATCCACCACTTTGGAATTTGCTGCAAGAGTAGTAATACAGGATCAATTAAACTATATATTCATAAATTTTTTTCATAGTTTACACATTCTCGTGGCCAAAATAGAGTCAAGTATATTGGGTGAGTACAATTATTTAAGTGTTGACTATAACATTTTATTTGGTATTTCGCCTTATCATAATTTCTTTATGATAAAATTTAGGACTAATTACAACTTACTCACCTGTAATCTGGCCAAAATTTAAGTTGCCTTCTTTATCTCTCTCTCAATCTCGCTAAATGTTCTTTTGGATTATTAATATTATTAGATGGTTTAAATATTACTAATGGTAATAATAAATGGTAGACGTAATCACTAAATATTCAACAAATATTTATATATTAATAATACTCAATAAGTCAATATATTTCAAGCTTCAGAACTTAATATAGTGGCTCTTAAATTTGAATGTGATCTAATAGTATTTTAGAATTTAACAATAAGTAATGTTAAGTTGCCTTTTTAATTAAAGCAAAATAAAATGAATAAATAGATGGGTTGCAAATGTGGTTGGATTCATTAAATATATGTAGAACAATTTGAGATTAAATTGGTAAAATCTTATAGAAATTGGAATGAGATTGAGATCTATATTTTTTTTAATAAATTCGGATTTAAGTAAGTGCACCACCATTGGCGAGTGTGGTGTAGCAATAGGAAGCCCTCAAAACCCATCACTTTAAACCAAGTGCCAAGAAGTCTTCAAGTACTACTACTGACCCATACTTCTTAATATGCAAAAATTATAGTAATGAGGTCGAGTAGTGGCACATCCTGCTTTGCACTTGTGGTACCCACGGGTTTACCAAAAAATCCTAGTGGCAATGTATCATGGAGCGTGGGGCAATGATTACAAACATGAGGATCCCTTCTCTTTTCCCCAAAAAAAAAAAAAAAATTTAAGTGCATCGTAATGGAGCAAAGTGGACTGAATAGGACCAAAGTAGATTGAATAGGACTAAATTAGACAGGAAAAAAAAAACACACACACACACACACACCTAAATGGACCAAATTAGACAAAAGAGAACCGAATGGACCGAAGTGAAGCAAATTGGACCGAATAGTCCGAAGTGGACGGAAGAGAACCAAATTAGACATAATAGGACCCAAATGAACCGAATTAGAAAGAAGCAGACCGAAGAGAACCGAAATGGACTGTAAGACAAGAGGACCGAAGTGGACCACAATGGACCGAATTAGACCGAATTGGACCGAAGTGCACCAAATGGACCAAAGAGTGCTACTTAGCTAGCTCGACTCCTATCAACTACGACATTCTTTTAAAAGGGAGGAAAACCATTTTGCAGATGTTTTGACTATAGACGGTTGTAGTTTAGATTTTCCTTTTACTGTTTAATATTCCACCTAATTTTGTTGTTGATGTCAGGGGTGTTACCTAACCCCAGACTATTTGTACATGATGTTTGATTAGTGTTAGCAGTTTATTTGCACACACTCTCTCTTGTCTAATACAAAGTATCCATGGGAAAAGGATTTTATTTTATTTCTCTCCAACATTTTTCACCTACTCTCTTTTTATCAGTGACGTGAAGAAATATAACAAATATGGATTGGCAACTCAAGACAAGTCCTTCTAGTGCCACAAAAAATGGCACAAAAAAAAGCCACAACTCACCACATGGCGAGTTGTGGTTGGTGGAGGGGTTTTTTTGTGCCATTTTTTGTGGCACAAGATTTATCCCTCAAGACAAGATTGACAGGTTGACCCCGCATGCAAATTTCTCTCATCAAAATTAACTAAGTTAGCCACATTAAATAAGCAAGTTGTCAGCACACCAAATGTGCAAAACATGAAATAATGGGCTATACTAAGGTGTTGAGTTGTGCAACCCTCACATCAATTCAAGCTGCACATATTAAAATGGAAGAAATGCAAAAATAATGGAAAACGTAAGTGTATACAAGTACAATGCAGCATCTTGGCAAGGTGGCTCATAGACAATGCACGTTGTGATTTCTTAGTTTAACAATTTGTGTTTTCAAATATAGAAAATAATTTGTTCAGCTTCCTGATTGTACAACAGATCTTATTAAACACTACGAAATTGAATATCATCATTAATTAGTGATTACTACACTAAATCAACACATCACTTGCGAAGTACAGGCTTGCTAGATGTGCACAACATTTCCTTCCTCTATCTATGCAGGAAGTTTAACCGTCCTATAAAATATGCAAACAGGGAAGCAAAAACAAGGGGGATGGCAATAAGAACACCCGCCACAAGAGCTAATTGATCATGGTGAAATCCAAAGTAATCTTCTAAGAATGGCAAAACTGCTTTGGTTTCTCCAAATACCAAAATCTCCTTATTTATGTCTCCATATTGCGAAGCAAGCAAACTATTCAGCGACCAAGATGTAGAAGTCAGATAATACAACCAGGTCCACCACTTTGGAATTTGCTACAAGAGTAGTACAACATGATCAGTTCAACTATGTGTTCATAAGTTATCAACATGCCCAATGGCCATGATAGAGAGGTGTTAGCAGCCTTAGCTTACCGGTTTAGGAATCAAAAAACCAGCAAATAGGTTGAATATTGTGTAGAAGGCTGAGGACAAGATGGTAGCTAACATGGCATTTGGCGTCAATGACACAAGTAGCATTCCCAGATAACTTAAGTACGGCAATGAACAAAATGTTGCATAGAAGAACCAGAAAACCTTACAAGCCGATCCATAATATCCAATCATTGGTTATGTGATTGTCGCAAAGATAGCAGTTTCGATGAATAAATAGGGAACTTCCACTATCAAATGGTGATAATAATTGACTACAAAAGTAACATTAACAAGTAGAACATGTGAAAATGGTTGACAAAGATGAGATAAATTTCTCTAGAACATCATCGTTAAGCAGCCCCATATTCCACTGCATATTCATGTTATTATTCTCAAAGGTCTACTAAGAACTCAAAAGTACATAAAATTGAATTCATTTGGCATCATTCATACAGTCCTTTCAAGTCTACAATAAATTCAGTCTGTTCCAAAGAATATTATACCTGCACAAGTGAATAAGCCCACGAAGAGTATATCCCTGCAAAATGTTCCTGATAAATAACAGTTCGCTATGTTGCGATATATTGTATAACTGCTGAGCAATTATTTATGCCCAAGAAGATCACGGTAGCATACATTGAACCAAATAAATTTAATGAGTCCTGTTGGTTATTTCTGGAGGGAAAAAAAAGTGAGATACTTGCAAAAATCCTCCAAATATTAAAAAAAAATATATATATATATATATATATATATCTATTCTTACAGATGTAGTCTGTCTTAAGCAAAGCAAAGATCCACGACTATAAGAATCATGTTAAAACAGACACTTTATAAGAGGTATAATCTAATTGTACCCATAATTACAATACAAACTAAATTTGGACGAGGTTAGTTTAGACTAGTAATTTCCCATGTAATAAACATTTTTCAAAAAAGAGTATAAACCTTAAACATACTGAAACTTACAAGCTTTTTCCTTGGTTCCAATATAGTATCCCAAAAATTAAAGCTAATGCAAGTGAATGCATGATACGCATCAAGTTGTATGCAGGACTCCTCCAATAAGCCAAATTCTGCTTTCATAGCCAAGAACTGTCCCCAAGTATTCTGTGAAAAGCGAGTAATAAAATGCAGATCTCTTGAACCAGGAGTTCGTTCTGAACTACTTTTTATTTTCAAACTTAATATTTTTGTTACCTAAAACGGTACATGTCAAAATAATTAAATTGTGTAGTTATTTCTATTGTACTGCACATGGTTTTGAAATCCGATCCGGACTGTCCGATCAGACCGGATTAACTGAGAACTGGCCATCAATCCAGGTTTTTAAACGTAAAAAACCGAAACTCTTTTGTTTTGCAGCAAACCGTTCGAACCCCGGTCAAACCGTCCGGTTTGTGGAACCGAGCACAGTTTTTCCGGTTTTCTTCCCATACATAATTTTAATTTTGCTAAAAATCTCTGGTTTTCATCTTGTTTGTCAGCCACATGGTTCACATCACTGGATTTCACCGTTTAATGAAAGACCAAGAGAGGGGAGGGAGAGAGAGAAAGGCGAGTGATAGAGATTAAAGTGAATGAAGTAATATAGTAATGGAAAATGGAGAACAAACTTACGCTGGCATTAGGTTTTCTGGAATAGAAGTTTTTTTTTTTTGAGAAAATTCTGGAATAGAAGTTGAATCATGCATTTTCGAAGAGTTGTTTTGTAGGCATTCATGGAATTAACCAAAACGGAAAAAAAGAAAAAAAAAAAAAAAGAAAAAAAAAAGGAACAAAGTATCCAACTATTAGGAGGCGAAAATGGGGAATTAGCCTCATTTTCAGAACTATTTAGTTAGTAGGCTAATTTTACAAACTATATAGTTTACTAACATCTCGAGTCTTTGAGACTCGATTTTGGGCTTATAAATCGAGTTTTTGATGCTCGATTTCCATGGTCCGATAAGTCTGATGTGGCATCTGATCTGACGTGGCGAACACTTAAAAATCGAGTTTTAGAAACTCGATTTCCAAACCAAAAAAAAATTTAAGCACAAGTGAACAGCCCATTCCCAGAAATACCAAAAAAAAAAAAAAAACAAGAAACCCAGAAACAATCTGCACCCAGGCCGCGCGCGAGCCCACGCCGCCGGTGCGCCCAGGCGGCGCGCGAGCCCACGCCGCCTG
The DNA here is from genome assembly GCA_033629205.1 of Lithocarpus polystachyus. Classification (NCBI taxonomy): domain Eukaryota; kingdom Viridiplantae; phylum Streptophyta; class Magnoliopsida; order Fagales; family Fagaceae; genus Lithocarpus; species Lithocarpus polystachyus. The sequence goes on along the minus strand of CM066164.1, from coordinate 2,418,151 downwards.
TGCGCCCACGCCGCGCGCGAGCCCAGGCCGCGGGTGCGCCCAGGCCGCGAGGACGTCGTTGTTGTTCGTGGTTGTTCATGCGCTTCTCGGCGGCCAAGAGACGTCGGTGATCTGATCTGAGCCGTCCAAGAGCGGCTCGGTTTCTTGGGCTAAGATCGCGAAACCGACAGCCACCCACGAACACACACGGCCAACGCCGAACACGAACTCGAACACACACGGCCAACCAACGCCGATCTGAAGCCAAAGATCTTTGACGGCGATCTTAACCCGTGGATCTGGGCTTCCTCGCCGTGGATTTGCCGCCGTGGTTCTGGGTTTGCTCGCCGTGGATCGGATCTGGGCTTGCTCGCCTGGTTTTTTTTTTTTTTTTGGTGGGTTTTGGATGTTTGTGGGGTTTTTTTTTAGCAAACGATTGCGGGTTTTTTTTTTCTTTTTTCTGGGTTTGGATGACAGCTTCATTAGCAATTTTTCTGGGTTTGGGTCTGCATACAACGGCCAAAGTTCTTTTTAATTTTTTTTCCTGGGTTTTGATGACAGCTTCAATAGCAAATTTTCTGGGTTTTTTCATTTGCTTTTTCTTTTCTGGACGGCTTCTTTTCTTTTGCGTTGATTTCTTTAATTTTTTTTTTGGGTATTTGGCTTAGAAATCGAGTCTTAGAGACTCGATTTCCTGGTGGACTATTCATGCCACATCAGACAAATCAGACCATGGAAATCGAGCATCAAAGACTCGATTTATAGCCCAAAATCAAGTCTTTAAGGCTCGAGATGTTAGAAAATTATATAGTTTGTAAAATCAAACTACTAACTAAATAGTTACGAAAATGGGGCTTTAGCCCCATTTTCGCCCTATTAGGAGGACTAGAAGAGAGAAGATAGAAAGCTAAAGAGATCATTTTGAATTTACGGTGAGGATGGAGTTTCGAATGTGAGAATATTGGGATTTGTTAATTGATAAGACTAGAGAGAACAGTTTATAAATAAATAAATAAATAAATAAAAACTAGAGAGAATAAGGCAAGACGGGAGAACACATGAATGAGATAAGAATGAGAAGTTGAGGAGTGGGGCCGGGTAAAGAAAATGAATGAAAATTGAAATAAAGTAAAAGGAAGTTAAAAAATTCATTATGTTGTCCAAATTTTTTGAAAAATTTTAAATAATATAAGAGATATTTTATTATTTTTGTAATAAATTACAAAAAATATCATATTTTCTTTAATTAAAATATATTTAAACCTCTTTATATATTATTTTAATTAAAATTGTTAAATTTTGTACTTGTATTTTATTATTTTTATATTAATAAGTTATTAAAATAATTATTATGCTATCACGGTCCAACCTCGATCGAACATCAGTTGGACCTTAAAAACCTTGAACTTTCTTTTTTATTGTTCATTGAACGCCTAAGTTTCCCTAGACAATGCAAGAAGAAGCATGCAAATATCATCTACCTCCTTGGGATAGTAAGTATACGTTTGGATAGAAATGATTTCTCTTGCGTTTGTTTTATTTTATTTTTTTTTTTTTCAGCTACTCTTGCACGGTTCATGGGACATGAACAGCGCATTTAGGCTTATGAACAGTAACCCGCGCATGAACAATAACTTTTTTATTATTTTTTTATTATATTCAATTTTCAGTAAAATAAATAGTATCCAAACGGACCTTACAACACACTAAGTGACACTAATGAAAAATCACTCCACAAAGCTCATAAGGAATAAAAAATCAGCTTACAAAAGCATTTGTAGCACCAATGGCTAGTTTGAATGGAAAGAAGGGAGAGAACGCAGAGTAAAGTCGACTAAAAATTAATTGCTTGATAAAATGGATGGGAATGTTTATTCACCTAATGATCACACATATAACACAATTATCCATGGAGTACTACAACAAAATGAGACATCAAACACAACGAAATATCTCCAAATAATTGTTATCAAAACTGTTGCAACCATGTTTGTTGACTTGCTATCATCTAATCAAGTAGATAAAAACATTCAAGAATTGCTTCAGAAGTCCACATGAAGGCTTTTAAGTTGCTCAATTTCAAGAACAGTTTTCATATTTTAACCCATCAGAAGTCAATCTGTAAGAAATTTATATATGCTTTGAATTGGTTTCCTTATCAAGATTAAATTTCTTTTAAGTTTTATGCATAATATTGTTTTCTGCTTTAATTGTTTCATCTTTCTTTGCAATTCCTTTGTGCTGCTTTGAACCTATTTTCATGAATATTTATTTCAAAATTTGGCAAATGTGAAGTTAATGTTACATATTGTTCTCATAAAATTTGACAATTTCATGAGTACTTATTTCAAAATTTGACGTTGTCAATTCATAGTAAGACAAACATTTGGATAAGTTTTTGCGCTATTTAATATTTATGTATTATGTATTATGATTATTTATGATTGTTGCAAGCCATATGTTTCATGAAATTTCTTTTAGACATGATATGTGCTATTTTAATTCAAAATTTTAATTTATTGTCCTGTTATAGATTTACTTCCTTTAAATTTTCTTTGCATTCACAAAATTGTATTCAATTCTTGAATATCACTAGCATTGTTTATTGATTAGGTTTTGAGTATTATGTTGATCACAAAATTGGTTGATCATTGAGAATTCTATGGAATCAATGATGGGATAAAGCTTTCTTTCTTTTTTTTTTTTCTTTTTTTTGAAAGTTTCAACCTATAACGTCCACTCCTGATGATAAATTTTTATTATTAAACCAAGACACTAATCGGTTTTTAGTGTAGGTAGAGATTGAACCCCAGATCTCTTATTAAACTAAGAGAAATTTTACCAGTTGAACTAACTGAAACCCACGAGATAAAGTTTTGTTACGAAGTAAAGAAGAAATATCTAAATGAATATTTTTTTATATTTTTAATGTATTTATTTATTAAACTGAGCCTACATGAAAGATTTTCCTAAGTGGCCCAATATATTTAATCAAAAGTATGCTCTAAAAGGGCCTTGTGTTGAGAAAATTATAAATTAGTCACAGGCCATGCAGGCATGCAGCAATATAGTTTCACAAAAACAAAGTCGAACCCACAGAGACTTGTATGAACGTAGGGAAATTAATCAAAACTTAACTAAATTAATCCTAATCAAGTTTAATAAAAAATGGTTGTTTTGAAATTAAATAAACTGAGCAAATAATTAAACAAACAAAGATATGATATAAAACAGTAAAAATATGAAAAAAAATCAAGGGAAAGGAATTAAGGTTTCGGAATCCACCTTATTAATTCATATCAGCAATTATTTATGATCATTATTTTTTTCCAACAACTGCATGATTATCTAGAAATCAATTTTGCTATCATGGAAAATATTCTCATTAAAATATCTATTTTAAAATTTTAAAGCATGCTCTTATTCACTTCCTAGGTATAAAATCAAATTATCAATTGTATTCATAGCTAAATAAATCACAAAAGATATTCAATTTTAAAATTAAACAATTATAAAATCAAACATTCAATTAATTAATTAAGATAAATCTAAAATCATGAGAAAAACATGATTGAACCCATATCAAGAATCCAATCTTGGTCAACGAAAATGACGCAAGAACAATTTAATCATTAAAAAACAAATACTGTGTAAAAAATTAAATCTCATAAACAAAACTGATAATCCTTAACAAGGTTTCATCCTCAATCTTAATAATAAATTTAGTTACTTGTTATAATTGAAAGAAAACATAAAAATAAAATTCTAAACATTAAAATAAACAAATAAAATACAACTAGAATAAAAGAGAGAAGCCACAGAGAAAAACCCACTTGCTCCAATTTTTCTTTTCTTTTATTTCCCCCATTTTCCCAACACCCAAACACAACACAAACTAATCTTCATGAGCCTTGTTGATGAGCTCCTCGACCTGGCCACAACCGAGCTTCTTCTCGATGAGCTTCTTCTCTGCTCTCTCGGGTCAGAAGCTTGAAGGCTGCAGCAACAGTAAAAGCGAGGGACGACGGCGGCAGGGGTAGGAAGACGGTGACAACAGCGGTGGTTTGAAGATTTTTCATTTCTGGGTTTCCGTTTCACTTGTCGTGGTCGTCGATGGTGGGCTTTGCTCGCCATGGGTTGTGGGCCGTGGGTGGTGGGCTTTGCTCGCTGATAGTTACTGGGTATTTGGGTGGCTTTGGATGTTGGTTTGGTGGTTATTTGGCTGTTGGTTTGATTGGTGAATGTTTGAGGCAGTGGGTCTTTGGGTGGCGGTTTTGGGTGACTTCAAATTTACTGATTTACTTTACTCTAATTATTTTGCTTTGTTTATAATTATTATCACAAAAAAACATAATACTAATAAAAAAAATCCAATTATTTAACACTGACAAGACTTCACCGTCCTGCCTGGGATAGCAAGAATGTACACAAAAAGGAGAAGAACAAGGACATTATTAATATTAGAGCAAATTTAAACAAAGTTCAACCAAGAAAACCATCTTACAAAAGTGGGCCTAATTCGAGTTGGAGCTTATCAACTAATTAATGACACTATAACGTGTTTGGGTTAATCAATTTATTTCCTTGATTAAATAAATTGATTAAGTATGGTTCGGGTCGATAAGTATGGTTCGGGTCGTGCGGCCGTGTCCCCTTCACCTTCGATGGTTCTGCTTCTTTCACCTTGAACTTGAGAACTGAGATGTCATAAAACTGGAGATTTGGATTCAGTGAGGATTGAGACCCAAAATATGTTTGGTTTAGTTTTTTTTTGCTATGGTATTGATTTTTGGATGGATACTGATTGTGGTGGCGAAGGAGGTTGGTTTTGGTTGTGGAGGAGAGGCTGGAAATTATTGGTCTATTCTGATTTGTATTGTTTCTTTTTCATTTTCTGTTTGTGATGAAGTTAGCCAAAGGGTCGAGGGAGGCCATTGTGTTTAGGCTTTTTATTTTTTTAGGTACGTTCATGTTCAAAATTTGTGTGAACGGAGAGAGTGACAAATACTACTTTTTGATCTGATTTTTCTTGCATTTTTGCTCTATTTTTTGTTTTAGGAGGAGAGAGGCATAAAATTTAAGCAAAAAAACCTATTTATCCCTGATTTTAATAGAAGTGGGTTACGAAAAACAAATGGAACATACCACAAGTAAGTTAAATGATACTTTTTAAACTACGGGTAGGTAAAGTGATTTTCGCCCAAACCGGTGACGTGTAATTATCCCTATTTATATCTACATGAACACCGACCTAAAGCCTGAAAATTAAAACCAGTGGCCCAATTGTCTCTGTAACAACTCACATATGTATTTCCGTGAAACGCTAGAAAACCCAAGTTGACAAGTAAGCAATTAGGCCTCAAGCCCATGTGCAATGCAGTTCTTTAATTTTCTTTGTTTTATTTTTTCTTCCTTTGCACTTCGCGTCTCTAGGTCTCTTCTTCTTTTTCTTTATTCCTTTCTTTTTCCTTTTACTTCATGCCTTCCAGGTTTCTTCAAGTTGGCTTAGCAATTGACCTCGCCCCACTTTGCATGTAAAGTCTTTATTACCTATAAAACAAAAATAATATATAGTCAGTCACAAAATAGCATAAAACTAAAGTTTAATATGTAAATATGAGAGTACTTTATTGTATATATTTCATGCTCATCACTTTGTAAATGACTAAATTGAATATGAACAATTGAGATCTTTCTTTTGTTTCTCCTAATTCTCTTCCCTTAACTACAGATTACTTCAAATTATCATTTGTATAAGAAAGTTGAATAGCAAGGAATGTCATAAAGCAATTTTTTCATAACATTCCTTTTAGCCCTTTACGCCTGAAAGATTAACGAATAGGACAAGTGCTAATTATCTACTTGACATAAATGCAAGTTAGGCCCATTAATTCCAAACTAAGAAATATTCAAGCTCTTTTCTATGAATGATTGAAGCATGGAGAACAGAGGTACCTGACCTTATTGAACAGCTCAAGGCTTAACACAACTGTCAATCTTCAATATTCTATCCTCTTGATTAAGTTAAATCGTATGTTTTCTATACATATGTGTGTATATACAGGATGTAGGTATGTATACATACAAATAGTTTTTTCTACTAGAGGATCATCAAATGAGGACACCCACGCAGCTTTGTTACTTTATGCCATAGTGCCTGCTAACTTTGGTAGCATTTGCAATCCTATTGCCCATCAACCAGATGGAAGATGGTTTCCCATTAAAGTGTGGTATGTATTCGATATACAACTCTATTGACATTTGTTATGATGTTTCATTTGATCAAATTGTGTTATTTAGGATGGTAAAACAATTCATTAGAGGGATCATTTGGGCTTGCTCTTGTTTTAAGCATCTCATGTTTGGCACACAAAAAAAAAAAAAGCATCTCATTTCCTGTTTTATTTGAGATTTTTTAAATAATGTTTGCATTTAGTTTTAGTGATTTCTAAATAAATATGATTGGCACAACCTAGATTTTGAACTTAAATCCATTTAGAAAGTAATAAATCTCTAAATTGTTTCGAATATAACCTATCATATGCTTTATTTAAATGAAATCCAACTTAACGGCTTCAAAATCCATTGCAACCTTCTTTCAAAGCATTGTCTTTATTTAAATCCAATTATAATATTTTCACTCACTCTTTCACCTCGGCCAAAGTCTACTTGGCTGGGATGGAAAATGTCATCCAAGAAAAGACACAAATGCTTAGTTAAGATTTTTCAAACGAATCAAACCACTTTGCAAAGTGTGTTGCATAGGTTAATAGGTTGGAGGGATTTTGGGAATTAGTACCAGATTGGTGTGAACTAGTCCCTAAAGATAGTGCCCTTTAAGAAAACAATAGAATTATGGACACAACTAAAATTGTTACAATTTCACATAAATTAACCTACCGCGTCACATATTGGCCACCACAATTTGTAATTTTAAAATTTTTTACTAGCTCATGTGTAATTTGACAGACTAATTTGAAATGTTTTTGAATTTTATTGTGTCCTAGAAAGACTATTAAGAAAATGATTTTGATATCCTATAGTACTAGGACTATAGGTAGGATATCCAATTCCAAAGCCAAGCCACATTTCCAAGGTCCCGGTCCTAACGTTCCTTAATGTGCTAGGCCCAATCCAACCTACAATAGGACCAAGTAAACTTCACCAAGACCCAAATTTAAAAGTCCACAATCCACAATCATTCAAAACAATATCTAAAAGCTTATTGCTTAGGCTCTAATTTGTGAAACAGGCCCAACGCCCATTTTCCCACATTCGATAGCAATTCTTTACGATCTTCAGCAAAAACTATTCTTGATTGATTGGGCCCACAAAATGCCTAAAATGACCCCGATAGGCTAAAGCCTATCTTGAAAATGTGGTGAAGCATGTGTGGCCATCAATTTCAGACAAAAGTCAAATGATTTTTCATTATTAGTGAGTGTCAGACTGGGTTCATATATGTCTGTTTTTTAAGGGTCCCATGATGGAGGAAAAAGAAAAAGAAAAAGAACTATAGTCCAAATTTAAAAAATTAATGACTTTGTAGTACTGGTAAAGTGGGGGAAATTATTTTACTAGTCAGTGGCTTTGAAGAGAAGAAAGAGACGAATGTGAACTGGGAACTGAGCATGCCACGCGTGGACTTCATTGTCCAGACTTATCTCTCACGTTTTTGAGATAGTGAATTGCGTTGGATGCTTTGCTTACTGAAACAGCTGCTGCATATAGGACTACCTTTTTAAATATTTTTGAGTACTACTTAAAATGAAATAAAGTAAACATCTATAACTTCAAAATAAACTCAAATTTGATCTAATTTGGAATTAGAATGAATATGAGATAACCATTTGAGAAAAATATTCAACAAATTAATAAAAAAAAGCTTGGTTTGGATTATAGGGAAGGAGCCAGAAATATTCAACAAAAACTAGTCTTGATTATTTAATCTACAAATATCTAAGCAATAGCCAATACACTAATCAACAATTATTTTAGGAAAAGTAATGTTACATACATAATAGTTTCACAACAAATTTTAGGTGACAAATTATTGACGAATAAAAAAGTAATATAACCTAATTTAAAACTAATAGTAACTTGTCACTTAGAATTTTGTTATAAAATTGTTATAAAAATATTATAAACTTAGCATTTCTCTTTTAGGAAACTATCATTTCAATCAAGTTGACAAAGCCAACAACTCATTGGACAATTTTTTATGACTCATACTAAGTAAATATTCTACTTTTTATTTTTTTTAGGGGCCAGACTCTTGAAGCATCTAATTTTGATTAAAAAAAAAATACATACAATTTATTAAAGGACAAAATTTTGCTACAAACTTGGTTGTAGTATAAGGCTATAACTTCACTAAATATATTTTTATTGGATGTGAATTTTAATAAATTCACAATTGAATTACATTTTCTTCTTATATCTTCTATATTTGCTAAATTTTCAATCAATAGCTATGTCATCAATCAATTGTTTAAATTGTAATTTTTTGTAATCTAAAACTATGCATAAAAAATAAGTTTAGCATAAAGAATATGCAATCTAACAATTAAATTTTCAAAATGTGTAGTTAAATTTTCACTTAATTTAATTTTTTTTTAATCAAAGTTATATTCTTAGGCTATAACCAAATTTGTAGTGAAATTTTGTCATTTGTTAAATATTATTCAGCTAGCCTGCTGGCTAAGAGCAACCACACCAGCTCGTAGATAGTCTTCTAAAATACAAAAAGTGCTCAATTTTGCACATTTTAACTCAAAACCCCCCCACATCAGACTTTGTAAAAATGTCCAAATATACATAATGGTCTTGTAAATGAACAGTAACCGTTCATATATACACGGTTACTGTTCACCGTGTAAATAATTTTTTTATTCTTTTTTTCTCACTCCTCACTCTTTTTTTCTCATTTCCTTTCTCAACTTACTCTCACGGTTACGGTTCACAGTGTTAAAGAAATAAATATTTTATTTGAATAAATATGTATAATAGATAAACTGATATGGGTGTTTTGTAAAAATAGGTGTGTAAAATAGAAAAAGTTAATTTTAGATATGCAAAATGGAAAAATTTTTGCACATACTGATGTGGATCTCTAATATATATCTACGTCCCTGATAGAATATTCGTTATTATATGCATGCTATTATTACCATAGTCTACATAGTTGGCAACATGATTCTTTGTGCTGAGTTGTTAACTTAAAATCACATTTTTCCCAAAATAAATTAAATTAAATTAAATTAAATCACATGTAAGTTTGCGGTGTTTGAACATCTAACTTTGAAGTTTTGAGTTTTTCATTTGGTACTTAGTAGATATTATCTTAGAAAATTAATTTGTGTCAAATTTATTCTTTATGACAATCATTCTTTAACATATATTATAATTTTCGGTGATTATAGTATTTAATGATTTTTCCAGACAAAAGTTTAATGATTTTTCATTATTAGTAAGTGTTAGATTGGTTATGTCTTTTTCTTCAGGGTCCCATGATGAAGGACAAAGAAAAAGAAAAAGAACTATAATCCAAAATTAAAAAGTTAATGTCTTTTCATCTGGTCCATTGATGAAGGACAAAGAGAAAGAGAAAAAACCATAATTCAAAATTAAAAGGTTCATATGTCTTTTTTTCAGGTCCCACCATGAAGGGCAAAGAAAAAAGAAAAAGAACTACTATCGAAATTTTAAAAAGTTTCAGGCAGTTTAGTACATGTGTTTAAAAATATATGTTTTTTTTATAAATATGTATGAAAATATGTGTAGATAAAAAAGTATATGAAAATGTATATAATGTTGTTCAAAAACTGAAAATGTGTGTTTGAGTGGATGTACTAAACACCCCCTCAAATGTTTGTTTTTCAAGATCCCACGACGAAGGACAAAGAAAGAGAAAAAGAAGTGTAGTCCAAAATTAAAAAGTTAATGATTTTTTTTATAATAAAAAAATAATAAAATAAAATAAATATCTATAACTTCAAAATAAACACAAACTTGATCCTTTTTTTTTTTTTTTGTCTAAATGAAAAAAATGGAGTTCCAGTGTGGACTCATTAATCTTGCGCCACGTGATAACAATGAGTAATAGCACGTATACCACACATCCTTCTAGAGTTATCACTCGAATTGCTCTTCTTTGAGTGTTGGGATAAGGACTCCTATCATCAAGCTATACTCTCATATAATATACAAAAATTTTATCTAATTTTGGAGTTAGAATGAATATGAGATAACCATATGAGAAAAATGGTTACATGTTACTTTTGTTTTCTCTTTTTTGAAAACTACGGCTAGACTTTTTTTTCTTTCTTTCTTTTTATGATTCTTTTTAGTTGCTAAATTTTTTTAAAAGAAGGCTGAAAATTCTTTTCAGATTATATATATATATATATATTAAATTGGCAACATTTTTTTCTTATATAATAATAATGAAAAGGAATTATTTATATACTATTAAAAAAGTTGTTTAATGTAATAGAGACATAATTGTAAATTTATACAAATTCCGTTCTCCATTTTCTCATTTTTCTTCTCAACCAAACAAATAAAGTTTTCATCTCTCCACTTTTACATCCTCTCAACCAAACACAAATAAAAGAAAACTAAATATTTTTTATCCTCTTACTTTTTCACTCCTCCAAGTAAACGAACCCTAAATTCCTAGGCTCTAATTTGTGAAACAGACCTAACATGGATTTTTCCACAATCAATAGCAATTGTTTAAAATCTCCCACCAGAACCACTATTGATTAATTTGGCCCACAAAATGCCTAAAATGATCCCCCGCAGTCTAAGCCTATTTTGAAAATGGGGTGAAGCATATGTGGCCATCAATTTTGGACAAATGTTTAATGATTTTTCACTATTAGTAAGCGTAAGATTGGATTTCAAATGTCTTTTTTTTTTTTTTGTCAAAAAAAAAAATCAAAATCAAAATTTTTTAAAAAATATCTTTTTTTTTTCTTAGGGTCCCATCATGAAGGACAAGGAAAAAGAAAAAAAAAACTATAGTCCAAAATAAAAAAAAGTTTATGACTTTGTAGTAAGTGGAGAAATTTCATTTTACTTGTCGGTGGGTTGGATAGGAGATCAGTGTGAACCGTGATTTGATCGAGTCTACCCATGTGGACTTTGAGTGCTACTTATTCCGTTATATAATGTATATATTCAAGGTTTCAAAATGAATACAAATTTGACCAATTTGTACGTGGAATGAGTGAGAGATAACGATTTAGAAAATATTCTACAAATTAATAATGAACTTGGTCTGGACGATTGAATATTCATTATCATCGGTGAGTAAGGTTAAGGATACCACTTTTTACATATTATTATCGGTGATTTTACACTTTTTTTTTTTTTTTTAATATGAAGTAGAATCCTATAATTCTCGATTCAATCTACAGTCCGATCCATATGACCATCTCACCAATCTTTTGTAGGACTTTGAACTCAGTAACCATAGTGTGAACTGATGATATACTGCATATATAGACTTTATTAATCATAATTTGCCCTTAAACTTAAGACAGTGAATGAACGTGGGGCTACAATTATGGTGCTTTTTTCCTTTTCCACTAATTAATTGGTGCTGGTTTTGCTATAATTTAAGACAAGTGTATAACTCAGACAGATGGAAAAAGTAATTTCCATTTTCCTAGGTCTCTGTTCAGTCGTTCCTTAATGGGCTGGGCCCAATCCAACCTATTAATGCCGATTTTTCCACAATCGATAGCAATTATTTAAAATCTCCCACCAGAACTACTATTGATTAATTAGGCTCACAAATTGGAGAAATTATATAGTTTTCATGGTGGACCACGTCATTTGTCCACTATTCTAATAAAAGACTCCCGATTATTTAAAATTACTGAGTTAGTATTCAATTTTTATTTAAAACTTCATAATTTTAAACAAGTAAAAGTCTTTGACTTAAATGGTGAACCATATCACTTGTCCACGATAATAACCTTATAATTTTCCCACAAAATGCCTAAAATGATCCCTCACAATCTATAAGCCTATTTTGAAAATGAGGTGAAGTATATGTGGACTTCAATTTCGGACAATAATTTAATGATTTTTCATTATTAGTGTTAGACTTATGGTTAAGTGATTAAATTCATCATTTCCTAATAGCTTAAGCTTTTGGGACAATCAGTAGTTTAACATGGTATCAGAGCAGGAGATCTTGAGTTCGATCCCTGGCTTTACTCTACCTCCCATTTAAAATGTTAAATTCCCACTTGTTGGGCCCCCACTTATTAAGGGAAAGTTTAAGCTCACATGTGAGGGGGAGTGTTAGACTTATGGTTAAGTGATTAAATTCATCATTTCCTAATAGCTTAAGCTTTTGGGACAATCGGTAGTTTAACAATTAGTAAGTGTTAGATTAGGTTCATGTGTCTTTTTCATAGGGTCACATCATGATAGACAAAGAAAAGGAAACAAGAATTATAGTCCAAAAATAAATAAAGTTTATGACTTTGTAGTACATGGGGAAATTCCATTTTACTTGCCGGTGGGTTAGAGAGAAGAGATTAGTGTGAACTGTGATCTAATCAAGTCTGATGGTGTGGTCTTCATCAGCCAGAGTTGGCCTCAAGTTTTTTAGATAGTGATGGTGTGGTCTTCATCTAAATGTAGGACTAACTTTTAAAAAAATTGAGTGCTACTTAATCCATTATAAAGTATATATCCAAGACTGCAAAATGAATACAAATTTGAACCATTTGTATTTAGAGTGAGTGAGAGATAACCATTTAGAAAATATTCATTCTTATATGCTTGTGTTAACTTATTAGCATGGTGTACATGGTTAGACACATTGTTCTTTGCGCTATATTGTTAATTTAGAACGTTAAGTATGTTTTGGGTGTTGGAACATGTAATTTTGAAATTTATAGTTTCAAGTTTGTCTATGTATTAGTAATTCGTAACGTAGCAGTTATTACCTTTTATAATTAATTTTTGTCAAATTTTTTTCTTTAACATATCTTGATAATTAGATATAGCCTCTAGCGATTTTTGATCCTCAATTCAATCCTACAATCCGATCTACGTGATTCTCTCTCATCCTATGTCATATTTTGATTCTGAAAATCGTGGTGTGAATTGATGGTGGACTAAACCAAAGTTGGCCTTTAGATTTAAAATAGTGGATTGCAGTAAATGAAGATGGGCTACCTTTGAAAATTTGTACTGGAATACAATTATGTTGCCTATGCTTTCTCCAACTATTGGTGTTGATTTTGCTTTTTAGTCCAGTTAGAGATACTTCATAACATATTTAAGACGTAATAGAAGCAACATTATTTTTATAAGCTTCATCCTTAATATCATTTTTATTATTTACTAATTACAACAAGCGACATTAATAGTTTAAAAAAATATTGTAAGCCTAGACTAAGTTTTGGAGGATTAGGTGAATTGACACCTTCACATACACAAAGTAATTAGGTGCTTAAGAGAGAAAACAATTTGACCTACTGTGTTATATCATATTATAATTATCTCTAAAATAAATAAATAAAAGCAAATAATTAGGTTATTTATTTATTTGATCATTTTAATAAATAAATAAATAAATAACCCACTTTTTCTAGGTGCACTATATTTTTGTTAACTTACAGTAAATAATCAAATAAAAGTTTCAGAAATAATTATTAAAATGCACATGAAACCTTTTAAACTTCTTCCATGTGACAATTAATGCTTATTACATTGCAATATCAAGGAAGTTACTATGTGAAAACTTGAAAGAAGTCATTGAACTTTTTAGGAACGAAACCGGTCATTACGGTCAAACATTTCACGTTTGAGCTTTCCAAGCATAATGGTAGACAATAAGTTTATAATCACAAAAATTTTCACAAAAAATATTTTAAAATGTTGAAATAACCAGTTGTCAATATTAATAATAAGATAATATCAACGATAATCCGAAAAACAATAATAATAGAATAAATTTTACCCAGAACATCATCGAATGATATAAAATAAACAAGAAAAAAGATGTATAGAATAGTACATTATAAAAAGAGTCGAGTTAAAGGTACACATTAACAAACCTGTTTTTGGATTAAAATTTTTTCAAAAATAGTTTACTATTGTGTGCCTTTAGGGCACAAATTAATAAAATCTTTATAAAAATGGATAATTACACTTTACCGACCTGTGGTTTACCTCTAATTCGTTTTACCTACCCGTAGTTTCATTTTTGACACTTTACCCACCTGTGATTCCCTCCGTGACTCTTTCGTAACCCACCTCCAGTGCAGACGTTACTCTAACACATAAACTCATCAAAAACAAAACCTAAAACAGATCAAACACTCCTCACTTCCAAAACACACTCCCATCCAACGTGCTCACCAAACGAAGATCAAAATGCAATGTGCTTGAGATAATGGACTGAGAACCTCCTGGGTTTTGATTGTGCAAGTAAACCGAGGAAGAAGGAGACACAGTGTTCATCTGTTCAGCTGTTGCAAATAGTATTTTTGATTTTTGGTGCTTGGTCCGTTCGCCTTCTCTTGTTTGGGTGAGTTCCTGACTTTGTCAGCTTCAAGTTTTGGTTTTCTTTTATTGTCATATGCTCTGTTCATCTGATTTTAGGTATATCTTTTTAATTTTTGAAACCTAGGGTTTTAAAATTCTTTTTTTGAAATTGGGTTTTTGCTTGTATTCGTCAATGTGGGGCTGCTAGACCATAGGATTAGGCTTTATCAATGTGGGGCTCCATTTATTATTGCTTTTCATGATTTTGCATTAGTATTGATTATTGCTTTTCTACTTTCCCTTTTCATGAATTTGTCTCCCAAAAACAGAACAAAAACTTTTAATAATATTGTTTGTTTCTGTGTTGTGCTTTGTGTGGACCACAGGACCACATGATATATACCCAATTGCTGGTATATAGTTAATTACATTCATCAAGGCCATCTCATTTGCTGGTATATAGTTAGGGAAATTGAAAGAGAAATTTGACTTCCTAATAAAGTAATAATCTATAATAGATTATACTTTCCCACATGCAAGCCCATCTCATACTTTATTCTATTGTATTTTATATGCAGATGGCTGACGTGACATTCAATTTTGAGATTCATCATGGTGGCCAGTTTGTGTGGAACCCAGATTTGGTATATTTAGGAGGTAGTACTTCTTTTATTGATGAGGTTGACCCAGATAAACTTAGTTATTTTGAAATACAAGATATGTGTTGTGGTTTGGGGGCAAATAGTACAAGTAGATTTCATTATCTTATTCTTGGAGGTAATTTGGAGCAAGGGTTAAGGCTTATAAATAAAGGTGATGATGTATTTTATATGTGTGAGATTCATGCTGCATGGCCTACAGATAAAATAACACTATATGTTGAGGGTGGTGAGGAGCCACTTGCAGTTGAACAACCATTTGCTAATGAGGAAGTAGCAAATGATGATGATGTGCATGAGGTACCTCGAAATGGTGATGATGTGCATGAGATGTATGAGGGAGGTAATGTGGATTCTGAGGGGTCAGATTTTGATTGGTTGGAGGAAGGGTTTGAGGGGCCAGATTTTGATGATGATGTATTTGGAAATGTAGATGATGGGCCATCTACACATCATGGAGTTAGTGGCAGTGCAGTAGCCCCACATAGGCCCTCTAAGGGAAATAATGTTAATGCAGCCCCACATAGGCCCTCTGAGGGAGATACTGTCAATGCTGCCCCCACATAGGACTACTCCAGCTAACAATGACCCACCTCTTGAAGAGGGTGAATAGATTGACCCACCTCTTGAAGATGATATAGAAAGTTTAGTAGATTCTGATGATGATCAACCAGCACCAACTGCTGCAAAAGAACCTGAGTTTAATGTCCAAACTGACATAAGAAAACCAGTGTTACAAAAAGGAATGAAGTTTCCAAACTCTAAAGTATTTAGGGAGGCATTGAGGGAATATGCTATAAACAAGCCAGTAGATATCAAGTTTAAGCTGAATGAGAAGAAGAAGATATCAGTTTATTGCAAAAATGAATGTGAATGGAGTGTTATGCATCTCAACTATCTGGGGAGTTGACATTTCAAATAAAAACATTCAATCCAGAGTGCACCTGCCCTAGATCCTTCAAACACAGCCAAGTGACTTCAAGATATTTTGCAAAGAAGTTTATGCAAGAGTTTAACAAAAATCTCAATTGGAAAGTGGCTGGTGTTCAACATCATGTGAAGCAAACACTTGAAGTTGACATAAGTTACAGTCAGGTGTATAGGGCAAAAAGGAAAGCTACTGACTTGATTACTGGGGATGAACAGCTACAGTATGGGAAGCTTAAGGATTATGCAGAGATAATAAGATTGAATGATAAAGGAAGTAGGGTTATTTTGTAAACTGAAATGGAAGATGAAAATGCACAGCCCAAATTTAAGAGAATGTATATCAGGTATAATGCACAAAAAGTTGGTTTTTTGGGAGGTTGTAGACCAATCATTGGTTTAGATGGGTGCCACCTGAAAGTGAGATTTGGGGGGCAAATACTGTCTACCACAGCTAGAGATGTGAATGATAACATTTTCCCAGTTACATTTGCTGTTGTTGAGCAAGAGAACAAAGATTCATGGGTATGGTTTTTACAGCAGTTTTCAGATGACATTGGGAATCTAGAGCAACTTAATCTAGTCTTTATCACTGATAGACAAAAGGTATGAACTACAATTGTACTAACATTGGGAATGCAATAATTTAAAGTTTAATAATACATGCCTTAGTTCATTGCAACATGTTTAACTAACATATTTACTTAACCTGTTTTGTATATGAATTAGGGCCTTATACCTGCACTTGAGATGTTGTTCCCAACTTGTGAGCATAGGTATTGTGTGAGGCACATCTATAATAATTTTAAAGTGGTTCATAAGGGCTTGAAGTTGAAAGATGCACTGTGGAGATGTGCTGGAGCCACAACAATTAGGGAGTTTGAGAGAAGAATGCAGGAACTGAAGGATTTAGATGTCAAGGCATGGGAGTATCTTGCTGATATCAACCCTACACAATGGTCTAAGTCTCACTTTAGTAGTAGAGCTTTGTGTGACTGTTTAGCTAATAACTTGAGTGAATCTTTTAATGCCATGATCTTAGAAGCTAGGGATAAGCCAATTTTAGCAATGTTGGAGTGGATCAGAGTTAGGCTCATGACTAAACAATACAAAAAGATGAAAGGTATAGCAAAATACATTGGTTAGGTTTGTCCTAATATTCAAGACAAATTAGAGAAGTTAAAACATGAATCTATACCTTTCAGTGCTACTCCATCAGGCAGGTTCATGTATGAGGTTGATAATGGTCATGAGAGACATGTGGTTGACTTGACTAGGAAAGCATGCAGCTGTAGGATTTGGGATTTGACAAGACTTCCTTGCAAACATGGGATCTCTGCTATTCTTAAGAACTTGGAGAAAGTGGAGGACTATGTGCATCCTTGTTACTTGAAAGAGACTTTTGTTGAAACTTACAAAGAGATAATACAGCCAATACCTGGCCAGTCTGAGTGGGTTGAGACTAACCAACCTGCTCCTGTTGCTCCTCATGTGTATAAACCACCTGGCAGACCACCGAAGCAAAGAAAAAGAGATCTTGAAGAGCCAAGGAACCCTTATAGAGTTTCTAGGATGAACAAGACAATCAAGTGTGGGAGGTGCCAGAAAAAAGGACATAATGCAAAAGGGTGCAAGGCAAGCATCACTGGTGAAACTCCATGGCAGAGAAGAGATAGACTTGTTAAATCAAAATCTGTAAGTATTTCCATGCTTTGAACTATAGTCATTTCCTCATATATTTCATGTGTATGTAACTTGTACAACCTTATTTGTAGGCACAAGGTAGTAGATCTCCAACAACAAAGCAGACTGCAACACCTCAAACTGCATCTCAGCCACCAAGTACTAGATCTCAGCCTGCATACAAAGCTTTTGGTCAAACTGCATCTCAACCTGCACCAAACAATCGATCTGAGGCAGCAACTCAACCTCCAACTGCATCTAAGGCCAACTAGTTTTCTTCATCCTCACAACCAAGCTTCCATACCCCTCACGCACCTCTACTAATATCTATTTTGTTTATTTTTGTCCTCTTTCTTGCTATTGTTGGACTACCTTGCTAACTGTTGGATTTTGGTTATGCAGCCAAGTGCATCTGTGGGCACTAGTGGTGTACCAAGTCAAGGAAGTGGTGGTGGTGGTGGTGCTGCTAGGAGGTTTAACTTTCCAAACTTTGGTGTATCAAGGCCAGCAAAGTTTCAACCAGTTGGTGGAAAGGGCAAGAAGGCTGCTGGCAAGGGCCCCCTGTATAGGGCAGTAAATGAAGATGGAAGATGAAGATGTTATTAAAGTGTCAACCACTTTTTTTGTTGTAGTTCCCACACTTAATGTAACTGGTATTTAAATTGGTCAAGTGTCAAAAACAATATTGGCAATTTTGGTTGGAAGATGTGTATGTCTGATATGTGGTGGACTAGTAGTTGGGTTTTGGTTGTAAATATGTCTGCATGTGACATAAAGTCACAAATGCTGTCCTCACTTTTGGCATATTATGACATTATCAGGATTTTATTAATGTTAATGTGTATTGACATAGGATAAAGTGTTTTGATGTCTTGTGCTTGTCATTGCTTTTGGTGGATTTGCTTGTCTTATGCTATTAGTGGATTTACACAGGTGTATGTATTGACACAATAAATCATGTGTATGCCATGACCATAGGTCCATTTATAGGCAGGTGTAGCATAAAATCACAATCAATATATATGGATCCATTTATGAGCAGGAAGTAAAAACAATAAATAAATAAACTACAGAACATTTGCACAAAAACAACACTTTGTATTTCAAGAGATGGATACAATAATTAGGGACTTAATTCAATTACCCAACCACATTTCAACAACCCCCAAGCATCATGGCAGATTAAGGGTCCTCACCCTTACATTGTTGTTCATTGAGGCAAAACACAACAACAACATTACAAAAATGAAAAATAACCATGACAAAATTAGTGCTAGCTTGTACAATCTCTCACTGTCTCTAATCCTCTTAAGTTCCTCCCTAGCTTCTACATAAAGCTTATGAGCTTCTCTTTCCCTTTGGTTAGATCTTTCTTCCATTTCCCTACTTCTCATTTCTATCTGATTTGCAAGCTGCAGTTCATTCTCAAGCATACTTATCCTTTCACGGACAAGTGGGGCAGTTTCACTCCTACAAGTTTCGTTATCCACCCACTGAAAGAAGCCACATTTGGGACCAACCTGATCATTACAATTACAACAATTAATTTCACAGTTCACAATTAATCACAACTAATAATTCAATTCAATTCAAATGAAATACACCAATGGAATTGTTTCTTACATTAAATTGACTACAACCGAGGAATCTTCTTCCATATTTACCAAATTTTCGACTTGTTCGTAGGGCACAATTCTCATAGGTACATAAATGGCCATCTAAGGCACGGTAGAAACCACTAGTTGTAGACCCATTGCCAGTTGATGAAGACATAGCAAGCAAAAACCCAATTTCGAAAAAAGATCTACCTAAAATCAAATGAACAGAGCATATGAAAGTAAAAGAAAACCAAAACTTGAAGCTAACAGAGTCAGGAACTCACCCAATCAAGTGTGGACGAACGGACCAAGCACCAAAAATCAAAAATACTATTTACAACAGCTGAACAGATGAACACTGTGTCTCCTTCTTCCTCGGTTTGCTTGCACGATCAAAACCCAGGAGGTTCTCAGTCCATTATCTCAAGCACATTGCATTTTGATCTTCGTTTGGAGAGCACGTTGGATGGGAGTGTGTTTTTTGGAGTGAGGAGTGTTTGATCTGTTTTAGGTTATGTTTTTTATGATTTTATGTGTTAGAGTAACGTCTGCACTGGAGGTAGGTTACGGAGGGGTAACGGAGGGCATCACAGGTGGGTAAAGTGTCAAAAATGAAACCACAGGTAGGCAAAACGAATTAGAGGTAAACCACAGGTGAGTAAAGTGTAATTATCCCTTATAAAAAAGATCAGGACTTCTTCCACCCACCCCCAAAAAATAAATGACTTGGGGAAATATGGAATAGTGGAGTCAAGTGGACCATATATATATTGGCTACGTCATTTTCTGACTAACTTTCGTTTAACTTTAATCTCCTCTTTGGTCTCTTCTTTGAAAAAGTGCAATAAAATCCATAAAATTTTACATAAAAAATAAACTTATTAATTAAATAATAAATAACATATAATTTGAGCAAAATTTTATATATATTAAAAATAAAGAAAACATATAATTCAGTAATTAAAATTTTAAAATTTACGTTAAATAGAAAGATATACATAGAATTAGGTTGCGTCTTTTGATATTGGCTTAAAAAGTCAGTTTTTTTTTATTTATTATTTAGCTTATTTTTACTACCATTTAAATTATTTTTACTACTATTTATGAATCTTATTGCACTTTTTAGTACTATTTGTGAGTCTCACTATATTATTTTAACTATTTTTTAATTTTATCTAAAATATTTTTAACAAAAAAAATTTAATTTCAATTCAATAAACTATTCTAGAAGAGTTTTGTCTTCATAGAAGAAAATATTTCCTTTTTCTCCTCATCTTAGTCCACAGTCCACTAGTATTAGAACTTTAAAAAGTTCATTACTTTGTAAATAGGCCAAAATTGGAAATTAACATCATTTATCAAACAATATAATTAGTATGCACTGTTTTCAAACTATATTTTTTACTAGCATCTCGAGTCTAAGAGGGTCGATTTTGGGCTATAAATCGAGTCTTTGAGACTTGATTTTCATGGTCTGATTATGTCTGATGTGGCGTTTTTTCCACGTGGTGCCTACATGGAAATCGAGTCTCTAACACTCGATTTACAACCCAGCACAGCCTTTACACCTTCTCATCAAAGAAGAACCCAGCACAAAGAAGAGAATCAGAGAAGAAAGAGAGAGGAAAAAAAAATCCACCTACAACGTTTTCGCACACAGCCTTTACACAAGAAAGAGAAAAAAAAAAAACCCAGAAACAGAATGTGAAGAATGAGAGAAAAAAAAAAAAAACCCCAGATCACTGTGGCGGCTTCAGACCAGCGTCGATGGCTTCAGCTTGGCGTGGGCCTGGCCGTCGGTGGTCTTCATTGCTCGTGGCTAGGGGTCGGGTTCAGATCGCCGTCAAAGATCAAGTCGGAGTGGGTGGCTTTAGATTGGTGCTGGCAGTGTGTGGTCGTGGGGCGTGGGTGGTCGTCAATGGCCGTGGCTAGCAGTGGGTTGAAGGTGCAAAGGTTGTCCTCTTCGTGGGTCGCCGTGGGTTGAAGGTGATCGGTGGTTTTGGTGGGTGGGTGGCTGGGTGGGCATGGAATCGCTGAAGAAGAAGAAGAAGACGAGGAGGAAGAAGGTGATTGGTGCTTTGCTTTAGGAAAAAAAAAATTGTATCTTTTTTTTTTTTTATGGCCTCTCTCTTTTCTTTTGGTTTTGGATGTGGGGGTTTGGTTTTGGATGTGGGGGAAGAGATACTTGGGCTGAAGAAGAAGAAGAAGAAGATGAGGAGGAAGAAGGTGATCAATGCTTTGCTTCAGGAAAAAAAAAATTGTATCTTTTTTTTTCCCTCTCTCTTTTCTTTTGGTTTTGGATGTGGGAGAAGAGATACAGAAGCGAGAGAGAAAGAGATAGAGAAGAAAACAGTGGGTTTTGTATTTTATAAATCGAGTGTTAGAGACCCGATTTCCATGTAGGCACCACGTGGAAAAAACGCCACATCAGACATAATTAGACCATGGAAATCGAGTCTCAAAGACTCGATTTATAGCCCAAAATTGCCCCTCTTAGACTTGAGATGCTAGTAAAAAATATAGTTTGAAAACAGTGTCTACTAATTATATTGTTTGATAAATGATGTTAATTTTCAATTTTGGCCTTGTAAATAAGCCAAGAAATTCATCTTGGGCATTGTAAATAAGTAGAGAAATTCACTTTGTAAATGGATCCGTGTGAACTGATGACGTTTGGTCTAGATTTTAGGTTGGTTTAGAGACAACTTAATTAGTTGAAATGAAAAACTTTTTACTAAAAGTGTTAAAAAAAGTTAATTGAATAATATAATAAGACCCATAAATAAAGAGATATACTATATTTATAATATATTTATAATATTTTTTCAACAAATTATAAGTGGTAAATTGTTATGGGTTATTATTGTTGAGGCAAAAAAAAAAAAAAAAAAATTCAATGGTAAGTTCAAATTTGAATCAATAACAACTAACTACATATAATTTGTTGTGAAAATATTATAATAGTACCCATTTTCATAAATAATATTAAAAATTGCAATAAAATCTATAAATAATACTAAAGAAAACTAAAAACTAATAAATAAGCCAAAGGAAATAACCTCATGCCAAACTTGGTTGGCTCTGCTTTTAGATTACAGGGTGGATTCCAGTGTGAACTGGTGATGTACAATGTGGACTCATTCATTGATATTGACTAGAGGAGGCCTTGCTTTTGAGTAGGGCGTAAATGGATCATGCCGATTATGATCAACTTGAACTCGGTTTGATAAAAAATTCGTTCATGTTTGTTTGTTTGTTTATAAATAAGTTCAGTTTGAACCTTAATTTTAAGTTCGTTTAATAAACAAGCTGAGCCAAAGCAAAAAAATTTGTTCACGAACAAGCTTGTGAGCTATTAGGCTTGATACACAACAATATAAGCATAGACTTATTTAGAAGTTTATATGTGTTAGCTAAATATACTCATTACACATATCTTAATAATGACATGGCCAATATGAGACCACTACCTATATTATTTTAATTTTTTCCTTCTCTCTAAACTAATTAAGAACTACTTTAGACTATAGTTACATTTAAAAATAAATAAATAATTTAGTAGGCCACATATGATTTTCCCTATCAATCATCTAAAGTAAAGTTATGAAATATATTAGTATTTTCTCATTCATAATAGTTATAAATAGGTACTTTTCTAGTTCTTCACCATCTAACATGAATGTAAAAATTATATTTTGAACAATTGTTGAAGTTATATACAAGGAATGATGAATGAATGAATTTAATTATGTAAAATTTTAATTTAAATAATGGTTAATCATAAGTATGACTAGATGCATGATAAATTGAATATACTATTTTCTTTTTCTTTTTTCTTAATTTAAGATATTTAAGCATTTGATAATGTAATTTTTTTAGATCTCAAGTTCAAAAGCTTGACCCGAGTCAAATTTGAACTTGATATTAAACTTAAGCTTGGCTTGATTAATTAATTAAGCCAAGTCAGGCTATGCTCAAGCTTTTTGGCTTTTCTACAGGCCCAAACTTAAACTCAAATACTATTTTTAGGCTTGTCACAAGCTCAAGCCAAGCTTAAGCTTTTGATTTTTACTAACAAGCCAAACTTGAACATGCACTATTTGACAAAGCTTGGCTCGTTTACCGTCCTACTTTTGAGATATCAGAACGTGGGCCCTCAACTTCATTATTGCTTGCCCTTTGAGCTACAAGACTATTTGCTATTTGGTTTCTCCTCGATAATCAACCATTTCACCATCTACCTACCTCCGTACTCTTTCAGAGACTCTTCTATTTCTTGTGTTATTCAGCAAATTTCCATTTCCAAAGTGTGGCCGGTGCTCTACTTTCTGCTATCGTGGAGCGGCTTGGTTCTTTCATTTCTTCAGAGTTCACTGCACGTTGACTGAAACTGTTAAGGAAAACCTAGTTTAAAATTTAATATATTGTTGTGATCTTTTTTATTTCCTAATTCCGAGTAGAGTTTTTCCAGGGTATTATTTTTTGTAATACAACTTTTACTGCAATTAGTTGAACATGTAGATATATTATGTAATGTGGTGTAATATATAAAAAGTAATAATTACTTTAAGTATTTTTTTTTTATAAAAAAATTTTTACAAGTATTTTTTTTTATCTTTTTATCTCTATAAATATATAATTCTATTATTTTTTGTGTGTTTGATTAATATTTTTTTAAAAGTGAACCATATATTTTGTAACTTATGCTGTAGTGTGTTATATTTTTCTAATATACAACTAAACTTTATAAATTTCAAATTTATTATTAAAGTTTTTTCATCTCTTAAAGAATAAATATATTATCATGGTAATCAAAACTCATCACAAAATTATAATATTATCTTATCCAAAAATTAAAATAAAACTAAATGAATAAAAGATAGATTTTATAATAATTCATTACTCAAACAATTGGTAAGCATATTCAAATTCATAATCATGTAAATTGTGTTTTGATATAAACTCAAATTCCTATTTTCAAAAAAAAAAAAAAAAGTACTAACCCAAACCAAAATTCAATTAAAGCTATAAAATGGAGGGAGAAGACTCTGTAATGGGAAATGAAAGAAACATAATACCAAAATACAATCTAAAAATAATATATGACATGGTGAATGAGGTGGTGCAACAAAATTATAGCAACATTAAATATTACTGCGAAATATATATGTATGTATATATATATATATATATATATATAGAGAGAGAGAGAGAGAGAGAGAGAGAGAGAGAGAGAGATTTTTTTTTTCTATTCATTATTTGGTTATTTGTGAATCTAATTTAAAAGTAATATTTTCTGTAATTAATTAATATGTGTAATTTTAAATTTAAAGAGAAAATTTTGAATAAAAATTACGATGACTATTATGCTACTGCTATGCAGTAACTATAAGTAAAAGTTATGCTATGTTAAATAAAATTTAATGTACATAACTAAGCTCTCGAACAAGTTTAATTTCAACTAAGAATGTTAAAAAAAAATTTTTGAAAATAAAAATCGAGCTTTGTGTTAAGCTTGATTTTGATAACAAAGTAGACAGACCAAATTTGAGTACTGTAGGGACACGTTTTACAAACCAAGCCCAAGGTGTAAGGGACCTTGGCCCAGTGAGCCCAATACAACAAATTTATAGAGAATGGGTCAAAGAACTAGGCCCTAATGAGTTGGACAATGGCTAATATGGATTTAAAAGATGATCAAGCAAGAGCAAGGAAAATAGAGCTGAATGAATTCACTGTCCGAGGAGGTATTTTCTCATATAAATCAGTATTAGTTGAATACAATTACAATCTCGATTGCTACAGTGTTCTTTCTCTATTTTTCCAATCCCTTCTTCGTGAAGGGTCTCTCACATTATATAGTTCACTTTCGACCATCCTGATCCTACACTTGTTAATCATTTGAACCCTCGCTTGAGTGCCCGTCCCATCAGACACCCCCTTTGGCTTTCTGTGAGTTGTGGTAGCCAAAGCAGCACTGTTCAAGGGTCTTCTCCATATAAATGTGGTAAGAAAAGTAGTTGCAGTGCATTTAATGCGGTGGTAGCAGCTTTTCATTAGATATTTTTGGATTCCATTCCTTCTCGTATGTTCATGAGGCACGCTCCTATTACTGGGGCTTCTACGAAGATTACTTTCATCGTTGGAATACACATCTGAGCTATTTTTATCAAACCCGAGGAGGAATTCTTCCTCGGACCGCCTTCCACTCACTTCATATTTGTAAGACTCCAAACTGGAATCCCTCATAACTATTTATCCCTCCTCGGACCTGTCAACATTCTCAGATAAAGCCCAAGGGCCAATATATGATTTTGGTCCCTTATCCCTACAATAGCCTCTCAAAACTCTGGTTTTTCCCTCTTATCCGAAGAGAAAAGGTGGGGTTTTGATTTTTAAGAGATAAGACCATTTATTTCTCTAGTTCACATGTGTGAAATTACTGTTTTGCGCGTCCCATGATTGCTACTGACGCTTCGAAGCCCGCAAGGCGTCATTAATTGCTCTAGGTGGTGCTATGTTTCGCACAAATGACGCCAATTGTAGGGACACGTTTTACAAACCAAGCCCCAGGTGTATGAGACCTTGGCCCAGTGAGCCTAATACAATAGATTTATAGAGAGTGGGTCAAAGAACAAGGCCTTAATGAGCTGGACAACGATTAGTATGGATTTAAAAGATGATTAAGCAAGAACAAGGAAAATAGAGCTAAACGAATTCACTGTCCGAGGAGGTATTTTCTCATATAAATTAGTAATAGTTGAATACAATTACAATCTCGATTGCTACAGTGTTCTTTCTCTATTTTTTCGATCCCTTCTTTATGGAGGGTCTCTCACATTATATAGTTCACTTTGGACCATCTTAATCCTACACTTGTTGATCATTTGAACCCTCACTTGAGTGCCCGTCCCATCAGACACCCCCTTTGGCTTTCTATGAGTTGCAGTAGGCAAGGCAACACTGTTCAGGGGTCTTCTCCAAATAAATGCAGCAAAAAAAGTAGCTGTAGTGCATTTAATGCGGTGGTAGCAGCTTTTCATTAGATATTTTTGGATTCCATTCTTTCTAGTATGTTCATGAGGCACGCTTCTATTATTGGGGCTTCTATGAAGATTACTTTCATCATTGGAATACACATCTGAGTTATATTTATCATACCCGAGGAGGAATTCCTCCTCAGACCGCCTTCCACTCACGTCATATCTAAGACTCCAAACTGGAATCCCTCATAACTATTTATCCCTCCTTGAACCTGTCAATTTCTACAGATAAAGCCCAAGGCCCAATATATGATTTTGGGCTCTTATCCCTACAAGTACTATAGTTGTTACTTTTCATCCCAACTATCAAATCCCAACAATATCATGAAGATAACTCTTTGAACTTTGTAAGAACCATACCGACAATCATTGACGTCAAACTTTCACATTACAAAATCTCAAAAGCTTTGACGGAAACCAAAAATGTCTTCATAAAACTTTTAATATTTTAATTAAAAGTTGGGAAATTTATTTTAAAAATAATGAGTGGGTGTTTGGTCTGAGTTTTTTTGAGTTATAGGACTCAAAACTCATCTCCAAAACTTAAAAAACGTGGGGCCCATTGAATTTAGAGTTATTTAGTCTAGTTTTTGGGTTTCGTTTTCATAACTCTAAACTCAAAATTTTGAGTGAGAGTAATGGAAACTAAGTTTGAGTGATCGGCCATTTGGTAACATTGTATTAGTAACGTTGTTTGTATTTTCTAAAAATATATGTGAGTAAAAAATGTGTGAAAATAAAAGTAATGTTGTTTAAACACCGAAAATTGTTGTTCAAAAAAACCTTACCAAATAGCCTAATTTATTTTCAATTTTTAAGATATGAGTTTGGATGGCATGTTTGTAATTAGACACAAGTGTGTGGGGCCCTAGTCAGTGACTTGTCAAATCCAAGCTCAGTTGCAAGCTTTTTGTCCTTTGGGTTTACCTTCAACTTCACAAGTTCTCGGCGAAAATGGGTAATTAACCCCATTTTTAGAACTATTTAGTTAGTAGACACGATTTTCAAACTATATATTTTACTAGCATCTCGAGTCTAAGAGACTCGATTTTGGGCTTATAAATCGAGTTTTTGATGCTCGATTTCCATGGCCCGATGAGTCTGATGTGGCATTTGGTCTGAGGTGGCAAACACTTGGAAATCGAGTCTTAGAGACTCGATTTCTAGAATACTCAAAACAAAAAAATATAAAAAAAAAAGTTTAAGCCCACGAGAAACTAAGACAAAAAAAAAAAAAAAGACGTAAAACAGAAGAGGAAGACACAAAAAAAAGACACGAACACATCAGGCGAAGAAGAAGATCAGAGGAGATTAGATCGGAGGGAGCTCACCTGGGCGCGCGCGCGGCCTGAGCTCTCTCCGATCTGATCTTCATGATCGGAGGAGAAGAAGAAGAAGACGTTTCTGATCGCCGGTCGGAGGTCGTGGGTCTGGGTCTGGGTTGCAGGTCGTGGGTCTAGGTCTGGGTCGCCGTGGGTCTGGGTCGCAGGTCAGTCGCCGTGGGTCTGGGTCGCCGGTGTGGGTCTGGGTCGGTCTCTGTTTTCTCTCTTTTTCTCCGTCTGGGTCGCCGGCAGGTCTGTGTTTTTTTTTTTTTTTTTTTTTTTCTCTCATTCTTCGTGGCCATTCTTCACTTCTGTTTATGGGTTTTGTTTTGTTTTTCCTCTCATTCTTCACCTTCCGTTTCTGGGTTTTTTTTTTTTCCTCTCTTTCTCGCGTAAACGTCTGGGTTTTGTCCTGTTTTTTCTCTCTTTTCTTTTGGTTTTGGTCCTTTTGAATGTTGGGTGTTATGTGGGTTTTTTTTTTTTTTTTTTTTTTTTTTTTTTTTTTTTCTGGGTTGGAAATCGAGTCTCTAAGACTCGATTTCCAAGCGTTCGCCACGTCAGATCAAATGCCACATCAGATTCACCGAACCATGGAAATCGAGCATCAAAAACTCGATTTATAAGCCCAAAATCGAGTCTCTTAGACTCGAGATGCTAGTAAAATATATAGTTTGAAAATCTTACCTACTAACTAAATAGTTCTAAAATTGTGCCTAATTTCCCATTTTGGCCCAAGTTCTCTTAACTACAAAGTCCAAACACCCACGAGCTCATTTACAAATCCAAGTTCTCTTACCTTTCCCTCTTATTTTTCTCTAAAGCCGTTACAACTCCAATCACCTCATTTACTCATCTCACCTACCTCTGCCTCTGATTTTTCTCTAGTGCTATTACAACCTCAACCACCTCCTTAACTCATCTCACCAACCTCTCTAAGCCTAAAATAAATTTCCTTCGAGTTTGCCAAATGTGGAATCTCACCTTGACGAGAGAAACTCCTTAATTTTTTATATTTAGAGTTATTTAGTCTAGTTTTTGGGTTTCGTTTTCATAACTCTAAACTCAAAATTTTGAGTGAGAGTAATGGAAACTAAGTTTGAGTGATCGGCCTTTGGTAACATTGTATTAGTAACGTTGTTTGTATTTTCTGAAAATATATGTGAGTAAAAAATGTGTGAAAATAAAAGTAATGTTGTTTAAGCACCGAAAATTGTTGTTCAAAAAAACCTTACCAAATAGCCTAATTTATTTTCAATTTTTAAGATATGAGTTTGGATGGCATGTTTGTAATTAGACGCAAGTGTGTGGGGCCCTAGTCAGTGACTTGTCAAATCCAAGCTCAGTTGCAAGCTTTTTGTCCTTTGGGTTTACTTCAACTTCACAAGTTCTCTTAACTACAAAGTACAAACACCCACGAGCTCATTTACAAATCCAAGTTCTCTTACCTTTCCCTCTTTTTTTTCTCTAAAGCCGTTACAACTCCAATCACCTCATTTACTCATCTCACCCACCTCTGCCTCTGATTTTTCTCTAGTGCTATTACAACCTCAACCACCTCCTTAACTCATCTCACCAACCTCTCTAAGCCTAAAATAAATTTCCTTCGAGTTTGCCAAATGTGGAATCTCACCTTGACGAGAGAAACTCCTTAATTTTTTATACGTATGATGGTTAATGGACTAAAATTTATTGAAGTAAAAATTGGGTCAAATAGGTGGAGGTGGTGTCAAATCAAAATAAATAACCTAGTGTTGGTGAGTTAATGGCCGTATTTATGCACTATGTCCAACATGAATATTAAAACTCCCACTAAATTAAATTAATAGATCAAATTAATTAAATTAATTTAGGTAATTAAATTTGTGCACCAAAAAAAAGTTTCGATAACTGAGGGCTTGAATCTTCTTAAAGACAGCAAGCATCGCACCTAGGGATGGAGGGAGTCATTGAGGAGGGGGGGAATTTCAATATATATATATATATATTAGCATGTACATATGTACTAATTTTAGTATTTTTGTTTTACAAAATTACACTTTGTCTCCCCTTAACAGTATCATTGTTTCTTTTAAGAGAATATTATAGTCACAAAATTTTTAAAAATATTTTTACAAATTGTTGATGTAGCAAATTTTTATTGATTTACATCTGAGCATAACACTTATATCATTTTTTTACTTATTAATAACTACTTACCACATCAACAATTTATAATAAATAAAAGATTATAGCTAGCGTTTTCCTCCTTTTAAAAGTCATAAAAATTATAAACTAAAATTTAAAATAAAATTTTAGAAAAGTTTGCTAATCCCAAAAAATTTATAAACAAAAATTTAAAACAAAATTTTAGAGGAGCATTCAAAGCTTAAAAAAGTTTTTGGTAATTATCAAGTTTTAAAGTTATAGGGTTGGGTACTTGTTAATAATTATCTATTTATAAAGTAATATTGTATACTTATTTCTTGTCTCAGAGTTTGAAGTATTTCGTTTAGGGCTGTAAATGAACCAAGCTGTTCATAAACAGCTTGAGCTTAACTCAATAAAAAGCTCGTTCATGTTTATTTGTTTATAAACAAGCCAGGCTTAAACTTTAGTTTTAGGCTTGTTTAATAAACGAGCTGAGCCCAAGTAAAAAATCTTGTTCATGAACAAGTTTGTGAACACTAAGATTCGATATAAAAGTAACAAAACAAGTTGAGCCTAGGCATATTTATGAGTTTGGTAATAAAATTAATATGAGCTTGACAAGTAAACTCATATTTTTCTAATTGTGTGTTTGAATCCAAGTTGCGTTTCTGCGTTTTGTCTTTTTTTTGTCTTTTTTTTTTTCTCACTCGTTTTCTGCTTTTTGGAGACAAAAATCGCTATTAGCTACTGTTCATGCACTGTTCATAAATAGTAGCCGTAATATTTGACTTTTTAGCCCACTGTGCACTGTTTATGGATCCACAAATTTCACTTTTCAGCATTTTTTTCATTAAAAATGGGTCTCACGACACTATTCACACATTTAAAAATTATTTTGCTACAGTGTTTTTAGTTTTCAGTTTTAGCAAAATAAGTTCTATCCAAACGGATCCGTATATTTAATTAATTATAAGTTGAGACCACTCATCCAAACCAAATAGGCTAAATAATAAACATGATATAGGCTTGATAATATACTTGTGTTAGATCTCAAGCTCAAAAACACGATATTGAGCTTAAGTTTGGGCTGGATATTGAGCTCGAGCTTGGTTTGACCAATGAATCAAGCCAAGCCAAGCCAAGCCAAACCGAGCTCAAACTTTTATACTTTATAACAAGCTCAAGTTTGAACATTATTTGTAAGCTTGTATCAAGTTCAAGTCAAGCTTGAACATTCTACTTTTGTTGTCAAACCAAGCTTGAACATTCACTACTCGATAAAGCTTGACTTGTTTACAACCCTAATTTCGTTACACGGAAGTAGTTTATAAATGCTTTTTCTATGGTTATGATAATTTGGTTTGCCCATGAGATGTTTGGAACAAGTAATTGATCTAAAAGATATTCTTTATTATAACTTATAATTCACGAGTAGGGGATCAAATCTTCAATTTACAATTTGCATGCTTTTGCATTTTCGAATACGTGAATCTAGGCTCATCTCTATAAACATTACTAAGAGAGGGGTGATGACTTTTTCAAATGAGGATCACTGATTTATTAGGGAAAGAACAGAGAAAATTTTCCATCAATGATGAAATAATATATTTGGAGGAAAATTTTAAAATCCCAACTGTGAAAAATAAAAAGATCTCCCAAGTTTTTCTTACTGACAAGAGATTAATGGTATTTCCACCACTGGGTTCTAAACTTTGTAATGTCTTTTCGTTAGGGTCCATGCATCAGTCTGGAAATTTATTTTACTTGTCGGTGGGTTGAAGAAAAGTTAGGATCATTGCAATATCAAGGAAGTTACTGTGTGAAACCTTGAAAGAAGTCATTAAACTTTCTAAGAATCAAACCGGTCATTACGGTCAAACATTTCATGTTTGAGCTTACCAAGCAAAATGGTAGACAATAAGTTTATAATCACAAAAATTTCCACAAAAAATATTTTAAAATGTTGACAATATAAATAATAAAATAATATCAATAATAATCCACAAAACAATAATAATGGAATAAATTTTACCCAGAATATCATCAAATGATATAAAATAAATAAGAAAAAAGAAGTATGGAATAGTACATAATAAATAAGATCAGGACTTCTTTCTAAAAAATAAAACCCCGAAAGCAGAGATATAACCGAAAGCAGGGCTAGCCTAAATAAATACATACATATATATATATATATATATATGGAAAATGTTAACAAATTAATAATCCATTTTAGGAAAGTTTTGATACCACTTTTATGGAAAATGAAAAAAGCTGTCAAAATATTAATTACTTTTTTTTCATTTCCCATAAAAACTTTCTTTAAATGAATCATTAACAAGTGCTGTACAGCACCCGTTAACAGTACCCTATGTGTATATATATATATATATTTATTTATATTTATATATATATTGGCTACATCAATTTCCGACTAACTTTAATCTCCTCTTTGGTCTCTGCTTTCATCAACCAGTTGCCATTTGCTCTTTCAGTACTCTTGTGTTAACCAAACAAATTTTTCCAACTTCTAACTATGGCTTGGGCTCTTGTTTCTGCTATCAAGGACCAGCTTAGTTCTCTCATTACTTCAGAGTTCACGTCGATTGCTAATGTCAAGGGAGAAGTCCTGAAGCTTGAAAGCAAATTCCACGCCATCCAGGCAATGCTCAACGATGCAGAGAAACGGCAAGTGAAGGAGGAAGTTGTGAAGCTTTGGTTAGATAAGCTCAAAGACGTATCCTACCTGATGGACGACGTGTTGGATGAGTGGAACACTGCCAAGATCAAAGCAGAGATTGAGAAACAACAAAAAGATGATGAAGAAAAAGCTGAAACTAGCAGTGCTGCTAAGAAAAGGAAGGTATGGCCCCTCATCTCAGTTCCTACTTTTTTGCAGCATCGTGATATTGCTCATTTGATAAAAGACCTTAACGAAAAATTAGATGAGATTGACAGAGAGGGAAATATGTGTAAGTTTGTATTGACTAAGGACAATGAAGAAGTAGTTGAGAGACCAAGAACTACCTCCTTTGTTGATGTGTCTAAAATTCTTGGTCGTGATAAAGTTAGGGATGATCTAGTGAGAATCTTATTGGGCAAGGGTAGTGAAGAAGAAATAAACCCCCATGTCATCTCTTTGGTGGGCATGGGCGGTATTGGAAAAACGGCACTTGCCCAACTAGTCTTTAATCATTATGAGGTGAAGGTTCATTTTGAAAAAAAATCATGGGTTTGTGTTTCTGAGCCTTTCGATCAGTGTAGGGTTGCCAAGGCAATCTTTCAAGGATTTGGAGGTGGTGACTCCAATATTACTGAATTGCAAAGTCTATTAGAAAAAATATGTGAATTGATTGAGGGGAGAAAGATTTTTCTTGTCTTTGATGATGTGTGGACTGAAGACTTCAAATCATGGGAGCCATTTAAACTTGCACTACAAAATGGTGCCTCGGGTAGTAGAATTTTAGTCACCACACGTAAAAGAAGAGTTGCGGAGATTATGGAAAGTGTGAGCATGATCAATATGAATGTATTGTCTGAGGAAGATTGTTGGTCGGTGTTTAGTAAACTAGCGTTCTGTGATAAGAATTTTGAGGAGTGTAAGCAACTAGAAGACATTGGCAGGAAAATAGCAAAGAAGTGTAAAGGTTTGCCACTTGCTGCAAAGACTCTAGGAAGTTTAATGCGCTTCAAGAAAGGTAGAGAAGAATGGGAAATGGTTTTGTGTAGTAGTATGTGGGAATTCGAAGATGTTGAAAGAGGTCTTTATGCTCCGTTGTTTCTGAGTTATTATGATTTATCCTCACCATTGAGACAGTGCTTCTCATTTTGTGCTGTTTTTCCTAAAGATTATGTCTTTTCTATTGATGAGTTGGTATTTATGTGGATGGCACAAGGATATATCAAGTCAAAGAAAAATGTGGAGATAGAAATCATTGCTAGAGACTATTTTGAAAATTTAGCAATACGTTCGCTCTTCCAAGACTTTGAGAGAGATGTGAATGATGGCAAGATAAAAGAATGCAAAATGCATGACATAGTGCATGACTTTGCACAATTAATTTCAAAAGATGTGTGCTTCACAATCAATTCTAACATAGGCTTGGAAACTGATTATAAAAATGCCCGCCATTTGCAGTTAGAAATTCCCAAAGAAGCCCAATTTCTTGAGTCCATTTATAGTGCAAAAAATTTGCGCACCCTCATTTTTGCAATTCAAAGTGATTATATGTTGTCTGCTTTATTTCAGCATTTTAGATGTTTACGAATATTAACTTTGGAGGATTTAACTTTTGGGGATTTTACAGATAGTGGTATATTAAGGAATCTTCCAGATGCCGTGGAAAATTTCATACATTTGAGGTATCTCAAATTAGGCAATTATCGTGGAGATGTATTGCCTGAAACCATTTGTAATCTTTGCAATTTACAAACTTTGATTATTATAATTTATGGCAACAAGTTCCAAAAATTGCCTCAGGGAATGAGTAAATTAATTGACCTGAGACATTTTAATTTAAAAAATATATATAATGATGTAAAGTTTCCAAGAGGGTTTGGAAGATTGACTTCTCTTAGAACATTAGATGATTTCATTGTAAATGGTAAGGATGATAGCGAAAGATGTAAATTGGGAGAATTAATAAATTTGAACCACCTGAAGACTCTTGCAATATCTGGGTTGGGACGCGAGGTAGATGAATGTGAGGCCATGAACGCACAACTGAAGAAGAAGATAAACCTTCATACTTTGGCGCTAGGATTTCAGGAATGGGCTGGTGAGGAAATAATAAGGGAGAAAGATGCACTAGTTCTAAACGCCTTGGAGCCACCTCCTAACTTGGAATATTTACGTATTATATTTTACGAGGCACCGATAATGTCTCCTAATTGGATGATGTCCTTGACCAATTTAAAAGAACTTCGAATTGGCCTTTCATCTAATGTAGAGTGTTTGCCTCCTTTGGGGAAACTTCCATTCCTCAAATCATTAATAATGTGGATTCTTAAAAGATTAAAAAAGTTAGGGGTTGAATTTATGGGAATAGAAGAATCCGAAAAGAAGGAGAAAGGCGATAGAATAATACCACTATTCCCAAATTTGATATCTCTCGAATTTATGGCAATGTTGAACTGGGAAGAATGGAATGGGATTGAAGAAGAAGAAGATTGTATCAGAAGATTCACTATAATGCCACGTCTTCAACATTTGAGGTTCTTGGAATGCAGAAAGTTAAAGTCGCTGCCGAATTTCCTTCGTACAACTCCATTACAGAACTTGGAGATCATTGATTGTTCAATTCTGAAGGAACGCTGCAAAAGATGGACAGGAGAGGATTGGCCCAAGATTTGCCACATTCCTAGCATACAGTTAGGTCGAGAATATGAGGTAACTTCTTCTGACGCTTCTTCTTTTCCTTCGGCTTCTTCTTTTATTTTGCAATATATCAATATTATATTAATAAAAATTTTACTTGTCTGCCGAAATTTCCTACTGGAAAAAAAAAAAAAAAAAACGCTGGTTGATGAATTATCTGGTTCTCAATCATTTGAATTAGGCGATTTATTGTTTAGATTCGGTTATTTTGTGATTTTTCTAAAATTGCTTAATAAACATCCAAATGAATATCCTTAAAAATCTCATTCATTTGCATATTGATAGACAGAAAACAGATCCAATGTCTACCTATATCTTTCTATTTCATTTACGGTTTCCTATTTATATGTGTTTTCCTCATTTTTTGATTTAAGGCTATGGATATAACGCAAATCTCAAATAACCCATATGGTTTTCTTTTGGTTCATGTAGAAAGATGATGAACTAAAATAGTTCCTGTGTTTCTGGGTTCAGGAATTTTAGCTTCAACTAGAGATTTTTGGATGATGATAATGGTGAAAGATGACTTTTGTCTATACTGTGTGTGTTGGCAAAGTCCATTCTTGGCTTGGTTTAGTGTTTCAAGCCTAATCTAGTCCTATGGGCATCTTCTTTTATTTTGATAAATTTATCAATTAATATTCTAATTGACTGCCAAATAGTCCCACAGATTAAAAATTTAATAACAACTTTAATTAGATTCTGAGTAATTTGAATTGGGCGATTTGTCTGCCAGAATTAAATTAATAAATATTTTATTTGTCTGCCAAGATTTTACTAATGACCTACGGGTAATTTCTTGTTCATCTTCTTCCTTTATTTGACCAAAATTTTAATCTGTTATCCTTTTCAAATCTCAAAAACTCCCTCAAAAAGATATTAAGTACAATTTTGGTAGATAAATTTATCAGATTTTGGCAAAATTCACAAAGACACTGACTTGGTTCAATTTGTATGCCCACTGTGAATGTGTGGAAGATTCTCTATTTGAAAAGAAAAGAAAAATACCAGAATTAATGTTACCGAAATTCTGGCATGCTGGCTTTCTTTAGTAGTCAATTTAATAACAACTTTAATTAGTAATTTGAATTAGGCGATTTGTATATTGCTGTATCCATATTGCAGTGTGTTGTACGCATTTTATGTTAGCTGTGTTGATTTACTCTGTTAGTTATAGATGGCACATGTCAAATGGTCAAGCTCCTTAGATTCAATTGAGGTTCCTGTTCCTATAGAGATGAGTGTCACCCCAAGTCCATATGTTTATGAGTTTGTGTACAGGGTAGGCTGCAAGGTTAGAGTACCATTTCTTTGGTACTGTTTTGCATAGACATGGTTATGTATTCAGCCTTCCTATGTACTTGGACACCATTTCTTTTGGTATTTTATTTTATTTTTGGACCATCTTGTCTATTTATTCAGCCTACCCCTGCCCCTAATTTTGATTGAAGAAGATCCTCTGTTTTTGAGAGGAGTTGTCTCTTCACTGTGTGCTGCACACTAAGGAAGAGTTGGAGACCCTAGCACTTCATTGCTTTGCACCTTTAAAATCTGAGTAGTTTTGCAATTTGGAATAAGGAGTTGCGAGTTTGACATGTACTAATATTTTAAACCTTTTGAACAAGTTCTTTCTACACAAACTTTCATAAATATCAAATCTATCTTTCAAAATCCTTAAGGACCTGAGCATATGCAAATGCCTATTCCAGTAGGTATTGGTTTGTATAATAAGCTATGTCTCAAATAACTCATATGGTTTTCTTTTGGGCATGTAGATTGAGGAATATGATGAAGAGTTTGATGAAAGATGATGATATAAAAGAAGAGTCTAATGAAGATGAGGTTGACAAAGAAGAGGATGACAAAGCACTCCATGATGAAAAAGAGGATGATGAAGCAGAGCACCTATGATCTCTTTGTTTCTGGGTTCATGAATTTTAGCTACAGGTTCAGATTTTTGGATGATGATGGTGAAAGATGATTTGCGGTGCTTGATTCAGCATTGCAAGATTGATAACGAGATTGTGCAAATAGACAGTCGAGGTAACTTCTTCTGCCGCTTCTTCTTCTCCTTGGGCTTCTTTCTTTCTTTCTTTCTCTTTTTTCGAAATACATATAAAAAAAATCAACTAAAAATTTTAATTGTCTGTCAAAATTTCACATAGGAAAAAGAAAAAAATAACTCACTGGTTGATGAATTTTTCTGGTTCTCAGTAATCTGAATTAGGTGATTTATATTATATATTGTTGTACTACACATAACTAGCATGCATAGCATCTGGTTCCTTAGATTCGTTTAACTTCTCCGTAGGTTCTATATATTTGATATCTCTCACATTTTTGTGTTTCAATTACTGAGAAGAATGGAATGGGATTGGAGGAGAAGAAAAGGAAGAAGAAGAAGACTGTATCAGAATATTCACTATAATGCCACGTCTTCAAAACTTAGAAATCCTTGTTTGCACAAAGTTAAAGTTGGTGCCAAACTTCCTTTGTACAACTCCATTACAGAAATTAGAGATCTCGACATGTCCAATTCTGGAGGAATGCTTCAAAAGAGGGACTGGAGAGGACTAGCCTAAGATTTCCCACATCCCTAACATTATCATTGATTACAAGAACGTGCAAGCCAATCAAGAATGTATGCCAGAGCCGAGGTAACTTCTTCAGATGCTTCTTCTTCTTTTCCTTGGGCTTCTTCTTTTATTTTGCAATATATCAATATTAAATTAATAAAAATTTGCATATCGATAAAACAACTCCAATTGCTCTCGCTAATTTCCTATTGTTATTGACTAATCCGAAATAACTCATATGGTTTTCTTTTGGGCATGTAGGATTTTCAGAGCTATGATGAGGAAGAAGAGGACCAATGATTTTGTATATCTAGGTTCATTATTTTAGCTTCAAGTAGATATTTTTGGATGACAATGGTGAAAGATGATTTATGTGTGTGGGCAAGGTTCATTCTTGGCTTGATTTAGTGATAGAAGTCTAGTCAATTCATGGGTAACTTCACTCCTTCTGCTTTGTCTTCTTTTTTTATTAGAACTAACTATCAATTAATTATCCTACTTATCTATCAAAAATTCCCTTAAAAACAAAGAAATACAATTGGTAGCTAAATTTATAAGATTTTGGCCAAAATCTCAAAGACACTAACACCAACAGTTCAATCCTATGTTCTCTTTTGTGTGTGCTTTTGATATATGTATTAAATAATAACTTCTGATCACACTTCATTTATAATATTTTAACATTTGTCCTGTCAATTATAAGATCAATGACCTTTTATATGGAAATAACTACAAATGGGTTCTGTTGAGTAAATTAAAGTCACTAATGCTTTAAAATCTCCATAAATTTGTTGAGTGACTCTATTAACTGATTGGGGTTCTGTCCACATTGATCAAACTTCAGTAAAGCTAAACGTAATGTATTGAAACATGTACTTCTGTAATTGTTAATTTTCAGCTTATGTAAATTTTGAAGCAGTACTATCTAATGTCCTACTGAATACCAATTTATGTTTTCCACTGTTAAACTTCAAGCTCTAGTTTTTGGCCCATTGTCCATGGATTTGAGTCTGAAAAAGTTCAAAATATTCGTTATAATTTGAATAGAATTGATAATCAAGATTGTGGCATGATCATTTTCATGATGTTAGTTAATTTCCTTTGCTTGAGCATTTGGAAGTGCTGATGTGGTACCATTTGTTTTATATTATTGGCTGATCCTATGCAATGCATATTCAGATTGCAGTTTTCTAGTTCCCCAATGTGTCACTGGTTGAAAGGTGCTGTTCTGTTCACAATCATGTTTGTGAGTTTATAAAATTTACAAGCAAGAAATAAATTTCAAGAAAAATATTATGATATTAATTTATAGATTTCTTTTCTGGTATAAAAGACTAGAAATTCCCCCTTTTCAGTGTTCATAAATTTAGCTACAAGTTCAGATTTTTGGATGATGATGGTGAAAAGGTATTTGCAATTGTGCGTGTGTTAGCAAAGTTCAGCAACGGCTTGATTCAGCGTTGCAATTTTGATCCAGTCATGGGTAACACTTTCTTCTTCTTCATCTTCTTTTATTTAACCAAAATCTCAATTAATTATCCTACCCGTCTCTCAAAAATTCCCTCAAAAAGATAATAATCAAAACTTAGGCAGATTAAATTTAAGATTTTGGCCAAACTCACAAAGACACTGGCACGAATTGTTCAATTTGGTATGCCCACTATATGCACCTTTACTAGAATGTGTGGAAAATTCTTTATTTGAAAAGAAAAGAAAAGAAAAAACATAATACCTGAAAGAATGTTACTAAAATTTTAACTTGACATGTTCACTTTCTTTTGTAGTCAATCTAATAAGTTGGCGACACATGAAATGAAATCTATGTAACGCTAGTTTTTAGAAGAAAGAGAGGGCCCTCAAGGCTTTAAAATAAATTTGTTAATTATCAAGTCTGAAAGTTATAGGGTTAGGTAATTGCTATTTGTCAAGTTATAAAGAAATATCATATGCTTATTTCTTGTTTTAGAGACTGAAGTATTCATTACATGAAAAAGTGTGAAGTACAGGAGGCCCGTTTCTAGCAAGAAAGAAGAAGAAACTACATATATCTTGGCTTTGTTAAATGAATCATTTACTCCTCTATTGTGAGGTATATTGATATTTTCTTCTTAATCATCTGTCTGTTTTTCCTAATCATTTTGTCCGTTCTTCATAATCTCATGCTAAATATTTAATTCTTTTTGGCTTCATTTGAACCAAACATCTGATTCAAATATCTAGGGATGTACATTTTGTGATGAGTCAAATTTTCACGCATGGATGCTCATTTGAGAAAGGGCCACAGAAGCAAGTCCACTATTATTTCATAATGGAAACTGGGATGTGCATCATGGAACGTATAATGTGCAATCCATATTATATGGTGGTAGATGAAAGGTGAGCTAGGTAATTGGGCAGTTTTTAACTCATATAATTTCTAGCCTTATGTTTTAGGTTTGAAATTTGCTTTCTAAGTTTCATGGTTTAGTGTTATACATTTAGGAGATTGATGAATGCAAAGCGTGTGGATTTCTTGTCTTAGTGATTGAAGAGTTTTGTGTCATGGTAGAGGAGGAAGAGTGTGATGTTTCCACCAGGAATGGAGGGGATGAGATGATAAATGCTTGCCTTTCTTTTTACAATTGCTAGTCGCCCAATTTGGAATGACATTCAAAAATGGAAATACCTGAATTAGTCACCAATATGTGCAAGGAAAAAATAAGAAGAAGAAGGCAATGAAGCCATTTTACTATTGTTTGCTCTAGGCGGTTCAATTCTGATTCACCTATAGGTAAATTTATATTCTTTGGATCAAGTAACAATCACAGAACAACATTCTTGGTAGCAAATCAAATTCTTTATTGGTTTGTTGCGACTTCTTTGCTTTCTTATTTCCATCTGTCTCACTCCAGGAGTTTCCTCCACAGTTTGGTTTATTTCCTTCCAGATGTAGGAAACCATATCAAGAGTACAAGTCTGATTTATTTGGCCTGGGTTAAAATCTAATATGAAGATATTGCTTAAACAGAAAATTTTCCTCCTTACATCAATGTAAGGTATCTGATGTAATTCTCATTGGTTGTTTAACACTGTTTAATCAGCCTTCAGAAGCACTTTAGCTTACCCTGATGTCTTTTCTAACAATTGAAAGAACGTGCCTTAAAGCAGGGATGTAATATCATATTGATTCGTTTGGAAGCAATTAATTATAACTTGAAGCATTTTATATTTTCTAAGACAATTTTTCATTGCAAACTGCTTCAGTATTTCTGTTTGATAATTTTTCATTTGTATCTACATCAGTTTTATTTAATGGGAGTAGACATAGCTCAAGAGCGGCTTTTGTGGTTTATGAGATAATGTAACTTGTTTACCATTTTATTGGTTTTTTTTTTTTTTGTTTTGTTTTTTTATGGATTTAAAATTGGAGCTTTTTAAGTTCCCTAATTTTGAAAGGACTGGACTATTTGATATCAAGAAGAATTTGCTAGAAAATTATTTAAATGTTTGAAACTTATGTTAATCAGTATTCTTCTGTGTAGGAAATTTGGAGTACCCTCAAAAGCTTTTGCAACTACAACTCCTAAAACCATTGACAATGTCATATCTTCCTCATCTCCTAGTGTAAATGTTTAAATCTCAAAACAATTTTCTTCTGTTTGTCATTCATGTTTTC
This sequence comes from Lithocarpus polystachyus, assembly GCA_033629205.1. NCBI lineage: Eukaryota > Viridiplantae > Streptophyta > Magnoliopsida > Fagales > Fagaceae > Lithocarpus > Lithocarpus polystachyus. The sequence goes on along the minus strand of CM066164.1, from coordinate 2,376,688 downwards.
AGATCTTAGACAAAATCTTCTAGTTTTTCCAAATAGCATTCGACCAACAGATTAACATATACCTTGTGGGCAGATTATTTCCGATGGACGAGGAAGATAAGATCAATCTCAAAGACAGAACCCAATCAGGGATGTCAAGAATTCAGTTGAGGAAGGAAATGAACATGATCTTGACACCACCACTCACAACGGAAATCAAGGAAGATGATGCCTCCCAAATGTATTATATGGTATATTTTTCCTTTAACTTCCATTTTGTCTGTTTGATTGTCAAATCCATGCTTACTGCTGCTTCTCTTGAACAGTCTTTGGTAGCTCTGTTTTGTTGTAGGAATTAGGTTTATATTTTCTGGATTATTTTTATGCTCCTCATATTGCTTATGAGTTAAATAAGTTGCAAGGCATGGTAGTACAGTTTACTGTAGCAATTAACACTCCGCTTCTGGAGTCTGTCATAGTAAACACCTTTTTTATTTAGGGAAAAAAAAAAATCATTCTGGCTACTGCTTTATTTGCTCGTGATGCTCATCCCTTGTTTGTTGCATAGACTTTGAAATTCATCTTAACATGTTATAGCTCCTTGAAATTAAGTTTAGTCTACTATATATATTCACTTAAGATTATTACATTGATGTCCATTGTGATTAAAAGTGTATAATTCTAATCATTAAAAAAATTATGCCTTCTTTGCAATAGACCTTTGAGGACAGAGAAAGGATGTTCAGTGAGTGCTTGGGGATGTGATCATGGATTTTGAACTGCCAAGGGAAGTAAGTTTTTCCTTTTTACTAACTAATATTTCCAATGACCAAATTTTCTCAAATTTCTCCTTCATTATTCCTCAGCTGGCTTTATAGGTTCTCTGTCTGGATGTAACTATTTAGTTTCTTATGGCTTTCTTTACATTAATCTGTTGGGTATGGTTGTCACTCATGATTCAGATCACAGAAGAAGCTCATTAATCTAGTAGCCAGCGAGTGTTTGAAGTTATAAGCATGGAGAATGGTGTAGTGCGCTACAGTGTTGAGTTTTATAGCGATGAACATCTTTTGACCTCAGATTTCATATATTCAGGGTTATTACACTGAAGGTTTGCATTTTTCTTTCCTTTGTTTTTTTAACTTCTCAAAATTAAGGTGCATTTCTTTTAGCCTTTTTAAGTTATCTAGGAGGTATATTTGTGTGTGTAATACTCATTATGTAGTTCTATATTATTTCAATAAAATAGCTCAACATCATTCCACCATGTGGTTATCTAAGTTTTAAATCATAGTCAACAAATTGGAAGTTACTGGGGATTAAGAGTTCTAGTCAAAGCTTACATTTTTCCATATTGTTGTTTTTCAATTGCTGATTTTATCTCAGTCACGCACTGTTTGGAATTTTGCTAAACCTCTGGCATCAGTTAAATATAATGCTACAGTGCTATAATGGTTATGTCCAGCACACACAGAAATTTACTACGATATTCAGTATGGTGGTGTACTAACTGAGAATTTGCTAGAATTTATGGGTGGGAAATCAAAACACCATATTGATCTTGCAATGGGTTTGAGCTTTAGACTATAATAAGGAAATAAAAGAGAAGTTTGCTGACTATTTTTAATTGATAGAATCATTTTCACGTCAAAGTAAAATATTTCGTTTGATTTTCCATAATAAACCTGTTGAAATTTTTTATTTCTCAAGCTTTGCTTTTGTATTTTCTGCCCTTTTTCCCGAAGCTACGACCTTCTTTGTTGAACCTATGCAGTCTAAACTTATTGGAGAAGTGTAGCTTATGCTGGTGAAAATCATTAAGCAATGATGCACCTCATATAGCCATGTCTTACATTTTGGTGCGAGATAGCTAATTGAAAAGGCTCCATATGCAGAATGGAAAAGTTCTATATATCAAAACAACAAAGCTCTGTTTCTCTCCTCCCCAAAGCATTGTCCTTGTTAACAAAGTCATGGACACAAAAAGGCTTATAGGTGAGGCTCCAATCAACATTCTGAATCTAACATATCATGGATGTCAAGAAGAAACAATGTCAAGCAATGACATATGGATAGGAATCAACTGGCTATATCTATATCCGTAAATTCCTGTTTCCATGTTCTTTTGTGTTTGAATGTATAAGTGACTGGTTATCAAGTTTGTCATTATAGGGATGGGATTTCAAAAGTACGTAGATTGCTTTTGTTAAGAAGAAAATTTTATTTGTATAACCAATATTTATTTCAAATTTCAGCTTTATGATCATTAACAACCAAACATAAAATATTGCAGCTCAAAGACGCGCTGGAATCTTAATATTCTTGAATCAACCAGTTTGCTAAAGGTCAAGTCAACAATTTGGCTTTAGAAGCAGGTTGTTTGTATGTTAAAATTGTTCGCGTGTGCACTTTGTGTATCAAAAAAGCCTAAATGGCTAGTGCAGCTAATGTATATTCAATTGCTGTTTGTCCTGTTTGCTTGGTTCATGAAGGATTTATGCCTTGAAGTTGATTTGTAATTTTTATATAATCCTTTTGACATATGAGGAGAAATTCGTACAGAGATTCAATTGCATCGTAGAGCTTGTGCAGTGTAGTGAGAATTTTGTATACATCAGTTACTTTTTTTTCTTTTTCATTAGCAGTAGTAAACTCTTTTTTCATTTATGACTCTAGAGATTTGGAGAATGGCAACCAGATTGGTTTAACAACATTTCCCTAGAGATAGTGCCTGTTCAAAGAAAATAATTTTGATTTCATAAGGTTTCTCTAGTTAGGTGGTTGTATGTATGTCCCGGTCATATGGAAACAGTAATTTCAACACTACATTTCGTTGGTCCCTATCCAAACGTTCCTTAATGTATTGGGCCAATTCCAACCTACTATCAGATCAACTAAATTTTGGTCCACCATAAAAACCGAAATCTAAGTTCCACTTAAATCCATAGTTGGTGTTGTTTCTCATTTAAATAAAGTGTTTTGTAGCTCTGTTGTAGCTCTGCTTCAACCTCGTGCTCCACACATGGGACTTCATTGCATTGCACCACCTTTAGCACCCTAGTAGTTTTGTAATTGGGAATTTACATAGGTAGTTGCGAATGAGACATGCACCAATATATTAAACATTTCTGAACAAATTCTTTTTGCACTAACTTTCATAAATATTGGTTTGTATAATTTGTTCCAGGGATTGATAGCCTTCCTGTCAACGTTGGCTACAAGTAACTCTCGTGGGTCCTTGAAGAACAGAATAACTTGAAATTATCATTGTCAACTCTTAAGACATATACCAACATGCATATTCAACCAAATAAAGGCTGGGAGCGTCACATAAGATATCATATTCATCATGACAAGGTTCACAATGTTGGTTGGAAAATCATAAATCTGTCAAGCGTTTCGACTAAAACCTACCGTATGCATGATTTAAATCCTTCTTTCTGAGCATTGTCTTAATTAATTGCTATACCACTAAAATATTTTCACTCACTCTTCTACCACAGCCAAAGTCTGCTTGGTTGGGATGAAAAATGTCATCCAGGAAAGGACACAAATGCCTAGTTAATTTTTCAAACGAATCAAACCACTTTATAAAGTGTGTTGCATAGGCCAATAGGTATGTGACATTAATTCCGGGTGAGGGATTTTGGGAGTCAGAACTAGATTGGTGTGAACTAGTCCCTAGAGACGGTGCCCTTTAAAACAATAAAATTATGGACACAACAAAAATTTTACAATTTCACATAAATTAACCTACCACCTCACATATTGGTCACCACAATTTGTAATTTAAAATTTTCTAGCTCATATATGATGTGATGGACAAATTTGAAAATGTTTATTAATTTTGTTGTGTCCTAGAAAGACGATTAAGAAAATGATTTTGATTTCCTATAGTTCTAGGTAGGTGAATAACCTGAACAATTGTACAGAGCAATGTCCAATTCCAAGCCACATTTCCTAGATCCCTGTTCCAACGTTCCTTAATGTGCTAGGCCCAATCCAACCTACAACCGGACCAAGTAAGCTTAAATTTGGTCCTAAGGACCCAAATTTAAAAGTCCACTATCATTCAAAATAATCTCTAATTATTGCTCTAGGCTCTAATTTGCAAAATGGGCCTAACGCCCATTTTTCCACAATCGATAGCAATTCTTTACAACCTCCAACAATAAAATTTTCTTGATTAATTGAGCCTACAAAATGCCTGAAATGATCGCCACAGTCTAAGCCTATTTTCAAAATTAGGCGAAGCATATGGGGCTTTCAATTACAGACAAGAGTTTAATGATTTTTCATTATTAGTAAGAGTCAGATTGGGTTCAAATGTCTTTTTTCTTTTTTTCAAACCGTTACAACATTATTCTTATAAACTTACCATTAATTTCACTTTTTGTTTTGGTTTTATTGACTATTGTTTTCTTTTGTTGCTTAAAGTAGAGGATTTGGTTTTTTTTTTTTTTTTTTTTTCATCAGCTTAGTAATTTATTTGCATATATTCTTTCTTTTAAAGACTTACATTTTCTAGGTTTGCTATATTTTTGTTAACTTTAAGTAAATAATCAAATAAGTTTTTCAATTAATGCTTGCAATATCAAGGAAGTTACTGAGTGAAACTAAAGTCTTTGAATTTCTAAGAACCATACCTGTCATTATTAGTAAGCCAGATTGAGTTCAAATGTCTTTGTCCTTTTTCTTTTTTTAGGGTCCCATCATGAAGGACAAAGAAAGAAAAAGAACTATAGTCCAAAATTAAAAAAAAAAAAAAAAAAAAATTGTGACTTTGTAGTAAGTGGGGAAATTTCATTTTACTTGTCAGTGGGTTGGAGAGAAGAGATTAGTGTGAACTGTGATCTGATCAAGTTTGGTGTGGACTTCCATTTACTAGAGTTGGCCCTCAAATTTTTTTAGTGAATTGTAGTAGATGCTTTGCTCACTTAAACATCTGTATGTAGGACTATCTTTAAACAAAAGTTGAGTGCTACTTATTCCATTATAAAGTACATATTCAAGGCTTCAAAATGAATATAAATTTGACCAATTTGAATTTAAAATGAGTAGAAAATATTCTACAAATTAATAAAGAACTTAGTTTGGATAATTGATTATTCATTATAATATGCTTGTGTTATTACCATGGTGTACATGGTTAGAAACATTGTTTTTTGCACTATATGGTTAATTTAGAAAGTTAAGTATGTTTTGGGTGTTGGAACATCTAACTTTGAGATTTGGAGTTTGTCATTTATTTCTACTAGTAATTTCTAACATAGTAGTTATTACCTTTTATAATTAATTTTTGTCAACTTTATTTCTTTAACATATTTCAATGGGTAATTACATATAGCATGTAGCGATTTTTGATCTTCAATTCAATCCCACAATCCGATGCACATGATTATCTCTTTGATCCTATGTAAGATTCTGATTTTGATAATCGTGGTGTGAATCGATGTTGGACTAAACCAAAGTTGGCCATTAGGTTTAAAATAACAGATTACAATAAATGAAGGTGGGACATCTTTGATATTTTGTACTGGGCTACAATTATGGTGTCTTTGCTTTTTCTACGGATTGGTGTTGATTTTGCTTTTGAGTCTAGTTAGAGATACCACCTTTCATAACATATTTAAACCATGATAGAAGCAAACATCATATTTGTAAGGCTTATAATTAATATTACTTTTATTATTTACTAATTACAATAGGTGACATCAAAAGTTAGAAATAACAGTGTGAACCTAGATTTTTTGTTTTTGTTTTATTGACTATTGTTTTCCTTTTCTGCTTAAAGTGGAGGATTAGTTTTTTATTTATTTATTTTTATTTATCAGCTTATTAATTTATTTGCATATGTGCTTCCACTTAAAAACCCACTTTTTAGAGCATTGGCAATTAGTTTGCAAAAAAGTTCTATTTTACAACCTAAAAACTTAGTTTATCTATTTTACCATCTTATTTTACAACTCACCCAACATCTCAGTTTCTATTTTTCCATACAACTTATTAAAATAATATGTGCTACAACATTAAATAATATAAACAATTCACTCTCCTCTCTTCCTTTTTCTCTCTCTCTAGTAAAGCCACACAACCACCTTCTACCAAAATTCAGCCACAAACACCAATTCTTCCCCACCAAAAATTACCCCAAAAAAATTGCCACCGCCACCACCACCACAATCAATACCCCCGCGCTCAGCCCACAGACCCACCATCATGCTCAGCCAACAGACCCACAACCACCCACCACCACGCTCAGCCCACAGACCTACCACCACCCACCACCGATCTGCACATATCTGAGGGAGTGAGCAAGTTTTGAGAGGGAAAGGAGATAGGGAGAAAGAGAGAGCAAGTTTAGAGCAAGGGAGAAAGAGGGAACAGTTAGTAAGAGGGAGAGAGATGAGATAGAGAATGAGGAAAGATAATTTTTAAAAAAAATTTATTTGGAGAGAGAGTGTGAATAAAATATAATTTTTTATTTTACAAACTCAAGAACAATAAGTTCTAAATATAAGAACAGATTGTTCATAGGTTGTAAAAATTTTTAGGTTTGCATCCTCGGATGTAGCTCTATTTTGGATTGTCAGCGGCTATTTTAGCAACTGAGGGGTTTTACACACCCCCCCCCCCCCCCTGCTAATGCTCTTATACATTGCAATATTAGAGAAGTGTGAAACCCAAAAGAAGAAGTCTTTGAACTTTCTAAGAACCATACCGGTAATTGCGGTCAAACATTTCAAATTGCAAAATCTTAAAAGCTTTGTAGGAAACCAAAAATATCCATAGTCTGAACTTTCCAGACAAAACTCCTCCTGCTTAAATTGGGCCCTTATAAAAGATTCGAGCTTACAGTAAAGTCGTGTTTTTTGTTTAATTTTTTTTTATAGTAAACAGTGAATTCATGTGAAACAATTAGAATTACAAAAAATAAAAATAAAATAAAATAAATGTTGAAATGACAAGTTGTCAATATAGATAGTAGAATAATATCAGTAATAGCACAAATGAGAACCAAATGGTTCAAAATGAAAAAGATCATCACTTATTAAAGATCAGATAAGCGAGATCAGGGCTAGCTAAAAGGATCAGTTGGCTACATCACTTTCCGACTTTAACTTTCATTTATTTATTAAAGATCTTTAACGTGGGGTCTCAACTCTCAAATTTAATCTCCTCTTTGGTCTCTTCTTTCATCAAGCACATGCCTTTTGCTCTTTTAGTACTCCTGTGTTAACCAAGTATATTTCCTAAAATATAACATCTAAGTAGTGTAATACTTATAACATATTTATATGTGGGCCTAAATAGAAAAATAGTTAAAAATATAAATATAATTTAATTAGGGTATCTTATAAGATCCAAAAATCTAAATCGGGATTTTAATGGGATGTTACATCTACGGGTCTTCTTAATGTTGGAATTGTTTTAAACTCTTTTTTGAAAAAATTTATTTGTTTTAAAAATATATATTGGATCAATAACAATTCCAATACATGCATAATGCAGTGTGCCTTGTTACGAAGTGACGAAATAAAATTCCTATGTTTCACATTTAAAAAAAAAAAGAGAATTTTGAGTGTTTTATTTTATGTTACTTCACTCATTACAAATTCTCATATGTATATTGTGGGGCCTGGGTTTGAGTTCTGGGCCCAATGAAGTGTATGAGCTCAAGCCCAAGAATCCCGAACAATAAATTTGTAGAGAAATGGGTTGAAAAGTTGGGCTGTTGCGAGTTGAATAACGGACCAATACTATTATGGCAACAAAAAAGTAAAACTATCGACGCTCCCTGAAGAAAAGTGTCCTCGGCCAAGTCCGAGGAGATTGGTTCCTTCTTTATTCGCTTTAAAGACTTATTACAAATTTTCCTTTTCAGTTTTCTCTCCCTTCCCCATTCAGGGGTCTCTTACATTATATACCCCTTCTTTGGATGATCCTGAGCCTCCACTTGTTGATTACCCAAGTCACCACTTGAGAACTTGTCCTATCAGCCACCCTACCTAACTCCTTGTGAGTTGTAGTAGCCAAGACAACATTGTTCAGGGGTTTTCTCCACATAAATGCGGCCAGAAAAGTAGCTGCAGCGTATTAAATACGAAAGTAGCAGCTTTCCTTTAGGTACCACCTAATTTTGCTTGTGGCCATGCTTCAAGTGTGCGCGTTTGCTGCTGAACCCTTTTTGGGACTCATTTAGACTCATGGGATCTGAACATGGCCCGTGCCTGGGTTGTCCGAGGAGGCCTTTCTCCTTGGATAGGCCCAAGGCCCAGCACCAGATTTGGGCTCTGGCCCCCACAATAGCCCCTCAAAATCCCAACTCTACTCTCTTGCCCAAGGAGGGATTGGGGTTTTGATTTTTAAAGAAGTGCGCCCCTCACTTCTTTGGTTCGCACATGTGCAATCCCTGCTTTGCGCGCCTTTTGATTGCGGCTGGCGCTTCGTAATTTGTGAATCGTCTTTAATTACTCTAGGCGGCGCATTGTCTCTCACTCCTATTGGTGGAGCGTTGATCCAACGGCAGGTATTTCCCTGGGATTTTCAATGGGGTAACTCCCATATGATCTCGCCTACTATATAAAGTGCAAAGAGGAAGAGAGAGAACATTTTATATCCTTTCTTCGCGAGCGCCTAAGTTCCCCAGAGACCTCAAGTATTCCGACTTGTCACAGCCCTCATAGCCTTGAGCTTCCTCTCCCTTTTCTCCCAAGAGATCACTAAAAGGTTTTTCAGGAGGGTTGAAGGTCTGACATGTTAGTGTGATTTTGTAAGTACTGGTTTCTTCAAGTTCCCTTTCTCCTCGGCCAGGTTCCTCGATCTTTGTTCTTATTAGTAAGCCTCTCCGTCACATTTTTTTACTTAAATGGGTAGATTTAAGTACTTGGTGGACTCCTCGACCTGGATGGAAGGTTTTAGGGCCAAGTACCACATCCTGCCAGGAGTAGGCTTGTAGTATTGCCCCTCAGATCAAGTTTGTACCAAGAGGGAGATGGGTGAGGTTGTCATCCCGATGATTGCATTCATAGAAGGAGGGATGACCCTTCCCATGGGTAGGATAACTAGGGATTATCTGCGCAACCACCGATTATGCCCCCATCAATGCGCTCCCAATATGTTTAGAATTTTAGGAAGTATAGAGGCCCTAAGTGAGCACCTACACCTTGGGCTTACATGGCATGATGTAGTGCATATGTACGAGTGCCATTCTCTCTCTGGAGGATACTACCTTAAATCCAGATCCGAAGAGGTGAGGATGATATCTTGCCTTCCCAAGTCCAATAAAGGCTTGAAGAATGATTATTTGTCGTCTCTAGAGAGTGGCACGACGATCTTCACTGCCTAGTTAGGGCGGGGACACTAGGTGGGGTACCCCAAGATCAGGTCCAATAGCTGGGGCCTTAGTTTGCTAAGTTTTGCCCTTTTTTTATTATTATTTCTTGAAACTATATTGTCACTCCTCGGATCATAGTCGCTTGTCTAACCATGGTTTTTCTTCTTGGACATTTTGCAGGCAAGAACCACGTCTCTCCAAAGCTCAGCCTTGTGAATGTCCCAGCACTCAACTTCCTACTGAGATCGGAGATATTCTAGAGTAAGGATGGACAGTTAAGGGCTGCACATTTGATCCTTGACTACGAGCTCTTGTCACGCGTGTTCCAGGACGTGGGACAAGCGATCAGAGCCGGTAATTCCAGGCTTGCACAGATTGACGTCTCCAAACCTGGGTTCCTTGCCCGAAAGGACCTTCCTCCCGTTGTGTTGCCACCTCCGCCCGTTCGCCCACAATTAACCAGTCCGAGTGAGGAGCTACCGCCGTCACCCCAATCATTGGACGCCGAGATCAACCAATTCTGTTTTGCAGAAGAGGCGGGAGCAGCAGAAAGGCCAGTTGAGCTTTTGGACTTGGAGGTCGAGCATGAGGGGCCTTCCTTAGTTTTTTAGGAGCGGTTGCTTGTAGTAAGACCGGATACAAGTTTTGAGGAGGAAGAAGGAATGGATTTGAAGTCAACGACCGGTCTCAGAGGCCTAATGGCCGGTAGGAACAAAGGGGGGTCAACTTCGGGAGAACCTCCCAAAACCAAAGTTGCTCTCACCCTGCCTCCTCCTCCCCCTCCCCCTCAGCTCCCCATCGACCTCGGACTAAAGGCAAACCCCAACTTGAAGAATAAGAGGCCCGTGGAGGTCCTAGAGGAGGGAGAGGTACTGCCTCTAAGGGGGGGAAAGCAGCAGAAGAAGTCCAAGGACCCCCACGACAAGAGAGATCGATCGGTGGAGGGCTCCGAGGAGATCGAAATGCACCGAGCACAACGCACCTGGGCCCCTTAGCTGGAGGTGGGTGGCGCCGCCATTTCCTGGGACGCCACCATTCAGGAGTCCTAGAGGGAACATGCCAGCATTCTGGCCGAGGCATTGGAGCAGCCCCTTCTCCTCTCTAGGGACATGGAAGGCCTTAGGTGTATTAAATAGCCAGACCTCTTCATGTCGTTGAAGAGGGATCTTGCGATGGTAGGTTCGTGGTTATCTTTTTACGTTGCATGACTCTTTTGTTTGCCAATGTGCAGGTTACTCAGCAGGTCTTCGTGGCTGAGGAGTGAATCAAGAGAGCCCACGAGGATACCAAGGCCGAGGCCCATTCCCGTCAGGAGGCTGAAAGGTAGCTCGGGGTCCTGAGGCAAGAGAAAGCCAATCTTTCTAGGAAATTGAAGGAGGCTGAAAAGGCTCGCCTGAGCGCCCAAGCGGGTCTAAGGACCGCGGAGAGGCAAGCCAAGGATTAGCGTCAATAGCTGCACATAACCGAGATCAACCTGGCCACGGAGAAGCAGAAGGTTGTTGACCTCATGGCTGAGCTGCAAGAGGCCAGGGAAGCAGCTCGCGTGGCTAGGGAAGCCGCTGAGGCCGCGGTAGAGGCGTCCTATGAACGAGGAGTGAAGGATACAGAGAAACGGCTTGCCGAGGAGGTGGCCGTAGTGTGCAGGGATTACTGCACCGAGTCCTGGGGTGTAGCTATGGATCGGGCGGGAATCCCTGTGGATTCCGAGCTAAGGAGAGCGGAGAGCATTTTCTTCCCAGAGGATATCCGTGAAGGACTTGATCCTAACTCTCCTCCTGAGCAGCCCACTGCCAATGAAGCCCCCCCTGCTGATGTCAGAATTCCCGAGGGGGTTCAAGTGGATAGTGGGGCTCAGTCATCGCCGAGGGCCAAGTCTCCAGAGGACGCTCTTACTATTAAGGACGTGGGCTTCCAAGCCAAGGACGCGGAGGCCAAATCCAAAGCTAATGACGTTCCCCCTAAGGCTGCTGATCCCCGAGAGGACCATCCCCAGCAAAAGGCTTAGAAGTAGGAACTTTCAGTATATGTTGAACTTTTTGTATGGGCAACTTTGCCAATTAGAACAATGTACTTGACATTTTGTTTAATGGAAATGATTTTCTTCTCTTTCGTTTACTGTATTGTTTCTTGTTTTGCCTTGAAGCCTACCGCAGCTATCGCTAATATTATGCCATTAATAATTCACATAATCTGACCAAGCGCTAGCATATATTGACTCATGGTACTAATAATACTACTCTATCCAATGATTGGCAAAAGGTAACTTGGTTCTGCCTAAGCATTTACGAGATGTAGCTTTAGTGTTAACTTCCCTTAAGAACGTGGCCCGAGGACTAAGCGTTGACTTAAGTTCTGTTTGAATACTTATAAAACGTAACGTAGTGATAATTTCCCCTAAGAACGTGGTCCGAGGACTCATCATTGACTTAGGTTCTGTTTGAACACTTTATAAAATGTAACTTTAGTGTTAATTTCCCCTAAGAACGTGGTCCAAGGACTCACCATTGACTTAGGTTCTGTTTGAACACTTATAAAATGTAACTTAGTGTTAATTTCCCCTAAGAACGTGGTCCGAGGACTCACCATTGACTTAAGTTCTGTTTGAACACTCATAAAATGTAACTTAGTGTTAATTTCCCCTAAGAACGTGGTCTGAGGACTCATCGTTGACTTAGGTTATGTTTGAACACTCATAAAATGTAACTTAGTGTTAATTTCCCCTAAGAACGTGGTCCAAGGACTCACCGTTGACTTAGATTCTGTTTGAACACTCATAAAATGTAACTTAGTGTTAATTTCTCCTAAGAACGTGGTCCGAGGACTCACCGTTGACTTAGGTTCTATTTGAACACTCATAAAATGTAACTTAGTGTTAATTTTCCCTAAGAACGTGGTCCGAGGACCCACCGTTGACTTAGGTTCTGCTTGAACACTCATGAAATGTAATTTAGTATTAATTTCCCCTAAGAACGTGGTCCGAGGACCTACTATTGACTTAGGTTCTGTTTGAACACTTATAAAATGTAACTTAGTGTTATGAACCAGCCAAATGACAGACAGGTAAGGAACAAAAGAAACTTTCATTAATAATAGTACATTTTCAGGTTATTTACATTCCACGGGTGTGGTACAATTTTTTCATCTAAGTCTTTAAGGTAATTCGCACCTATGCCTGCCACTGAAGTGATGTGATAAGGACCCTCCCAATTTGGTCCTAGCTTTCCCTAGGCGGGGTTTCTGGTGTTGCCCACGACCTTCCTCAGCATTAGGTCTCCCGTTGCTAGGGGTCTTAACTTCACGTGAGCGTCGCAACCTTGTTTGAGTTTGTTCTAGTAGTACGCCAGTTGGACCCTTGCATTTTCCCTTCGCTCGTCTATTAGATCCAGAACCTTTTCCAGCAACCTGTCGTTAGTGCTCGGATTGAAACAGGTGGTTCTTAATGTTGGGAAGCTGGTCTCCAACAGAATCAAGGCCTCGGCCCTATAAGTCAACAAGAAGGGAGTTTCCCCCGTTGACCTTCGTGGTGACGTCCGGTACGTCCAGAGGATGTGAGGCAGTTCTTCCACCCATTTTCCCTTCGCGTCGTCCAGCCTCTTCTTGAGTCCGTTTACTATGGCCTTGTTTACCGCCTCAGCTTGCCCGTTCCCCTAGGGGTAAGCGGGAGTGGAGTAACGATTTTTGATCCCAAGGCTGCAGCAGTATCGTCTGAAGGCTTTGCTATCGAATTGAAGGCCGTTATCCAAGATGAGGGTATGAGGGACCCCAAATCGGGTGACGATGTTCCTTAAAACGAACTTCTTGACGTTTACGTCTATGATGTTTGCCAGTGGTTCGGCTTCTACCCACTTGGTGAAGTAGTCCATGCCGATAAGAAGGAATTTCTTGTTTTTGACGGCTTTAGGGAAATGGCCTACGATGTCTAAGCCCCACTGAGCGAAAGGCCACAGACTGGATAAAGGATTAAGGACTCCGCCCAGCTGATGTATGTTTGGTGCGATTCTTTGGCATTGGTCGCATTTCCTTACATATTCTTGTGCTTCCCTTTGCATGTTGGGCCACCAATAGCCTTGGGTAATGGCTCTATGCGACAAGGATCTTCCTCCGGTATGACTCCCGCAGATTCCTTCATGCACCTCTTCCAGGAGTAACTCTGTTGCCTCATGGTGTATGCACAGCAGATATGGCCCGGAGAAAGAGCGTCTATATAGCCTCTGGTCTTCTGATAACCAAAACTGCGAGGCCTTCCTTCGAACCTTGTCGGCCTTCGCCCTGTCCTTGGGTAGGATGTCGTCCTTCAGGAACAGTGTTACGGGGTCCATCTAGCTGGGTCCTGGCCTGACTTGGTGGACGCAGGTTGCATCCTTTTTCACCTCTGTTGGCATGTGCAAGTCCTCTACGAGTATGATCCGAGGTAGGCTTTGAGCCGAGGAGGTGGCTAGTGTGGCCAGAGAGTCGGCATGCATGTTCCTGCTCCTAGGGATATGCTGCAGGACGAAGGAATCGAAATGGGATCGTAGGAGTTTGGCTCGGCCTAGGTATTCTTGCATTCTTCCATCCCTTGCTTCCAACTCTCCGTTTACTTGGCCGAAGACCAGCCTTGAGTCTGAGTATACATTCACCCTCTTTCCGCCAAGTTTTTTGACCATGGACATCCCTTTCAGTAGGGCCTCATACTCAGTCTTATTATTCGTGGCCGAGAAGCCCAGTCTTAGTGCTTTTTTGATAACGAGCCCTTCGGGAGAAATCAGGACTAGCCCCACTCCGGAACCTCTTTAGTTCGACGCCTCATCAATGCACACCTTCCAATAAGCGGGCCCTTGGAAAGAGACCATGCCGACTGACTTTTCATCAGTGTCGGATGCTTTAGCTATTCCTTCTAACGAGGGTTCGACGAACTCGGCCACCAAATTCCTAAGGACTTGGCCTTTGACAGAGGTGCAAGGCATGTACTTGATGTCAAAAGCCCCTAGAATCGTTCCCATTTAGCAATTCTCCCTGTATAGTCAGCGCTCCGAAGTACGAACTTGAGTGGGAGCTGCGTCAGAATGATAATTGTGTGAGCTTGGAAATAGTGGGGAAGCTTTCGTGTTGCGTGGACCACCGCCAAGATGGCATTCTCCAGTGGCAAGTAACGAATCTCGACTTCATGCAAAGACTTGCTTACATAATAAACCGGTCGTTGTATCCCATCGTCCACACGTATCAGCACTAGGCTTACCGCATGTGGTGCTACAGCGATGTAGGCTAACAAGACCTTGTCGACCTTGGGGCTGGACATGATTGGTGGCCGAGCGAGGTACTCCTTAAGCTGTTGGAAGGCTGAGTCGCACTCCTTGGTCCACTCGAACCCTCTCCACTTGTTCATCAGGAGGAAGAATGGTCTGCACCTATCCGCCGACCGAGAAATAAACCGGTTCAGTGCGGCGATCATTCCAGTGAGTTTTTGAACCTCTTTAGGATTCCGAGGTGGCTGTAGGCTGTTAACAGCTCTGATTTGGTCAGGGTTGACTTCGATCCCTCTGTGGGTGACCATGTAGCCCAAGAATTTACCTGATCCTACTCTAAATGAACACTTGGAGGCGTTGAGGCGCAGTTTATGCCTCCTCAGAATTTCAAAGACGCCTCTAAGGTCTTCTACGTGGTCGGACACATTCTTGCTCTTTACCACCATGTCGTCTATATATACTTTGACGTTCTTACCCAATTGTGGCTTGAACATCCTGGTCATCATCCTTTGGTAAGTGGATCCTGCGTTCTTCAACCCGAAAGGCATCACCTTGTAGTGGTAGTTCTCGATGGGCGTGACGAAAACGGTCTTCTCTTGATCTTCTAGAGCCAACGGGATTTGGTGATACCCTTAGAAGGCGTCTAAGAAGCTCATTCGAGGATGGCCCGCGGTCGCATCCACCAACTGGTCTGTCCGAGGCATAAGGAAGGGATCTTTTGGGCAAGCCTTATTCAGGTCTGTGAAGTCCACGCAGACTCGCCACTTTCCGCTTTTCTTCTTGACCACAACTGTGTTTGCCAACCATTCGGGATAGAAAACTTCCTTGATAGCCCCTGCTCTCTTGAGCTTTATCACTTCGGCCCTCACAGCGTCTGCGTGTTCCTTGGATGGGCGTCGAGAGGGTTGCTTCTTTGGGGTGAGGGAGGGGTTAACATTTAGGTAGTGACAGATGAAACTCGGGTCAACCCTCGGGGCCTTGTAAGCAACCCACGCAAATACGTCCAGATTTTCTCTGAGGAACTCGGCCAGTTCCTCCTTCTCCTAAGGAGGTAGCTGAGAGTCGAGTTGGAAGAATCGCTCCGGGTCACCACCGATAATCACCTTCTCTAACTCCTCACACCTTGTCCCCTCGGCTGGCGCACCAGTTGGTGATCCCAGGTCCTTTGATTGCTATAAGCCTTGTTGGGCGGAGGCTGGAGGCTTTGCTTCAGGCCGATACGTAATAGCTGCCACCAAGCACTGCCTTACGGTGGCCTGACACCCGACAATCTCCATTACCTGTCCCCCAGAGGGAAATTTCACCTTTTGGTGCAGAGTGGAGGCGACGGCCCTTAACGTGTGAAGCCAGGGTCTAGCGACGATGGCCGTGTAGGGTGAGTAAGTGTCCACCACGATGAAGTCCACTTCCACTACCTTTGGGCCCGTCTGCACTGGTAATCTAATCTGGTCCTTTGGGACAACCATTTTTCCGTTGAAGCTCACTAGAGGAGAGGCATAGGGTGTCAGATCCTCGGGCCTGAGGCCCAGCCCCCTCTAGAGGTCAGGGTACATAATCTCGGCGCCACTACCGTCGTCCGCCATCACCCTTTTCACGTCATACCCACCAATCCTAAGTATCACTACCAAAGCGTCATCATGAGGCTGTATGGTTCCGATTTTGTCTTCCTCCGAAAAGCTCAGAATTGGCATGCCGTCCACCTTGGCCCTCTTCTGACTTGGAGTGCTATCCTTGGAGGACAGCCGGGCCACAGACATCACCTTCAACGGGCATGAGCTAGTCCTTCTCGGGGCTGTGAAGATGACGTTTATCGTGCCCACTGGGGGCCTCATGGCTGTGTCAGCTCGGGGCTAGTTCTGCGCACCTGTGGTATGATGCAGGAGGTGTCCTAGTCATCCTTCTCGGACAAACTGGTCCAGATGGTTCCACAAGTTCCTGCAATCCTCTGTGGTGTGCCCCGGCTCTTGGTGAGATCGGCAATAGAGGTTCCTGTTACGCTTCATAGGGTCCCCCGCCATCTTGGATGGCCATTTAAAGAATGGTTCATGCTTGATTTTTTCCAGGACTTGGCCCACCGGCTCTTGGAACACGGTGTTAACTGCCTGCACATTAGCACTTCCGAGCTACCTGGCGAACTCTCTTCTTGGCCGACTGTCATTGTACTTGTCCGACTTAAAATCTCTCCACTCCTAGGAGATGACCTTGGCCTTTCCCTTCCCCTGCAGCTGGTCCTCCTCGACCCTCTTGTACTTATCGATTCGGTCCATAAGCTGGCGTACGCTGGCAACTGGCTTTCCGGTGAGGGATTTCCTCAACCCGTGCTCGGCTGGTAGGTCGAGCTTGAAGGTACCGACAGCGACGTCATCAATTTCCCCGTCTATCTCGTTAAACATTTCCCAATACCTGTCTGAATAGGCTTTTAGGGTTTCCCCTTCTCGCATGGACATGGATAGCAGTAAGCCTAAGGGCCGGGGGACTCTGCTGCATGTGACGAAACGAGAGCTGAATGCCCTGGTCAGTTCTTGGAAGGTGTTTATGGACTTGGCCTTTAGGCCATCGAACCACCTCATTGCCACAGGTCCTAGGCTGGACGAGAAAACTTTGCACATTAAAGCCTCGTTCTTGGAATGGACTGCCATCCTCGGGTTGAAGTGGCTAACGTGCTCCACGTGGTCCGTTTGACCATTATACATGGTGAACGTGGGTTGGTGGAAACGTCGTGGGAGCCTTGCTGCCTCGATCTTACGCGTGAAAGGCGACTTGAAAATCTGGTGCAATACTTTACTCATGGCGTCATTTCCCGGGCCTTCATGAAACGAGCCCTCGTGCTTATGCTCGCGATGGTACTCCTCTTCATGAGAGAAAGACTAGCTCGGGGGAGTTCTTGACCTTTGTCTGTAGTCATCAACCCCCTCATCTTCGGAGGAGCTGTTGGAGCTGGATGAGTCTCGCCTTCGTCGGGGGTTGCGTGACTTTCTTTTTAGCTCGTTGATTTGCAACTACAGGGCCCTGTTGTCGTTGGATCTCCGAAAGGCATGGCTTTTCGCTCAAGGACGACTTCTGTTACCATGCATGGTATGTGCACTAGCCTCACGATCTCTTTCACGTTCAAGGTTCAAGAAGCCATCCTGTTGTTGAGACTCTGCTGACTCCGCTTGACGTGGATTTGACCTCACCATGTTTGTCCGTTACACTCACCATTTCGTGAAGCCTTCCCCACAGACGACGCCAATTGTGGGGCATGGGTTTGAGTTTTAGGCCCAATGAAGTGTATGGGCTCAAGCCCAAGAATCCTGAACAATAAATTTGTAGAGAAATGGGTTGAAAAGCTGGGCTGTTGCGAGTTGAATAACGGACCAATACTATTATGGCAACAAAAAAGTAAAACTATCGACGCTCCCTGAAGAAAAGTGTCCTCGGCCAAGTCCGAGGAGATTGGTTCCTTCTCTATTCGCTTTAAAGACTTATTACAAATTTTCCTTTTCAGTTTTCTCTCCTCTCCCCATTCAGGGGTCCCTTACATTATATACCCCTTCTCTAGATGATCCTGAGCCTCCACTTGTTGATTACCCAAGTCATCACTTGAGTACCTGTCCCATCAGCCACCCTACCTAGCTCCCTGTGAGTTGTAATAGCCAAGGCAACACTGTTCAGGGGTCTTCTCCACATAAATGCGGTCAGAAAAGTAGCTGCAGCGTATTAAATACAAAGGTAGCAGCTTTCCTTTAGGTACCTCCTAATTTTGCTTATGGCCATGCTTCGGGTGTGCACGTTTGCTGCTAAACTCTTTTTGGGACTCAATTAGACTCATGGGATCTGAACATGGCCCGTACCTGGGCTGTCCGAGGAGGCCTTTCTCCTCGGACAGGCCCAAGGCCCAGCACCAGATTTGGGCTCTAGCCCCCACATATATATATATATATATAATTTTTTGGGTAAAAGTTAATAATTTGCATCTATTATAATTTGAAAATATATATTTTTAGTTTTCAAACAAGGGATAAACTTTCGAAATAAACATTAATTGTAATTATTTTTTTGAGCAGTGATATAGAGAAAATTTTGAGTAGGAAAAATAAAATTAACTTGAGGGGAAAGAAGGATAAATTTTAGGAGTTCTCTAAGTTTTTTTTTTTTTTTTTTTTTTTTTTTTTTTTTTTTAAATTCAGGTGTTTCACTTTTATTCTGATGTAAAAGGAATAAAAAATGCTAAATTTTAGGAAATAAAAAGTTGAACATGAAGAAAAGAAAATCCTAAATTTTAGAAGTTTTCTTTCTTTAATTCAAATTGAAATTTGTTATTTGACATTTATAATCTTATTTCTAAGAGAAGTTATCTTTCATTAATAAGGGTATTCTAAGGGGGGGAAAAAAAAACCATTGTAAAATATATAGGTGCCTACTATTCAAATAGTTTATCCCGAAAGAAGATAGAGACAACAAACGAATATGTCACCTTAGAAGGGTAACAAATGTGTCCCCTTAGTTTATTATATATTATTTTATAAATAGAGTAAATTACATATTTAGTCTCTATCCTTTACATTATATTTTAATTTAGTCTTTAACCTTTCAATTTGATCAATTTGGTCCTTAACCTTTCAGTGTTGTGTTAATTTAATATTTGCCGTTATCTCTCTAATAAAAATTGCTGACGTGACAAACAGTTAAAATAAAATAATAATTTATTGCCACATTGACTGCAACCAAGACTAATATGTCAGCCTAATCTTAAATTTCAAAAAAAAAAAAAAAAAAAAACCAGTGAGTAATTATTGGGATCAAAATCCCTAACTCACAAATGAAACTTGTTAGGCGCATTTGGGATTGAAATCCCTGGTCCCACTAAGAGCACGAAGAGGTAGGTAGTCTCACACTAACAATGACTCACTTATTCTACAGCGGGCTAGTGGCAAACTTAGCATCGACGGCGAGAAGATTGAGAGGTGTGAGATTTTGTAAAATCTCAGATGGTGGGTGCAGACTTCTTCTGCAGCGAGTGAAGCTCGTCAATAGTTTGAGTCTTAACAGGAGGCGCATTGTCATCGACTCATCGTTCCAAACTTGAAATATTTTATTTGCTCAAAAAAAAAAAAAAAAAAAAAACTTGAAATATTTATGTAATTCTTGTCAAGATATTTTTCTGAATATCTTAACAAAAGAACAACATAAATATTGTGGGATTGACTCACGGGTTGGTAGCGTGAATCAAGATTATCCGCTAGAAGTGTTAAGTTAGTTTCTGTATTTATATTTTTTTTCAATTTGATTTCTATCAGGTCTTTCGCTTAGGAGTGTATTGGGCAACTAATTAAGTCTTTGTTTTATCTTGCAGACGTTGTGGAGTCCTTTTGATTTTTATCTAGAAATTAGAAAAAGTTTTGGTTGTCAAAAATGGTGAAGCTCTGTTGTGGTTCAGGGTCGAAGAAACAAAAAGGCCCAAAAAAATAAAAAAACATAAGTCGGAGAGAGAGGTTTCACCAAAGATTTTGTGAGCTTGAAACGAAAATGGAGAAAGAAAAGAGAGAGAGAGAGATTTCCCCAAATTTTCAACGTGTAATTTTTTTTAATATTTAAAGAAGCCCACGTAGCAGGTTATGTGGCAAAAAAAATTTTAATAAGACCATTAGCTGCATCATATTTTTCAATCCATTACTTAACGGCAAAGATTTTTTTGACACAATATCAAAATGTTAGAAACTAAATTAATACATTCAAAAGGTTAAGAACCAAATTGACAAACAACATAAAAGTTAAGGACCAAATATGTAATTTATCCTTTATAAATATAATAATACATTTGCGTAGTTTTACATCTTTAAATCATTTTTATATGAGGAGGACAACATTTAAGATTTGGATTGGATAATCATACTAATATCTACATGATTTGGTTTGATGATAATGAGAGAGGCTTGTGTCCAGTAAAAATTTTTACTGGACACGGTAGAATTTGGACACGTATCCAAGAGTGGACACGTGTTCATCATCCAACGTGTCCAGTGAAAACTTTCACTGGACACAAGCCAAGCTCGATGATAAAGAGCTATCATTAGGAGTGGATGCTATAAGTTGAAACTTTCTCAAAAAAAAAAAAAAAAAAATCTACATAATGCCGTGTGCATTATTACAAAGTTACGCATCTTAAGAAAGACGCATTTATATTGTATTCAATGTCATACTGTATCTTATAACCATCACCGGTTATTATGTGTTAAGAGTTTTGTATTTCAATTAGTACTTTTTTTATTATAAAAGAATTCCAATTAGTAATTCAATAGTATTTTCAAGGGAATGTTTAGAGTTAAAATTCTCCAATTCTATTATTGTAACTACTATTTTTTTAAAAATAAAAAGCGAGAGTAGGTAATTAAAGTAGTTCTCCACTTTTATATGAATGAATAGTATTCAAATAGGAAAACTTTTCCTGTGTGAAAGTTAATTAGAATGATGCTAAAATTACTATAATTTTATTATATTATTGATTATTCCTACAAATTAATGTGTCAACTTTAAATATATGATAAAGCAAAAAATTTATTTAATATGTGATTAATGTGACACAAATAACAATCATTATCCTCACCAATATTTGTAAGCATTTTTTTTTTTTTTTTTTGGTTGAGAAAAACCATTTATAAGCATTTGATAACAAAAGTAACAGTAATTTTAGGATTCTCGCATTATAATTCTCCAATTTCATGTATCCAATTAGAGTGGCCAGTGATTTTTTTTTTTTTTCGAATCAAGAGTGGCCAATTATTGATTATAAGTTTATCATTATTCCGTAGAATCTGCACCTTGCTTAGTTTATATAAAAACTTTTTTAATTCAGTAATAGAGTCATAGCGCATTACATGATTTTTATCACAGAAATGGGGTTGTACACTTTTTTTAATTATTTTTTTGGTTCTTAATCTGGTATGAGTCCTGGATAAATTGGGCTGGCTGCTTCTAAATTTATTATAATTTCATTTAGGAAATTTATCTCATTGCTTTTGACCTGAAGAAGTGAGCAAGGCTTATGTGTGGTGTGTGGAGAGAGCATCTCATCAGATCAAGAGTTGTATTAACTATTAACTTAAAAATTTAAGTCAATGCGTTGGAATCTAATTATGTTGTATTAACTATTTATTGTGACACTTTCACCTTATATACCAAATATATTCATCCCTTTTTAAGTGAAATAGAGAGAATTGTACAGTAAGCAAAAAAATCTACGCAAAGAGAAAATATTTTGATCAGTGGCTACTTATGCCAGCTGGCATAACTACCTCTAACAATCTACCAATTTGTCACGTGCATTAACAATTGAACACGTGCAGTAGTTCCATCCAATACTACCTAGTGATTACAATAGGCATGTAGTCCATGAAAGAAATCTGTAATTAGTAATTACACTTGGATACTTCTTTACAGTCGGGCACCACAGCATCACAAGCTCCGGCAGCAGCCCAATGAAATTCTTAGCGCGGTCTTTCACCGTGCTAATCTGTTGGTATGATTTAAACCATAGACAAGGGTCATTAACATAGTAAAACAACTCGCGCTTGAAGTTAGTGATGATGATTTGAAAGTTTGGCCTCCAATTTCATCCTTTGCAGCCTTTATGCCCTTTGTTTTATCCCCATCATCAGGAAGATTTGAATTTTTTTCCCTTGACTTGAACATATATTTAGAAGGGGACTTAATATGACCTTTATGATATTACAATTGCCTTGCAGTTGTAGCATCGGTGTTCTTGGTAAGAGAATTGAAGTAAAAAGAAGGATATATTGAGAGTAAGTACTTTTTTCATCGACTTTTTTGTACTCTTTAACATACAACAATAGCTTCAAATTGAAATAGCAACTCTCACTTGCTTCTCTGTTTTATTTGTATTTTTTTCCTTTGTTCGTGTCTAGCATATGTGTTCTTGACCGTGAATTTTTTTAATTTTTATTCCATTGGGATGAAAACTGTCTTTTGTTTGATTCTAGTTTGAAAATTCTAACATTCATGCAGTCATCCCTTAACTCAACATAGGGATTTTATTTGCCAACCAGTTGCAATGTTTAGTATTTACAAGAAATTTTAAAATTGAAATTGTTTGATATTGTTCCAAAACATCAAAATTTATGGTGATTATGTGCCTAAAGAGTTAAAAGGCCTTTGTTGTTTAGTTATCATGTCTGTATTTTGCACCCCAGTTGCCTATACTATTTGTTGAATTTGTGGTGTAAGTTCGTTTAGACCCCTTAAACCCAAACAGATTAACCTAGAGAATCAGCCAAGTGATTAACTTAGATAATTTAAACAAATCTAGGTTAACACAAATATATCAAATAATGTAATAGTGTGGAATAATAAAGAACACATGATATGATGACCCAGGAAAACCAAACCGGTAAAAAACCTGGGGAGGATTTAACCTAGCTATCCTTAAGGTAAACCGAATTCACTATGAAAGAATCGAAGTTTACACAATAAGACTTAGACCACTAACATCCTATTGCTACCTGCCTGTAGGAAACTTACTACCATGACCACGTGATAGCTCCGAGATCCACGGACTCCTTCTTTCTTTGAATTCTTTAGCAGTTCACAAGCGCACCTGCTTGTATATCTTGAAACTCTTTTGATTCTGCAACTGTATGATTTACCAACCTCTTGACATGAATCTTGAGTTTGGAAACTCTAAGTGTATGTGAAGGTAAACACCTCTAGATCTAACAAATAGATTCACAAACATAGCATTCAGAACTCTAAAAACGTGGCTAGGGTTTTCCCTTATATACTTAGGGCAAAACATAAAACCCTATACATTAAATGGGCTAGAGTTGAGTTGAAAAAATTCTGCAGAAAACGTTCTGCACGATTTTCGATCGGTCGAGTCTAATTCTCGATCGATCGATCGATTCCAACTTTACATAAAAAACCATACTTTGAGCAAGTCTAACACAAGACTTAAAGAATGTTTTGATCATGGTTTGCCAATATTACAAATTGAAGTTCTAATACATTAGTTCCTAATTCTTAGAACCTAACATGTGGCTTCAGCCTTTCTGCACATCAGCAACTTATTTTTAAAGAACATGAACCATAGAAACTCTAGGTTCTGGTAGACTGGTTCTGCATATCTCATCTACTACAGGTACCTATTCTTCTTCTTCTTCTTTTTCTCATACTAAGGTGCTTCCTATTAGCTTTCTCATATTATCTAAGAAGGAGAGCAATATAATTATGTAATTTTCAATATGAATTTTTATTTAAACCACAAGTATTGGTCAATGTTAATCTGCTGTGTCCATGTGAGTTTGAAATCTTTGCAAATAAGTTGCGATTTGCAGGGAATCAAGAGGGTTAGTCCAAGATTTCTTTATACAATTAATGTTCAGATTAAATTTTGTCTACATACAATGTTTAATTGAAAGAATGTTCTTATATCCAGCATACATAAACACTTACAAGAATTGTCAATATGCTGTACTTCCTATTGAGAATTTGTTAGAATTGATGGGTTGGGAATCAAACACCAGAATGATCTTTGGATGGTTGGAGGTTAGAAGAGCTTAAGAATTGCGAGTATAATTGTTCTTTTATAGAAAAGGGAAATAGAAGAGAAGTTTTCTCTTTATTGTCAATTGATAGAATCATTTTGATTTCCAAAGTAAAAAGTTTTAGTATATTCGCCATAATAAACCTATAGTTGAAACTTTTTAATTCTCAAGCTCTACTCATAAGTTTTTCAATTTTCTCCTCTTCATCCTAAATCAATGGCCTTGATTGTTAAACTATTGCAGTCTAAACCTATTGGAGAAGCGCAGTCTATACTGGTGAAAATTGTTAAGCAAGGATGCACTTTCATGTCTTATGTTCTGGTGCAAGATAGCTAATTGAGAGAGCTTCATAGGCAGAATGGCAAAGCTCATTATTGTAGAGCAACAAAGCTCCCTTTCTCTCCTCCGTGAAGTGAAAATGCTTGAAGATGAAGCTCCAGTCAACATCGTGAATGTAACATGCCATGGATGTCAAGAGGAAACATCATCAAGCGATACTTATGTCAAATTTCATTTTTCTGACCATGAATAACCAAATATGAAACATTGCAGCTGAAAGACGCACTGGAGTCTTAATAATCTTGAATTAGCCAGTTTGTTAAAGGTCAAATCAACAAGGTGGCTTTAGAAGCAGGTTGTTTATATATATTTATGTTGTTCACATATGTTGCACTTTTGTTTGGACCTGTAAAGGTAATCAAATGATCAAAAAGCCTAATTGGCTAGTGCAGCTAAAATTCAAGTGCCATTAATTTGATTTGTAATTTTGATTATCCTTTAGACTTTTGAGAAGTTCGTATTTGTTAGTGTATGGCTTAGACTAGTTTAGCCCATTGGGCTTAGCCCAGTATACTGTACTTGTAGTTTACTCATATTATTTATACTGCACACAAACCTAGCCTATATAAGGCTCTTTATTGTTTATTATTAGATACACATCAATATACAGACTATTCAGTATTTCTCTCTTACTTTGTATTGTTAATATGGTATCAGAGCCATTCCTCTGACTTCCTGGTTCCTATGGACATCTCCGGCGTTCTTCCGTTGCTCTCGCTTTCATCCAATAGTCACTACCAGAAGTGAGTCACTACCGTCACGCCCACAACTGCTAGAACACTAGGACTTCGTCAGTTTTGTTGATCAAATTGCCAAAGTCAAGGCACAGATTGACAGATCTTCCGATCCCAAGCAAAACCCAACAAAGAGCCGCCAGAAACCACCACACACGTGCCCACACGCACTGGCTGAAGTTTCTCCCTCACGAGTATGCGCTCCACGCGCTAGGAACAGAGCTGTCAAGCGCTTCCTCGCACCTGCTCTGTTTTGTGTATTGCCACGTCAGCCCTAGGGTGACATCATATTACCATATCAGCACATGTGAGCATCCCAAGCCGTTGACTTTGACCAGATCGTTGACCAAACCGTTGACCAAACTGTTGACCGTCGACTTTAACCAAAGTCAAAATTTTTCAACAGAACTTGTCTTGCTCAATTTTTTGCATAGATTCCGATTTTGGGCTCCGTTTCTACATTTAAGGTCTCTAAATCCCACTTTTTGGTCATTTTCTTCATTATGGCTCAACAAAATGAACGAGATATCATACGTCCTATTACCATTATGTTAGATGGTCCTACTAGCTATCATATATGGTCTTAGAATATGACTATCTTTCTCAAGAGTCGTAAACTATGGAGATATGTGACTAGTTCAATTCCTAAGCGAGTACCAAACCCTAAGTCCAAAGCCACAGCTGCTGAAGATGTTTCCAAGACTGCTATTACAACGGATGATTATGAAGAACGCCTAGAGGAATGGGAGAGTATTCAGAGTAAGATCTTGTCTTGGTTTATCAATACCTCTATTCCCTCCATTCATAATCTTCTTCCTCGTCTTGAGACTGCTAAGGTTGCTTGGAAATTTCTGGCTGATCATTATAATTGTACTAATGATTCAAGCCTGGAGTTTCACATTGAATCAAAGCTTCATGAAATGCGCCAAGAGACAGGTCAATCTATTTCTGATTTTTATTCTCAGACTTCTACTATGTGGGAACAACTCTCTGCTACAAATCCTCCACTAGTGTGTTCTAAGGACATTGAGCTATTTGTCAAATATCGGGATCATCGTAAATTTATGCACTTCATGATGGGTTTACATGAGGATTTTAAGCCTACTAGGGCTTCTTTGCTTAGCCGGTCTCCTACTCCTTCTCTTGATGTTGCAGTCAAGGAGCTCATTTTTTAAGAGAACCGTCAGCCTACTCATCACATGTCATCATCTGATAATGTATTAGCTACACTATCTCCACAGCCTCCCATTGCTGCATTCACTGCTCCACAAATAAACTATGGGCGTCCCACCTTTCAGTCTTCCAAAGGTACTCGTTGCAAGTTTTGCTGTGCCAAAGGCCATGACATCTCAGTTTGTCGCAAACTGTAGAAATTTGTGCAAGAGCAGAATAAAGATTCTCTTCCTCGGGCAGCTGCTGTATGTCCATCAAACCCATCAATTCCTACAGGTCCATCTTTGGCTTCCTCACTTACTACGGCTGATATTGAGGCAATTGTTCAACAGGTTTTATCTCGCACTTCCATTGCCCTTTCTATCACCTCAGGTAAACAACCTTGGTTTTTTAATACTGCATATTGTAACCATATGACTCTTGATGAATCCTAATTTTCTGATAAGGCACCCTTAGAACATCCAATCACCATTAACACTGCTGATGGAACTCCTATGCCTGTTAGTCATAAAGGAACTATCTTTTCTCCTTGTTTATCCCTTAGTGACACTTTTCATATCTCAAAGTTATCCCTCAATTTGCTTTTTGTTGGTCAACTTTGTGAATTAGGCGTAAATCTTCTATTTACTAATCATGGTGTGGATGTGCAGGATCCCCAGACGGGTCAAGTGCTTGGGACACGTGCCCTCATGCGCCTACCACTGCCACCCCCTCACTAGATCTATGGCATGCTTGTCTTGGTCATCCATCCTTGTCTCGTCTTCAGTTGTTAGCTTCTCAAGGTCATTTAAGTTTAGTTCAGTTTCAAAATTTTTATTGTACTTCCTATCATTTTGGCAAACAAACAAAATTTCCCTTTAATAATAGTGATTTATTTTCTTCTGCACCTTTTGATCTTATACATTCTAATATTTGGGGTCCTGCACCTATTCCCACTGAGGAGGGATCTAGATATTTTGTCATATTTGTGGATATTTTTCTCGATATACTTGGATTTATCTGCTTCACCATAGGTCTGAACTTGTATTTATTTACCAAACATTTCATAAAATGATTGAAACACAATTTAATCGCATCGTCAAAGTCTTTCAATCAGATAATGCTCAAGAATATAATGATAAATATTTCCTATCCTTTTTAGACAGTCATGGTACCCTTCCTCAACGGTCTTGTCCTTACACCTCTAAAAAAAATGGTCGTGCAGAACGAAAACATCATCACATTCTTGATGTTGTCCGCACCCTTCTCATTTCTGCCTCTCTTCCTGAGCGCTTTTGGGGTAAGACAGAACTCACTGCTGTGTACACCATTAATCGTATTCCTTCACCAACTACACATAACAAATCACCATTTGAGCTTCTCAATGGTCAAACCCCTGACTACTCCTCTCTTCGGGTTTTTGGTTGTGCTTACTTTGTCTCTCTTCCTCCTTATGAATGAACAAAGCTCCAGCCTCATGCTCGTCTCTGTTGTTTCCTTGGTTATGATGTATCTTAAAAGGGGTTTCGCTGTTATGATCCCATTTCTCATTGCCTTCGTGTCTCCCGTCATGTTAAGTTTTGGGAACATTGTCCTTTCACGAGTCTTCAGCAGTTTCCTGCGTCCTCTTCCTTAGAGTCTCCCATTTTTATTGATATTTTCCTCCCTCTCTATCCCGAACTTGTGGAGGATTCTTCAACATCGGCTGCCTCTCCAGGCAACTCATCTCCGTTTTTGTCCCCGGCATTTAACCCGCCTGTCTTGGATCCTGTGGCACCACCCTTTCCTGAGTCTCCTATTAGTCCTGAACTTCGTTGTTTCACCCGGATAAGCATCCCTCCCCTTTATCTCACTGATCATTACTGCTATTTTGCTCTTGCCACCCTCTATGAATCTCATACCTATCGTGTGGCTCATACTGACCCTCTTTAGCAGTAAGCTATGAATGAAGAACTAGATGCCCTCCATAAGAATCACATTTGGGATATGGTTGATTGGCCTGGTCAGTCTGTAGTAGGTTGTAGGTGGGTTTACAAAATCAAGACCAAGACTAAAGGATTTGTTGAACGATACAAAGCTCGCCTCATTGCCAAGGGATTTACTTAGGAGTATGGCATTGACTATGAGGAAACATTTGCTCCTGTTGCTCGCCTTACATCTATTAGATGTCTCATTACTATGGCTGCTGTTTGCCGTTGGCCTCTTTATCAGATGGATTTGAAGAATGTTTTCCTTAATGGAGACCTCCAAGAAGAAGTGTACATGCAACCACCCCTTGGCTATCCACACTCAGGCAGTCAAGTTTGTTGCCTTCGTCATGCTCTTTATGGCCTCAAGCAGGCTCCTCTAGCTTGGTTTGAAAAGTTTAGCTCAGTTATTAGTCAGCAGGGTTTTACTTCGAGTCCTCATGACACTGCTCTCTTTGTCTGAAGATCCTCTTCTTGGTATCACTCTTATACTTCTTTATGTTGATGATATGATTATTACTAGAGATGATTCTGCAGGTATCTACTCTCTTCAGCATTTCCTTAGTCAGCATTTTGAGATGAAAGATCTGGGCACTATTAGCTATTTTCTTAGGCTTGAGGTTACTTCATCCTCTGATGGAGACTATCTTTCCCAAGCCAAATATGCTTCTAATCTTCTCTCGAAAGCCAGTATGACCGACAACAAGACTGTTTCCACTCTCTTAGAATACAATGCAAAGTTCACAACCTTGGATGGTGAACCTATATTCGATGTTACTCGATATCATCAGTTGGTTGGTAGTCTGATCTATCTCACTGTTACTCGTCTGGATATTTCACATGTCGTGGGTATGGTTAGTAACTTCATGGATGCCCCTCGTTCTGTCCACTATGTTGCCGTTCTTCGGATTCTCCGATGGGCACACTTTATTATGGTCTCCATTACTCCTTTAGATCTTCTCTCGAGCTTCATGCTTATTTAGATGCGGGCTGGGCAGGTGATCCGACTAATCGATGCTCTATCACAAGTTTCCATTTCCTGTTGGGTACTTTTCTTGTCTCGTGGCATAGCAAGAAGCAAGATGTGGTTTCTCGTTCCAGTACTGAGGTTGAGCATCGTGCCCTTACCGACACCACCTGCGAGCTTGTTTGGCCTAGTTGGCTCTTGGCTGACATGGATGCTCCACAGGCCACTGCCACTCCTCTTTATTGTGACAATCATAGTGCTATCTACATTGCTCATAATGATGTTTTCCACGAATGCACCAAGCACATTGAGATTGACTGCCATATCACTTGCCAGCATCTCAAGAAAGGAAATCTCAAGTTGTTCTCCATCTCCTCTGCTGACCAGCCTGCTGATATCTTCACCAAGACTCATTCGCCTGGTCGTCTTCGAGATCTTATATCCAAACTCCAGTTGGCTTCCTCTTTGCCACCTCGAGTTTGAGGGGGGATGTTAGTGTATAGCTTAGACTAGTTTAGCCCATTGGGTTTAGCCCAGTATACTGTACTTGTAGTTTACTCATATTATTTGTACTGCACACGCACCTAGCTTATGTAAGGTTCTCTATTGTACATTATTAGATACATATCAATATACAGACTATTCAGTCTTTCTCTCTTACTTTATATTGTTAACAATATTAATGAGATTCAATTGCATTGTGGAGCATGTGAAGTATTGTATTGTAATATAACCTAATTTAATTTAGACCCAAAAAAATTAGAGTTGGGCCCCCTTGCTTCAAAAAGCTTGCCGCCCTTCAAAAGTAAAATCTTAACCCAGCCCAAATAACAACATTAAACTCAAACAAGGTCATAATCCAGTTAGAACAACAATAATTCTCAGTCTCAAAAAAAAAAAAAAAAAAAAAAAAAAAAAAAAAAAAAACAAGCCCAAACAACAATCTTTAGCAATTTTTTAATTTTTACAACCCAGCATAACAAACCACTATTTTAGCCCAAATTCACCACTTTGATTCAAGGAAAAAAAAGGGGGCATCAGATTGATAGTGGTGTTAGTGGGGCAACAATGTGTATAAGTTGAATATTTAATATGCTATTGATACTATTAAATCTATAAATTGAGAAGTTTAAATTTATAATTGATGCATCATATATATCACCCACATTCTTGTATTCGCTTTTACTCAGTAATAACAATTACTCCTTTTGTAAGATAATAAACATAATTCTTATTTTATTTTTATTTTTATTTTTTTAGTCTTTGATGCTATACATTGAAAGGGACAACAATTTCAACATTTAGTTTGGATTCAATCATAAATGATTTCAAAGATTTAAAAGAGTTGTCAAGTTCCTTTTTCATAAGTGAATGCATTGTAATGTATTAAGAAACAATGGTGTTTTGTATCTTTTGTTTTTGTTGATAGATAATTAAATCTTAATGTACTAAGAAATAATGATTTTGTGTATTTGTTTTAGATAATAGTTTGTTAATACTATATGAATGCTTATTTAGAGTTTGTGTGTGTACTTTTTTTTTTTTGCTTATACTCCAGCCCCTTGGCTTGAAATCTTGGTTCCATAATGGACCATTAGTAATAGTAAGCATCAAACTTGGTTCAAATGTCTTTTTCTTTTGGGTCTCATTACGGAGGACAAAGAAAAAGAAAGGAAACATAATACAAAATAAATAAATAAAGAAGTTCATGACTTTCTAATAAGTGGGGGAAACTCTTTTTTCTTGTCGGCAGGTTAATAGAAGAGATCAGGTAAAAAAAAAAAAAAAAAAAACCCTAAGCTTTCTCTACGCGTGAGTTGCTATGCAGTATTTTAATTAAGTGGGGTTTCCCTTTTCATTTCAATGATGATCTTATTGGAAAACGTTTTCTTTACCCGACTGAAAAAGTAAAGGCATAATGGGTGAAACAAGGCATGATAAAGAATTAAAGATACAGATGCTCAACGGAGGTGAACAAAATTCAAAAGTGTAAATGTTGACATTATAAGATAATTCAACTGTTACTTCTGCAGTAAACTCGATTCCAACTTTACATAAACGCCATACTTTGAGCAAGTCTAACACAAGACTAAACATTGTTTTGATCATGGTTTGCCAACATTACAAATTGAAATTCTAAACACATTAGTTCCTAATTCTTAGAACCTAACAGTTTGAATAAGTGGCGCTATAAATTACTTCTAATACAACTACTAAAAGTATTTCCTTTACAAAAACTATAAATTTGTCAACCCCAAAGGATTAAAAAAATAAACAAAATTTAGTAAAGTCTCATTATTTAACATCTAAATGAATCACTAAAAAAATAAATTCTAACTTGCAAAACAACTAATTACTAACTTAAATAAAATCAAGGCGTATATGCACTTTTGGTCCCTACATTTTGGGCCTATTCTCGATTTGGTCCCTAAATTGATTTAGCTCCTAAGTCAGTCTCTGATTTTAAAAAATTGTTTTTAAAATAATCCTTACCGCAACTCAGTTACGAAAAATGCTTAAGTGGCAAACGGAATGCATTGTTGGCATGTTAATCACTGACGTGGCTAATAAAATAATAATAAAATATTTTATTTGATATTTTTAAATACCACGCCAGCATTTTCTAAATTAAAAAAAAAAACATGTCAGTTTAATTAAAATTTTTTTATATTATTCAATTTCAATTTAATTCAAACTAAATTAAAAAAAAACTTTTAAATCTAATTTTATTTTCATTATTTTTATTATTGCTTTTATTATTTTTTAGGTAAGAACACAAGAACTTTGTTCTTCATGTTCTTCCCGAATCCAAGAACAATCAAACCCAGTACAAGAGCACAATCAAACCCAGAACAATGCAAAATTTCATACAAAATCCCTATCCTCCACCAAAACCTCCAGAACATAAAATAATCATCAAACCCAAACCCATATGAGAAAACCAACCAAGAAAAATTATCAAACCTCCAACCCAGAACATGAACTTCATTCTTCATGTTCTTCTCCAAATAAAGACAAACCCAATTGACTAACCCACTCAAAATCAATCTCAGCACAAAAAATTCCAACACAATCAACAATGAAACCTCTAGGAAATCAAACCCATAAATCCAGAAAAATATACAAATTCGAATAAAAAAAAAAAAACACTAACAAACCCAGAATTCGCCATTAACAACAACACCCTGCTAATCAACAACACCAAATCTGCCATCAACAACACCAAATCCGCTTTCAACAAACCCAAATCCACCATCAACTCGCCATCAACAGCATCGAATCCACCATCAACAAACCCAAATCCGCCATCAACAACACAAGAGCACCAATGTTCTCTACCTTCCTTCTCCGGTGGAAAACTCCTCATGCAAAGCGACCTCAACCACTCCTATCCAGGGCTCCAACGCCATCCTTCTCTCTCACCTAGGTCGAGTTCATTTTCCCAGCGAATTCCATTGTTCCCATCGTTTTCTACGCATTAAGAGAGCAGCTTGATCTGCAGCCTTGATCTGCTCGCATTGATCTTCTCGCCGTTGGTCTGCTTATGAGTTTGTGAGCTCCAGCGCCTGGTGGAGAAGAAGGCTGAGCTTGTGAGCTTAGTGGTAGAGAGTGTAGGGTGAAGAGAGAGAAAGGGAGTTTGAGATTAGTGTTAGAGAGTGAAGAAGATTTTTTTTTAAACTGATGAGGTTAACCAAAAACAAAAACAAAAAGAATTAAAACGATTATGAATTTTTATTTTTTAAGAAATGATTTTAGTTTAAATTAGATTTAAGGTTTTTTTTAAAAAAATTAATTTTTTTTTTAAATTTTCTTAGCTGGCTTTTTTTATTAATTTAAATGCTGACATGGCATTTAAAAAATGCTAAATATATTTCTTTACTATTATTTTATTAGCCACGCAAGGAAACAGTGTATTTCGTTTGCCATTTTAGCATTTTCCGTAACTGGGTTAATGGCCGGGACTATTTTAAAAACCATTTTTAAAAAACAAGGATTGACCTAGGAGCTAAATCAATTTAGGGACCAAATCGAGAATAAGCCCAAAATATAGAGACCAAAAGTGCATTTTTGCCTAAAATCAAACCAATCGGTAAAGAAAAAGATCTTGTGATATGGAATTGGAATACCAAATACCTAAACATACATAAAAGTTGATACAAATTTTTCAAAAAGAGAAACAAATGTGATGTTACAATTAAATAAACAATAACAAAAAAAAAAAAAAACTATTAATGGAAAAAGTGGTTGAAACAATATAAAAAAAAAATCACCAAAAGAGAAACAAAATTGGAGGGATAGAGAGTATAAACATTTTTTGTCATGAACAACTTGGAAGGAATATGGAAGAGAGGTGGAAATGAAGTAATAAGAAATTTATATGAAAATTAAGATGGAAGATGAAGGGTGAAAGTAGATAAAAGATTGAAAAAAGTGAAACGGTAAAATTAATTTAAGAATATATAAATGAGAAAATGTTTATATCTATAAAAAGAATCAAATGAAAATTTTAAGAAGACAATGATTGGAGGAGGTGAAAGATTGAACTAAAAAGACAACGGTTGAAGAAGATGAAAGGTTGAACAAAATAAAAAATGAAAAAAATAAAAAATAAATAAGAAAGGATGCTAATGATGTGGTGCAAAAAGAGTTTTGTAAACTTTATTGCAAAACTTCCAATATTATATATATATATATATATATATATATATATATATAGTATAGATAGATAGGTATAGACTCTTTTTTTTTTTTTTTTTAATTTTATTGTTTAGTTATAAATATCTAAATTAAAGTAAATTAATATGTGTGGGGGAGGATTTTGTTCCAGCCCCCGCAGGCTGTTTGTCCTCTTTTCAAGCCCGTAAGGTTTTGTTTTCAAGCGACGTGGGCAAGCAAGCGTTGCACTTGGACTTAGTCCCACATCGGCAAGAAATGCGCCCCACTCATGCTTTATATGTGCTTGGCACTTGCATGAATGTACCACTACTACTGCACATGTGGTAGTAGTGGTACACTCATGCAAGTGCCAAGCACATATAAAGCATGAGTGGGGCGCATTTCTTGCCGATGTGAGATTAAGTCCAAGTGCAACGCTTGCTTGCCCACGTCGCTTGAATACAAAACCTTGCAGGCTTGGCTCCTCAAAGAGGACAAACAGCCTGCGGGGGTTGGAACAAAATCCTCCCCCACAAAAAGGCGCTTTTGAGGGCAGTGCCCATCATCAGTATTGTCCGCTTTGAGGAATGGTTCGTTGAGGACGATGCCACCTCGCGCGGCTTTGTTACCCATGAAGGGCACGCCTCTACCACTACCACACATGCTACGTCGGGTCCCTCAGACCTCCTATTAAGCAGATCCTTAGCTACGTCGAGTCCTCAGACTCTCTGCTAAGAAGAGCCTTAGCTACGTCGGGTCACTCAAACCTCCTGCTAAGTGTTAAACAGAGCCTTAGCTATGTCGGGTCCCTCAGACCTCCTGCTAAGTAAATCCTTAGCTACGTCGAGTCCTCAGATTCTCTACTAAGAAGCCTTAGCTACGTCGGGTCCCTCAGACCTCCTGCTAAGCAGATCCTTAGCTACGTCGAGTCCTCGGACTCTCTGCTAAGAGGAGCCTTAGCTACGTCGGGTCCCTTAGACCTCCTGCTAAGTAGATCCTTAGCTATGTCGAGTTCTCGGACTCTCTGCTAAGAAAAGCCTTAGCTACGTCAGGTCCCTCAGACCTCTTGCTAAGCAGATCCTCAGCTACGTCAAGTTCTCGGATTCTCTGCTAAGAGGAGCCTTAGCTACGTCGGGTCCCTCAGACCTCCTGTTAAATAGATCCTTAGCTACGTCAAGTCCTCGAACTCTATGCTAAGAGGAGCCTTAGTTACGTCGGGTCCCTCAGACCTTCTGCTAAGCAGATCCTTAGCTACGTCGAGTCCTCGGATTCTCTGCTAAGAGGAGCCTTAGCTACGTCGGGTCTCTCAGCCCTCCTGCTAAGCAGATCCTTAGCTACGTCGAGTCCTCGGATTCTCTGCTAAAAAAAGCCATAGCTACGTCGGGTCCCTCAAACCTCTTGCTAAGTGGTAAACATAGCCTTAGCTACGTTGGGTCCCTCAGACATCTTACTAAGTGTTAAACAGAGTCTTAGCTACGTCGGGTCCCTCAGACCTCCTGCTAAGCAGATCCTTAGCTATGTCGAGTCCTCAAATTCTCTGCTAAAAAGAGCCTTAGCTACGTCGGGTCCTCGGACTCTCTGCTAAGAAAAGCCTTAGCTACGTCAGGTCCCTCAGACCTTCTGTTAAGTGTTAAATAAAACCTTAGTCATGTCTGAGTCCTCGGACCACATGCTTTGGGGAAATTAACACACTATGGTATCTCTCAAGTATCAAACGGAATCTTAGTTATCCATGGATCCTTGGACCACATACTTTGAGAAAAGTAATGTTCCATAATATCTATTTTTTTTTTAACTAAGTGTCAAGACAGACCTAAGATTATAACTAACTCCTCAGATTGGTAGCTCTGAAAGGAGAAATTTATAGTACAAATATGAGACGCATAAAACGACACTCCCACGGTTGTAGGTCAAAGGATCCTGTAGAATTAACTCTTAAGAATTCAAAACCTCACTTTTCTCCTCGGGTGAGAGGAAAAAACTGAAGTTTTGAGGGGCTATCCTAGGGTCATGGGCCCAAATCATGCAATTAGGTCTTGGGCTTTGGCTGAGAGTGTGGGGCTTTAGTCGAGATTGTGAGTAGTCCGAGTCCGAGGAAGAATATCTCCTCGGATAAGCTAAACACAGATTAGTCATGGATCCTAGTGATCAAGGTGACCTTCCAAGAAGCTTTAGTGATAGGGACGTGTGCCACAAACGTACAAAAAGGATAGGAGCTCAAAAATATCTAGGGGAAAGCTACTGACACCGCATTTATGTGGACAGGACCCCTGCACAGTGCTACCTCGATTACCGTAACTCACAGAACACCAGAAAGGATGTCTGATTGGACAGGCACTCAAGTATAGGCTTAGATGATCAACAAGAGAAAGGCCCAGATTGTTTGAAAGGGACTATATAATAGGAGAAACCCACCATGGAGAGGGGGGAGAGGAAGCACGGTAGTAATCTCAAGAACTCCTGTAACCGTTCTCATTCAACATTTACTAGAACAAAACTCCTCGGATTGCGCTGAGGACAAACTTTCTTTGGTAAACTCGGTTCCTCTCTGTTTGATTGTCAGAAAATCCATATTAATTGTTATCCATGCACTAAAGCCTAGCTCTTCGACCTACTCTCTACAAATTTATTGTATTGGGCTCACTGGTCCAAGATTCCATACATTTTAGGATTGGTCTGAATATTGTGTCCCTACAATATGTAAAGGCAAAATTTTATGTGAAATTAAAACCATCTCAGATGAATGTGTAAAGTCAATCTATTTATATATTTAATATCGTCAAAAAAATTTAAGAGTAAAAAATAAATAAGAAAAAAAAATTATGTAGCTAATGCCGTGGTGAATAAAGTGGCGCAACAGAGACTTGACAACAATAAATTCTACGCTTCAAATTTTAGATATATAGATATAGATTTGGACCCCAAAAAAAATCTGTCAAATTTTTACTTATTTCCAATAGTTGAATAGTTCTCATTACTAATAGTAAGCATCAAATTAGGTTAAATGTCTTTTTCTTCAGGGTCTCATTATGGAGGACATAGAAAAAGAAAAATAAATATATAATACAAAATAAATAAATAAATAACTCCTTTTTGTGTCGGTAGGTTAAAGAGGAGAGATCATGTACTGCGTGGACTTCATTGACCAGATAAGGTAATAGCAAAGAAAGAGAAAGAAACTATGAAATAAAAAAACAAAAACCAAAGTTCCATACTTCATATAACAAACAAAGCTTTTTATCTCTACGAGCGGTGTGAGTTGCTATGCACTAATTGCTATAAGCTCTCTCTTAACAAAAGCATAAAAAAGCAAGAATACCTAAATAATTTAAATGGGGTTTCCTTTCTCATTTCAGTGATGATCTTATTGGAGAACGTTTTATTACCTAACTAAAAAAAGTAAAGACATTGGGTGAATGATAAAGCCACAGAGGAGTTGAACAAAATTCAAAAGTGTAAATGTCGACATTATAAGATAATTCAACTTTAAACACTAGACTTGGTCCCATAGAGTGGATTAGAATAAACTAATGGCATACCTATTTACCAAATGATACATTCTCCATGTAAATAAATGTGAACGGATGTGGATTTAATATATATATATATATATATATATATATATATATATATATAGATATGATGAAATTGAAGGAAAAGTTAACAAATATATGTATAGAACGTTTGTCCGTACTCCTTTTCAACAATTTTAACTCTCCAAGTGAAACTCCTTGTGACTCATTTTCTAATTCCATTTCCAGCTTTATTGTATTTATCAATGGCAAGGAAGCTAATACCGTACCGTACCGGCCCGTACCGGCCGGTACATACCGTACCGGCCTCGTACCGGTACAAGTACCCCCCCTATTTCGTACAGGAAAAAATACCGGCCGTACCGGCCTCGTACCGGCCATACCGGCGAATTCCGGCCGTACCGACCTCGTACCGGCCGTACCGGACCGGAACAAAAAAGGCTATGTTTTTTTTTTTTTTTTTTTTTTTTTTGTAATTGTGGCAATTTTTTAAGGGCAGGATAGTAATACTCATATATATTATGGTCCTGAAGTAGATCCTTTTGATGGATGGGAGTAGATGATCTTATGTAGTTTGTGTTAACTTAATTATTTGTATTATTTGTTTTCTTTGTATGCAATGAACAATTAAATTTTTCGTTTTTTATATCGTGTTTTTTTTTCTTTGTATGTAATGAACAATTGAAGTAATGTTTTATTGTAAACAGAAGGTAATGTTTTATGGTAAATAGAGATATTGTGTGTGTGTGTGTGTGTGTGTGTGTGTGTGTGTGTGTGTGTGTGTATTAACTATAAAAAATAGCGGTAAACCCGAAACGGTACACCGGTATTGACCGGTACCCGAAATATATCGTACCGGTGGCCAAACCGGTACAGCCTCCGGTACGGTATTGACTTCCTTGATCAATGGCAATTTTCACACTCCATGTGAAATTCCTCTTAATCACAATTTATTGTGTTGTCATCAATGAGCACATTTCGTTATTTTATCAAACAGATGGGGTTATGTAAGACATTGTTTATGCTCTTAATCTAAAGATGGGGTTGTAAGACATTGTTTATGCTAACACTAATACTAGGATGAATTTTCCACCGAAATGCAGATCGAATCAAAGATAAAATCTAAAGTTAATTTGCGCAAAAAGAAGATATTCAACTCAGCCAAACCACCATTATATTATATATGGTGCTCTTGCCTTTTCAATATACATTTTTGACTCATTGGAAAATTATGTGGGTTTTGCTTTTGTAATTTTGTTCAGCTACTAAAGGTTAGTGGTAAGGATCTTCCAATTAACATGCTCCCAATTGGCAGCAAATACACACCACAAGTTGTCCCTTAAGTAACACAACTAATCAGGAATATACCACATATACTTCATTGACTAGAGTAGACAACACCCTGATTCACCTTAAGTTGTGAGAGAGAAGTTATAAAAATAAGTGTAAAAGTAAAATTGTGAAAAATTAAAGGTTAATTTTTTTTTTTCAAGAGCTAAGACTAAAAGTGACTTTTGAAATTTTCAATTTCAATCTTTAATTTGCAATTGCATGGTACAACACCTGATCTCAATCCCTTAAACTTGAGGTAGTGGATAGCAGGAAATAATGTGGGGATACATTTGAAACCTTTTTCTTTTTCTGGGTTACAATTATGGTGCTTTCACCTTTTCCACTAATTGGTGTTGATTTTGCTTTCGAGTAAGGTTAGGGATGCCACTTTTTTCCATATTATATATTATCAGTGATTTTACACTTTTTTTTTTTTTTTTAATAACGTGAAGTAGAATCCTATGATTCTTGATTCAATCTACAATATAATCCATATGACCATCTCACCAATCCATGTAGGACTTTGATCTTAATAACCATGGTGTTAACTGATGATATACCACATAGACTTTATTAATCATAATTTGCCCTTAAGCTTAAGATAGTGGATGAATGTGGAGCTAAAATTATGGTGCTTTTGTCTTTTCCACTAATTAATTGGTATTGGTTTAGCTATAGTTCAAGGCAAATGTATAACTTGGACATATGAAAAAATTAATTTCCATTTTCCTAGGTCCTTGTAAAAACGTTCCCTAATATGCTGGGTCCAATCCAACCTGTTATTGGACCAAGTAAACTTAAATTTGGTCCACCAAAACCCAAAATTTAAAGTCTACAACTTTTTAAAACAATGTCTAATGATACGTTCGGATTGAGAGGGAGGGAGGGGGAGTAAGTAAAGATTGTCCAAAATTAGTCTATTTTCAGCAAACTTTACTCTACTTCTCTCCACTCCCCCTCTCTCCCACCTTAATCCAAAAGGCCATAAATGCTTAAGGTTCTAATTTGTGAAACAGGCCTAGCAACCATTTTTCCACAATCAATAGAAATTGTTTAAAATCTCCCACTAGAACCACATTGGGCCCACAAAAAGCCTAAAATGATCCCGCACTATCTAAAGCCTATTTTGAAAATGTGGCCATCAATTTCGGGCAAAATTTAATGAATTTTCATTATTAGTAAGTGTCAAATTGGGTTTATGTGTCTTTTTTTTTGGGTCCCATGATGATGGACAAAGAAAAAGAAAAAGAAAAAGAACAATAGTCTAAAATAAATAAAGTTTATGACTTTTGTGGTCTTCATTGGCCAGAGTTGGCGTCAAGGTTTTTTAGATAGTGAATTCCAGTGGATGCTGTGCTCACTGAAACATCTGAATGTAGGACTAACTTTTAAAAAATTTGAGTGCTACTTAATCTATTATAAAGTATATATCCAAGACTTCAAAATGAATACAAATTGACCGATTTGTATTTAGAATGAGTGAGAGATAACCATTTAGAAAATATTCATTCTTATATGCTTGTGTTGTTACCATGGTGTACATGGTTAGAAACATTGTACTTTGCGTTATATTGTTAATTTAGGACGTTATGTTTGTTTTGGGTGCTGGAACATGTAATTTTGAAAGTTGGAGTTTGTTTATATATTAGTAATTTGTAACGTTGTAGTTATTTCCTTTTATAATTAATTTTTGTTAAATTTTTTTCTTTAACATATCTTGATAATTAGATATAGCCTCTAGCGATTTTTGATCCTCAATTCAACCCTATAGTCCGATCCATGTGATTCTCCCCCTCATCCTATTTAAGAAGTAAGATTTTGATTTTGACTGATGGTGGATTAAACCAAAGTTGGCCTTTGATTTAAAATAGTGGACACAGTAAAGGAAGGTGGGCAACCTTTGAAATTTTGTACTGGAATACAATTATGGTGCCTTTACTTTTCCAACAATGGTGTTTTCTCAACAAAAAAAAAAAAAAAAAAAAAACCTATTGGTGTTATTTTACTTTTTAGTGCAGTTAGAGATACCTTGCAATATGTTTAAACTATGATAGAAGCAATATCATTTTTATAAGCCTCATCATTAATATTATTTTTATTATTTACTAATTACAACCGGCAATATTAATCGTTCGAAAAAAATATTGTAAACCTAGACTGTTTTGGTTTTATTGACTACTAATTTCTTTTGCCACTTAAAGTGGAAGATTAGGTGAGTTGGTACCTTCACATGTACAAAGTGTTTGGGGTCATAAGGGGGAAACAATTTGACCTACGGAGTTAGCAGCATATTGTAATTATCTTTAAAAAAAATGTTCAGGTTATTTATTTATTTTATCAGCCTAACAAATAAAAAAGACCCACTTTTTCTAGGTGCACCATATTTTTGTTAACTTACAATAAATAATCAAATAAAAGTTAAAAAAATGAATTTTTTTTTTGAGAAAGAAAAATAAATGATTAAAATGCACATGATACCTTTTAAACTTTCAAGTGACAATTACTTCTTATTACATTGCAATATCAGGGAAGTTACCGAATGAAACTCAAAAGAAGTCTTTGAACTTTCTAAGAACCATACCGGTCATTATGGTCAAACATTCCATATTTGAGCTTTCCAAGCAAAACTTCTCTTGCTTAAATTGGCCCTTATAAAAGATTCGAGCTTATAGTGAATTCATGTTTTCTTTTTTAGTAAATAGTGGATTTATGTTGTGAGAGGCGAAATTGGGCCACTACCACTATTTAACAAAAAAATTAGCAATTTACCACTGTTTTAGAAATATGTAAAGATCTATCACTGTTATGAGAATAGCAAATAGTAAGCAATAAGTTTAGAATCAAACAAATTTTTACGAAAAGTATTTTAAAATGTTGAAATAACCAGTTGTCAATATAGATAATAAAATCATATCAATAATAATAATCCAAATGAAAACCAATGGAATATATTTTACCCAAACATCATCAAATGATATAAAAGAAAAAAGAAGTCTAGAATAGTACATATATAATAAAAAAGATCCCCCCCCGCCCAAAAAAAAAAAAAAAAAAAAAAAGACTTGGGGAAGTATGGAATAGTAGAGTCAACTCGGTCAAGTGGTCCATATAACCGAAAGCAGGGCTAGCCTAAAAAGATCAATTGGCTACATCATTTTCCTACTAACTTTCGTTTAACTTTAACGCGGGGACTCAAACGTTAATCTCCTCTTTGGTCTCTTCTTTCATCAACCAGTTGCCATTTGCTCTTTCAGTACACGTGTTAAACAAACAAATTTCCATTTCCAACTTCTATACTATGGCTTGGGCTCTTGTTTCTGCTATCAAGGACCAGCTTAGTTCTTTCATTACTTCAGAGTTCACGTCGATTGCTAATGTCAAGGGAGAAGTCCAGAAGCTTGAAAGCAAATTCCACACCATCCAGGCAATGCTCAATGATGCAGAGAAACGGCAAGTGAAGGAGGAAGCTGTGAAGCTTTGGTTAGATAAGCTCAAAGACGTATCCTACCAGATGGATGATGTGTTGGATGAGTGGAACACTGCCATGATCAAAGCAGAGATTGAGAAACAACAAAAAGATGAAGAAGAAAAAGCTGAAACTAGTGCTGCTAAGAAGAGGAAGGTATGGCCCCCCATCTCAATTCCTAATCTTTTTCAGCATCGTGATATTGCTCATAAGATAAAAGACCTTAACGAAAAATTAGATGAGATTGACAGAGAGGGAGAGATGTATGAGTTTGTATTGACTAGGGACAATGAAGAAGTAGTTGAGAGACCAAGAACTACCTCCTTTGTTGATGTGTCTAAAATTCTTGGCCGTGATAAAGTTAGGGATGATCTAGTGAGAATCTTATTGGGCAAGGGTAGTGAAGAAGAAATAAACCCCCATGTCATCTCTTTGGTGGGCATGGGCGGTATTGGAAAAACGGCACTAGCCCAACTAGTCTTTAATCATCATGAGGTGAAGGTTCATTTTGAAAAAAAATCTTGGGTTTGTGTTTCTGAGCCTTTCGATCAATGTAGGGTTGCCAAGGCAATCGTTCAAGGATTTGGAGGTGGTGACTCCAATATTACCGAATTGCAAAGTCTATTAGAAAAAATATGTGAATTGATTGAGGGGAGAAAGATTTTTCTTGT
The DNA here is from genome assembly GCA_033629205.1 of Lithocarpus polystachyus. NCBI lineage: Eukaryota > Viridiplantae > Streptophyta > Magnoliopsida > Fagales > Fagaceae > Lithocarpus > Lithocarpus polystachyus. The sequence goes on along the minus strand of CM066164.1, from coordinate 2,333,791 downwards.
CTTTGATGATGTGTGGACTGAAGACTTTACATCATGGGAGCCATTTAAACTTGCACTACAAAATGGTGCCCCGGGAAGTAGAATTATAGTCACCACACGTAAAAGAAGAGTTGTGGAGATGATGGAAAGTGCGAGCACGATCAATCTGGAGGTATTATCTAAGGAAGATTGTTGGTTGGTGTTTAGTAAACTAGCGTTTTGTGATAAGAATTTTGAGGAGTGTAAGCAACTAGAAGACGTTGGCAGGAAAATAGCGAAGAAGTGTGAAGGATTGCCACTTGCTGCAAAGACTCTAGGAAGTTTAATGCGCTTCAAGAAAAGTAAAGAAGCATGGGAAATAGTTTTGTGTAGTAGTATGTGGGAATTCAAAGATGTTGAAAGAGGTCTTTTTGCACCATTGTTACTAAGTTATTACGATTTGCCCTCACCATTGAAACAATGTTTCTCATATTGTGGCGTCTTTACAAAAGATTATGTCTTTTCTAGTGATGAGTTGGCATCTATGTGGATGGCACTAGGATATATCAAGCCAGAGGCAAATATGGAGATGGAAATTACTGCAAGAGCATACTTTGTAAATTTAGCCATACGATCTTTCTTCCAAGATTTTGTGAAAGATGAAGATGATGACAGGATAATAAGGTGCAAAATGCATGACATAGTGCATGACTTTGCGCAATTAATGTCGAAAAATGAATGCTTCACAATCAATAGTGACATAGGCTTGGGAGTAGATTATAAAAATGCCCGCCATTTGCGGTTGGAACTTTTGAAAAATGCCAAATTTCCTAAGCCCATTTATAGTGCAAAAAATTTACGCACCCTCATTTTTGTACATCATGGTGATTATAATTTATCTACTTTATTCCAGCATTTTAGATGTTTACGGATATTAACTTTGAATTGTGAATATCGTGGTACGTTAAGGAAACTTCCAAATGCGGTGGACAATTTCATACATTTGAGGTATCTCAATTTAGTCAATTATTGTGGAGATGCATTGCCTGAAACCATTTGTAATCTATGCAATTTACAAACTTTGAATATTAAAATTCATCGCAAGGAGTTCCAAAAATTTCCACAGGGGATGAGTACGCTAATTAATCTAAGACATCTTAATTTGGATTTCTACTCCAGTTGGATAAATGTTAAGTTTCCAAGAGGGTTTGGGAGATTGACTTCTCTTAGAACATTGAAGTTTTTCAACGTAAATGGTAAGGATGACAGTGAAAGATGTAAATTGGGAGAATTAAGAAATTTAAACCACCTTCAAGGGACTTTTCGAATAACTGGGTTGGGGAGCGAGGTAGATGCATGTGAGGCCACGAATGCACAACTGAAGAAGAAGATAAACCTTCGTACTTTGGGGCTACAGTTTGACAAAGGGGATGGTGAGGAAATAATAAGGGAAAAAGATGCTTTAGTTCTGAATGCCTTAGAGCCACCTCCTAACTTGGAAGATTTAAGCATTGGAAGTTACAGGGGACCGACAATGTTTCCTAATTGGATGATGTACTTGACAAATTTGAAAATACTTGAAATTTGCAAGTTATCTTTAGAGCATTTGCCTCCTCTGGGGAAACTTCAGTACCTTGAATTATTGAAAATAGGGGGTATGAATAGATTGAAAAAGGTGGGAGTTGAATTTATGGGAATAGATGAATCCGAAAAGGAGAAAGACGATATAATAATTACACTTTTCCCAAATTTGAGAATTCTCATCTTTTTTAATTTGGAGGAGTTGGAAGAATGGAATGGGATTGGAGGAGAAGAAGAGGAAGAAGAAGAAGAAGATTGTATCAGATTCACTATAATGCCACGCCTTCAACATTTGGCAATCTGGAATTGCGAAAAGTTAAAGTCGCTGCCGAACTTCCTTCGTACAACTCCATTACAGAAATTGGAGATGAGTTTATGTCCAATTTTGGAGGAACGCTGCAAAAGAGGGACAGGAGAGGAGTGGCCCAAGATTTCCCACATACCTAACATCGAAATTGATTACGAGTTTGTGCAAAAAGATGGTCGAGAGGTAACTTCTTCTGACGCTTCTTCTTTTTCTCCTTGGGCTTCTATTCTTTTGCAAAAAATCAAATTACAATTTAAAAAATAAAATAAAATAAACATTCTTATTGTCTGCCAAAATTTGAATTGATGAGTTGGGTTTGAATTGAACTTCTGACGCAGAGACAGAGGTAACTTCTTCTCATTGGGCTTCTTCTTTTATTCTGCAAAAAATCAATGAACTTTTTAATTGTCTGCCAAAATTTCCCACAGAAAAAAAAAAAAAAAAAAAAAACCCTTGGTTGACGAATTTAAGGGGTTCTCAAGCGATTTATATTATATATTGTTGTACTTGTACATAACTAGCATGCATTGGCATAACATCTGGTTCCTTAGATTCCTTTAACTGCTTCATGGGTTCAATAAAAGTCTCAGTCATTTCCATAAATATATATATATATATATATATATCTTAAAATGTAACTGAATGAGAAAGAGGTAGACTTTGGAGTTGGATATATATATATATATATATATGGGTCCTGCTCATTTTCTTGATTTAATGATATGTATATAAGACTAATCTCAAATAACTAGCAAGTAGTTGCTTAGATTGGGTTATATTGTGATTTATCTAAAATTGCTTGATAAATATTCAAATGAATATCCTTAAAAATCTCATTCATTTGCATATGTATAGACAGAAAACAGCTCCAATGTCTACTTACCTCTTTCTTATTCATTTATATGGGTCTTGCTCATTTTCTTGATTTAAGGCTATGGATATAAGACTAATCTCAAATAACCCATATGTTTTGCTTTTGGTACATGTAGAAAGCCGATGAACTAAAATGGTTCCTGTGATCTCTATGTTTCTGGGTTCATGATGATGGTGAAAGATGATTTTTATCTCTCTGTGTGTGTTTGTGTGTTAGTAAAGTTCATTCTTGGCTTGATTCACTGTTACAAGAATCTAGTCCTTGTGCATCTTCTTTTATTTTTCTAAATATATTAATTAAATTAAATATTCTAATTGAATCCCAAACAGTCCCATAGTTAAAAAAAAAATTAATAATAACTTTAATTAGATTCTCAGTAATTTGAATTAGGCGATTTGCATTTCATGTTAGCTGTATTGGCTTACTTTGTTATTTTTAGATGGCACATGTCGAATGGTCAAGCACCTTAGCTGTATTGCCTGTTCCTATGGTCAAGCACCTTAGCTGTATTGCCTGTTCCTATAGAGATGTGTGTCAGCCCAAATCCATATATTTATGAGTTTGTGCACAGGGTAGGCTGCAAAATTTGGGTACCATTTCTTTGGTACTTTTTTGCATAGACATGGTTATGTATTCAGCCTAGGTACTTGGACACACCATTTCTTTTGGTAGTTTTTTGGACCATCTTGTCTATTTATTCAGCCTACCCCCCCCCCCCCCCCCCCCCCCAATTTTAATTGAAGAATATCCTCTATTTTTTAGAGGAGTTGTCACTTCACCTTGTGCTGCACACTTAGGAAGAGTTGGAGACTCTAGCGCTTCATTGCATTGCATGGCACCTTTAGAATCTGAGTAGATTTGCAATGGGAATAGGGAGTTGCAAGTTTGACATGTTCTAATATTTTAAACCTTTTGAGCAAGTTCTTTCTACACAAACTTTCATAAATATCAAATCTATCTTCAAAATCCTTAACGACCTGAGCTTATGCAAATGCCTATTCCATTAAGTGTTGGTTTGTATAATCAGCTATGTATATGTGACTAATCTCAAATAACTCATATGGTTTTCTTTTGGGCATGTAAATTCAGTTTTATGAAGAAGAGTTTGATGAAGCTGAGGATAAAAAAAAAGAGTCTAATGAAGATGAGGTTGACAAAGAACTCCATGATAAAAAACAGGATGATGAAGCAGAGCACCTATGATCTCTTTGTTTTTGGGCGTATTAATTTTAGCTACAGGTTTGGATTTTTGGATGATTATGGTGAAAGATGATTTGCATTTGTGTGTGTGTGTCAGTAAAGTTCATTCTCAGCTTGATTCAGCATTGCAAGATTGATAACGAGATTGTGCAAATAGACAGTTGATTAACTTCTTCTGTCGCTTCTTCTTTTATTTTGCAAAATATGAATATAAAATTTTTAAAAAAATCAACTAAACATTTTAATTGCCTGCCAAAATTTCCCAGAGAATAAAAAAATGCTACTTGATGAATTTATCTGGTTCTCAGTAATTTGAATTAGGCAATTTATATTATATATAGTTGTACTTATATACATAACTAGCATGCATAGCATCTGGTTCCTTACTTCCTTAGATTCATTTGACTGCTTCATAGGTTCAACATATATCTATATTAACATCCTTAAAAATGTCAGTCATTTCCATATATATAAAGAAAACAACTCCAACGTCTACCTCTTTCTCATTCATTTCCTGTTTAATTTTTATATATTTGGGACTTGCTTATTTTCTTGATTTAAGGGTACGTATATAAGACTAATCTCAATTGACTCATATGGTTTTCTTTGGGCATGTAGAAAGACAATGAAGAAATAGTTCCTGTGATCTCTGTGTTTCTGGGTTCATGAATTATAGTTTCAAGTAGAGATTTTTGGATAATGATGATGAAAGATGATTTTTGTCTGTGTGTGTTGGCAAAGTTCATTCTTGGCATGATTTAGTGTTGCTAGTCAAACATAGTCCTTGGGCATCTTCTTTTATTTTGCTAAATTTATCAATTAATATTCTAATCGACTGCCAAACAGTCCCACAGATTTAAAATCTAATAACAAGTTTAATTAAATTCTGAGTAATCTATACTATTATTTAGGCGATTTGTATTTTGCCTTATTCACATAACTAGCAAAGCATGTGGTTTCTTATATTCGGTTATCCTGTGATGTATCTACAATTGTTTCAACTAATACAAAATGATCACGGCGACAAATCTTACTCAATTGCATATAGAGAAAAAAACTCCAATTGCTCTTGCTAATTTCCTTCAATTTGGGCATGTAGAGTCTTGGGAGGTGGTTTTTTAACGAAGACAGAAGAAAATGACAAAGAAGAGGATGACGAAGAAGAGCACACTGAAGAAGAGGACCTATGATTTCTGTGTTTCTAGGTTCATGATTTTAGCTTCAAGTAAAGATTTTTGGATGACGATGCTGAAAGATGATTTGTCTGTCTGGGCAAAGTTCATTCTTGGCTTGATTCAATGATGGACCAAATTGTGACCCATGGATGCACATTTTAAAGAGCGCTACAGAAGAAACTTCTTTATCAGTTCATATGGCAGCATGGAAGGGTATCATGGCCGTTTCCTGAATAATCCATATTATATGGTGGCAGATGAAAGGTGAGCAAGGTAGTTGACCAATTTTCAACTTTCATAATTTCTAGCCTTATGTTTTAGGGTATGAAATATAGTTTGCCAATTTTCATGGGTTAATGTTACAGATATAGGTGATCCGAGTACAAAGGTGTGTAGAGAGTGGGAGAGAAAGGAATGATATCACCCAGAGTGGAGGGCATGAGCTGAAAAATGCCACTCTTTGCCCCCCCACCCCCCCCCCCCCCCCCCTCCCTCCCTCCCTCCCTCCATCAGCAGTTGCACAATTCATGGGTTAATGTTACAGAACATTGGATTAATGTTTTTTATGAGGATGGCAGGGGGTGGATGGTTAGTTGTAAGATGCTCTTGATGTTGAGGATGATTTGGGGACTGCTTCAAGTATCAGGAGAAGGAATGATCTTAATTTTGGCCATTGTGTACGATTGGAAGCACTTTTGTTGATTGCTCTGTTTTCAAGTGCAAGGACAGCTTGGGAGAAGTATGCTGCTTGGATGTTATAGTTGAGCAGCAACAACCAAGGAGGAGAGGCTCAAATGGAAGCTAGTTCAAAGGTTGTGCAGGGGGTTATTGTCTTGATGGATAATCGACATATTTTTCTGGATCTTTATAAAGAAAATTGTAGCAGCTGGAAGTTTATTTAAGAGCATTCAGGGAATCTTTTATTAATGTTTGGTAGAAATATGTTGATAGAAGAATATTAGATGGGGTATCAAATTTTTTTCAGGTAACAGTTAAATACTATAATGCATCTTGGCAGAGTAGTTAGCTTCTATCTTTCTGTCTTAGTATCTTTTCTTCATAATGAATTAAAAAGAATGTGACAAAAAATTTCTCATGTCCCCTTGATCCATCACTTCCATACTACAGGGGGTGGCTATGGCCATGACCACCTGCCCTTTATCTGAAGTCCAACCATGCTGACCAATGGATGCACATAGACTCGGTTAGACTTCAAACAATTGGTTAGCTGATGAAGAAATGATATAATGTTGCACATTTGTAGTTTAAAATGTGACATTAAAATGCCTTTTTTTTTTTTAAATGTGACATTAAAATGTGACATTAAAATGCCTTTTTTTTTTAAATTAAAAAAAAAAAGGAGAATTTTTTTGCTAGGTTTAAGGCATCCTATAATTGATTGGACACCTTTCTTCATGAAGACCATGTTTGCCCATTCAAGTGACAGTATTTTTAAATTTCTATTCCCTGCTAGATTAAAAAACTAGTCCCAACAAGCTAATGTCTACCTTTATCAAGATTGACTCTTATTGTTTGTGTGTGTGTGTGTGTGTGTTATATTGGGAAGGATGCCATCTATTGTTCCTAAAAGACTGAAATTGATGAAGTTAATACACTATAAAATTTAGTCACTTTATTCAGGTCCAGAGGAGAGCTAGTTATGAACCATTAGTAGAAGTAATAGAAAAAAGACTTGTCAATTAGGGAAGTAAAAGAGCATGACTTTTGATAGGATAGAATGGAGGAAAAGGATTCATGTGGCTAACCCTTTCTAAACTGTTGAGGATCCATAACCAATCCCAAATTTTAGGACTAAGACTTTGTTGTTATTGTTGATAATTCACTTTTTTCTTATACTATAGAGTATAGAAGGCTCATCTCTAGATTTATTGTTATTATATAGACACACACACACACAAACACACACACACACATACCACCACATTGTATCGATGATTTCCTTTACTGTTCCACCAATCTTTAGAATTTAAAATTCAAAATATGCATGCAATTTCAATATTTAAGTATTAGACAGAGACTAATTATAATTAACAATAAAGACAAACAGTATTAAGAGTAGAAGTCTGATTTATTTGGGCCTATGGCTAACAATTAAAATGAAGATATTGCATAAACTGAAAATTTGCTTACTAGTTACATCAATTGTTTTATGTTATCTGCTTATATTCTCATTCCTTTAATTTGTTTATTATTGCAGGTTTAACTCAAAACTCTGGTCCATATGGTAAGCACAGCTTGCTTAAAAGGGAATTGTTATATTAATAACTGAAATTTTATTCTATGGCTCCATAATTGGGAGAGCATGAGATGTTTGTGGCACCTTTGATACGATCTACAGCATTCAGGATCCAGTAATCTACTAAAAAGACCTCCCCTGCCATTATTAACTTTAAGATTTAACTTTACATACCTGCCTCCACCTTGGAAACTGCTCCAATATATCTGTTCTATAATTGATAATTTTCACATAGCTCAAGAGTGGCTTTTGTGGTTTACGAGATATTGCAATTTGATTTACCATTTTTATTAGCTTTTTGGGTTATGGAATTAAAATCGGACTTTTTTTAGTTCCCTAATTTTGACAGGACTGGACTATGTAATATCAAGAAGTTGCTACAAAATTATAATTTATACGTTTGAAATTTGTGTTTAAAAGAGTACTCTTCTCTGTCGGAAATTTGCAGTACACACAAGCTTTTGTGGCTGAACCTCCAAAAATCACTGACAATGTCATATATGGTATATTTTCTCCTTGACTTTTTTTTTTTTTTTTTTGGATAAATATATTTTTCCCTTAACTTCTATTTTGTTTGTTTGATTTCTAATTCCATAGTTATTGCTACTTCTCATTTAATAAAGTGTTTGGTAGCTCTGTTTTTTTATAGGAATTAAAATGATATTTTCTGGGTTATTTTTATGCTTCAAATCTTGCTTAAGAATTAAATGTGTTGCAATGAGTAGTAGTGAAGTTTACTATATAATTGACACTTTGCTGCAGGAAATAATCTGCCCTACTAGTGAACCTAATTTTTAAAAATAATATTAAAAAAAAAAAAACAAAAAAATAAAGAGTCACTCTGATTACTTTTCAATTTCTCATGTGTTGCTCCTGATGCTCATCCCTTGTTTAATGCTTATACTTTGAAATTCCTCTTAACGTGTCATAGCTCCTTCCAAGAGACGTTAGACGGCTATATATTTATTTTAGACCATTAACATTGTTGGTCATTGTGATTAAAAGTATTATAATTCTAATAATTTAAAAAAGTAAGCTTTCTTTGCAAAGTTCCTGCTTCTAATGATGTTTGTTACCCTGAATAAGCCCTAAATCCCTGCCACTAGGAAAAAGTTAGTCACTTTACAAGAGACCTCGGAGGATGGAGAAAATATGTTCAGCAAGCACTTGGGTATGCAAGCATGGATTTTGAACTGCCAAAGGAAGTAAGTTTTCCCTTTTTACATAGTACTATTGCCAATGACCAATTCTCAGTTTTGTCCTTCAATTATTGCTCTATCTGGCATGCAAGTCTTAGTTTCTTATATCTTTCTCTACATTAATTTGTGGGTATGGTTGTCGTTCATGGGTCAGATCAAAGATGAAGCTCGTTAAGCTAGCAGCCAGCTAGTATTTAGAGTTCTAAGCATGGAGAATGGTGGTCTGCTACAGCCAATATTGTCCATTTTGGCCTCATGTACTTTATTTTGTCCTCATCATTAGGCTTATGTGGAAGGTTTGCATTTTTCCTTTCTCCTCCCACCCGCTGCCTCGTATTGAAGGTGCTTTTCTGTAGCTTTTTTAAGAAGAAAGATAAGGGCACTGGTCATGTCCAGAACAAGGGTAAAAATAACAATTGGCGTAGTATTTGCGCTTAAATTTTTTATTCTAAAACAGTTCAAAAGATTCATTATAATTTGCATAGAATTGATAATCAACATAGTGGCATGATCATTTTTAAGTTGTTAGTTAATTTCTTGCTGGTGAAATGCTTGTTTGGAAGCTGCCGATGTGGTCCCATTTGTTTTAACATTATTTTCTGATCCTGTGCAGTGCATATTCAGGTTGCTGTTTTCTAGTTCCAACATGAATGTTGCTGGTTAAAGGTGTTGGCCTCTTCACAATCATTGCTGGTGTGAGTTTACTCAGTTGGTACAAGTAATCAATTTCAAGAAAAGCCAAGAAATCCCCCCTGCTCCCCCTTTTAGGATATATTTTGCTATTGTTCTTCTTATTCTTGTGGAAATTAGGCATTTCAATGTTCATTAGTGGGTAATCTGCACAACTTGTTGGTAATTGTACTAAAATACTCATGCTATCTCTCTCGAAGATGGGATAAATTTCTCATGCTATCGCTCTCGAAGATCTAGCAAGAATCCAAAGTACATCAAATTTACAACGTTTGAGATTACTCATAATGCCCTGAAAGCAGCCAACGATAAATTCAATTAGTTCCAAAGAAAATTATAGTTGAGCAGATATTTATGCCCAAGAAGATCACGGCAACATACATGGAACCGAATACATTGAACAAATTCTACTGGTTATTCCTAAAAGTTGAGTAACAAGAAGATCAACAAAGTTAATTACTCAAAGTAAACAGTATTATTAAAAGAAAATGAAAGTGGGTCTATGGTTAATTTTGTTCGGCACATGTACATGTTACATGTACGTACGTATGATTCAAGTCCATGTTGCAGATCATGGCTGGAGAAGAAGATTGAAAAGCAACGTTTTGGTTCAACTCAACGCACCGTTTTGTACAAGGAACACGGTGTCCAGTAGGCACATGTACTTGTGTTAAAGAGCACGAGCTTGTCACGTGTATCATTAAAATACTAGTTGTTAAATCGTAATTGGTTAAGTTTTTTTGTTAGGGTAGTCATAGAGAAAGGAGAATTTGAATCCTTGAAACACGGGAAAAGTACTAATACTCTTGACTGTTAGAGGATGGATTAAGTTAATTGCTTTTAGTTCATAAAAAAAAAAAAAAAAAAAAAAAGTTAATTGCTTTTCTAGTCCTGTACCATATATACATATACCCGCATAATATAGTTTAGCGCTACTACTGGTTTCAGTCTTCTCGGTAGTTGACCAGTTTCTAGCCTTATGTTTTAGGGTAAGAAATATATTTTTCTAATTTTGATGGGGAGAGAAAGGAATGTTATCACCAGCTGTTGCCCAATTTTGGAATGACTTTAAAAAATGGACAAACCCGAATTCTAATTCGGGAAAAATAAAAATGAAAGAAAATATATGAGCAATATTAGCAATACTACTATACTAGTGAAGGTTGTATATATGTAATCTTTGTATTCTTTTGTAATAACACGTGTTGCACGTGATGTTTAGTCCAGGTGTATAGCTGATTTTTGTTAGATTTTTTTTTTTTTTTTTTTTTTTTTCTTTTTGAGAAGATGATAGAAGATATTTAAGTTAGTTAATGAATTATATAATTTGAAGGTAACAACCATAGAAGAGGGGGATTCGATCACTTGTTCATCTAATAAAAATTGATAGAGTATATATATAGGCTGTCCCAGTGCACGAAAAGATTGGGAAACAAAGAATTTGTCCGATAGTTTACCTTGTACGTACAAAATTAACTCTTAACGCGTGTGAGTTTATCCATAAACTGGAATAGTAGTGCCCTTAATTTGGAACAGATGCAACTTAGGGCTGTTACCAAACAAACTGCTTCTTTGAAATACCGCTACAAAATTTGGACCGCAATCCCACAAGAGGAGAAATTATAAGGTCCACATAGTGAACAAGTGACATGGTCTATCATTTCATTAAAAGATTCACACCTGTTTAAAATTGCTGAGTTGAAAATTTTTTTAAAACACTGACTCAGTAATTTTAAATAAGTGAAAGTCTTTTATTGGAATGGTGGACAGATGACATGGTCCACCAGAGAACTGTATAATTTCTCCCACAGGAAGCATTGTTGAATAAGACTGTTTCTTGTTCACATATGACCTTGATTGGAAAATACAAATTCATGGGATATAATGCCAAAGCTTAATTAGTAGTCTCTGGTTAGGTAAGCCATGCTTTTCTGTACTACTTTGCAAGGCACGGTCTTACCCAATTTATTCTTCAACAATTTCTTTGTCATCTATATATATATATAAAACAGAAAATTTTGAAACTCCTACAATTTTCCACGTTAGCAATACTTATATAAATAATAATAAATCTTTTTTTTTTCCATCAAATACAAATTACAAACCCGATTAAAAGCAAAAAAAGAAAAGAAAAATTACAAACCCTATTCTTGTTAAACCCAACTACAAAAGGAGGAGCCTAAATGCAGAAATCAGCCGCAACTATCTCAAACCTATCTCTCAAACACAAACTTAGCCCTAACAAAACCCTTGATCAAACTCTCTCTATTTCAAACTCACTCCCATCTCCTTCTTCTTCTTTAATTCTCTCATTCAATGCAGCTCCCTCCTTTTCTCAGCCACAACTCCTCTGGCTGATGTCAATTTTGATTCATGGTTATTTTGTTCTTGAATTTGGATCCTTTTCTGTTTCTGATGTTGGACGATTTTTCAGGTTTGAAGAATTCCAATCTGATCTTTTTCAAGTTTCAATTTTATTTGATTGATATGGGTTAAAATTCAGATTGAAATTGGTTTAAATGGAACAGAGCCTCAAAGTTATGTTTTAATTATATGTCTTCAATTAGGTTTTCTATCGATATAGGGATTTCAAATTATACAGGTTTTGTAAGAAAATATTGTAAATATCGATGGGTTTCATAGTGGAGATAGTATTAATTTAATGGTTTAATGGTTTTGTATGGGCTGTGTGTTGCAGATAGTTATGGGTTGCTGCTGGGGTTTGTTTAATTAATTTATTTTGGGTTGCTGGAGTTTTTAATATCCTTTTTTTTTATTTGAATTTGTTTTAATTTAGGCTTATGTTTGGGCATGTGATTTTTTGAAAGAAAAATTATTTTTGTTAACAGAGAATGTTCATAATATATGATTGTTTAAGGTCCTTAGATATTGTCAAGAACTGTTTTTTTCTTTTTTGTTTACTACACAGTAAATTAAAACATGCATTTCTCTTTACGAAAACAATCCTATGGACAGTGAGATTGACATGTCTTTCCTTTTGATTTTTGAATCTGATTGTGATTATCAATTTTTCATATGCCTACTAATATATTTATTGTTTCTATGTCTTATTGTGGTACAAATCGAATTCTTTAGTGGGGTTTTTCAAACTTGGGCTTCTTCCCAGTTAAGTGATGGTGTTATGATTTCTTTTGATTACATTTTTGTTTATGGTATCTTAATTTCTAATGTTGTTTCCACTTTGCAATTTTTATTTCATGTTAAATTATGCTTGATATGACTTTTGATTTTAGTTCTAATATCACATTAGCTACTGAGCATGTGAATTTGTTTCCAACTACTAAAGCTTAGAATGACCTGTTTTTGATGTTGTCTTCCAAATCTTGCACATTTGTTTGTTGCCTCCTAAAGATTGCAATTTTTGTAGTTCTATACCTCTATAATCATAATGCACCTGAAAAAAAAAAAATCACTGTAGTTTGTCAAATGTTTTTTTGAAATGTTAAATGCTCTTTTTCAGTTAAAACTCTTCCTATATATATATATATATGATAGTACAAAACTGATCTCTAATCTAAATGATTTACTAAAACTTTTGGGTTTAATTTACAGTTAGTTGAGAAGGATCCAAAAGCAGCTAAAGTTTTGACAGGCATACATTGATCCATGTCTAGGTTTAGAAATATATATTATGATACTTTCTTTTTTGCGTGTTTGGAGTTGCAAAGGATGTAGGAGTTAATTCTCTCGCTGTTTTTTTTGTGAGTTTGATTTAGGTGGTCATTTACTGCACTATTATTGATCTTCGTTATTCTGTTTTTTACAAATTATTTTAATTAAAAAAAACTAAAAAAATACTTATTTTGCAGGTTCTACTTTCATTTTTGGATAGAGAGCTACATCCTTAACTACATTGACTCAAGGTTTGTTAACAATTTCTGTAAAAAAAATTTTAAAAAAGTTCCTGTTGCATAAAAGTTATATATAAATAGTCAATATAAGACCATTAATCAGATCATTTACTGTTTTGCTACTAATACATGTATTGCACTATTTGTCTGATGTAGATAGTTTTGTTTATGGAATCTATATTTGTTCATTATTCTGTTTACTTGCTAAATAAAAGAAAAAAGAGAGAAAAAAAAAATGACTCTTTTGTTTTTAGACTACTTTCATTTTAAAATTTTTTTAAAAGTATATTTAACTCAGCTGAGTTGTTATACAAAATAAAATAAATATTTCTTTTAAACGGTTGGAACATATTGTTTATTGCGATTGTTATACTCATTATAATTGTTTTTAGTTGTTTTTCCAATAATTCATTGTGAGAAGGTAAAATATTTCTTTTAAATGGTTGGAAGGTAAAATATGGAAGGTAAAATATTTGTTTCAATCATACAACCTACCCTTGAATATTTTGTATCTATAGAAATTCTTCTCTTGGCTTCAACTCAAACTTTTCTCATAAAGAATACTACTTTTTTTAGTGGGAAAGAAAGGAAAAACAGCTACCGTACATCATCTATAAAGGAAAAACCAAACAGCTCGGCAACCCAATCTGTTCAGTGTTAGACAGCACCTTTAAGATAATATACCTGACTGTTTTGTTCTTATTACATACTCTGAATTTAAATTCCCAAATTTTTGAATGTTTACATAAATTTATGATCTTTTTCACTCATTTTTATTGTGTCCATGCTTTAATTTAACAGATATTGCATTAAACGACATCATTGGGTTATTTTGGCATTTTAAAAGGTGCAGGAGTGGTGGAGAAAGTAGAGTTAGAGGTGGAGATAAAGGAATATAAGTATGAGGAATTAGTTAAAGCCCTTGAAAACTTTGAAAATAGGTATTATATCTTTCTATTCTTTTTGTTTGTTTATCTTATTCTTTGACTGGATTGAAAAGAATTAGATTCCCATAGGTATATAAAATTTGTTAACCTCAACAAACTTTAGTAGTTTTGGAAATCCTTAAACTTTTTTGGCAGTTATAAATAAACAGTTAAGTTCTTTCTCAATCTAACATTTTAATCTATTTAGATTTTTATAATTTTGGGTGTGTTATTGATGGTTGATATACATGCCGATTTGTTTGGTCTGTTATCCGCTCATCCTATAACTCCCTTGATATCCTTGCTCCAAGAGGTATAAAACAATGCAAGAAAGCTCGGCGAGCTAAAACTTTTAGAGTTTCTTTCCAATCGAGTCTAAAATCTTAACAATTTATGCTAGGTTTGTTAATTCTGCTTCCAACAATTTCCCTCTATGTTCTTGATATTTGGTTCTCATTTTGTGAATTTTAATTTTAATTATTTTGCTTCATTCATCTCTCTTCAAATATTACGATTATTTGTTGGTGATATTTTTGCATTATGGTGTTTTTAAAACAAGGCTGCTTTTGAATCAATTTGTATCTATGCTAATGGTGTATATATTGAGAATTTTAATAATAAAGGCATGGAAGATTTTGATAAAATCATGAATCTTAACTTTTGTTGAGGGTTGCAAAAGTAGGAAATGAAAATTCTGAAATTCTGCTTTTGTCTACACAGTTTTGCAAGGCAGGAAGCTTATGATGGGGGAGCTTTAGCTGTAGAGCAGAGAGAAGAATGAAGCAATCCAAGAGAGACTCTTTGTGATACGGTGTGGAGTCAACAACAATATGCTTGCACCTGTTTTCTTATATTTAATATGATAACATAAACAAGTCTTATGAAGAAGGTTATTTTTATTGATAAAATATAGTTAGTGAAGCCGCCCCAGCAATTTAATAAGATTTTGTTGTTGATTTACAACACTCTTTGAATATTATGATCATTTGTTATTAGAGCATGTCATATATTTTACTTTCTGTTAGTGTTTCTTTTAAATGTGATATGTAATCTGTTAGTGCTTCTGCGCAGAATGAACATTGTAAATTGCTTCAAATGAGCAATAATTTGCTTTGTTGGCATATTAAGAAATATTTGACAAGGTCACTATATATATATATATAGACACGCACACACCTACCTTGGTTGACCAGCTCAAATCCTAATGAAATTTGTACATTCCTTTTTGTGTGAGTTATTCCTTACAATCCAAAGCGAAAAGGTTCATTTAAGTTGACTAAATTTCTCTCAACCTGACAAAAAATGCATTTAATTTGATTAAAAAATATATTTTGCATTTCTAAGAACTTTCCCATGCATCGCACAGGTTAGCGACTAATTTGTTAACATTGTCCTAGCCAATTTATTCTAACATTTGACATGTCTACAAGTATTTTTATAACATTTTTTGTTAGATAAATAACCCTGAGAATGGTTTTTTTTTTTTTTTTTCCTTTGTGTGTGTGAAGTGAAAAAGCTAGAACATTCAACATTGAGAAGCTTAAAATTTGTCAATTTATCATTATACTGGTCGACATTATTAGAAAAAAAAAAAGTACACTCTTGCGTTTTGAACATTTCTTCGTGTTCCGTTAATATTGTCCTACCTAATTTATTATAGCAATTTGACATGTCTATGGGTAGAAAAATGTTCTTTACTTATACTCTGAAACTAACTAAAGTAAATAGCTAGATACCTACAATAGAACGTTATTAATTTAACAACTAAAATAAACATAAGACTGGACATACTACGTTAATTACAATAACACGAAAGGGAAAATGGAAATGAAAAAGAATGATCAAAGTTTTCAATCCATGATCAGCAACATTACTTTGGAAAGGAACTCAAATTCTTAGCCATAGAAAAGAAAAAATGTAACTTAGAAACTCCTATTGTTTAGGCATATATGCATCCTTGAATTTACCAAGCTCTTTTTCACTCTATGCCAATCATATATGTTAATTTTGTTTGTATTCTATAGAATTTCTCTAATAAATTCATTTTTTAAAGGTATACGCAACAGTTAAATTTAGAAACTACATTTCAAATCCAATATTTAACTAATAATTTTTACTTCAAATCAAATGAATCATCTATTACAACACAATTTTACACACAAAATTGATTTTTGTGCATTTCAAGGATGTGTGTAAAATTATATGTAATGGAGTGTGTACACTATATTTTCCCATATAAAAAAGATCATTACTTTGTAAAAGTGGCAAAATTCATTTTTTGTGTCTGATTAGTAACTTTAACTTTCAAAACATGCTATTTTCTGTGCTAACTTGAACCCGAGTGCACGAAAAGATTAGTAAACAAAGAATTTGTCTGACAGCTAATGCAAGTGAGTTTATCCATAGCCCGAAATAGGAGTGCCCTTAATTTGAAACAGATGCAATTTATGGCTGTTACCAAACAAACTACTTCTTTGAAAGACCATTTGGATGGCAATCCCACACGAGGCATTGTCCAATGCCACAAAGAGGAGACAGCCGCCAAGAATGATGCCTTTTAGTTTAAAAATTGTAAGGACACGAATTCAACTCACCTTCCCAAACTGGATGGGGCAGCCCAAATGGTCCCTAAACAATGAATTTTTAGAGAGTAGGATGCAAAAGTTGGGCTAGATTGATTTAAACGGTCAATACAATAGATCAAGATCACCAGAATGGTGAGGCAACAAGTTTGAATTCAGTAAACTAATTCTCAAATAAGAATCCGAGAAGGTCAATTATAACACTTGCTGTCCTTTTTTAGGAAACAGGTTACACTTCGTCTCTTTCCTTTTTTCCCTTAAGGAGGATTCCTTCACTTTATATAGTTCCTTCAAGATCATCTTCATCTTACACTTATCAATTATCCCAGTCCTTACTTGAGTACATGTCCCATCATGCATCTTCTTTTGGCTTTCTGTGAGTTGTGGTGGCTAAGGTTACACTGTTCAGGGGTCTTCTCCGCATAAATGCGGTCAGAAGAGTTGGTGTGGCATATTCAATGCGGTGGTAGCAGCCTTCCCTTAGATATTTTAGAGATATCCATTCCTCCAAAGCTGGGGTTGCTCCTCAGATTGCCATTATTTATCCCAAACGTGATAAATTGCGATCTGGGATCCTGCATGTCCGTTTTCCTCTCCTCAGACTTTATCTCGTCTTCGGATATAGCTGGAGACCCAATGCGTGGTTTTGGGCCTTTAACCCTTCGAGGCCCAGTACATGATTCTGGGGTCCCAGGCTCTATAAGGCCCGACGCACAGTATTGGGCCCCTGTCCTCACAATAGCCCCTTAAAACTCCGATTTTTCTCTCTTATTCGAGGAGAAAAAGTGGGGTTGACTTTTAAGAGACGCGTCAGTTCATTTCTTTGCTAACACGTGCCAGATTATTGTCTCGCACGCCTCGCGAGCGTTACTGATGCTTTGAAGTTCGCGAAGCGCTATTGATTACTCTAGGCGGCGCTACGTCGCTTCCATCTAACAGTGGGAGATAAATCGGACGGTGAGTATTTTGTCTTGAATTTTGAGTGGGGTAACTCCCACTCTCTCTATAAATAGCCCCCCGGGGAAATCATTTCTCTCTACCTTTCAAATCTTCAAACTCTCAAGAAAATCCAAATACTCTCTCCTTAAGGTTTCCTGCGTATATAAACTTCTCAAGCTCCTTTTCCTTTTCAACGAAACCTACCTTACCCTTTTAAGAGTCCGAAGGTTAGTGTTCCTATTTCTCGTAAGTTTTCAAAACATAAGTTTGTTTCCTGTAGTTAATTTTCTCCTCGGCCAAGCCCACCAGCCGATTGAACTACTTCCCTTTAGCTAGTCTGTATGGGTAAATTTAGGGACTTAGTGGACTCCTCTTCGAAAATAGAACTTTTTAAGGATAAGTACCAAATCCCTTTAGAGGTAGGTCTACGATACTACCACCTAGACCGAATAGATCTTGACAGGAGGGAGGGGGAAGTTGTTATTCCGATGATAGCGTTTATAGAGGGAGGAATGACACTCCCAATGGGTAGCATAACCCGTGACTATCTCTTCCATCATAGGTTGTGCCCTCAGTAGTGCGCACCCAATGTCTTTAGGATCTTAGGTTGTGTCAATGCTCTGAATAAGCATCTAGGTTTGGGGCTTACTTGGTATGATGTGGTACACTTGTATGAGGGCCACTCACAAACCGACGGGGGATTTTACCTCAAATCCAGATCGCCCGTCGTTAGGCTCATTTCGTGCCTCCCCAGATCTAACAAAAATATGAAAGACGACTACCTAATAGTCTCTGGAGCTTGGCATGACGGCTTTCATTGCCCTGTCCGAGAGGGAGACCCAGGTGGGATTCCTCAAAGTTAGGTTCCCTAGCAATAGTTTTAGATTCATTAACAATAATCATGTCGTTGTTTCTTTTTCATTTTTATTCTCTTTCGATGATGAATTTCGATTTTCTGATAATGTTTGTGTCTTGGTTGTGCGCAGATAAAAACATAGTAGCTCCTCGACTCAGCCACACTAACGTCCCGGCCCTCAACTACTTGCTTCGGTCCGAGATCTTCGTGAACGAGGACGGGCAACTACAAGCCATCCATAAGATTTTGGATTTCGAACCCCTTTCGAGATCTTACCAAGAGATCGGCAACAGTATAAGAGCGGGCGATCCCCGGCTCAAAAGAATTGACGTGTCAAGGCCAGACTTCCTCGCCCCACACGACCTTCCCCCGACTGTGCTGCCGATCCACCAAAACACTCCACAGTTCACGATTCCTCTACAACAAATTCCATTAGGAGCAACGGCGGCAGCTGAGGAGGAAATTGCCTCATCCCGTCTAGCTCTAGAGGAGGAGATAAACAGATTTCGGTTCAAGGAGGGAGAGGATACGATACTCGGGCCAGCTCATTCTCCCGATCTCAAGGGTGAGATCAGCGATCACTCAAGTGTACACGCACCCGAGGTAGTAATAACCTGTCTGGACAGTACGTCCGAAAAGGAGATGGCCTCGAACCAGAAGGGTAAGGGCCTGAGGGAGCTTCTGGCTGGGAGGAGTAAGGGAGGAACTTCAAAGGAAGCGCTCAAATCTAAAGTCCCTCCTTCACTCCCTTCTCCTCCGGTTGACCTCGGCTTGAAGGTCTGTCCGAATCTAAAGAATAAGAGGCCATTCGTGAACCTTGAAGAGGAGGAGATCGGGCAGCAAAAGGGGGCCAAGCAACAAAAAATGACCAAGGAGCCCTGGGACAAAAGGTCCACATCTGTGGACAACCGAGAAGACCAGAATAGGGCTGACATGCGCATACAATCACGTGTTTGGTCTCCTCGACTTGAGGTTGACGGGGCGGCCGTAACTTAGGACGCCTCAGTCCGAGAGTACCGAAGAGATCAGGCCACTTATGTGGCCGAGGCGTTGGAACAGCCGTTCCTCTTGCCTAAAGACATGGAGGCCGTGAGGAACTTGAAGCAGCAAGACCTCTTCCTGTGCTTGAAAAGGGACCTTGCAATGGTGAGCCTCAAGTTTCTTGTCCTTTGTCTATGTGAACTTTTTTCTAACTACCCTTTACTCACGTGGTCATATTATTTTTGTGCAGATCACCCAGGAGGTCTTCGTGGCCGAGAAGTGGGTGAAGGAGGCTCGAAGCGAGGCAAAAAAAGAAATGCTCCTTCGCCACGATGCAGAGAAGGCCTTAGGAGTTGCCAAGACTGAGAACAAGGAGCTCCTCTCAAAATTAGTGGCTGAGGAGAGAGAGAGGAAAAGTGCCGAGGCAGGGTTGAAGAGTGCCAAGGTGCAGGTGGAGGATCAGCGCAAGTTACTATACAAGACAGAGTTGGAGCTAGCTACGTCCAGGCAGCTTGTGCTAGACCTGAAGGCGCAGCTACAGAAGGCTAAGAAGGCTCAAAAAAAAGCCAAGGAAGCATTTGAGGCCGAGAAGCAAGCATCATACCAGATCGGCATTGAGGAGACGCAGGCTAGGTTTGCTAAGGAGCTGGCTGAGGCGTGCAGGGAATTCTGTAACGTGACTTAGGACGAAGCTCTCAACGCTGTAGGAGTCCCTACAGACTCGGCCTTGAGGCATTCTGAGAACGTGTATTACCATCCTCATATCCAAGAGGTTCCAGATGCTGCTCTCCCAGAAGCCCCTGATGCTGCTAAGGCCAAGGAAGTTGAGGCTAGGGATGTTGACCCCGAGGTCTAGGGCACTGCTGTAGAGGCAAAGGAGACGGAGGCTAAGGCCAAAGAGGATGATCTTAAGGCTAAGGAAGTTTCCGTTGCCCAGCTGAGCCAGAAAGTAGACTCCCTTGCCCCCAAGGACAAGGCTTAGAACTTAGGGTTTTCTTGTGTATTTTTTTTTTTTTTGCTTTTGCAGTTTTATTTTCTGTTTTTGGTTTTGTAGCAGATGTATGTCATTGTGAACAAAAATGTAATGTTTAATTCCATGAATGAAAGTATTTTCCCATCCTTTCTCTATGTGTTCCTTCACTATGTTTTGTGTCTTATTACTTCCAATTGCTCTCAGTAAGTATTTGTTAATATAATATGTCAAATTTTGCAACTTAAAGTTTACTTTTCCGCACATTTATCAAATTCCAAGAAGTTGTTGGTACAAGGGAATGAGTGAGGGTTTGTTTAATACTTAGAGAAATTTCGTGCAGTGTTAATTTTTTCAAAGCAGGTGGTTCGAAGGACTAAGCGTAGCTTAGGATCTGTTTAACACTTAGAAAAAATTACGCGGAGTGTTAATTTTTCCAAAGCAGGTGGTCCGAGAGACCAGACGTAGCTTAGAATCTGTTTAACCCTTAGAAAAATTACACGAAGTGTTAATTTTTCCAAAGCAGGTGGTCCGAGGGACCAGGTGTAGCTTAGGATCTGTTTAACACTTAGAAAAATTTCACAGAGTGTTAATTTTTCCAAAGCAGGTGGTCCGAGGGACTAGGCGTAGCTTAGGATCTGTTTAACACTTAGAAAAATTACGCGGAGTGTTAATTTTTCCAAAACAGGTGGTTCGAGGGACCAGACGTAGTTTAGGATCTGTTAAACACTTAGAAAAATGATAGGAAAATGTCAATTTTTCCAAGGTATGTAGTTCAAGAAACCAGACATGACCGAGGTTCTATTTGACTCTTAGATGAGTGTCATAAGGTATTAATTTTTTTAAAGCAGGTGATCCGAGGGGCCAGGCATAGCTTTGGATCTGTTTAATACTTAGAAAAATCTCAGGTAGTATTAATTTTTCCAAAGCAGATGATCCGAGGATCTAGGCATAGCTTTGGATCTGTTTAATACTTAGAAAAACCTCATGTAGTATTAATTTTTCCAAAGCAGATGGTCCGAGGATCCAGGTGTAACTTTGGATTTGTTTAATACTTAGAAAAATGATAGGAAGATGTCAATTTTTCCAAGGTATGTAGTTCAGGGAACCAGGCATGACCGAGGTTCTGTTTGACTCTTAGCAATTTAGAGCAATTTAAGTTATACGTAATGTACTAAAAAAGGAAAAGATAAAGTGCACTTTTATTAATTATAATACCTTTTCAGGTTGTTTACATTCCAGGGGTGAAATACTGTCTTATTCTCTAAATCCTCCAAGTAGTATGCACCTATCCCAGCCACAGATGTGATTTGATACAGTCCTTCCCAGTTGGGTCCCAATTTTCCCCAGGAAGGTTTCTTTGCAGAGCCGACCACCTTTCTCAATACTAGATCTCCAGGCACCAAATATCTTAACTTCACGTTGGCATCATATCCTCGTTTGAGTTTATGCTGATAGTAGGCCAATTGGACCATGACACTTTCCCTTCATTCTTCAATTAAGTCCAGATCTCTCTCCAGCAAGTTGTCATTGCTGCTCGGAGTGAAAGAGCTCGTTCTTAATGTAGGAAACCCCATTTCCAATGGAATAACAACTTCTGCTCCATAAGTCAACAAAAAAGGGGTTTCACCAGTAGACTTCTGAGGAGTAGTTCGGTAGGTCCACAGCACATGTGGTAGTTCCTCAACCCATTTGCCTTTGGAATCGTCTAACCTCTTCTTGATCCCGCTTACTATAACCTTGTTTATAGCCTCGGCTTGTCCATTCCCTTGAGGGTAGGTTGGGGTGGAGTACCGTTTCGTTATTCCTAACCCGCAGCAGTATCTTCGGAAAGACTTGCTATCAAACTGAAGTTCATTATCCGAGATGAGGGTATGAGGGACCCCGAACCAGGTGACAATGTTCTTCCAAATGAACTTCTTCATGTCTGCATCCCGGATATTGGCCAATGGCTCTACTTCAACCCATTTAGTGAAATAATCTGTGCCGACCATCAGATACTTCTTATTTCCTACTGCTTTAAGGAAAGAACCCACAATATCCAAGCCCCACTGGGCAAAAGGCCAAGGACTGGACAAAGGATTAAGCTCTCCTCCTGGTTGATGGATATTCGGGGCAAACCTTTGGCATTAGTCACACTTCTTCACATACTCCTGGGCTTCTTTGTGCATATTGGGCCACTAATATCCTTAAGTGAGGGCTCAATGAGATAAAGATCTTCCTCCGGTGTGGCTCCCTCAAATTCCCTCGTGTAGCTCTTCGAGGAGGATTTCAACTGCCTCGGGGTGGATGCACAGCAGATATGGTCCAAAAAAAGACCTCTTGTATAACTTCTGGTCCTCGGAGAGCCAGAACCGGGGAGCCTTCCTTCGTATCTTATTTGCTTCCAGCTTATTCTCAAGTAGACTATCATCTTTAAGAAATTGGGTGATAGGATCCATCCAGCTGGGGTCCACCCTTATTTGGTGAATGGCTGACACTTCTTTTCCAAACCCTAAAGGTTCTAGGAGATCTTCAACGAGAATTACCCTTGGTAGACTTTGCGCCGAGGAGGTTGCCAACGTTGCAAGTGAGTCTGCATGTGCATTTTTGCTTCTAGGGATTTGCATCAAGTTGAAGGACTCAAACCTGGACTGCAAATGTCTAACCCGGCTTAGATACTCTTACATTCTAGGGTCCCGAGCCTCTAACTCCCCTCGGACCTGGCCGACCACTAATCTGGAATCTGAGAATATGTCCACAATTTTTGCTCCCGTATTTTGGGTCATGGTCATCCCCACCAGTAGAGCTTCGTATTCTGTTTCATTATTCATGGCGGAGAATCCAAGCCTTAGCGATTTTTCAATGGTGATGTTCTCGGGGGAGATCAGAACTAACCCCACTCTAGAACCTTCAAGGTTTGAGGTGCCGTCCACATAGATCTTCCACGATGGGGCTTGCTCTACGAAGATTACCCCAACTGAATTTTCATCCATGTGATGTTTATCCACATCTTCTTCTATTGGGACCTCGGCAAACTCATCTAGGAGATCGGCAAGGACTTGACCCTTTGTAGAGGTACGAGGCATATATTTAATGTCATAAGCCCTTAGTTTCATTCCCCACTTCACGATTCTCTCTGTATAATCAGTACTTCGAAGCAAGGCCTTGAGTGATAATTGGGTCAGGACAACAACAGTATGCGCCTGAAAATAATGTGGAAGTTTGCGTGTGGCATGCACCACGGCTAGGATAGCTTTCTCCAGTGGCAAATATCTGACCTGGGCCTCATGTAGGGATTTGCTCACATAATAAAATGGCCTCTGTACTCCATTGTCCACCCTTACTAACACTAGGCTTACCGCATAGGAGGTTATCGCGATGTAAGCAAATAAGACTTCATCTGCTTCAGGTTTGGACATGATTGGTGGCCGAGAAAGGTAATCCTATAACTGTTGGAACGCTAAGGCACATTCCTCTGTCCATTCAAAGTCTTTCCATTTATTTAACAACCGGTAGAAGGGTCTACACCTATCTGTGGATCGGGATATGAAGCGATTCAGGGCAACAGTCATTCCTGTCAACCTCTGTACTTCCTTGGGGTTCCGAGGTGGCTGTAGTTTATTAATGGCCTCAACCTGGTTTGGGTTAACCTCGATTCCACGGTGAGTAACCATGTAGCCTAGAAACTTTCACGACCCAACTCCAAAAGAGCACTTGGAAGTATTGAGTCGTAATCTATGCCCTCTCAAGACTTCAAAAATGTTTCCGAGGTCACCAATGTGCTCGGCCTCCTTCTTGTTCTTGACCACCATATCATCAATGTAAAGTTCGATGTTCTTCCCTAGCTGCGGTTCGAACATCCGTGTCATCATCCTTTGATAAGTAGCCCCCGCGTTTTTAAGCCCAAATGGCATTACCTTGTAGTGATAGTTCCCGATAGGGGTGACAAAAACTGTTTTCTCCTGGTCTTCCAAGGCCAGAGGTATCTGGTGATAGCCTTGGAAAGCATCCAGGAAGCTCATCCGAAGGTGCCCTACAATTGCGTCCACCAACTGGTCAATCCGAGGTATGGGGAAAGGGTCCTTGGGCAGGCTTTGTTCAGGTCTGTGTAGTCCACACATACCGGCCACTTGCCATTCTTTTTCTTCACCACTACAGTGTTAGCCAGCCAATTGGGGTAAAACACCTCCTTAATAGCCCCGGCCTGCTTAAGTTTTGCCATCTCTTCCTTGACGGCATCGAAATGTTCCCTTGAAGAGCGCTGAGGAGGCTGTTTTTTGGGGGTAGTAGATGGGCTAACGTTCAGATGATGACAAATGAAATTCGAATCTACTCCCGGTGCTTCGTAAGCATTCTAAGCAAATACATCAATATTCTGCCTCAGAAATTGCACCAACTCTTCCTTTTCCCGAAGAGGCAAATGAGTGCTGACTTGAAAAAATTTCTCCGAATCATTACTAACAAGAACCTTCTCTAACTCCTCACATCTTATCTCCTCGGCCTCGCCACCAAGAGCCGAGGCCGTGGACTCTAGCTGCTAGAATTTTTTATCGGCTGTGGCCGAGGATTCTGACTCAGATCAATGCGTGATAGCAGCCACCAAACACTGCTTGGCCACCATCTGACTCCCAATCAATTCCTCAACCCGATCTCCAGACGGGTACTTCACTTTGAGGTGAAGGGTGGATGAGACGGCCCCAAGGGCATGAAGCCAGGGTCATGCCATGATAGCAGTGTATAGGGAAAAGGCATCTACCACTATAAAGTCCACCTCCACCACCTCTGAGCTGGCCTGGACCGGTAGCCTGATCTGCCCGCGCAGAATAACAACTTTTTCGTCAAAGCTGACCAAAGGTGAGTTGTAGCTGGTCAGATCCTCCAATCTGAGGTCAAGCCCCTTGTACAGGTCTGGATACATAATCTCGGCCCCACTGCCCTGGTCTACCAATACCCTCTTCACATCATAGCCACGAATCCTAAGAGTTATAACTAAGGCATCATTGTGAGGCTGCATGGTTCCGGCTTTATCCTCATCTGAGAAGCTTAATGCTGGATGAGCCCTTGTTCTAGCCCTCTTCGGCCCATGGCCAGAGTCTCCGGTATAGGGCCCAGCTACAATCATTACCCTAGAGGGGCATGATCCTGTTCTGCCTAGCGTGACAAGGATGACATGAATTGTTCCTAAAGGGGGTCTTGAGAAGTTACTGCTTTGAACCCCCGAACCTGTCTAGCCTCTTTGCTTGTTAGGTTGATTCAAGAATTGTTTCAACCTGCCTTCCCGGATCAACTGCTGCAAATGGCTCCATAGAGTCTTGCAGTCCTCCGTCGTATGCCCGCACTCTCTATGATACTGGCAATGCAGACTTTGGTTACATTTATGGGGTCTCCACTCATCTTGCTCGGCCACCTAAAGTATGGCTCGTTCTTGATCTTGTCCAAGATTTGGTGTACAAGTTCTCAGAACATGGTATTAACAGTTTGGGCGGCCCTGGGTCCAGATTCCCCTCCAAATTCTCTTCGTGGTCGGTTATTGCCATAAAGATCCGACCTGAAATCCCTCCTCTCCTGAGGAATAACCTTACCCTTCCCTTTCTCCTGCTGGTGGTATTTCTCAACTCTCTTGTACTTGTCAATCTGATCCATGAGCTGGCGTACACTAGTGACGGGCTTCCCTGTCAGGGACCTCCTTAATCCGTGCTCGGTGGGCAGGCCGACCTTAAAGGTTTTGACAGCCACATCATCAAAATCACCGTCTATCTCGTTGAACATCTCCCAATATCGGTCTGAATACGTTTTCAAAGTTTTCCCCTCCCTCATGGACAAGGACAGCAAGGAATCAGAGGCCGAGGAACTCTGCTGCATGTGATAAAATGGGATCCAAATGCCTGAGTAAGCTCTTTGAAAGAGTTAATGGAACCCGCTCTTAGGCCGTCGAACCATCTCATCGCCACAGGTCCCAAACTAGATGGGAACACCTTGCACATCAAGGTCTCATTATTAGAGTACACCGCCATTCTTTGGTTGAAATAACTAACATGCTCAACTAGGTCTGTACGGCTGTTATAGAGGGTGAACGTAGGCTAGGTGAATTGCCTGGGGAGTCGTCCCCCATCAATCTTGCGCGTTAAAGGAGATCTAGATATTCGGTTGAGCGCTTTACTCATGGTGTCATTTCCCAAACCCCTCGAAGCTGAACCTCCGTCCCTGTGCTCTCAGCGATAGTCTTGCTCATACAAGAAGGTTTCGCTTAGGGGTGTTTTTGATCTATGTCTATATTCGTCATCTTTCTCGCTATCTGAGGAAAGGTCAGAGACTGAGGGACTCCGCCTCCTCCGCTCTTGGCGCAACTTCTTCTTCAGGTAGTCAATCTCCTTCTGCATGGCCTTGGCACGTTCATCCTGAGAAACATGGCTATCGCCTCTAGACTGACTTTCACCGGAGTGGATGGTATGCACACTTCCTCTCTGGCCCTCTCGAGGGAGTTCTTCTCGTTGAGATCCCATAGATTCCAAGTGGTGTGGACCTGAACCTACCATGATTGAGAATCTAAAACTCTAACCAATCAGCATTCCCACAGACAGCACCAATTGTAAGGACACGAATTCAGCCGACCTTCCCAAACTGGATGAGGCAGCCCAAATGGTCCCTAAACAATGAATCTTTAGAGAGTAGGTTGCAAAAGCTAGGCTAGATTGATTTAAACGGTCAATACAATAGGTCAATATCACTAGAATGGTGAGGCAACAAGTTTGAATTCAATAAACTAATTCTCAAATAAGAATCCGAGAAGGTCAATTATAACACTTGCTGTCCTTTTTTAGAAAACAGGTTACACTTCGTCTCTTTCCTTTTTTCCCTTAAGGAGGATTCTTTCACTTTATATAGTTCCTTCAAGATCATCTTCATCCTACACTTGTCAATTATCCCAGTCCTTACTTGAGTACATGTCCCATCATGCATCTTCTTTTGGCTTTCTGTGAGTTGCGGTGGCCAAAGTTACACTGTTCATGGGTCTTCTTCACATAAATGCATTCAAAAGAGTTGGTGTGGCACATTCAATGCAGTGGTAGCAGCCTTCCCTTAGATATTTTAGAGATATCCATTCCTCCAAAGCTAGGGTTGCTCCTCGGATTGCCATTATTTATCCCAAACGTGATAAATTACGATCTGGGATTCTGCATGCCCATTTTCCTCTCCTCGGACTTTATCTCGTCTTCGGACATAGCTGGAGACCCAATGCGTGGTTTTGGGCCTTTAATCCTTCGAGGCCCAATACATGATTCTGGGGTTCTAGGCTCTATGAGGCTCAACGCACAGTCTTGGACCCCTGTCCCCACAAAAATTATATCGAATTATTTTATATAAAAACATAACCATATAAAGATATTTTGCAAACAAACGAAATGTCATATCAACCGTCACTTAACAATGATTAGTTGGATTGATTAAGAAAACAATTTGTTATTGATAATCTATTAAGATAATTTTTTTTGCAAAAACTACAAATTTTTCTATTCAAAAAGATTATCAAATAAACAATTATTAGTAAAATCTCATAATTAAGTTTTTATATAATAATAATAATAATAATAATAATAATAATAATAATAATAATAATAATAATAATAAAAATGAAAATACAATTACAAAAGCTAAAATATGTCACTCATCCAGTTATTTTCGTTTGACTAGCCTTTGCTTTTATCTGAATAAGTGGTGATATGGAGTACTTCTATAATACTACTACTAAAAATACATCCTCCTCAAAAAAATAAAAAAACTATTAAAAAAAGACAAAATTTGTGAAATTATATTTTCAAAGACTTTGTTATTTCCAATAAACATGGTTCATAATTATAACTAAAATTATATTTTCAAACGCAATTTCAACTTAAGTATATATGAGGTGTGTAATAATTATTACATACAGTGAATTCTTGTTATAATAAAATTAAGTAAATAGTAACAATAAGTTTAAAATCCGTCATGTAAAGTTGCGCATTTGTAGCTCACACATGTCAGCTACATCTGACGGTCAATGCAGCATGTTCCCATTAGAACACCAATTCAATATAAAAAAAACTATGAAGCCGACTGCTAACTATTTCAGTTTCTACTCTGTCTATCAATTACCACATCCTCTTTTGGTTTCAATTTCCCAACTATGGCTGATTATCTTATTTCTTCTCTCTTGAAGCAGTTGGCTTCAATAGCTACTCGGGAGGCAGAACAAGAGATAAGGTTGGTCACTGGCGTTGAAGAAGAACTTCGAAGGCTTGAAGGCAATTTACGAACCGTGCAAGGAGTGCTGGAAGATGCTGAGAAGAGACAAGTTAAGGAGCGTGTTGTGAAGCTTTGGTTACAAACAGGGACGGACGCAGGCTTCTAAGTTGGGGGGGGCCGGAGATAAGCGAAAAAAAAAAATTTCAAATACGCATCCATATAATATTAATAAACTATTAACAAAGACAAATATTCAAAAATCATTGTTTCTTAATATATTAAGATACAATTATCTACTAACAAAAACAAAAGACATGAAACACTATTGTTTCTTTATACAATCATCTATGAAAAGGGAACTCGACGCTCCTTCAAATTTTCAAAATCATCTACGATTGAATCCAAACTAAATGTCGAAGCTATATCCTTTTCAATGTATAACATCAAAGAGTCCGTAAAAAAATCATTTTCCATTTTGTTTCGAAGGTCAGTTTTGACAACTTTCATAGCTGAAAATGCTCGCTCTGTAGTAGCAGTAGAAACTGGAAGAGTAAGCACAAGTCTCACCATTCTATAAACAAGTTTATAGTGTTCTGAATTTCTAGTTCTCACTAACCATTGAGACAACTCAGATAAACTTTTCAATTTTTTGAACTCCGGATCCTGGACTACATTATGCTCAAAATGATAAAGCTCCTTCTCCAACACTTGTTTGTCATAATCTGTGAAATCTTGTGGATAGAACTTCTTCACCAACAAACAAAGATCACTACTTCTGAAAGATTTTAATGCCTCTCGAGGTTCTAAAGCTGAGCTAAGCCTAAGTAACTCCATTGCATCTTCATCAAACCGATAATTTAGTTCTTGTAGTTGAGAATCTATTGTAGCATAAAAAATATTTACTCGATAATGATGCTCAATTGTAACGTTATCTTGCTGATTACGAGCTCGACCTCGCCTGGCAACATAACGAGCATTCATATCCAAGACATCAATGCAATGCTTCTCACAAAATGATATCACAGTGGTGAGTAAGCCATCCCATCCATCATCTCTAAATTTTTGGATAAGTGCTTTAGTAGATGAAACTAAATGCATGGCATTTAAAATGTCTTGAGATTGGCTTTGCAAAGCTTGACAAAGTTTATCAGTGATCTCCATAGTTTCCTTCTCAAGATGCAAGATGAAGACAAATTCAAATGAAGTTAAACCCTCATAAGCTGACTCTGCTTCTGCCCGATGTTCTCCATCAATTGCATCATCAATTATATTTTGCAAAACTTCAACAGTTGGAGTAAACATCTTTAATAAGCTAGAAACTGATCTAAAATGTGAACTCCAACGTGTTTCTACAGGTCGTTGTAAAGTGCCAATTTGATTAAGTCCACTTCCAGTCTCAAACTCTTCAAGATCAATCAAACGTGCTATTTCATTAGCATTGGCAACTTTCAATTGCTCATTACGCTTGCATGAAGCATTAACAATTTTGATCAGAAAAAGCAATGTAAGAAAAAAATGACTGATGGGGACAACTTGTTTTGATGATTTTACTAATGCCAATTGTAAGCGATGTGCAAAACAATGGATATAGTAAGCATATGGGCAATCATTCAAAATCAAAGCTTGTAATCCATTCCACATACCTCGCATGTTGCTTGCTCCATCATATCCTTGCCCTCGAATATTTTGTATATCTAAGCAATGCTGAGATAACAAAGAATATATCCCATTCTTTAGAGTCAAAGCCGCAGTGTCAACAACATGAACAAGCCCAAAAAAGCGTTCTTTCACAAAGCCTTCTGCATCAACATATCTAAAAACCACAGCCATTTGCTCTTTCATGGACTCATCACGAGCTTCATCAACCATTATGCAAAACTTTGCATCACCAATTTCTTCCCGAATGGCCTTCTTCACTTTGGCTGAGAAAACATGTAGAATTTCCTTTTGAATCCTAGGTGATGTGTAAGTTGCATTTGTAGGAGCTTTTTCTATTATTTCAGCAACCTTCTCATTCCAAAAAGTCACAATACCCAATGCTTCAAAAAAATTCCCACGATTTAATGAACTACAACTTTCATCTCGACCTCTAAAAGCTATAGCTTGAAAGGCAAGATATCGGACAGTAAAAATTGAGGCCTTCAGTTGCAACCTATTATTTGCAATTTGTTCAGTAGTGAAATGATCAACTACCCTTTGTAAATGCTGCGATTGGTTCATCAAATCCTTACACATTTGCTCAGCAACTCTATGAGCTGAGTTAGGATCTTTTCCTATATGACCTTGAAAATAACAATCTTTGCCACCAACCTTTTTCCAATTTCTAAACCCACCAACAGTGAATGTATTTTGTCCCGCAACCCCATTTGAATTATGAAAGACAAAGCAAGGTAGACAATAAGCTGCATCTGTCGTAGGAGAATATTCAAGCCATGTTGAATTATATTCAAACCAAGAAGCTTGAAAGCTACGATTGTGCTTTCCACTTTTTTTGAATGTCTTTAGTGGAGGTTGGTGCGGACCTTTTATAATGTAAGCCCGTCGAATTTCATCACGTTGATTAACATGATATTCCCATATTTGTTTGCGTGTTCCGGGATCATAATCCAAAGAATCAATGTCAATTCTTTGAAATTGTGTTTGAGAGATTGGAACATCAACATTTTCCGGAATTGGGAGAATTGGAACATCCTCCACATTTTCTGGAATTGGGATAGCAACATTAGTTGTTGGCAATTCCACGTTGACGTCGGAAGAATTTGAAGTTGAACCTTTTCTTTTGAAAAAATCAAGCATTGTAGTTGATTTTTTCATGATCTACAAATAAAATAATAATCATATAAGAATCACCATTATTTTTTAAAATTTGTGTGACAATTGTCTATATTATATGATTTGTTTTTTTTTTTTTATCTTTGGTTTGCCTTTATTTATGTCTTTACTCTTTATGTTTGATATGCCTTTATTTAAGTCTTTGTGTTGTGTTCAATGTATTGTCCCCATCTTTATGTCTTTGTGTTGTGTTGTCTCCATCTTTTTGTCTTTGTGTTGTGTTGTCTCTATCCCACTAACCCAACGAATCCCACTACCGACAAATATATTCGGATTTCACAACTAACAAAAACTTTTCTTTTAACTTTACTTCCCTTTCTTTTTTTCTTTTTTTTTTTCTGTCTGTCACTTTTTGTCCGTTGCCCAAGTCCACCTCCATTTGTCCCTATCATGCCCAACCACCAGTCAACAAAGAAAAAAGTTTTTTTCTTTGTTGACTCAACAAACTAATCTACTATCTGACTCTCTCTATCTCTCTTATCTATATAAAGAGAGAGTCACAAACACAGCAAGTCACAAAGCCACAGAGACACAGAGTCACAAAGCCAAACAAAAAAAAAAAAAAAAAAACACCACAGGCACTCACCTCACGCAGCACTCAGCAGAATGAGCAAATTCATTCAATTCACATTTCACAATCAGTACAAAACACAAACATGAATCACAAGGCACAAGCACAGACTGCACAGTTTCTATGAAATATGAATCTCAGTCCTCAGATCAGATCACAAAATTTGAAGCAAGAGATAAAGTGAAATGTAAATACCTGTGATTGAAGGCTGGAGCAGATCAAGCAAGTGGGTGAGTGCCGCCGTGCCGGAGTGCGTGAACTGTGAAGGGAAGGCTGGGTCTTGCCGGAGTGCCGGAGTGCGTGAACTGTGAAGGGAAGGCTGTGCGTGAACTGGAGCAGATCAAGCAAGTGGGTCTCGCGACTCTCGCCGGCGTGGCCCGCGTCAGCGTGGGTCTTCATACTTCACGGCGTCGCGTGCTGTGGGTCTTCGTGCGCCATCCCGTCGCGTGCTGTGCTTCACGGCGTCGCGTGCTGTGCTTCACGCCGGCGTCAGACGTGGCCGTGTGGTGTGGGTCTCTCTCTTCTCTGATCTCTCTATGACTCTCTCAGTCTCTCGCCTCTCGCCTCTCGGTCTCTCCTTGTCACTGACTCAGTGTGTGTGTGTTTTTTTTGTTTCTCACTTTCTCCGTTTGCAAGTGTGCTGAGCAGCTGAGGGTTTCTTCCTTTCTTTTCTGTTGTTTCTTTTCTTTTTTTCTTTTTTTTTTTCACACGGGTCATGGGCTGGTGGGCGTGGGGTGGGGTGGGCTGGCCGGTGATGGGCTGGGGCTGGGTGACTGAGGAGGGGGGGTCGGAGCAAAAGAATAGGGGGCCCGAGTAAAATTTTAAGGGGGGGCCCAAGCTCTTAAAAAAAAAAAAAATAGCTGCTAAAAAAAAAAAATTTTGGGCCCAGGGGGGGCCCGGGCCCCCTTGGGCCCCTGCCTGGGTCCGTCCCTGGTTACAAAAGCTCAAGGACGTATCCTATGAGATGGATGACGTGCCGGATGAGTAAAACACTGCAATGATCAAATTAGAAACAGAGAAAGAAGTAGAAGATGAAGAAAATGCTGAAAATGATACTTGTGTGAATAAGAAGAAGAAGGTATGTTCTTTCATCCCATCTCCTTCATGTTGTTTCTGTCAACTTCATAAACTTCTTATGCATCATGACATTGCTCACAAGATAAAACAACTTACTGGAAAATTAGATGAAATTACAAAAGAGAGAGAGAGAGGTACGGGTTTGAGTTGACTAGGGGAGTTGTGCAAGAATTTGTTGAGGGACCAAAAACTACCTCATTTGTTGATGTGTCCGACATATGTGGTCGTGATAAGGTTAATGATGATCTAGTGAGCACCTTATTGGGTAAGGGTAGTAAAGAAGAAGAAATAATCCCCCATATCATCTCCTTAGCGGGCATGGGTGGTATTGGCAAGACGCAGGCTTCAGTTAGTTCTCCGTTCATCGCATGGTTTTAAAAATGGACTGGACTGGACCGGTCAATCAAACCGGTTCAACTGAGAACTGGCCATAATCCGATCCGATTATGATTAAAATCCACAAAATAACAAAAAGCCGGAATGAACTAGAAACCGGACGGTTGAACCATAAAACTAGAACCGGTGGTTAAACTGGTTATTCGCCACTCTGTATTTACGCCACTGACAAGAGTCTAGCACTGGGACGGCGTTGCTAGGTTCTCAGCCTAACACTAGGACAACGTTGGTAGGTGGTGGGCCTAGTGGCACCATTGATTCATTAACATTTGCAAATTGGGGTTGAAGGCATGAACACAGAGTGGAAGATGTTGAAACTTGAAAGCTTGAACAGAGAGAAAGTATACTTAGACTTTAGAGATCTAAAAGCATCCACAGCAGTAGAGCTAAAAATTTAGTTATTTAGTTCCACCAAAAGTTACTTTATCTATTTTAATACACATGCTGTAACAGTGGATCTATTTTAGTTTTCAATACAATAAAATAATATAAACATCACAATAAAATAACATAACCCCTACAATAAAATAATATATCCTATTACCAAAAAAAACATCTACAGCACCCACCACAACCACCTCTACCATCAGCCACAGCCACAACCCCACCCCCACCACCACCACCACCACCACCAACAGTCCACAGCAGGAATTAAATATAAAAAAAAAAAAAAAAAACCCAAATCTCCAATCTTTTTCCTCAACCTAGAAGGGGTGGGTCGACGAGCTCCATGGGTTTCCCAGTCAGGTACCCAATATCCACGAGCAAGAACTCCAATCGGCGACATGGGTTTGAGGCGGATGAAGGCGTTGTTCAGAGGCTAATCAGCGGCTTGGGACAGCTGGTGGGTCTGAGACTGAGAGAGTTAATCGGTGGTGGGTTTGAGCTGATCGGCGGCTTGGGACAACGGTGAAACAAAGGTGAGAGTTTAAGAGAGTGAGCTTGAGAGAGTTTTGAGAGATGAGAGCTTCAGATGAGGCGGATGGCGACGTGGGTCTAAAGCCGATCGGCGGCTTGGGATTGTTGTTGGGTCGGTGACGTTGAAGATGACAAGGGCCGGCAGCGGTGAGCTTGAGAGAGTTTTGTGAGAGAGTTGAGAGCTTCAATGACATTCAGAGAGAGGCGTGAAAAAAAAAAAAAAAAAAAAAAAAAAAAAAAAAAAACTTTTTAACTCCAAGCTACAGTGCACATCTATATATAGATGTCCACTGTAGCAATTGAGTTAAAAATTATAGATATAACTCCACTGCTGCATAGGTATTTTTTGTATTTTAGTGGAGCTAAAATAGTTATATAACTATTTAGATTCACTGCTGCAAGTGCTAAGAAAGTATATTTAAACTAGAAGTGAGTACTAGGAAGACGTGATATAGAAAAAATAATAATAATAATAATAAAAAATATTGAAAGACGTGGGAGAAGTAAAAATGACCGACAGTGGTTGACTTTTTTTAAGTTCCAACGGCAATGGCTGGCTTTTTGAGTTTTGGGGTTTCTAAATCCACAAGTTTCTAATTTTTTTAATCATTTTTTATTCCCCAACGTGACCATCATTACCATGTCTTATTTAATGTTTTCTTGTCTTGTCGCATGGTCTTTTCTTTCCCTTTATTTATTTATTAATAACTATATATATAACTTATAAGTTCATTGAGTTAGGTATAAACTAGTTAGTTACTTTTTTGCTGAATATAAACTAACTAGTTACTGTTATCATTTATAAAGATGCATGACATATTATATGGACTTTCACCAAAAATTAAATTTTATAAACATTTAAATAATATATATATATATATATGTATATTATTAGATTCAGTCCACTACTCTACCGGTAACTTTTATATTCAATTATTCTTTCAATTATTAGTAGTTAATGAATTATAAAGCATTATAGTTTACAGAGCACTTTAGTTTAGATGTGTTTTCATAATTTTTTAATTAGTTTTAATATAAAAAAGTATTATTTATTTGTAAAATTTAAAAAATTATTAATTAAATTATTTATGACATCACCGGTTTGACTATCGCTCCGACCAGAAAACCGATAACCAATCTCTTTTTTGGTTCTTTTACCGTACTGGTTTTTAAAACCATGGTTCAACGTCTCAACTTCGCATTTAGTCTCCTTGTACTGCACTAGAAGACTTTTGTGATCTTGCTCTGCTCTCTTCATTTTTCTCATGGCTGCCTTAGCCACTTTTGCATACTCTCTAGTCTTCTCAAGAAGAGAATTATAAGTGTCTTGCAATCCCTTTGTTTCTTCATAGACACATTCTTTATCTTCATCATCAGATTCCTCCCCAACTCCCATTGACTCCACTTCGGTGTGCTCATCGAGCACTTCCACTAGTGCATGTAAATCTTCTGAAGAATCCACGGATGCAATGGTCATAAATGCAAAGTAGTTTCCTTCTCCATCACAACTTTCTTCTGAATCTAAATTTGAACTATCTAAGTCACTAAGGGTAATGGCAAATACTTTACCCTTTGCTTTTAAATAAGTGGGGCACTCTTTCTTCACATGCCTATGCCCTTTGCACTCAAAGCAGATGACCATTTGAGATGGAAAGGAGTCTTTTGAATCCTTCTTCTTAAAGTCTTTCTTATCCTTCTTAAAATTCGAGAATTTGCCTTTCTCAAGAGACTTCCCATCTCTCTTGAACTTTAACAACTTGCGAAAGTTCTTAGCAAGGTACGCTACTTCCTTTTCAACCTCATCCTCATCCGAGGAGTCTTGAGCTTCCACTCTCTTATTAATTGTCTCTAGAGTTAGAGATTTGCTCTTCCTTTGTGATGGTAGAGATAGCTCATAGGTTTGAAGAGAACCGATTAGTTCCTGAATTTTAATCTCATTAAGGTCTTTGCTTTCTTCAATGGCAGTAACCTTTGTACGGAAGCTCTCTAGTAATGATCGTAGAATCTTCCTCACAATCTTGAAGTCCTCCGTCTTTTCTTCCAAGTTGAATTTTCCAATCACCACTTCATTTAGCTTCCTATAAAATGAGTCAAATGACTCGTCTTCACTCATTTTCAGCTCTTCGAACCGTGTGGTAAGCATTTGTAATTTGATGTCCTTGACCTTTTTGGTGCCTTCATAGGTTGTCTCCAAGATTTGACACACCTTCTTGGCAATTGTAACATGAGAGATCCTGTGAAATTCATCAGGAGAAACACCACAGAAAATAGTATTTAAAGTCTTGCTATCAGCGTTAGCTACCGCAAGGGCTGCCTTATCCCATGTGGATTTGGTGGCCTCCAGCCTAGTCTATCCTATCTCAACAGAGTCTCAAACACTATCATCAATGGAACATAGATATGCCCTCATGCGAATTTTCCAAAATGTGTAATTGCTTCCATTAAAGTATGGAGGAGCATTAAGCGCTTGAAATCGATCCACCTCAAAAACAGTAAAGGATCACACTTAGGTAATGAAACCACAGCAAGTGCACCCGCTCTGATACCAATTGAATGTTCAATTAGCATATAAAACACCAATAAATGATTAGACCCCCAATATCAAAGTTACCAACACAAGTTTATACACAAACAATATATGTGCAAAATGATAAATATAAGCTAAACTCAAATTGGTAAAACACTTTAAACCAAAATTAATCGCAAACACAGTAATAATTAAAAGGCAAAGAGTAAAGGAAGAGAGTTATAAACACAAAGATAACATGACGATGTGTTATCGAAGAGTAAACCAAAGTACTTAGAGAAAAACCTTTCCGCTGCCCTCCAAGTGGTCAAATAATCCATTAAAGAATAAAGTTGGGATACATAAATAGCAGAAGATCCTTTAAACCTAATCTACCCAATGCACCTAAGCCCTCCAAGCTTCTTGCTCCAACAGGATTAAGCCTAACCATGTCTTCTTTAACTTTTCGGATCCCGCAATAAGCCCATTGCATCAACCAAGTAAATTGGTCATTTCCGAATTGCTTCCTAAACACTAAAAAACCTCCTCACTGATATAGGTATGATGAGATAAGGATTCGGTAAATGTACCTCTCAAGGATATATCAATGAAGAGCGTGAAAGTAGAGGAATTTGAAAAATCAAATATCAAAGGTTTTGGATGAGTCAATCTTGGTTTTCTCTAGGGTTTCTCTCTCAAAATTCTCTCTAGAAGGTCTCTACATTTCATGGGTATAAGGGTATTTATAGTAGAGTACGTGAGGAATGTTAAAAGTCAGTTTTCATCCAAACAAGGCATTCTGGCGACTCAGTTTCACGAGTGGAATGAGTCACGAGCTAACTACCTGGCCAGACTGTACATTTTGTCCTGTAATGCTCCAGCTGTCGTGACCCTTCAGTTCCCTGTATGCTTCACACGTGTGCCACTTTGGCGACTTACCAGTCGCAAGGCTCCTTTATATGCACACATCTTGAGTTTTCTTCACTCTCTCACACACAACCCTTATATAATTCCCACTTAAATACAGGGTATCTAATTGCTAAAACACAAGCAAATTTGGCACAGAATAAAGCCAACACATGATTTAATAAATTCAGCCTTACAAAATATCCTAGACTTGTGGGTACTAATAATCTGTCCTTATCAACAAGCGCTAAATCGATCCAAAATATCTTTTAATTTTTGACAACCTAGTTGCTTTGCCTTCACAAATACAAAAATATCATTTGCAAAGTACAGATTTGAGATTCTAATTTTTCCTCAAAATGTCATTGGATGTATCTGCATTTTCCTAACTGCATCTTTGAACATAATATATAAACCTTTCCAAACATAAAATAAAGAGATAAGGTAATAGTGGATTCCCTTGTCTAATTCCCCTACTGGGTAGAAACTCCGACAAGACTATACTATTCCATAAAATCTTAAATTTGGAGGATGTGATCTTATTCATGATAAGCTTTCTAAGGGATTCAGGAATATGAAAGAATTCAAGTGTTTCTCTAATAAAATCTCATTCTGTCGGTTCGTTTAGACCCCTGTAAACAAGATTGTTTAACCTAATTGATTAACCAAGTGAATACTTAGGTTTATTATTCAGATCTAGGTTAAAACAAAACAATCATATCAAGTAAAGCAGCGGAAAAATAAAGAACACAAAGATATGATGACCTAGGAAAACTAAATCGGTAAAAAACCTGGGTAGGATTTAACCTAACTATCCTCAAGGTAAAATAGCAAATCCACTAGAAAGAATTGAAGTTTACACAATAGCGACTTAGACCACTAACATCCTATTGCTACCCAAGTGTAGGAAACTTACTACCACGACCATGTGACAGCTCCGAGATCCATGGACTCCTTCTTTCTTTGACCTTTGCAAAACACAAACACCACCGTTTGTGACTTTGAGATCCCACTCAAAGGTTTAGCAACACAAACTCTCCTGTTTATGACTCCAAGACCACCCTTGAAGGTTTAGATCATCAGCTCCTTTGATGACTAGAGAAGGCAGCAACTTCAGCAATACCGGATCTTGAGATTCTTCAAGGAACAACACCGGTAGAAGTAATAAGAGAGGTTTTAGGAGCAAAACCCTAAATACAAAAGAGGCACACTCTTCTCTCTCTAAAAAGTCTTGTAAAAAACGTGCTTAGGGTTTCCTTTATATAGTGGAAGAAGTAGATTTGAAACCCTAATCCTTAATGGGCTAGAACTGCTGTTTGGGCCAACTTAAAATTCTGCAGATACGACTTTCGATCGGTCGAGCCTGTTTTTCGATCGATCGAACCAGGCAGATTCTGAAATCTTCTTTCTGCAGCTTGTATGTTCTTGTGTACTCACGATTTGCCAATTGTTCTAAACTTTTAGAACCTAACACATTCCAACCAATCATATGCTTTGTCTAGATCAAGTTTTAAGAAAGTAAATTTGAAGGCCAAAAACTAGCTAGATAAATCTCCATGTGAAATATTTGAATAGCTTCTTCAGTATTGCCATAAATTTGAGTAATGTTTCAGTCACAATTTGATACGAACTCCATTTCTATCGTGTGACATATGATGAATTAAGGTGTCAAACATACTAGAGAATGAAAGCATTATAAATAATTACATCTCTGATTATATGTATGTAATCATGAATTGAAAATAAGGAAGAAAAGTAAAGACTAATTCTCATCTTCCCTCTTTGATAGCCCAACCAAGCATGGGTTTAGAAGCACTAACTGGTGAATTATCTTTGTAATTTAACATGCTTGAACTTTCTGAATGGTCGTAATAGATGCTAACGGTTCCTCTAGCTGCAACATCATTTCTTAAGCTTGTTGTATCATCAAATTTCCAGTCAGTCAAATATCCAGGCTTTGAAGTTACGATGCTTACTTCAATGTCTCCTAAAAGCATTGCCACCACACGCGACATTAATGGTCGTAATGTAGGGGATGCTTGAGTGCACAAAAAAGATACTCCCATCACTCGTTTTACTTCTTCCACATTGAATTCTGACAATTTAGCATCAACAAGATCGACTTCACAGTTGTTTTCATGTAGTTGCCAAGCCTGAGAAAGATATGTGTTACCAGGCTACATAATATATATTAAATATATAGGCAGCAACAATGACATTCTACTCTTTTCAATGAGTTATTTTCTATTGGTTTTAGAATATAGTACAAAGGTGGTGGTAGGGAGAAATCCAATTGTTCACATGAGTCATGGAGTTCAGCCTATTATAAAGGTGTTGGCTGTGAGTATTCTAATTGTCTCAATGAGACAACTATATTTTGTAAAACGCCTAGACAAATCCAGCTTTTTTCATGATTGTTCCGAGGATCATCTTCGTTTCATTTAAATATTTTTTTTCTCTTTTATTCATGCATTTCATGCAATAAAAACTACACTCTTGCATCTCATGTATCCATGCATTATTATTTATAAAGTGCACTCTTGAATCTTAGGTTTTTGTATATTTGCATGTTTGAAATGCTTGATTATTAGTTAGTTTTCATGTATTGTTTCACCATAAAAATAAAAATAAAAATAAAAAAGATAATGCTTTGTTTATGTTGAATTACAATTATTCTAATTATTTCTCGCCTCTAGTATTCTTGTAGAAATGTGATGTTTTTCTCTTTTTTCTTTTCTTTCATAAAAAATTGATGGTAACAATATGAATAAATGTTATTATGGTTGTTTTGTGGTAAATTGTTTATATTGCCAATAAAAACTAGAAGATCAGTCGTTGGACTGGTTGGGGCAGAAGCCGTACGCTTTCCCAATGCATAATCTGAACTCAAATAGATCTTGTCGCATGTATTTCTTGTGTCATTTTCTTATTCAACAGCCGTGTATTTTCTTCATAATAGATAGTCAATGAATCATTTTTCAATTTAGTGCAATTTTGAGGTTTTCTTACTTTTTTTCATGTGAACAAATTAAGTCATAACTCCATATAATAAGTCCCAATATTTGGGAAGGAAAAGGTAATCCTTAGAGCATTAGTAAAGCACTAGCCAGAAACGAAATTTTTGCTAACAAAATCCAAACCCAACTAGCATTGGGATAGCTATAAGTTAGCATAAACATCTTTGAACTACAATGCATAGTGAGAATAATTTTTTTTTAATATATATATATATATATATACACATATATATTTTCTTTTTAATTTCTCTCTCCAACTCAAACGACTATGCATCCAATTAACAACCTTCTATATGCAACAACATGTAATATAGTTCATACCCATTCAAGAAGATATGCCTTTTCTTCTTCTAAGCTTGAGTCAGAATTTAGCCTCCCACTAACAATCTCTAGAGCTACAATGCCAAATGCAAACACATCGGTCTTCTCTGTAAGGTGTCCACGCATGGCATACTCCGGTGCAAGATATCCACTACGTCAATAACAAAAACACATGTACAATTGAATATTAGCATAACTAAAAATAAAATAAAATATGGGTAATTATAGGATTACATTGTACTAATAATGTAATGTTATATTATAAACTAAACAAATGTGTACAGTGTTATACAGTATCTTGCATTATAAATTAAACAAATGTGTACAATGTTGTGCACTATCTTATACTAAAGACTAAACAAATGTGTATAGTACTTTACACATTTGTAAAAATTGTACAACATTGTACACATTTTTTAGTCTATGATTTGTAACTATAATATAAACTAAGAATTTTGCATAAAATATTATATAATTCAAAGAAACAAGGAAACTAGCTAAGCCTCCAAGGTCTTACATTGTCCCAGCAAGGCCAGTGCTTATATGACTCTTGTTATCATCATCATATAGCTTGGCCAAGCCAAAGTCTGATAGTTTAGGGATGAGATTAGAATCAAGCAGGATATTACTGGCTTTCACATCTCTATGTACAATTCGAAGTCGTGACTCCTCGTGAAGATAAGCTAAACCTCTCGCTACTCCCAAGCATATATCATAGCGTGTTGGCCAATTGAGATTCAAACTTTTTTCTCCTGCGTCACGCAAGCATAAAAATTTAAACTACTTACTATATATATGTGAATATATATATATATATATATATATATATATATATATATATATAATGGGAGAGTGTAGCAACAAAGATGTGTTCATATACCAAATAATGCTTGATCAAGGCTTCTATTCTCTAGATACTCATAAACAAGGAGTCGTTTATCTGCCTCAATACAACATCCATACAATTTCACAAGGTTACGTTGTTGCACAGCAGATATAACAGCAATTTCAGTGATGAACTGGTTCTTTCCTTGGTGTGATGCAGCAGACAGTTGCTTCACAGCAACTACTCTTCCATCATAAAGTGTTCCCTATTTTGCATTGAGTTTCAAACACAAATATTAAAGAAAAAAATTAAATGATAAATTTGTTAGGGTCATATTTTTATGTAGTTGACATATTCTTTGTCAAAATGTACTTTTCTTATATTTTGGTAGTTTTTAAGTGGATTCAAGAACATCATGAAGTTTGTTTGATAAACTTTACAAGTGGTATTATTGAAATATGAAGACTGCACAAAGAAACAATTCTGAAAAAGTTGAAACCATTTGGTCGACACATAGCCCGATACAAGCATTTATCGAGAATTAATGAACTTCAATACCTTCGGATCTATCGAGCTTCACAGATCCAGAATTTTCAGATCTAATTTTTAGCCCATGATGATGTGTCTATCTAGGGTTTCGTTGTCTAACCTACTAGATGATATAAAAAGATTATTTTATAACCGTCATCCCACATAGAGACTCATATAGAGAATCTATACACTTATTTGTGAAGCTGCTATGTTTTTATGTGCCTTAAGGTTTTGTGACCAAGTCGCTTCCTCTTTTTCAAGAGTATTGAAAAACTTTGCATCCAACAAAAAGTTTCAAATTGCTGGGAGTTAGCATGTACTAGGATCCATGCAAAGTGAAGAAGTCCTACAATATCAAGTCCAATTGGAGATTGGCGTAAGGATTCTACTGTAGGTAAGTACATTGGGATGTGAGGAGGGTAAGATCCTTTGTACTTGTAATCGCTTAATTTTAATTAGTACATTTTTGGGAGTGGTGACTTAAAAATCACTCTGTAGAGTTTTTGCCTTCTGAAGGTTTTCCCTATTAGTCAACAAATCACTGTATCAAAACTTTTCACTACACTCTAGATTATTTGGTGATTTTTTCGTACCTCTACAATTTACATGGAATTTGACCTAACTAATCAACTTGCAGAATTGAATTAGTTAACTAAGGTCAATCTATAACCCAACAAAATAGTATTTAAGGTTCAAGTACAATCAAACTATGTTGAACAAAATTACATTATATAAATTCATTTACAGATAAATTATGAGGATAAAACTCAATATTTTTTTTTAAAGGAATAAATAACTATTTTTTACCATGAAATTTTAGTCTAAGTTTTCGATTTTTGACT
This sequence comes from Lithocarpus polystachyus, assembly GCA_033629205.1. Taxonomy (NCBI): domain Eukaryota; kingdom Viridiplantae; phylum Streptophyta; class Magnoliopsida; order Fagales; family Fagaceae; genus Lithocarpus; species Lithocarpus polystachyus. Next base: position 2,290,476 of record CM066164.1, on the reverse strand, counting down.
GATACCATTCAAAGGAAAGCATCTGACAAGAATTACTAGATTAACACATAAATTATTAAACAAGTACTAGATTTATCTTCATTTGGTCTTACAATTTCAATACATGCAATCACTACAAAAAAAAAAAAGGCCTCTAGTGGCGTTTTTTTAGTGGCATTTATATGAAAGAAAAAAAAAAAAAAAAAGCCACTATAGGTACCATGGCATTTTATAAAACAATTGCTATAGGTTATTTATGACCACGTTTTGAAGGGTATATATTTTCGTTTTAAAATATTGGGCATATAGCAGTGTTTCAAAAATGCCACTATATACTCCAGGTCCTACAAAGGCCTATAGTGGCATTTGGAAAGTGCCACCATAGGGCTAGCCCAAAAAAGGAAAAAAAATGAGGACCTATAGTGGCATTTATAAATGCCACTATAGGTCCTAGGTCTTACAAGGGTCCACAGAACCATTTTTAAACACCACTATAGGTCCAGCAAAAAAAAATAAATGCCCAACCTGAAAAATAAATAAATAAATTGGGGACCTATATTGGCGCTTATAAACACCACTATACGTCCAGCAAAAAAAAAAAAAAACCCAACCCGAATATTTGAAATATCTCTCATAAACCCATCTCTAACTCAACCCATCTCTAACTCTCTCACTCTCATCTTTCACTCTCTAACACTAACCCTCATCTCCCTAAGTCTCTCACTCTAGGCCGCATGAGCCAACTGTCCCCACCCCACCAACCAGTTCGAGTCACATCGCCAACCAAACCGAGCCATGCCGATGAAACCCAAGCCGCAAAGCCCAAGCCTAGGCCACGAAGCTTAGCCCATGCTGATGTCGATCTGCCTTCGGTTAGACCTGATTAGACCCGATCCCCTTCCCCTCTTATTAGATCTCTCTTTGCTTTTTTGTGTTTTTCTGGCAGTAGGTCTTGCTTTTTTTCTTTTTTCTTTTTTTGTTCTTTCCTATCAGGATACTAAGAAAATGAAGGAAATGATGAAGATTTTGAATGAAGTGGATTCTATTATGTTTGTGGCTGTCTTGATTTGGATTTAGGTTTTGATTTTGAATTTTTTGGATTTGAGCTCGTGTTTCTGATGTTGTGCTTATGTTGAAATTTGGGTTTGTGCTTTTAAGCTTGTACTCTTATGTTCTTGCATTTTGTAGCATGTTGTTGTGTTTGTATCCTGGGTTGTGTTCTTGTTTTTCTGGGTTTGTATTCTTAGTTATATTTCTTTCTTTCTTTCTTTCTTTTTTCTGTTTTGTATTTCTTAATTTAATTAAAATTTTAATTTCAATTTTTGAAATTTGAAAGCATTTAGTGGCATTTTGAAACACTGCTATAGCCAAATTTTTTTTAATTAGGATCTATGACAGAGTTTTAAAAACGCCGCCAATCAAAAACTTTGGGTTTCAATTTTTTATTTTCTCCAATGCATATTTATTAAACCTAGATTGAAGTTTGACCCTATGTAGGTTTTGGATCATTGGGATACTGATGATTGAACCCTAGTTTCAATAATAATAAAAAATTAAAAGATTAATATGAATTTGGAAATGTTTGTACATTAGAACTAGTGAAGAATGTAGAAATGGGCTATGGATATTGCTTTATGAATATTCAATTATTTTTATTTATGCATTTCTACAACAATTGTAACTGCCAGGATGTCAAAAATCATAAGCAGAAGATACTATGGCAAGGAAGGAAAAATGCAATTTCTAAGAGAGAGAGAGAGAGAGAGAGAGAGAGAGAGAGGTAATAAGGAAAGTGTAAAGTTGTTATTTACAACTATTTTGTGTTAGCTTTAATTCCGTGTCAAATTTGATTGTAATTCTATTCAATCATTTTTTCCAGTATTTGACGTGGGATTTTATTGTAAGGGTTGTATGTGTGAGTAAATGAGAAGACTCAAGCTCTTATTGAAGATCAAGTGGATTTTGCGAGAAGATTTGCGAGAAGCTATCCCACAAAGTAAGCCACGTGTAAAGTACATTACTGGAACGCGAAGAGTCATGACAGCTGGAGTTTTCGCAAGTAAGGCCTTCTCGTGAAATACCTGCGAAACATTATGTTTTGCTATTTTGTCATTTGTGCTCCACCAAGTCTTCACCCACACTATTTATATACTCATTATCCACACATTGTTAGGAGGACTTTTCAAAGAGAAAACCCTAGATATTACCCTTGAGAGTTAGAAATTGTTATACCCACAATCATCTACACATTCCCTTGTGTTTTCCTCCACTCTTACCTCTCCATATCAATATCCTTGAGAGGTTGATAATCCAAACACTTACCACACACAATCTGAGTCTAAATTGAGGTTTTGGTATTGCTGGGAAGTATTGGAAGAAGTCAATCATTGACAAATACAATTGGGCTAAATTGCGTGATCCAAGAAAGCTAGAGAAAACAAGGCTTCATCAAGTCAGTTGGTAGCAGGAACTTGGAGGGCTCAAGGACATGGGGTAGACTAGGCTTCTTTTGTTATTCGTGTACTCCAACTTATTCTCTAGTAAATCGATTTACTACTTGGAGGGCGGCGGAGAGGTTTTTCGCCGAGTTCTTCGGTTTCCTCTTGGACACGTCTCGATATTATCTTGTGTTTGCATCCTTCTTCCCTACTCTTTTAGCTTTCATTTTGTTGTTAATATTTGATGAATATGGCTTAGTGTAGTTTTATCGTTTGTTCGCTCGCATTTACTCTTATTCCGCACTTAGTTTAAGTTAGAGTAAAAGCAACCGAACCGTAACTTTTAATTAGGGGTCTAAACAAGCTCTTCTGTATTCACACAATTTCGAGCTTTCAGAGAGAAAAATATATTTAAAAAAAATTTGAAAAAAGATGATGTTGCATTGTGATTTTTTACTGCTTAGCAATTAAAATATATGTCTAATAGGTCTTGGCAATTGCAACATATGTCTAGTTGCTCCAAAGTTGCATCAGATAGATGACCTTAAGGCATTGACATAAACTTAAGCACATTATGTCGTTAATAGAGTAGGAACTTACCTTATAGACAGGCCCAAATCCTCCTTCTCCAAGCTTGTTAGCTGGATTGAATTCTTTTGTAGCTGTTTTTAGTTCAGCATAGCTGAATGTGAATGGTCCGGTGTCTAATCCTAACAACTCTGCAATTTAAAATGTATACACTAGTTGTAAATCTAAATCTAAATCTGTCATCTAGTAATCTATTTTCTTGAGCGTTTTATGAGCAGAAAATGCAAGAGAGTTGTCTACTTGTTAAATTGAGAGAATGTCTTCATGTCATGTTATGCATTAATTATTAGGAAGCATGGGTGCGGCTCCAGGGCCCCGCACCCACACCCGACATGCACAGACACGTCATGCAGTCGTCAACACGGCTGCACACGTGTCCATGGCAAGTCCCTTTTTTTCCGTTTTCGGATTTGCACTGATTCAAGCTGATTTGAGCCCATTCGCACCGAAGCAGGCTGATTCGCACCAATTCAAGTCAAATCGGCAGGTATCAGCCAAAACGGGAATTAGGCCGAAATTTGTGTAAAAAAAAAAAATTGCGTCTCAAAATGATTCTGCCCCTTTCAAAGTGTGAACCGAGAAAGTGAAAAAAAAAAAAAGGGGGGGGGGGTGTTGGTTGTTGGGGGCCAAGATATAACAGACGATTTTACTTGTGATAGGAAGACGAAGAAAAAGGGAAGTAGGAAAAAGTAATTAATTGGATTGTTTAAAATGACCTAATATGTGAGTCTTATTCACAAAAGAACCATGGTAAATGTTTTTTCTTTTTAAAATGAAAATCTTATTTTATTTGATTTAAAAAAAAATTGTATATATATATATATATATATGTGGTGTGTTTTCATAAACTGAAAGCATGAGTTTAACTCAAAATTTCAGTTATTAACGTACTGTGCAACAGATTTTCCCATAATTTTAATACGTACACTATTTTTTTTTTATAGGTATAATTTTAATACGTACACTAAATTGAATGAAGTCCAATAACTACCATAAATGTGCAACATGATTTCTGGCTTACCTTTATCATCACTGGTTTGAAGTCGTTTGCTTTTACGAATGATATAGAAAGCTATTAAACCAGATAGAACGCTTCCAACACCAATACAGATGCCCACGGTCAGACCAATCAAACTGCCATTGCTACTCCTAGGACCGTGAATGAATTCTTTACAAAAGGAAGGCAGTCAGAAACATGATCCTGGCATTGAAGGAAAACAATACATCAACTTATTTTGCATAATGGTACCTGTCTTAGGGACTGGGTTGTTATTGATGGCACTGATGGCTGAAATGGTAGGTCCAAAGGTATCACGTAGGCGGCAAGTCCCTTTCCCAGTCCAAACGAAATGTATTTCAAGATAGTTTTCTGATACTGAAACCTCAGAAAAATTCTTCTCAATGGGTCTGAAAGATCCTCCGGCTTCCTTTTGTATGTCAAAATCCGGTAAAACAAGATTCCCCTGATATAAGCATATTGTAAACTTCAATAGAAAACATAAAAGAGGATAAAATATACTTATGAGACACTTTTACACAAAATTAGGGGAGGGACGCTATCAAAAGCTTCATTCAAACTTTTTTATTTGTTTTTTAAGTAATAGAGAATTTCATTTGAAGAGGAAAGCTGATAAAATAGAGCACTCTAGAGATGGGTAAAACTTAAATAGATACAGCTTTTAGGTAAAGTATATTAGGCTAATATTTTTCTTAATGAGAATTATTTTCAATTCAATTATGTGTATGAATTTAATTGGAGAACCTAATATATTGCACCTAAGGAACTATACTTATGTTTTATCCTCTAAAGCATTACAAATGTAAATTTGAGAGTTCTATGAAATCAACTAAATAAGTACAAGAGACCCCAACCACATTACAATATTTAAACAAAAAGCACAAGAATATAACATGTTAGGGTCATTATTTCTAGTTGTTGGCACACCCATTCCAAAACGTACTTTATATGTATTTTTAGTCTTAGCTTTTAGTATCCAAAATGCTATTGAAGATCTATGTTGAAGACACAAAAAAAACTGCCCAAGAAGATGCTGAATTTGATACGTTGAGTACACCTCGATAGCAGGTAGACCGATTGAGAATTACAATATCTCAAAACCTAGCTTAACACCTTTCAACCGATCGAGCTATAGGATTTCTAAACTGATTTTTCTGTTTTAGACTATGATGACTTAGCCATCTTAGGATACTTGCACTAAGGTTCTTAAAGGTATAAAAGTCATATTTTACAGTCATCATCATTAGACAAACAGGAGACACGCAAACTAAGAAGTTGTTGAGACTTTATACACCTAGGATTTTGAAACCAAGTTGCCACCGATTCATATTGAAGCATTTTTCTTTGAAGAACTTTGCACCAATCAACTGCAGCAATCTAGGATTCTTGTAGAAGTCAACCACATATCGGTAGATTTGTGCACATTGAAGAGTAGTTCAACTAGATTGGAGTTGAGCTTGGATAGGTCTTTAGGTTCTATTGTAAGTAGATACTTTGGAATCAAGTATATTCCTTTTACTTGTAACGTCAATCTTTATTAGTAATTATTGTAATTTAACCTTACCCCGCATGTACTTGCCTCACAGTAGACACCTCATCTTATACCCTATTAATAAATTTTGCTCCCTAGCCCCAATGATAAGCTTGAAATATGTCATCTAATGGTTATTAAAGAGTTCACAATAATTTGGAAGTAATCACAACTTAAAAATGCGTAAATCGCTTTGAAATCGATAATGAAATATGACATTTGCTCACTCTTTTGCCCATAACTTTTTATCCACAAAGAAGGTTTAGGTGAGGTTTGTTTCGTTGGAAAGCAGATATCCTGGGCATCAATTTGAACACAAACTTTGCCTAATCTAGACTTATTGAGTAATTTATGACCATTTGAAGTTGGACCAACTGGGCAGTCCGAATTTTCTAGGGTTTCAAACTTCATTTTAAGGGCCCAAAACATTATGCTTTGATGTGGGTCGGCCCATAGACCCTTGAGTACGTCCAAGTACCATTAAAAAGCCCAAAAAAAAAATCTAATTTTAACTTATTTACTTATCTTATATTTCCAATCAAAACCCTAGTTAGAGAGAGTTATTTTTTGGTCTCCATCTTCTCTAAAACCCTAATCCTCTTTTCTAGAACTCCCACACAGCACCTAAGCACGTTTTTTACAAATTAAAAACCTCTCTTTAGTTAATTCTAAGGCAGAACGTTTGTTCTCCAAATTGTTTTCAAAACCTTTTTCAATTAAAGTTTGTTCTTGAGTTGTGATAACCTAAACTATTGTGTTCTTTTCATTATTCTTGTCCTATCAATCTAATTTTTGTGTTGTAGGAACTAAGGGGTCGGTTAAACAAACTCTAAACTCATAATCTAAAGCAAAGTGTTCTTTCCTTAAACTCTTTCTTTGTTTAATAGTTATCACATGAGTTTCTTAACATAGTTTTTATTTTTGTTTTATTTTTTTTGCTTGTTGATTTTAATTATGTTTGATATGTATTAATCTGATTTTAAGTTGTTTATAATCTGTTCTTGTTGTTCTTGGCTTGTTATTTTAGTTTTATGTAAGTTTAACATCTTTATTTATTTAATGTAGTTTAGTTTAATTGTTTGATTTTGTTTCTTAATTATTTGTTTGTGTTGATGTTTGTTTCATTTTCTTTATGTTAGTTTAGTGTTTAGGGATATGACATACTTGTTTGATTTCACATATTATATCTTTGAATGATTAAATCAATAAAAATATAATTTTACAAATTTGTACTAGAAGATGTGTACATATCATCGAGTAGTTCAACCATGCGTACGCATAGTTGAGTATGCATATGTACCCCAACCCAAATTAGGACAAAATCTTATTTTTATTTGTTTAAATCATTTTTCACATGTTTGATTCTGTTTGACTATGTTTTAGGTTAATTATTGTGTTTAATTATTTTTCCATATTTGTTTGACTTTTTTCCATGTTTTGTTTATTTGATATTTTTTCCTTGTATGTTTTATTTAATTGTCAAATTTCCATGTTTAATTTATTTTGTTTGATTGTGTTTTATTTGTTTCCTTTTATATTGTGGTGTGATCTTTAATATGTTGTGTGTGTTATTTCCTTAAGTGCATGATGCATGTTTAGGTTAAGGATTATGGCTCTCTTAATAAATTCTTTAATTAAATATGACCTAGTAATACATAATGAAAGCCGGCCCACAAGCTGGGCGGGTCTTGGGTACCTAACACCTTTCCAAGCCAAACCCAAACTTCGGACCCCTAATCTGGTATGCAGACTCATGTATGTAAGTGATTGGCCCAAACAGCCCAACACAGTTCCTAGACCTAATCTAGATGGCAAATCCATTTTTCTCCACCATGGTCTACTCAGTCGAGGCATATTCCCTTGCGCCCACACTCAACCTCCCTTAAGGAATGAGTTTTACCTGCCCCACATAGGAAAGGGGGCAAAGATAGGGGTTAACATTTTGTTTGTTTGTTTAGACCCCTTTTAAATCAAATTAGTTTAACCTAACGAATTAGCCAAGTAGTTAGTTAGGTTAATCTTGAGTTTTAGATTAACAACATGCAATCATATTACTTAGTGTAGAAAAGTAAAAAAGGCAAGCAATATGATAACCCAAGAAAACCAATGAACCCAACCGTTTCAAGGTAAAAAATCTAGAGAGAATTTAACCTAGTTTTCCTCAAGGTAAACAAATTCACTATGACAGAATGAAATCCCACTCAAAGGTTTCAAATTACCATCAATAGTAGATATTTATATAGCAACTTGTTTCCACTAGTTCTTGATTGTAGATCTTGTTCTGGTAGACGCTTGTAGAATTAGAAGGTTACAAAAAGCTCATAGACCTCACAGCAGTAACTCACAAGACTTCCAAAAGCTCCTAAAATGTCATTAGGGTTTTCCTTTTATACCTAGTAATGTTAAACTGAAACCTTAAACATTTTCGCGGGCATGGGCTTGATTTAAAATCTGCATAACACGATTTTCAATCAATCAAACCTATCTTTCGATCGGTCGAGCTTCATAATAGCTTGCTTCTTCTTTCTGCAATTTGACAGTTTTTGAATCTTGACTTGAACAATCTTGAGCAAAGTCTAATACCAAATCTAAACATGTTTTTGTTCTTGATTTGCCAACATACATAAATTAAGATTCCAAACATTTAAACCTAAATATTTAGAACTTAACACATTTTGCCCCACTTCGAAACGAGAATGGGGTGAAGGCGAGGAATAGGAACCCCACCCCTTTGCCATCCCTATTTGTTAGTGGATTTTTCAAGGAATGATAACCTAAATATCACTTGTTGAGGCTTTTCCTACTGAAATTTTCCTAATCGAGACAATATTGCTTGTGTCAGATTTAATTGGACTTTGCATGTAATTAAATTAATTAATTAACTTTAGTAATTGTTTAATTTAACTGAGGTCAATTTATAACCCAACATATTTTTTTTTTTTTTTTTTTTGAAAACAATCCAACATAACCTTAATCATAACAATAGATCTCTCTATATCTTCGGACGGAATAATTATTCTACTATCTCCTAATAGTCCCAGTGAGAAAACGAGGGATCACATTACAAACTGCACCATCATATGCTGAATGTATAATCCCATTAAAGAAAAGTAAACATCTAGGAAAGGAGTGGCAAAAATTTCATGCCGTCTTGACCTGTCCTACCACGTGGCTTTTTGCATCTCGAAAGTGCGAGGGTGCATATATATCAATATTCTGAATACCATCGCAGTTTGTCCATAAAAACAGAATATTTCAGAATTAGCCTCTTTCGACACTATTTCAGAATTGTTGTTGTTACATATATGTATGTATGTTATTAATGAAAACCCATATAAATTATGAACAATCTTAAAATTATAAGCCCATATCTATAATAATAATAATAATAATAATAATAATAATCTATATCTATAATAATATAATAATAAATTTTCAATTGGAATTCAATTAGTATCTAATTTTATACCACGTGTCTCATCTAATCTAAATTTTAGAATTTTGTGCCAAATAAGTTAATTTAAGTAAATATTGAATTACAATTAGAGTTTAATTTTGTTTCACGTGTCCCATCTAATCAAAATTTTTAAATTTTTGTGCCAAATTAATTAATTTAACGTAGAAAACGAGAAGTCCAATATAATAAACTATAAAAAACATAATTATATATATAATATGTAATTGTGATTATTTTTAAATGTACTCATGCATATGTACGAGATTACACACTAGTAATAATAATAGGTAAAACTGAGAGAAACTCAAATTAGAATTCCAAATTAGAGTTTCAATTTTGCACCATGTGTCCTAAATTATTTATTCTTAAAGAGTTTTATTTTTTAATTTTAGAATCAAATGTGGGATCACATCATAAATATTCATCAAAATGAGTTATTAAGTACAAAAATCAAAGAGTTAAGAATAAATGAATCTTAAAAAAAAAAAAAAAAAAGCGTTTCACAATAAGTTTTAAAAAATGGACAATTTACATTTTATACTTAATAATATCCATACAAATTTTTTTTTTAAGAATTAAAAAATGACTATCAATAATATTTAAATTATATATATAGGAATTATATTATGCATCTTATTATATATCTATAAATGTTTCCATGCGTATGCACATGGGGTTACAAACTAGTTTAAATTAATGTACCAGTCTCTATGCCCCAAATACTAATTTAATAATTTTTACAAATTAAAAATTAATTTTTTAGAATATAATATTAGTAAATAACTTAATAAAAAATAAACACAAAGAGGTATAAATTGATGGAAATAAAAACAGAAAGAAAAAGAAAAACTAGATGATAATTACGTGGAGTGGAGTTGCCTGAAATTCAGCATTTTTTTTTTTCCTGATAGGAGCATTCCTATTAAATGCTGGTCACCTGAAGGCTTATAAAACTAAAACAAAAATAACACAAAAGTACAAAACTCCATTTGCGGAGATGAAAGGGCCAACAACGCAAAAAATTAAAAAGTAAAAAAAAAAAAAAAAAAACAGGAGGAGGTGTCACCTATCTAGCATTGTAGTGGTGACTGCTGAGACCGGATGAATTGGTTCAGGCAAATTGTTCAACTTGAAAAAAGTAAAAATGATATGTTTTTATTAATACCTGCCAAAGTTCGCCGGAACAGAGTGGAATCCACCGGAATTTACGAAATTTTCTGGCCATTATGACCGGAATGGAATTAATAAATATCTATATTTTAATAATTTTTGGGCATTTTATATCATGATCTAAGGAAAAGCATACTCAAGTATATATCCATGTGGAACACAACACACTATTTGTAGTTGTTAATAAAGTTATAATCAATAAAGTATATGTTTGATGTAGAACTCAACACACACTATCAATATCTAATCAATATGGCGCATCACCTCATTAAGATGGCAAGGGCTCCATTATAGTCTTGGTGGTGGGTGATTCATCCACTTCTCTTTGCTGCTAAAATCAGAAAACTTGTATCCAATGTTGATGTAAATTTTGTGGATCTTGAGAGAGAGAGAGAGAGCTTGTAACTTTGACTTTGACAATGATGTCGAGTGTGTGAGAATGGTTGGGTAACCCGAGGTTTCCGTTTTGAGAATGAATCTCAAAAGAATCTTAGTTGGCAATAGAAACTTAGTTTGAAAGAAAACATTGAAATTCTTAAACAGATTCATCTAGCTATATATATATATTATAAAACCGAAACCTTTGACATTTTGTTGACCTCATGAGAGCTTGCCACTTAAGTTTTAGAGGTCTCACAATTTTCCACATCAACATTATTTTTTTGTTAATTTATTAATTTGAATTTTTTTTTTTTTTACTTCTCTCTATAAGTTTATCGAATTCTTCCTCCCGCTCTACACATTCCCCGCCTCCACCCCAAGCCAATCCCTTCACCATGAATTACAGTCCCAAGTGAATAAGAGACATGAGTGTCTAAGAATAAAAGCTGTTACTTTTCTCTCAACTCTTTATACGTTCCCCTGCTTCCACCCCAAGCCAATCCCTTCACCATGAATTATAATCCCAACTGGACAACTTTTGGTGTGTTGCTTCGTCCTGAATCTCCCAGGTGGCTGCGTAGTATACTTCAATATAAGCTATATTTCCATGCTATATTTCTTATATTTCAATAGTTTCTCCCCTCTGTTTCTTCAGGAATGTTGATTCATCCCAACTCTCCACTTCCTGCATTTATTTTGCATAACCCATATACTTCAATATGATACCAATTATTTCTTTGGCCTAGGTTTCTCATTGTGGATAATTCATTGTTTGATGTCCTTGCAAGATTGATTTTGTTTCTTGTGAAAAATAAGAGCGTTTAAATTGTTAAGAGGTATTAGGTTTGTGTGTAGGCCCAAGAGACCTAATTCTATTGTAAACTCATATATGCCTAATTCTAGCTCTCACTCTATATAAACCCTACTTTAAAGTAAAGTCTAAAGACCAAAAACTTGATGTTAGAGACATGACAGACAATGGTGCTTGATTTATGTAATTATTTATTTCTTTTTTTTTCACTTTTTGGTGAAAATTTTTTATCGATCTAATCATTTAATTTAGTTTTAAACAGTAAGTTTGTTCTCTATTTATGAAAATCTACTATAGCCATTTAGCCTATTATTGTAAGCACACCAAAGAGATAATTTTTGTGGTTGCTATCCACTAATAGTATTTATCATTCCATATTTTGGGGAATATATTCAATTTCAGGCGCATTAACAAATTCTATTAATTTTACAAAAAAAATTCATTTTCTTCCTTTTATAACATATAATTGTTAATAAATAAACTAAGATTAAATCATATATCATACTCAATATCTTTCCATGTATTGCACAAGTTAACCACTAGTTAGTAAGAATTATGCAAACCTGGATATAAACATCAAACACACGCCTCCAGAGACTTTGCCACGTTTCGATAGTTGTCTCCACAAAATAGAGAGTCACAGTATAGTTTCCGTTCTGGAGACCCAGGCCATAGTATCTTAATGATAAAGCAGACTGCCGAGCTGTTTGGAACAGCTCTGGTAAATTCGTGAAATTAGATAGTTGATTTGATTTCCCCTCATAAAATCCAACGCTGCTCACTGCCCATGTCTTTGTGTTCGTCACGTAATATGTAGCTGGACCAAGTGTCTCAGTGTCCCTCTTAAATACAGTTTGATTATAAGTTAGCTGAGGACCACCACACCTAATTGCAAACTCAGAATCTGAAATTCATATGAAAGAAATACTCGATATTGATATTGGTTCAGGAAAAGTACAAAATTTTCAAGGTCTCATCGCATCGTCATTGAAGCTAGAATTCTTATTTTAACCTAATAGTCGAATATAATTATAAAGTGATGCATTTTAATATTAAAATGATAAAATTAATTAAATAATTAATGGATTAATTAAAATGAACCTATGGTCAATAAGTCATAAGTGAGAAGTTAATATTTTTGTAAATGACTGAATCTTACATAAATTAGGAGAGAGAGTCTTATATATATATATATATATATATATAGCCAAAACTCAAAGAAAATTTAAATAGATTTTAATTTGATTCTAATTTTGCACCACGTGTCCAATTTAATTTTTAATTTTATGCCAAGTGAATTATTAAGTGTAAAAATCAAAGAGTTCAATCCAACTAGATTCTTAATTGGATTTCAATTGGAATCCAATTTTTTGTCACCTGTTCACTAAGTTTTTAATTTTTGTAACAACTGAATTATTAGGTGCAAAATTCAAAGAGTTTAAAACCAATTAAATTCTAAATCATGTGTATTTTATAAATGTATGGTTTAAAAAAAAAAGTGTAGGCTAATTAATACCATGTATAATTTGAACCTCTTTTTTAAAAAAATGGTATAATTTGAATTGTATAATTGGGATTATTTTTAATTGTATCCATGCGTATGCACGGACTACATACTGGCCTAAATATATATATATATATATATATATATATATTAATTAATAGGTAAAGTTAAGAGAAAATCTAATTAAATTCTAAATTGGAGTTTAATTTTATGTCACGTGTCTCATCTAATTTTTAAATTGTGTCAAATGAATTATTAGATGCAAAAATAAAAAAATCCAAATTCAATTAGATTTTAAATTAAAGCTCAATTTTGCATCATGTGTCCCATCTAATTTTTGTGACAAGTGAATTATTAGGTACAAAATCCAAAGAGCCTATATTTAATTAGATTCTAAATCGCGCGCGCGCGCGCGTGTGTGTGTGTGTGTGTGTGTGTGTGTGTGCACGGGATTACACACTAGTATATATTAATAGGCAAATTAATGTGAGAGAAAATCCAATTGGATTTCAAATTGGAATCCAATTAAATTCTAATTTTGTGCCACGCGTCCCATCTAATCTCAATTTTTAAATTTTTGTGCCAAATGAGTTAATTCAATGTAAATTTTTTTAATTTTTGTGCCGAATGAGTTAATTTAGCATAGAAAACGAAGAGTTCAATAAAAATATGTATTTCAATCAAATATATAGTTCAATTAATTGTTATGGTTGTATATATAATTTCATATTACTCGTTGTGGTGGGGATGTACAATGGGGATGTACAATAATTTAATGCTATTGGTGGCAAATGTATTCTTTGAAGTGCTTATTTTCATTCATGGGAGATCTCCAAGGTTCTTATCAATAGTAAAGATTTATTGTTGATGCAATGTTTGTGTTAGTAGTAAGGATTTATTTTTGATGTTTTGTCATTTATCGTGGTGATTGTTGTTGTTAAATGAATACTTTTCAGTTAGTACTTTGTTATTTACTGTAGATATAAATTGTGTAGTTGTAATTCTTGTATATTTATTCAGTTTAATCTAAAATATTGTAAACCAATGTTAGAGGAGATCGCAATGTCAATAACAACACAAGATGACTCTAAGGAAGCAGGTGACTTTCAGATGGAGAATACTGTCTCAGATGATAATTAATCTTCCAAATATTTTTGCTTTCAAGTTTAATGAAGGATGTTGTAAGGACGCAATTTGGTTCTCAAGCCCAAAGGATGGATGAACTTAAGCCCAAAAAGCCCAATACAATGAATTTGAAGAGAGTGGGTTGGAAAACTATGCCCTTACGAGTTGAAACAACAATTAAAGTGGATTCAGATGACAAGGAAACAAAGATAAAAAGATTTTACACAAAGAAAATCTTTCTCAACACAATCCGGCGAGATTAATTCTAGTATATTTCTCTTTAGAATTTGATTACAAGTTCAGTTCTTGATTGCTACTGTATTTTTCTCTCAAATTTCCGATCCCCTTTTCAAAGGGACTTCTCTCTATTTTATACCATCTTCTTTCTTTCATCTTCACCCTACACGTGTAAATTAGATTGCTGGTGTTGATTCTTGTCCTATTAACACCTTCCTGAAGTCTTTAGGAGAAGTTGTGAGGCTAAATATTACTGTTCAGGTATCACTTCCTCATTAATGCGGCGAGAGTTAGCTACAGAGTATTCAATGCGATGGTCACAGCTTTCTCTTAGATATTTCTTAGCTTTCCTTTGTCTTGTGCTTTCATGATGCATATCCTTATTAGCAGAATCTCTTGGAACGTTGCTTCTGGATGGCAGACCGTACCTTCGGACCTCTACCTTGCTTAGCCGAGAAAGCATCCCTCCTCAAACCACCTTCATGAACCATCATGACTAGACCCCTTTATTTATTCACTAATGCGGACTTCCATAATAACGTTTCTCCGTCCCCGGACTACTAGGCATCCTCGGGCTGAGTTCCTAGCCCGATATATACTACTGGGCCTATCATACCGACAATAGCCCCACGAAATTCTCCTCTTTTGCTCCTTGTGGAAAAGAGGGGGATTTCGATATTACTTCAAATACCCCGCTCTTATCATACATAACTTTTGTCTGTGCAAGTACCTTTGAAACTGCCCAGCACACGTTCCTGACGCTTCGGCAACCGAGACACGCCTTCATTAAATTTCAGCGGCTCTGTGTTTCCCACGTTCTACGGCACGATGCGGATCCAACGGCTGGGGATTTTTTGGAATTCGAGCGGGGATTTTCGCGCTTATACCACTTTCTGATACAAATATTGTTTGAACACTTCGCTACTTTTGCACTCATTCACTGCACTTGCGCACTTACTCACTTCACTTGTGCCTTTACAAATATCAAGAGCCAGTACGAGGAGAATTCCTATCTTCGTGTAAGTCCTTTTTAAAATAAAACTTTTCATTTGTTTTTTCTTCTGTTCTTCTTTTCATCGTGTCCTTTCCTCCTCAACCTTCTTAATTTCGTTTTACCATCTTAGCACCTTCACCCCCTTCCACACACGGGTAGATTCACCTACCCGGTGGACTCCGCAAAGAGTATAGAGAGCTTCAAAGCTCAATATAGGATCCCACCAGGAGTCTTGATTAGATACTGTAAGGAATGGGAATGGCACGAGAAGAGACAAGAGGGAGAAGTGGTAATCTCGATGATTGCCTTTATAGAGGATGGAATGAGAATTCCTATGGGCACCGTCACTAGGAATTACCTTCGGGCTCATAGATTAGCTCCCACCCAATGTGCCCCAAATATGTTTAGAATTCTAGGAAGCATAGACGCCCTTAATGAGAAAATGGGCTTAAACCTTACCCACCATAATGTCAATTGGGTTTATAACCTTCACCATCTAAAAGGGCAAGGGTATTACCTAAAAACTAGGTTCCCCGAGGTCAGGCTCATCTCATGCCTCCCTGAGTCCAACAAAGGCATGAACAAGGACTTTCTAATCGTCTCAAGAGAGTGGCACGATGGCCTTCCTTACCCGACGAGAAAGGGGATACCAAGTGGGGTTTTAGGTTTAGGTTGGGAAATCGAGTAAGAGTAAAAGCATGGCACTGAAGGCCAAAAGCAATGACACGGATGAGTCTTCAGATGATGAAGATTCTAAAATGAAATCCTACATCACAAGGCAGTTCAAAAAGTTCATGAAGAATGCCAATGCGAAAGGAATTGACAAGGACTGAAAGCAATCCAGTTCTTCACAATTCAAGAGCCAAGATAAATGGAAGAAGGATGCTAAGGATGGCGGTCAGTACAATGTTCCCTCCAGACCAAAGTGCTTCGGATGTCAAGATTTTGGACACATAAAACAAGAATGTCCAACGTATCTCACGACCATTGGGAAAAGTAAGGCCCTTGCTGCTACCTTGAGTGACACTGAGCATAAGGATGATTCAAATAATGAAGACGAGGGAATCTTGAATGCCTTCACTGCCACTGTAAATCCTACTGAAGGGATTGTTGAAGAAGTGGATGAAGAAAAGGACTTGGTAGAGTCTAAATTTGAGAAGATGGATGAACAGGATGACATCCATACAGCCTATGAAAAATTGTATAAGGTCTCTGAAAAGCATGAGAAATTGTATAGGTTGGCCACTAAGAAGCTCAATGATGTGAAACTTGAATGAGAAGAAATATCCACAAAGTTTGATGAAGCTAATCTGACCATTGTAGCACTAGGTTTAAGAACAATTTCTTGGCTGAGAAAACCAAAAAGCTTGAAGCGAAGCTGTTCCAAGTCAGAGCTCAGTTGGAAAGGACTTCATGTGCAAAGCTTGATGAGATGCTTAGCTTTCAGAAATCTGCTTCCGATCGAACCGGTTTAGGGTATGATTTTTCTTCTCCTTATATTGTTTCTTCTAGTACTACTGTGTTTGTTTTACCTACTAATAATATTGAATCTGAAAACAATGATGTGAAAACAGTTTTAGCTAGTGAGAACTTAGACAAAGATAAATCTATCTTAGGAGCAACCCTAAGCCTGAAAAGAAAGAGACTAATAACCTTAGGGCTAAGAAGGGCAATAACCAAAAGTCTAAACAAAAGAAGCAGCGTCTTTGTCATCACTGTGAAGCAACTGGACATACTCAACCTAATTGCTATAAGTGGTTAGCCACTCAACAAAGCAACAGTATGATCTCATCCGAAAACCAGAATCAGTTTCCATCCTCTTTTGCTCCTCTTGGAGATCTTCTCAAAGCCCTCATGTTCCTTTCAAACTTGAAAGGTTTAATTCTTCTCCCTCACCGCCAAATCAAGGGTTCGCTAAACGGAATGGTTCTTCCAAGGTGTGAAAGGAAAAAAGCTCTAAGTGATTTAGTCACTTTTTTATCTCTCTCTCTTTTTGTTTATGCATTACTTGTATGTTTTGCTTTCTTGTTTTTGAATCAGTCTAGTTTTTATGCTATGCTTTGTTTAACGTGTTTTTGTTTGTTTGTTTTCAGTTTTGCTTTATTTTGTTTTTCATAAAAAAAAAATGAAAAATTAGAAAAACACAAAAGCAGTGTGTTATGTGTACTTTGGTACTTCAGTACCTTGGATGGCCATTGAAACAAAGTTTTCTAAATTTTGTATCATTTGTATCTTTGATGAGCATTTCTATGCACAACTAAGAGAGCTCTGTGGCTCATGTCTGTGATGAGTAAGATTAGGTAATCTCTTATACTTAACACTCATATCACTCTTTTTGATAGATAGATCTAGAAAATCCTAAGATAAATGCATAAATAATCATCTCACCACTGTTGCCCACTAATCATAAAATGACATTTGTATGCTTCGGCATAGTAAAAGTGCAATGTCAATGACATATATATGCTTCGGCGTAGTAAAAGTGCAATGTCAAAAGCTTAACATAATTGGGTATTTTCTTCTCTCTTATATGCTCATGCATGATATGCTCAAAAGAAAAATATGCAAAGTAAAAAAAAATAAAAGCAAAAAGAATCAAAACGCTTTATATATGATTGCGAGCGTGTCTTCTAGGAGATGTGGGAGTTATAGGATGTACCTCAAAAGTGAGTCTCCATCAAGCAGTTATGATTGTGTGACTTAAATTGATTTTTTCATATCTTAAATCGTCATAACATGTAGATACTTATGCAATCTTGCGATGTTTTTCACACACAACACGCAAATTATTTGCTACTTTTGATACATGTACAGGTACAATATGATTTGGCCATCACAAGGAATACATGTGTTAATATATGCCCACTAAACAATCTTGACTTGTTTTTGAAATATAAAATTGGTTAGACTTGTTTAGGGCGTGCGTGTTTTGGATCTAAATGCTTGACATTTTTCTTGTTGAGAGATGACTTTGGAAGCCTAAAAATGTTGTTTGAATCTTTGGTTGGGTAGCAAGCTTGATTGCATTTATATCTATGTTTTTCTCTTCCTTGAAAAACTATTTTTGCCTATCTCGACAGCTTCTCGACAGCTCTCAACACATAGCTATCTATCGAGACCTTTCGACTGCTTTTCTCGATAGATCTTAACGCATTTTCAATCCATCGAAACTTTCTAGAATTTGTCTTAATAGCTTCTCGATAGATTCTCGATCCATCAATAAAATTTCTGTCTGCTCCATAGCTTCTCAATAGCTATTCGATCTATCGAGGTTTCTTTGCCGTCGATAGATACTCAACAGCACCTCAATAGATATATTTGTCAAGAATTAGTGCTTGACAGCTCTCGACAGCTCCATCAAGATTCGTGTTTCTATATATAGCTTCAGAGCGATTTCTTTCTCATTTCTCTCTAATCTCTCTCGATAAAAACTCTCTCTTCTCTCCTAAACAATTTTCCCTTAACCCCTTCACCTTCCCCACTTGTTTTTCGGCCTAAATCTTGATTTCTTTCTCTAGCATGATCTCTTCTCTCAATTATCATGCATTTCATATATTTTGATCTAAGATTTTGGGTTTTGAAAAAATTTTGGGGTTCTTGAAAATTGTTGGGTTATTTGTAAAAATATTAGGTTGGGTTATGTTTAAATGATCCTATATGCTCACGCATTGCATCACATTTGCATTTTCACAAGGTTTTATGCATTTAGATGTGTGTTTTATATGTTGAAACCTGAAAGAAAAAAATGGTATGTATGCATGAAAAAATCCATGAACATGTGACATGCAACAATAAAAACATCATTGGCTCTGCCTAATCTAAACCTTCCAGTGCACAAGGTTTCATGCATTTAGATGTGTGTTTTATATGTTGAAACCTTGTGCACTGGAAGGTTTAGATTAGGCAGAGCCAATGATGTTTTTATTGTTGCATGTCACATGTTCATGGATTTTTTCATGCATACATACCATTCTTTTCTTTCTTTATGGTGTTGCTGATTGGTACTTTTATGTTTCACTCTCTCTCTCTCTCTCTCTCTCTCTCAGATAGTATGCACATGGCATCCAAGCACAAATCTGCTCCGTCCCGGAACCCTCTTCGTTCCAGGGCATCTTCTTCTTCTAATTCTACTCATCTTCACATCCGGTTCCGTGTTGAGAAGGCCCGTCAAGACTTCACGGAGAACTTTTCTAGACATGGCATTCATTCGAAACGCCAAGTCATCCTTTCGGACTTCTCCGATAACCCACTGTCATTTACAGTAGGGGTTAGAAATCCCTTCGTGACATCCCGATCAGTTGTCCCTCCATGATCATACAAGAGTTTTACTCCAATATGCACGGATTTGATTACTCCATACCTCGCTTTCTCACTTCTATTCGAGGTATATATATTGTAGTCACTCCGAAGCTTATCTCCGATGTGCTACACGTCTTAAGGGTATCGCATCCTGATTATCCCATTCGTCCTCGTCTAAAGACGATGTCTAAAGCTGAGCTCATGTCTCTCTTCTGTGATACACCTTCATGTTGGGGTGAACGTCAAAACACCCCTTGCTCGAGCTTTGCAAAACATCCGAGATTCCTGAATATGGTGATGACATTTGTTTTACATCTCTTGTCTCACTATAATTCTATTACTGAGCCTCCTGCTCGCTTTTTGTTATCCCTCCTTGAGGGGCTTACAATTGACTTTCCCTCTCATTTCATACTCTCCCTTATAGATGTCTATAAGGATGCGGCGACCCGTGATAAGGTTATCTTTCCTTCGGCTATCACGAGGATCATTCGTCATGCTTCTGTCTCCTATCCCAAGTCTACTCACTTCACCATCATGGGTGCATCAGCGACACGTCCGTTAGACGGACTAGAGCCTAGCTTCGACCGAAGCGGCCACGGACCGAGACGGCAACTCCTCCAGCCTCATCCGCTCAATCCACCTTCGCTCCTTCCGCAGATGGAGTGACTCTCAAGGACATCATGGCTCAACTTGAGCGCATGGATGCTCGCCTTGACACTCTCAGTGATAAGTTGTGTCAGGTGAACACCTGTGTTAGTCGTATCACACGACGACAGGCTGTCATGAATGGCTTCACCGCTTCTCCATCTCCATCTCCACAGGTTTCAGAGGATGAGGGTGGTGATGATGGCTCTAGTGATGATGATGCTGATGAGGATGAGGGTGCTAGCTCTTCCAGTGACAAGGAGATGACTGCTTGAGTGACTTTACCTTTCTCATTCGTGACAAAAAGGGAAAGTAATTTTGAGTATGAGAATAGTCACATACTTAGGAGGAAAGTTAGCATAGGACTTTTTGTTAGGGGGAGTGTTTATTTTTTATGTGGGATGTAGTGAGGACTTTTGTATCTTTTCTTTTCTTTATCTTTTAGATACTTTTTCTCTTGTACATTGGTCTTGTGACCACTTAGTAATAACAAACCTTGTATTCCTTTAATCTATATATTTGATGAGGTTGGTGTTACATTTTTCACCTATCTTTCTATGTGTTGTTTCTTCTCTCTTTATGCACATGCTTCTTATTGATTGTATGCAAACTTTTATTTCTGTTTTGCACCAAGGTACCTTGATGAGTTTTGTTCCAAGTGTTTCAGAAATACAGGTTGTCAAAATCTTTCATGCCATGAATTCTCTTTTTGCAAAGTTTTTCAAGAATTTGTGTTAGGGTAGATTTTATTGTATTCAACAATTGAGTATGAGTTGAGTGATTTATGACTTCTCTCATATTTCCTTTGTTTGTTATGGCTTTGTCACGGATTTCCAAAGGGGGAGATTGTTAGGACATATGTGGATCATGTTATGAACATATGTCATTTAGAATTGGCTAATCCTCTGACAAAACGCACTTTACTTGTAATTGGAGATAGTTAGGACATATGTGGATCATGTTAAAATGTGTTTAATACTTCAAAGAACAAGAATTCAAGTCTAAGTATTGAAGACATGCAAATCTGTCCAAGAATCAAGTGAAGAAGTGATGTTCTTTAAAACTCAACAGATGTATCTATCAAGATTTAAAAGGTGAAGCTCGACAGCAATATCTATCAAGAATTACAAAAATCAGTTTTTCAAATCAATTTTTCATGTATATCCAAGCTATGTGTTTAGGCTTTTTTTTTCTCACAACCTTAAACATATATAAGGATTATTTTAAGAGCCGTCACACTTGATAAAACTTGATGCAAAGATTTTATTCATGCATATTGTGACCGGAGACAATTTTCCCTAGTTCATCTTTCTCATTGAAGAAGCTGTTGCGTTTGTACGCCATAAGGTTTTGTGACCAATGAGCTTCTTGATCTTCATCGTGTGGATGTACTAAAGAACTTTGCAGCCAACATCTTTCTCAAGTTGGTGTGTTAGTCACGTACTTTGATCCGTGCATCGATTGGTTAATCACATACTTGGAGCCGTGCATTGAAAGGAGAAATTGTCACTACATTACAAATCTAATTATGTATTGGGATAAGGGTTCAACTGTAGGTTGGTATAAGGTACTGGGATTCCTTTAATTGTAACCGTTTGTTTTGATAATAGTGGATTCTCGAGAGTAGTGACCTTAATTTCACCCGATGGAATTTTTACCTTGCAGGTCTTCTCTATTCGTAAACAAATCACCATGTCAAATTTATTTTTCGCTGCATTTAGTTATTTGGTGATTTGTTTGTGCTACCACGCGTATTGCATGTTAATTGACTTAATTAATTCACTTGACTAATTAATTGGTTAATTTACCATAAGGGGTCAATACATTCTTGGCTTATCAGTGTTATTTACTTTTCCACATCTTTGCATGATATGATTTATTTGTGTTTAACCTAGATTTAAAAATTAATCTAAATAATCACTTTGTTAATAAATTAGGATAAACAATACAGTTTAAGGGGTCCAAACAAGCAAACAAATGGGATCAGAATGGATTTGCTCTTGTTTATAGGTTCTTAACCTAGAGTTGATCCTTAACCCCTGCTATCATGGAACACAGTCACTCTCTTGTGATTCCCCCACTTTGATGGAAATAACTATATACTGGAAGGTTAGGATGAAAGCCTTTTTGAAATCCATTGATGAAAAAGTGTGGTTGTCTATTAAGAACGGTTGGGAAATACCAACCACTAATATCGGTGAATGGACTACTACCCAAAAGGAAGCAGCAAGCTTTAATAATAAAGCTATGAATGTGATATTCAATGCTATTTCTATAGAAGAATTTAAAAGAATCTCAAATGTGGAGATTGCTCACACTGCATGGAACATCTTGCAAACAATGCAAAAAGGCACTAAGGCCGTAAAAATCAATAAATTGCAGCAGTTGACATCTAGATTTAAAAGTATTCAAATGTTTGATGATGAATCTTTTAATGATTTCTATGCTAAGTTGAATGATAATGTCAAGTATGCTTTTAATTTGGGTGAAGTATATGTTGAACCTAAAACTGTTAGGAAAATACTTGGATCATGAGGAATTTAGACCTAAAATGACTGCCATAAGTGAAAGTAAAGATGTTGATTCTATCCCTGTAGATGAACTTGTAGGATTTCTTCAATTCTATGAATCTGATCTACCAAAGACTAATAAATCCAAATCTATGGCTTTAAAATCTATTGATGATTGTGGATTTGATGAAGAACTCTCAAAAACAACAATGCTGTAAAATCAAAAGATAAAGTAGGTCAATCTTCTAAAAGTTCTTTGGGACAACAGTGTTATAGTTGTTAGGGTTATGGTCATCAAAAATCTGAGTGTACAACTTTCTTGAGATCAAAAGGTAAAGCTATGGCTGTTACTTTGAGTGATGATGAAGTTTCCGATCATGAATCTGAAAGTGATCAAGAAGGAAACTTCATGACTTTCACTGCTACTGCTGTATTAAGTGCAATTGAAACTGCTAATGAGATACCTTCTGATGGGAAACTCTCTGAAAATGCAGATTTGCAAGAAGCTTACAACAAGCTTTGCAAGATAGCAGCTAAAGATGTTATGAGTGTTGAATCTGGGTTAAAAAAGAAAAACACTCTTGAACAAGAAAAGAAGAATTTGCTGCTAAAATTGTTTGATGCTAATGAACTCTTGAAATCTATTAAGATTGAGAACATGTTTTTGCTTGAAAAACTTAAAAGTTTAGAATTAGAATTATTTGTTGCTAGAGAACAAATAGATAGAACTTCTACCTCTAAACTAGATGAGATGTCACATGTTCAAAAGTCTGTTTTTGATAAGACAGGTTTAGGTTTTGTTGAGAATGGATCTACTATAGTGAATCCTCCTAAGTTTGTACCTGCTACATCATCTTCTGTTGTTCATCAAACACTTTCTGGAGTTAAGGTTCATAAGGAAGTAGCTTCTGGTTCTAGAAGAACTAGGGTAGATCTGAGTGAGTCTGAAACAAAAAATCATAATCAATCTGGAAGCAAGAAAAACCACAAACCTTAGAGGTTTTGTCACTTTTGTTGTAGAGCTGGTCATATTAGACCAAATTGCTTTAAGTGGCAAGCTTTAAAGCAATCTCCCAAACAAAAAGTGCTTGTGCTAAAAGCACAAGATCCTGTAGCACTTATTCATGAGTTGGTGAAGGTTCTTAACCTTTATACCAATACTGGAGCTGAAATTAGGGCAAATCTCAACTCCAAGTTTGCATCTAAAAGGTTCGAGATGCAAAAGACTCAACCTCAGTGTGCCTGTCTGACATAGTCCTTGTGTCAATTCTTTCTATCTCTTGTGACCCAAATTTGTTTTTCTTTAAGATTGCATTTGCATAACATTCATACATTGCATTCTAGGTTTGTTTTTTTTATGTTTTTTAGTTTCTTTTTTTTTTAAATAGAAAATCAGAAGAAAAAAAAATTGTATTATACATCTTCAAGACGTGTAAGTGAGGTTGGCCTATGATATTTGCATTTTATGGCTGTGTACCTTGTTTAGCCTTGATGAGCTTTATTTTCTGTATTATTCTAGTTTGTGCTATGTAGTGCTTATATTGTGTGAGTTGTTTATGGTTTCTAAACACATGCTCTTGATTTTAAAGTCAAATTCTTTTTATTGTAAATACTAAAAAATCCTAAGAGAGAAGCATAAATAACCATCTCGCCAATCATGAACACCTATGTGCAAATCATAAAAGCCGTGCTCGGAAAAGTATAACACTTGCACAGCAAAATTCTAAATGTGTTATTGTACATTAGTTAAAAGAAGCAAAAATCAAAATGAAAAACAAAGAAAAATATGCTTCAAAATAAAAATAAAATAATTTGCATGGTTGCAAGCGTGTTTTCTAGAAGATGTGAGAGTTATATGATGTAACTCTTTAGGTGATGGTCACTTTCATATTTATGTGATGAATAATGTAGAAAGTGTATTTATTCACTGTTTACGTATCACCTTGTGAGTATCTCATGCACTTGCTAGTTGCACACACCACAAGCAAAACTTTGTCAAATTTGGTTCATGTGATTGTGTGTTAAGTTTTGTGGCCTTCCAAAATTAAACTTTTTGATGTGTTTAATGCATTTTTGGGGAGTGAGGAAATTTGATAAAGTTGAATTTTTCTTTGAAAAATTTGGTTTTGAAAATCATATGAAGTCATGAACATTCATGTAATATCATAAAAACAGTTTTTCAAATGATGCTGTAGAAAATTTTTCCAGGATTTTTCAAAATTTCTGTTTCTTTGAAATTCGACCGATCGTGTCTTATTTTCGACCAATCGAAATGTGAAGAAGAAAAAACAGCTTTTTCTTTTAAAAGTTTCGGGTCCCTTTGATTCCTACCCGATTCCTTTCGATCAGTCGAGCATGTTTTCATGGGAAATTCGATTCCTGCTCGATTTCTCTCGGATTTCGAATTTTAAAAACAAATAGGAATCAAATCTGACTTTTTCAAAGAAGCTTTTTGTCTATCTCTTCAATTTCTCTCTGGATCCCTTCTCTCAAAATTTTTTTTTTGGTCATTTTCTCGGTCAAAGATCCAAAGGTTTTCTTCATACACTTAAGGTAAGACTCTTTTGACCTTTCTTTTTCATCTTTTTACATATTTTCATGCATTTTTTTAGGGATTTTTGCCTTTTTCAAAATTTGGGGTTTTTGATGTTTATAGGGTTTTTTATCAAATTTAAACCATGGGTTTTTTACTTATTTTCATGCCTTTTTCACATGCTTTAATTTCAAAAATTTTGTGATTAATTGAAAATTTCAGAATTAGGGTTCTAGTCCGTTTGGATACTGCTTATTTTGTTGAAAACTAAAAACTGATAACAATAAAAATAAAAAATAAAAAAGTTACTGTTCACGCATTTGGCACTGTTCATAAGCCTAAAATCACTGTTCATGGACAATGAACAGTGCCAAACGCGCGTCTAGGAAAAAAAAAAAAAAAGCGCAGTAAACGTGCCGCAGAAACGCCGGATCCAAACGAAGACTAAGTTCTTGAGAATTGGGGATTTTGTGAAATTGGGCAAAGTTGAGTGAAATTGGATTCTGCTGTTGATGGATTGAGTGATTATAACTTGTTTTATACTTGTTGTGTTGTTCAATTGATCAATATAAGGATTTTTGAGATTTAGGTTTTTCAAAATTGGGGATTTTCTAAAATTCTTAAATTTCCTTTGTCATTTTTCAAAATTATGACATTAGATTGTTTAAATGTGTTAGATCATGCATCATATGAGTTTAAATGTCATGCATCATATAGTTTTTCAAATTGCATGTTATCTTGTCTCTAACCTTTCTTATGCAGTCTGCCCTTGGTTTTTTTTTTTTTTTTTTTCCTTGTTTCAGTTCTTAGTGGCTCCTAAGGTTGGTAGGAAGTTCAAAACTAGAGCCAATAGGAACCTTAGGTCTTCCTCTTCAGGTTCAGCCCTAGGTGACAGAGAGCGTTTTCTGTCTGCTAAGTGCGAGGAAACATATAAGACCTTAACTGAGTATGGTCTGTTTGGGGTGAGAGGGAAATAGTGTTAAGTGAGCTAGATCCTTCTATTCATAGGAACTTTGCTTCTAGGAACTAGGTTTCATTGTGTGAGGTTTCTGATCCTCCTCCTGTAGCTTTGATTAGAGAGTTTTACTCTAATCACTCTGTGTACTCTGAGGTCACAGGTGGTCATTGCCTGACTTCTTGGATTAGAGGTCAAGAGTTTACCATCACTAAACAAACTGTCTCTAAAGCCTTAGGTGTACCCTTAGTTCGTAAACCCACATATCCATACTCTGAGTTTCCTACTATTGATGACATGATGTCACTTCTTTGTGGTCATACTATTACTTGGGGTACTAATCCAAGAATTAACTCTTGTGAATTCACTGAGATTAATTCTTTGAATTTACGGATTACTTGTCATAACATCTATCCCATTTCCCATGTTCATACTATTCCCATAGACAGATGTGCTTTCCTTTATGCTTTTATTACTGATGATTCTATGTGTTTTCCTTCCATGTTTATACAAACCATTGTTGATATCTATAGGAGTAAGAGTTAGAAGTTGTTCTTTCCTATGTTTATTTTTAGGATTTCAAGGTTCTTAGGTTTGTCAGACTTACCTCCCTTAGAGTTAGTGCATATTACTGCCCCTATAGGAGCCACCTACCATAGAGAGCGACAAGCACAGATGAAGAGTGTTGAGCCAAGCATTGGGACTTCTAAGAGATCACGAGGAAATGCTTCTACTACATCTGGTGCTATGCTTGCTATTGAGGAGGCGTTTTACAGATTCGACTGTTGCTGTGGATCCTTCTGGTGATGCTGAGGATGTTGATCCTATGGTTGCTCCTCCTCTTTCAATCCCAGCTATGATGCAATCCTTCATGACTATGGAAGCTGCTCATGGATAGCTTCTTGATGAGTAGTTGACGGAGTTTGCCTATTTGAGAGTAGATTTTGCGGAGTATAGGAGTGCTTTTCCACCTCCCCCGCCCTTTGAGGACTGATTTTGCCTTTGGCAATTCATAACAAAAAGGGGGAGTAGATTTCTAAAATCTATAGGACTTTTTGTACATAAGGGGAGTAGACTTATTGTATTTGAGGGGAGTTTGACGTATTTTGATATCAGTTTGATGTATTTTGATATTCCTTTTGGTTTTGTGTATATATCTCTATGTCTATATCTGTTTATGTCATTGATTCACAAACATTGATGTGATGTGGTTATTGATTATGATAGTTGACGATGATGAGGTTATTCATGTGTTCACCGTTTATTTATATGTTTAATGAATTCAAAGTTCAGATTAAGATTTAGATTGTTATACTGTATTTTCCACACATGCATTTATCGTTTGTTTTCAGTGTTTCAGGAACTTACAGGTTAATTCTTCCTACAGTTGCTGTCTATACTAGCAACTAATAGTTAGTAATTGTGTAAGAATTGTATTAGAGCAATATTTTGTATTTGGGCTAGTATTTGATTTAAGCATTACATGTTGTATGTATTCTTTGTCACGGATTTCCAAAGGGAGAGATTGTTATGTACTAAAGATTTATAATTAAATATTTAGAATCATTGTTGTTTTGTGTTGGCAAACCGAGATCAAAACATGTCTACTCTAAGTGTTTAGGCAATGCTTAAATGTGCGTGTTTCAAGGTTCAAGTCTAGCTGAGTTCAAAAAAAAGGAGTGTGGTTCTACCTTGCAAAACCGATCGAGAATTAAGCTCGACTAATCGAAAATCGCATGCACACTTTTTTCTGCAAAATTTTAAACAGGCCCAAGCCCGCGAAAACGTTTAAAGTTTCGTCTAAACTTCTCCACATATAAAAGGGAAACCCAAGCCATGTTTTGAAGGAGCTAAAGAAGACTCGTATATTACCCTTTGTGAGATTTGAGAGGTTTTGTACCTTCTAACTGCACAAGAATCTACTGGAGCCAAAGCTATAATCAAGCATCAGTAGAACATAGTTGCTACATCAAGATCATTACTGAGGGTGACCTGAAACCTTTAAGTGGGATCTCAAAGACACAAGCAAGGCAGCTTGTGTTGCTATAAATCCAAGAAGAGAAGGAGTCCGTGGATTCAGAGCTTCCACGTAGTCATGTCAGTATGTTACTACTGGAGGTAGCATTAGATTTAGGGTTAAATCTTTTGTAAAAAATTTGATTCTCTTAATGTGGATTTGGTTTACCTTAAGGATAGTTAGGTCAAATCCTCCCTAGGTTTTTACCTTGAAACGATTAGTTTCATTGGTTTTCCTGGGTCATCATATCGTGATGTCATTTACTTTTCAGTATCTTTGCATGATATGATTTATTTGTGTTTCACCTAGATCTAAAAATTAATCTAAGTAATCACTTGGTTAATAAATTAGGTTAAACAATCTAGTTTAAGGGGTCTAAACAAGCAAACAGACATACATATTTACCAAAGGGTTTCCCTCTACTCAGCTTCATGCTCTTCTCACCAAACTCATGGGTGTTCCTCCCATTAGTTTGAGGGGGATGTAAAGATAACTAGCACAAATGCTTCTCAAGCTAATGGAGCTGCGACCAGTACAACATGTAGTTTGGAAATAAAGCCTAAATCTCATTATAATCTTATCACAGTTTATAATTCCGATTATATTGGCACCTCTCAGTTTTATCTCTAGAATTGCTTTTCTTTTCTGCTTTCATTAAGGGGCTTTAAAAGCATCAGTGTGTACTTTTGTATTCCGAACTTATCCACCCTAAATGACTGAGTTTATGTGCAAATGGAAGCACCTTGATTACTATATACTTCTGCACTCCAAACTTATCAGCTCCATGCTCTTATTTGTTCTTAAATTCATACACAAACAAATGCCATATATTCTACCTTTTTAGTAATATATATTTATACCCTAATTGAGATAATTACAAACATAAAAACATACTCAAATTTACAGCACTTACAAATTCCAGAATCCGATTGATTGCAGCGGAAGCCTCGTTGGAGACAATTCAGTCCGAAAGGTAAAGCACTGAATACAAAGGGAGAAACAAACAAGTTATTAAAGCAGCTATATCTTATTGATACATATATTCTTATTGGGATTAAGATTTCACTCCTGTAATGGGGAATGGTCCCTTAGTGATATGCAAATAAACATACTCCTAATAATATATCTTGTTAGGATTTTTATATTATTAGCTAATTCTATGAAAAAATTTCATGTATTTTTTAAACATTTAATTTGTATTTCAATACTTGAAATGAGATGTACTTTGTATTGGGTTCAACATGATTCAGGCTGAAGTTAAAAGTGCATAGTGAAGGATTTCAGTTGAAGAGCTTAAGACAGACCAAAACCCTAGAGCTCAAACTTTCTCATTCTCTCTACCTTCTCTCTCCAATTACCAAATTCTTTGGAAGGATAAGTTTTGAGTGTTGTTTGGTATCTAGGAAATCATTGGAGCAGTCCCATAAATCCAAGGAGACTTGGTTGCTTGAGGTTAACGACTTTATGTGAGCATCTGATCAACTAGTAAGGAGAAAAGATTTGCGGAGTCGGTTATTAGTAGGAGCTCAGAAAACTCAAGTACATAGTTATTACATACTCAGTGTTTTTAAGTTGATATGTACTGTAATTATTGTTACTTATGAATCATTTGGTGCCATAGTGGCCTAGAGTTTTTTTTTTTTTTTTTTTTTTTTTTTGGCCTGGTTTTCACGTTTTTCTCTTCTAAAAGTGCTTATGTTAATAGTGCTTGATGCTCTTTGGGATTGTTGTTTATGATGGCTATCCATACATATGTAAATCGACAAATGACTTATTTATTAGATTATCTTAAAATTAATTAAGTCATAATTTAAAATTTTGAGTGCAAATCAATACCAATGTTGGATTCGGTAATTTCTCAATTGGTATTAGAGTTTGGTACACTTGATTTGTGAATTTATTTCCTAAGAGTGATCTTTGATTCCAAATTTTTCCATGAATAAAGCTTTGTGTGCTTCATTTCATGTTTGTGAAGCGATCGACCCTTTGTGTGCTTCTTTACATGATAAATTTCTTGTGACTAACAGGTTGATTGAAGAACTCTAAGTATGAAAATGAATCTTAAAAGACTCATGTCAAGTGTTTGAAAGAAAGCCTTGATGAATCTATAAAGTTAAAATGGCAAAAGTTCCTAATGCCAAAAAAAGAAAAAAATGTTGATTCTAATTTTGTGCCAATAGTGTCTGTTGACTTTAAAGTCAAATCATTGTACATTTCTCCATTTATGAGGATTCTTAAAGTGGAGTCAAAGGCTAATTTTGCTAGATTTGACAATAGCCAAAACCCTATGGTGGAAACTCATAAACCAAAGCCCATGTTTAGGCCACATCCTATGAAGACTGTTAGATCTAATTTTGTCCCTACTTGACACCATTATGGTGTTGTTGGTCACATTAGATCACATTGTTCCTTATTGAGAAATGTTACAAGATCCCCCCTAAGGAAGCCTAGTGGACATAAATCTATCATGTCACCATTGCGGTGCTAAAGGTCACACTCGCCCAAATTTTTTCAAGCTTTAAGCCTTCAAGCGTGGGTGACAAAGAAAGATTGACTCAAGCCTTTTGGAAGTGGTGCTAAGCAAGTGCAACCAGATGTGGGAGACCGTGGTACGCTATTGAAGCAAGTAATTACTGTTCTCACTCTATTATTAATTCTTCAGGCCCTCATCTCACTTCTAATGAGATAATCACTCCAAACATTTGTACTGTTTAGGTGAGGAATGGATCTTATGCTTTAGTTGTTGATCTTTGTGTCTTTAATCTAGATCTTCTTATCTTTGTAGGACATTTATTTGCATTTTAGGTTTTTTATTTTCATGCATTATTCATCATGAATTTCCTTTTATGTGTTGCTATGTGTTTATTTTCATTTCTGATAAGGGTATTTTTAGACGTACAAAGCTGATGACACAAAGCATAAGAATAAAGGCACGGTACTCACGTGGCTCCCACGTGGCTGGAAGTGCTCATCAAGAATCTTGATATGGAAAAGCCTTGCACCCTACGTTCAACCATAATTGAGGGTCATCTACAAGGAAGATCATCCCAAAAAATCCGGAAATTTGATGGAGAGTTCTCCCCATAAGGAAATGCCTTCCTCCTCAAGAAATTAAGGTCAAATCTACACCACTATATAACCCCCAAAACCCTCTCTCACAAAGGTACGCACAATTTCTCTAAAGCTTATACTCTCTAGCATTGTTAGAGCTCTCTTCTGACTTAACCTTCGGAGGGTCTTTAGCCGGTACCCTACCGGTGCCCTTTGATTAGTTCTTCTCTTTTGTTCTTCAAATGTACCTATTAACACGTATGTGGACGATCAACTCACTGACGATTTTTGTGCATCATCAGTTGGCGCCATCTGTGGAGAACGAGTGATTAGCCATATCACCACTCCTAAGACAAAGAGTTGCATGATCCAGACAATCAATGGCTACCATCAACCAAGAGACCAAAAACCCGCCCAACGCCTTGGAGAGTTGCTGGAGCAAAAGTTGGGCCAGTTGAACGAATGGTATTTGAACCATCAAAATGATGAATAGGACTACAACACGTCCCGAAGGTTGAAAGTTCGAGCATCAGGCGTCCCGGGGGCAGTGTACCAGTGGCCTACCATGCAAAAGGATGCCCAATCCTACGTAAAAGTATACGACAAATGCCAACACTTCAGCAAGCCCTCATGACTAAACACTATAAAAGGAAGTCGACGGGCACCTAATCCTCATCCCAATGGGATGGACGAACGAATCAAGCAACCTATGAGTGCCTTGGTCAAAAGTCTAAGTCTTCCTACCTACGGGTGGACGGACGAACCAAATCATCCACGAGTGCCTTGGTAAAAGATTTAAGTCCTACCTACGAGTGGAAGGACGAACCAAGCCTCCCATGGGTGCCTTGGTAATATAAGTCTCCTGCCTACGGGTGGAAGGACGAACCAAGCCACCTGCGAGTGCCTTGGTCAAAATTCTAAGTCTTCTTACTTACGGGTTGACGGATGAACCGAGTTACTCACAAATGCCTTGGTCAAAATTCTAAGTCTTCCTACCTACAAGTGGACGAACGAACCAAGTCATCCACGAGTGCCTTGGTAAAAAATTTAAGTCCCCTATGGTGGAAGGACAACGAAGCCACCTACAAGTGCCTTGGTAAAAAATTTAAGTCCTACCTACGGGTGGAAGGACGAACCAAGCCCTCCATGGGTGCCTTAATAATATAAGTCTCCTTCCCACGGGTGGAAGGACGAACCAAGCCACCTACAAGTGCCTTGGTCAAAATTCTAAGTCTTCCTACTTACGAGTGGACAGACGAACCAAGTCACTCACAAGTGCCTTGGTCAAAATTCTAAGTCTTCCTACCTATGAGTGGACGGACGAACCACGTCATCCACAAGTGCCTTGGTAAAAAATTTTAGTCCTACCTATGGGTGGAAGAACGAACCAAGCCCCCCATGGGTGCCTTGGTAATATAAGTCTCCTACCCACGGGTAGGAAGGATGAACCAAGCCATCACGAGTGCCTTGGACAAAATTTTAAGTCTTCCTACCTACAGGTGGACGGATGAACCAAGTCACTCACAAGTGCCTTGGTCAAAATTCGAGTCTTCCTACCTACAGGTGGACGGACGAACCAAGTCATCCATGAGTGCCTTGGTAAAAAATTTTAAGTCCTACCTACAGGTGGAAGGACGAACCAAGCCACTCAAGAGTGCCTTGGTCAAAAGTCTTAGTCTTCCTACCTATGGGAGGAAGGACAATTTAAAACACACCCAAGTGCCTTGGTCAAAAAAATAAGTCCTTCTACCTAAGGGGTGGACTAACAAAACCAGCCACCCACAAGTACCTTGGTCAATAGTCCTACCTACAAGTGGACGAACGAACTAAGCCACTCACAAGTGCTTGGTAAAGGATCTAAGTCTTCTTACCTACTGAAGGACAGACGAACCAAGCCCTTCATAAATGCCTTGGTAAAATTTAAGTCCTCTTACCTACGGGTGGACGGACGAACCAATCCACTAACAAATACCTTGGTAAAAGATCTAAATCTTCCTACCTATGGGGTGATGAATGATCAAGGTGACGAACAATCCAAGTGATCCTCCAAAGATGATTGACTCAAATAGAGTGGACAGATACAAACTAGTGTCTAAAATTTACTGTCCATAAAATGGACGGATACAAACTAGTGTTCAAAATTTACTAAGTCCATAGAGTGGACGGATACAAACTAGTGTTCAAAATTTACTAAGTCCATAGAGTGGACGGATACAAACTAGTACCCAAAATTTACTAAGTCCATAAAGTGGACGGATACAAACTAGTGTTTAAATTTTACGAAGTCCATAAAATAGACAGATACGAACTAGTATCCAAAATTTACTACGCCCATAGAATAGACGGATACAAACTAGTATAAAAAATGTTATCCACAAGGTGGACGGATGCCAACTCATGTTATAAGTCCACAAGATGGACGGATATATGACCTATGTCCACAATGAATGGATGTGTCAAAAAACATCCAAATTTGTGTCCACAGGATGGACGGATACATTGACTAAGTCCACGAGGTGGACGGATGAATGTTATATAATGTGGTACATCTAACAAATCCACAAGGTGGACAGATCAAAGATGTATAATGAGACGTACCTAAATTACTACTAAGTCTGCAGGAAGGACGGATTAATGCACACAGGAGTTTTTCATGACACAAAAGAAGAGGTCAAACGCAAATGTATAAGGGTGACGGAAGCAAAGAAAGCTCAGAAAACCAATGAGCGACAGTCATTATCCATACAAAAAGCCATCGTTCTCAAAACAGCTCCCATATACTCAAAACCCACAAGCTAATGAGCAACACATGCCCAGAAGGTCCCAAAGTATTGAAGTGTTTAAGAGCCGATCCGATTTAGTCTTTATCACAGGCACTATCTTCGGCAAGATCTTAACAAACTGTCCCACTCCGCCATGGAATCGACCGTGACAATGGTTGTGCTTTTGGTAACTCGCCTCGCCTCTGAAACTGAGCCATTGACTGATTAGTTAGATCCAAAACTAATCCTACATGACCCAACAGATCATGCCCAACCAAAGAAAACAAGAAATTTCCTTTCTTCTTGAAGAAATTATAGTTCTAAGGTTGATTCGAGTTCTTGAAGATGGGTCCGAATGGGGTTGTTCTTTAACAACTCGTGCTCATGTAAATGACGTTCCTTTCTTGCCTTGCCGCTAAGGTGTTTGCCGAAAATCCTGTGAAAACCCCTTGTGGACAATACAACTTCAGCTGACCCACTAAAGCTTTAGGTCTCGATTAATAAAAAAAAAAAAAAAAAAAAGGGGGATTGGCAAGGAAACGGAAACAGAGAAAGCTCTTTTTTTTTTTATAAGTAAAAATGTTATATAAATGAAAAGCTGCTCTATGCAAGAAAAGACATAGAGCAAACCCAAAAGGTACAAGGAGAAGAAAACAGAAAAAACAAAAAAGAAAACCAAACGACAAGAAAATTACAAAAGAAAGAGAGAGTTAAGGAAAGAGGGTAGAGAATCACTAGACGTGAGTCCCCAAGCCCGAGACCAATCAAAAAGGTTCCCACAAAAAGAGGCAGTCATCTGAACAATAGAACTCTCCAAATCCTCAAAAGTTCTCCGATTCCGTTCCTTCCAAAGACACCAAAGGATGCACAACGGAACTAAGTTCCAAATCTGAGACGAATGTTTCCCCAACCAATTCCACCAGCCAAAAAGCAAATCTGGGATCGATCTACACATAACCCAAGACAAACCAAAAGTTGTTAAGGCAAAGCTCCACAGCCGATAAGCCATCTCACAATGGAGAAAAAGGTGGTCAACCGTCTCTCCACAATGACGGCACATAATGCACCAGTCTACAAAATCCAATCCCCTCAATCTTCTCAAGTTATCACCCGTTAGAATCTTATTCCAAGCTACACACCAAACAAAAAAAGAAACTCGCCTAGGAGCCTTCACTCTCCATATTCCTTTCCACGGAAAGACAATTGAAGGAGAATCCCGCAACTTATTATGATACGACCGAGTGTCAAACTCCCCATTAAGCTTCAATTTCCATTTCATCCGGTCCCTAACATCCAAAGGAGGAGTATTAGCACCCAATAAACGAAGAAAAAGCAGCCCTTCATCCATCTCCCAATCATTAAATTCTCGAATAAAACGAATATCCCAAGATCTTCTATCCTCCACCCCTAGCCTTGACAAAGAAGCTTCTACAGATGCCTCCTTATCAATGGCAATACCATACAGCCTTGGGAAAGCCACTTGGAGAGGTTGATCCCCATACCACCCATCCTGCCAAAATCTCACTCTATTACCCAACCCAACAACAAATTGGCAGTTCTTGCTAAAATCCTCCCACCCCATGCGAATACCTCTCCACAAACCGCATCCATGAACTCCCCTACCTAGCTTTGAGGTCCATCCCCCCCATTCTTCCCCATATTTCGACGCGACCACCCTCCTCCATAACAAACCCTCTTCCTTCCCAAACAGCCACAACCATTTCCCCAATAAGGCCTTATTGAAAGTAGTAATTTTCCTTATCCCCAAACCACCGTAAGCTATAGGCGCACAAACTTTATCCCAACCTACCAAATGAGTCTTGCTATCACCCCAAAGAAAGTTCCTTTGCAACCTTTCTATCTTGTTAGCCACATATGTAGGAATGGTGAATAGAGATAGAAAGTAAGTAGGAAGACTAGATAACGTACTCTTGAGTAACATCAATCGACCCCCCTTAGACAAATACAACCTTTTCCACCCGGCTAATTTCCGTTCAATTTTTTCCAAAATAGGATTCCAAATTGAAGGGGAGTTATGCGAAGCCCCCAACGGCATACCAAGATAAGACATAGGCAACGATCCAACTCTACAGCCCAAAATTTCCGCCAGGGCATGCACATCATCAACCTCCCCTATTGGAACCATTTCACTCTTGTGCACATTGACCTTCAAACCTGTTACCGCTTGAAAACTAAGTAACAATAGCCGAATATGAAGAATTTGCTCCACATCTGCATCACAAAATAGGATAGTATCATCTGCAAACAATAGATGTGAAATACATTCCCCACCACCCCTCCTACCCTCAACTTTAAAGCCACTAATCAAGCCAGCTTCCTCCACTCTTCTCAACATCCTACTGAACACCTCCATCAAAATCAAAAACAGCATAGGAGATAGCGGATACCCTTGTCTTAGACCCCTTGAACTACCAAAAAAGTCAGCTGGAGACCCATTAATCAGAATAGAGAACTGAACTGTGGAAATACAAGTACGGATCCACTTACACCACTTCACTCCAAATCCCATTCTATTTAACAAATACAGCAAAGTCTCCCAATTCACATGATCATAAGCTTTCTCAATATCGAGTTTACAAATGACTCCAGGAACCCTACTCTTCCTTCGGCTATCTACACATTCATTCGCAATCAGAATCGAGTCGAGAATTTGTCTCCCACCCATAAAGCTATTCTGAGTCTCAGAGATCAACTGATCTAAGACCACTCTCAATCGATTAGCCAAAACCTTAGCCAAGATTTTATACACACTCCCCACCAGGCTAATAGGTCGGAAATCTCTGATATTTGAGGCGTTATTCTTTTTAGGAATTAAAGCAATGAAGGTAGCATTGAGAGATTTTTCAAACTTACAATGTTGAAAAAACTCATTGAAGACCGCTAGCACATCTTTCTCCACTACCCTCCAACAGTGATGATAAAACGCCATCGTAAACCCATCCGGACCTGGAGCTTTGTCCCCCTCCAAATCACAAACAACTTGAAGTATCTCCTCTCTCTCAAACTTCCTTTCAAGCCAAACCCTCTCCATATCTCCAATACTCTCAAACTCCAAACCCTCCACAAAAGGCCTCCACCCCTCAGACTCCTTGTACAAGTTTTTATAAAATTGGACTACCTGATTAATAAACTCAGATTCCTCCTCACAAACCACCCCATCCACCTCCAAGGTCCTCAGATGATTATACCTTCTATGGGAGTTAGCCATTTTGTGGAAGAACTTGGTGTTATTATCCCCTTCCTTGATAAATAACATCCTAGATTTCTGTCTCCAGGAAATTTCCTCCAAGGAAAGAAGATGCTCCACCTGGGACCTCAAATCTGCCCTATGACATTTCTCCCCATCAGTGAGACCAACATCCCCTTCCTTAGCGTCTAAAGACTTCAACTCCTCCAGTAATTGATTCTTTTGACGCTCTACATTCCCAAACTCTCGACGATTCCATTGTACAATGTCCTCTTTCAGGGCTTTTAATTTTTTCGCAAGCACGAAACTGGGAGTACCTACAAAAGAAAGCCGGTTCCACCAAGACTGAACCCTATCCACAAACCCCTCCGTCTTCAACCACATATTTTCAAATCTGAATGGACTTTTC
Source organism: Lithocarpus polystachyus (assembly GCA_033629205.1). Taxonomy (NCBI): domain Eukaryota; kingdom Viridiplantae; phylum Streptophyta; class Magnoliopsida; order Fagales; family Fagaceae; genus Lithocarpus; species Lithocarpus polystachyus. Next base: position 2,252,854 of record CM066164.1, on the reverse strand, counting down.
CCCCTAACCATTCCCCCTGTCTCCAAGAGAATTGGACAGTGGTCTGAAATAGGACGAGGTAAGATCCTTTGAATAATATCTGGGAAATGATCCTCCCATTCTGGAGTGACCAAAGCTCTATCAATCCTAGACATCGCTGGTTGATCTGTACCACTTGACCATGTATAGCTTCCTCCTTCCAAAGGCAAATCTATCAAGTTAAGATCCTCAATAAATTTAGAGAATTTCTCCATAGCCAAGGTCAAACTTGTCTCACCCCTACGCTCACTAGGAAAGCGAACAGTATTAAAATCCCCCAGGCAACACCATGGGACCCTCCAATTCCTTAACTCAATCACGGCTCCAGCTGAAAAGCTCATTGCCAAATTCAGAAGTCTTCTCTACTTTATTTATCCTCTGCCTTTACTTTTCACTTGAAGCTTGGCATCATTTGGTTATATCAATTTGAGAACCAATGTATAAATTTGGCTTCACGCATGGTTGCAAGACATTTTTTATTATGATTATATATTAAATATGGTCCTTGCTTTGTTACAATCACTATTAGCCTTTTCAAAGTCATCTTATTTATTACGAACACCTTCAAGAAAGTGTTATATTCTTTCTAAGCCTTTTGGATGATGCCTAAGCCAGACTTTACTACCTTCTGTAGCTAAGAGATTTCATTGGCTTATGTTCCCTTTTTATTTATTTTCTTCTTTAAGATTCTTGTGAAGCTTTAGGGTGCTTTTAATCACATTCGCACCTAGGTTGAAAGTAAAATATGGCTGTTAATTCGTTTTGAAGCTGATGTTGATTGGCCTAATAACTAGCCACCAGTTTTGAAGATGTTTATGTAGTAGACATAACTTATATTACTTGCTTCTATTTGCTGAAATAAGTTTATATACTCACAGTATACTCACACTAGATATTCTCTGTCAAGGTGTTTAGCTTAAAGATGGTCTTATCTTCCACATCATTAACAACGGGAACACTATGGGTTGGAGCTTACATGTTGCCTACAACAAGCTTTATGTGTGCAGCAACAAGCTCATCACATTTGGCATTATTTCACCAATAGAGGCTGAAAGGAGAAACAAAGATACTTCCCATAGAAAGCTAGCATCCACTTAACGCCACTCACAAATATTTTGACTATCTAGTTGTATTGCTTGGATGTCACTTTGAGCCAATCAATCTAGCTTAGGAACGATAGTGACAGTACAATTTGTCAAGGCATGAGCCCAAATGGCCTTAGAATGAATTTAGTAACTACTAACTCAGCGGCAGCATTGTGGATCCTTATCGCCAATAATGGGAATGATCTCTAGCCCCCGAGCAACAAATTCAGGGAAGTTCCTTGACTCTTTCTTAAAAGCATGAATAGCTTTCTATTGAATCATGGTATCCCTTTTTGCTTAATCGGAGAGTAATTCCTCCCATTTCACATGTTTGGGACTATGTATGGATTTGACTACTTGACTGCCTTCAATAATTTCAGTGGTTGATTTACTTGCTGATCTTTCATCACTAATGAAAATTATCTTTGCAAAATTTATAGTGGATGAAAGTACTTCAATCTTGTCTTTTGACCTTGCTTTTGGCAGTCCTATGGCGGATTTTTCAAAATAAATACTTTATTGAACAAATTGATTCTGGGTGATTAGTAGGAGGCTAATTTAGTTAACCCCCGGTATCTTTCATGAAGACCTAGATTCATCTATTAACCATATATGTGTGGTATACAATTTACTTACTCCTTGAAATGATATTTTACCAAGCCATTGAGGGCTACTATGTTATACAAAATTCTTATGACAGTCATGACTCGTTTAGCAAAGCTATTTCTTAGCCATTATGCAAGGCATGGCCTTATGTTGCCTCTTGGAATTATATGGATCAGACATGATTTACTTTAAATGTTCATCAAACTTAATGCATACTGGTAGCTAAAATGGCTTATAATCATCGCTATCTAGCTTGCCAAGGTGATGGTGATCCCATCTTCGATGAGACATAGCAAACACAAAGGAGCTCCTTGCAAACCTCTGGGCCCATTGTAATCTCAGGTTACAAGCCACAGAAGCTTCACTTTTTCTCTCTAGTCTATGACATGGAAGCTATCATCCCTACAGACCTCCATAAGCTAGCTATAAAGCTAGCAAGGATTTCAGGAACATCTGGGGGGGCTACCAATGGTGCTATTCTTTCTTGAAGACTTCAAATGATAGCACTTACTTCATTGGTATTCTCAAAAGCCATACAACATGCCATTGGATTGATCAGATGGGAACCCTTACTTGGTAGGGATCTATATGCTTATGCATGGTGCCATCTAGCATGATATCAAAAGGATCACCTTAAGCTTAAAAGAAAAGGGGGTGCATATTTCTTAGGCGCCACAATTTGCCAATGCAAACATGGGCGATATAAGCCAAGGCAAACTAGTCTCACTTTCGATGAAGTCAAAGACTTTGTAAAGGCTTCGCCCTCAAGAACAGAGCTCAGGGATGTATTCTCGTTGCCATCTTACTTAATCATCTCACTATTCTATTAAGAAATAGTGCCCATTCATGTGAATGTTTAAACATATATTTAAGTAGCTCGTATTGGTTGAATGGCATGTCCTTATGATTAGACAGATTTGAAAATATAGTGATGTTTACCAAGTGCTTGAGCACCAAATATTTGAGCTAGCGTTCACATTTAAAAGCTTTAGCCAATATATGGCACATACATGCTCTTTAAGAACAATTCTTTGATCTTTTCAAGTACTTCACACCAACATTCACTAGACCATGCGTTGTTACATGCTTTCACTGGTCTCTTGGATGAATTTGGCTATAGTAATTATAAATTTATATACACCGTTATTGCTTCACCTTATTTGCCTTGACACTTGGTTTGTTATTTAATGACTTCCTTTATGATCGCACAGGAAAGAAAAGTGAAAGGCAATATACTGCTTGCACAATAAGCTTACATGAATTCACGTGCATTCATTGGAAGAGTTCTGTGGTGATTGTTTGCCAACACCTTCGATGATATATTCTAGCTTTCCCTTAGCATATTTATTTATCTTTGATAACCATGCGGTCTACTGACAGCTTACTTGCCTTCTAATTGGTTTTATACAAAATCAAAGTGGAAAGCTACACATGATGCCAATTTGGAACCAACATTATTGTTCCACTCAATGTTGCTTGGGATTGCATATGCTTCTAGACCTTTGATCTACAGCAGACTCTCATCGCTTAAACCAAGTCTTGAAGTACAAAGAGACGGCGACATCAAAAGAGTCGGGAACTTACCCTAAACAATGGAAGACGAGCAAAAGTTTGGAAGCGACGAATGGGCTAGAGCTCAAAAAAAAAAATATATATATATATATATATATAAATAATAATAAATAAATAAATAAAAATGCGTGAGAGGCAAAGCGATGCCTCAAAAAATGAGTGCACCCACTCGGAATGGGCCACGTGTCCCCTTGCATTTAATACCCTCAACTACCCCATCAATCAAAGCGTAACTCCCGAGGAAAGAGACAACGGCTGCAAGAATCTGTCACCCCATGAGTCCATTCAGGGTGAAGCTGACGGACACATGTGATGAGGGGGCAACTGATAAGGGTATTTTTAGACCTACAAAGCTGACGACACGAAGCATAAGAATAAAGGGGGACACACGGTACTCACATGGCTCCCACGTGGCTGAAAGTGCTCATCAAGAATCTTGATATGGAAAAGCCTTGCACCCTACGTCCAACCCTAATTGAGGGTCATCTACAAGGAAGTCATCCCGAAAAATCCAGAAATTTGATGGAGAGTTCTCCCCATAAGGAAATGCCTTCCTCCTCAAGAAATTAAGATCAAATCTACACCACTATATAACCCCCAAAACCCTCTCTCACAAAGGTACGCACAATTTCTCTAAACCCTCTCTCACGACGGCTGCAAGAATCTGTCACCCCATGAGTCCATTCAGGGTGAAGCTGACGGACACATGTGCTGAGGGGGCAACTGATAAGGGTATTTTTAGACCTACAAAGCTGACGACACGAAGCATAAGAATAAAGGGGGACACACGGTACTCACATGGCTCCCACGTGGCTGAAAGTGCTCATCAAGAATCTTGATATGGAAAAGCCTTGCACCCTACGTCCAACCATAATTGAGGGTCATCTACAAGGAAGTCATCCCGAAAAATCCAGAAATTTGATGGAGAGTTCTCCCCATAAGGAAATGCCTTCCTCCTCAAGAAATTAAGATCAAATCTACACCACTATATAACCCCCAAAACCCTCTCTCACAAAGGTACGCACAATTTCTCTAAAGCTTATACTCTCTAGCATTGTTAGAGCTCTCTTCTAACTTAACCTTCGAAGAGTCTTTAGCCGGTACCCCACTAGTCCTTTGATTGGTTCTTCTCTTTTGTTCTTCAAGTGTACCCATTGACACGTATGTAAACGATCAACTCATTGACGATTTTTGTGCATCATCAATTTCTTTTATGCATTCTTAAAACTTAAAATCACAAAATAAAAAAAAAATAAAAATAAAATCTAAAAATTTTAGTCAAGAGTTTATTATCCACTTATTGCTCATGCTTGGCTTGGTATCTTTATACAAATGACATAATGCATTGTCAAACTATAGCTTGCTATGCATGCATTGTTTGTCTTGTGTGAGTGATTCTTAAACTTCTATAATTGTGTGTGATCAAAATCTTCATAACTTTATTGTTACTTGAATTGATTGACTTTGCCACATCGTATATTTTTATCTCACGTCTATATTCTGTGATGTAATCATTGAATTACAAAAAGTCGGAGCCATATCTATATTTATATGGACAAAACTTAGGTACAATACTTTAGATGCTGTTTCTTAGATTCCCTTCTTAAGATTTAGTCATATGGCGACTCAACTTAAAAATACACTAGGTTTCCGTGAGAAAAAATCCACATGGCAAAATCTTAAAAAGAGAACCTAAGGAACAGCACCTAAGTACTGTATCTAAGTCTTACTCTATTTATATATACCTAAAAGTTGGATTATAGTATTTATTTTTGCTGATTTTCTATTGAGCCACATCATCCACTTATTTATTACATTTTCTCTCTTCTTTTTAATTATTTTTCTCTTTAAGAATTTCTCACCTTACAATTACACTTCTTTCAATATTTCCCCACTTTTACATTTTTATTTTCCCACTACTCTATACCTTAACCTTACAATTCATCCATCCCTTCATCTTCCTTTTATTTTAACTTTTCTTCTTCCCATTTTTTTATTATAAAAATTTGCTATTTTCTTTTCCATTTAATCCATATTTTTGTCCACATAAAAAGGTGTGTACTCTCTCTCTCTCGCTCTCTCTCTCTCTCTCATTACTACTTGAGACTGATGAACTTTTGAGTTTTTTTATATCTCTACTATAAAATTAATGACATGTTATAATACAATTGGCTAGAACTATAGCTTATAGTAAAGTTGAACGTACTTGATTAATTAGATGGTCAAACATTAATTATCTATGAGCAATTGGTACAATTGTCTTTTTGATTGGGATAATTAGGTAATGATTTAAGCTTATTAAATCTTAAATTAATGTAATTGTGGCCTAGTAATGCTAAATGAAAGTTAATTTGGGGCCTATTAACATTAATTGTGATAATTATGGCCTATTAATGATAATGGTCCTACATCAAATACGTGTGTTTTTCGAAAATATTCAACCATTAAAAAGAGGATTTACCTGCTCTCGGAGCTCTCTAGAGTGTAGTTGTTGGCAACTAAATTACTGCAAAATGTACATTATCATCAATAGTGAAAGAGATTGGAAGCCAATGTTCAAAATTTTGATAATTGTTATGGAAATAAAAAGTCAAGATGCTGGTTATAGAATATTGGAAAAATAAATAATGTGTACAAAAAGTTTTCTAAGTGTTGTACACAAACTATTAAGTAAACAATAGCAACATACAGTTGTAAACTTTGATCGTTGACCCAAGAAGGAAAACTTCCTGACAAATAATTGTAAGACAGGTCACTGCGAGCATAGCATAAGAAGAAAGTTAGGTACATGGTCCATGTAAACAATGCCATTTTCAGTACTAAATGGGCATAAGCCAAGTGCCTTTGATGCTTTGGTATAAATTTGTGACTCAGATTTATATCAAATCCAAAACTTCTAATTTACAGTCCATTTGGAATAAAAACCGATAATAACGATAAACGAAAACTTCTAGTTTCCCCATAGTTCTATACTTTGAAACCCATACATTGATTATAGATAACATAAAATTAAGGTAATTCTAATAAGTAAACAGACCGGATTTAAATACGGTTGAAAGGCAGCTTAGTGGCAATCAAAATAACTATTTTTCTATAAAGGATAAATTATATGTTTGATCCCTGAAATTTGGTGTAAGTTTAATTTTGGTCCTTCAAATTTTAAAAATTCGGATTTGTTCTTAAATTTCCAAAGAGGGAATGATTTCGCATTTTTAACAATCAATTTAGAAGCCCTATACATTCATTCAATTAACAAACATGGAAAAAAAAAAAGACTATAAAAATTGAAAAAATAAATTTCAAGCTCAAAAATCCAAAACTGACTCTTCTTTGTGCAAGAGAAATCTTTAGTAGTAGAAATTCATAAAAAAAAATAAAAATAAAAATAAAAGAAAAAGAAAGAAGAAGAGAGGTATGTGGTCAACGCATGCAAAGTCGTACTATGACAATCATTAAGTGTAGGAAAATCAAAATTGTTTGTGAGGTCCCCAATTGCCCGAAGTTATAACTTTTGGATCCAAATAATCATTTGACGAGTTATTGGTACTGTTAGAAAGATAATTTGATAAGCTTTCCAAAAATTTGCCTAAATTGTGAAATTCCAAGGTCGAGAAGACCACCAACATGCTGCTCAAATTCTGGAGTAACTACAAATGTGTGTAGTTGCCTAGGATGGTGGCATAGAATGCTCATGCACCAACACGTAGTCAAGGCATGCTACCACCAAATTTACATCTGTCATTTGGGCAAGAGACATGAAGAGTCACCCTTTGGAATCTCTCTTGTTGATATCTTATTTTGTCTGCTTTTGTTTTACTTGAGAAATTCTATTTTTTGTATATAAAAATTGCAAAATTCCAAATTCTGACCGTGTTGATTGACTGTCAAACGTAGTTAACTACTCACCAAATTGCTAAATCTCATATTTTTATATCAAAATTGATATTTCAAAATAGTTTATAAAAGTTTAACCAAGTTCGACCACAATAAACCCAAGCTTTGACCTCAGTTGACCATAAATATTGGACCATACGATCACGATAAGTCCATATTAAAGATAATTGAATTCCCTTTTATTTGACACTTCATAGGCCTATATCAAACTTAAAACGAGCAAGATATCATGAAAACAATGAAAATGTGCTTAATATTGGGTCATTTTTTAGATAATTGTCATAAAGCTTGATTATAGTTCAATCTTGATTGAACTGTAATCTAAAGATCCTGGATTGACCCAGTAAGGAGTCTCAGAAATTCTTGTGATGAGTTTCAATTTGGTAAGTTTGGATTGATAAAATTCCCTCGAATCAAATAAGAATTTATCAAAATACGATCTTTCAAAACAAAGTTTGTGTTTCACCTTACTTTCCAGAGGATCAAACTTGCTCAATTTGAAAATTGGAGTCATAAAGTAGACATCTTTAGAAGCTATACATCATAAGCTTTCTAATGATACCTTACTTGCGCCAATAGGAGGTCAGAAAGCCCAAAAACCAATCATGCAAAAATAGGCAAAATCATGGAAACCCATAAAAATTCAGTTTTGGCATTCACTTTGCACATAAATTTTAAATTGCTCACGAAAATTGGATCCAAAACGTGGTTGCTTTCTCAAACTAGAGGTGTTTCTCTACATCCTAGAGCAAACGGCATATTAAAAGGACGCCTGGATTGAAAGAAATCGCGTCGGAAAGAATGGCAAAAATTAAGTTTAAGATATTCAACTAATTGGACCAGCCCACTTCAAAGGTGAATAACTTTTTGTATAGTCCACCAAACTAAGAAAAGATGAAACCTTCAGGAATTACGCTACACAAGCTTTTCGTTTACAACAAGAACTAGAAAAAATGGAACAGGAAGAAAGCTTGAGTCACAAAACTAAACCCTCCCAAGTAATGTGCATGCACCAAGGGGGTGTTGTATACTGTTGGATCTCCACATTAGAAACCATATCCCAAAATCAACTCCACCGTGTTGGCAAATGTTATAAGGGATTTAGCTATCAGTGCATGATCATGTTTGTTCAACCATCATTACTCGATGGACCATATCATTCCTAATCGAATGATGGGATATAGATAGTGACTAGGTTAAAAATCAATTGTGGCTACGCTAAGTTACATTGAAGCTAACTTCCTATTAGTCAAGGACGGACCTAAGATTTTAAGATAAATGGACCAGAGTACAAGTAAAAACAAAAAATAGACGTGATATGTCCACAACATTGTTACAAAACTTTCACAACAAATTATAAGTGATTAGTTCCTATTGTTTCTAATTTGAACTCACTACTTTTTTACCCACTAGTAACAGTTTATAACAACACCTGTTACTTAAAATTTGTTATGAAAATGTTAAGGAAATGTTATGGATATAAAATTTCTAAAAATAAAAATATTAACAAATAAGCATCCATATGTTTTGTGTTGATAATTTACATGAGTTTGGGCTGGACTAGAATGGGTTTGATTGATGATTTCGGAGGAAGATGGGTCAAGCACTCAAGCTATTTAGAAGAGGGGCTTAAATATAAATTTTTAATTTTTTAACTAAAAATATGCCAAATATATACCTTTTTTTTTTTTTTTGCATAAACCCAAGGGCACCTCAAGCCCCTTTGGGCCCCTCCTAAGTCTATCCCTGCTATTAGTGTGTGGATTTCAAAAAACATTTACAAAATCAAAGCTATTTTGTTTTTCCTAACAAGCTGTAAGTCTATAAAATCAATACTCATATCTTATTGTTTCAACAAATTATGAAATAAGAGGTGAATGAAAATAAAATAATGTATCAAGTACTTTTTTTTTTTTTTTGAGAAGCAATGTATCAAGTACTTACATATTGAGAAGAGACGAGCTTTTTTGTGCAGGCAAGTTGCCACTTAACTCATTATTTCCAAGAAACCTGACAATGAAAGGCAATGGTACATTGTCTAATTTTAAAAGGAGTATGTTGGAGTAGACAACATGCAATTAAGCAAATGAGGTATTTTACAAGTAAGCGAGCGAACTCAATTTGAAAAGCTTGTCCGAAATTGGTCCTCTTAAATTGTTGAAACTCAAATCCCTGAAATAAAAAAAAAATAAAAAAAATAAAAACTATTAGATGGATTGATTAAAAAAAGGTAAAGGGGATACATACCATGAAGGCTCAAAGTAAAATCACACTAAACCACATATGAGGAACGTGTATTTTCCACAAAAGTTGTCATCAGATGTTTGTGAGATATATGGAAAAAAAATAAAAATAAAAATAATTTCTCCATGTTGGGGTTGCACAACCTCATAAATTACAGAAATCCCTGATTATTCATTGCTGTCGGAACTGATTCTAACTCAACCTGACTAATTTTCAGCTAAACATTTATGATTTATCTATACATTCACCACCAATGGTCATTACTTACATACGTTGTAGATTTTGGAACTCTCCTATATTGGATGGAATTGAATCGGAAATGCTATTATTCCTTAGAACTCTGCAAAACATGTAACTAATTAGTTATACCATGATCTGGATGTCAAACAAAGTAAGAAAGGAACCAAATCTATTCGATATTAGGAACTTGAAAAGTGTAGGTGCTTGGTTGTTTTAATACATGACAGTTAGAGACTTCATATCCTTTATAAATGCCAACGAAGAACTTCCATTTGACAATCCAGATATTCTCCTACAATAACATCACACGTTAGATGTAAATTAAGGAATCCAGTACGCAAAATACAAACAAAAATAAATTGTGTACCGGTATACTACACCACCATCTCATACGAGAGGAATGCGTAATATACTGAATGTATCGAATAATTTCATAAGATTATGAACACTCACAGGTCTTCCAAGGAAGTCAAATTGGAAAGTGATGATGGTATTGGACCTTGGAAAGAGTTTCCGAGAAGAAATCTACAAAACATTTTGGAGTAGTTAATCATAAATTGTGCACAAACACTTTTTTTTCCCTGTAGAATGTACAAGTAAAATTATATGAATTAATTATGGGATTTTAATTAGTTAATAATATAGATATGTAATTTAAATTCAATTTCAAAATATGTAAAATAGTTGACTATGTGTAATTGGTATAAAATATTGGACAAAATTTAGCTACAAAATTTGTTGTAGCCTAAGAATACAACCTTACTCAGTATCTATTTATCTGAATTACATTTTTTTCTTATATCTTCCATACTTGTAAAATTTCTAAAAAATTAAAGATAAAATGTTATGCATCAATAAATTGCTTGAATTGTAAGTTTTTGTAGTTTAAAATCATTCATAAAATATAATCTTATAGATTATATAGTAAATAATATCCAATTAGCACAAAATTTGACATGTATATTAAAAGCATAAAGAACATGCAATCTAACAATTGGACATTCAAATTTTAGATGACCATAACCCTGACAACCATACCACTATTGTCCTAAAGAACTATTTGAAGATTGACCTACTTTATCTTTTGATTTTTCAGAATAGTTGTTTTCGGCAGTGTCATTCTTCTTTAGATTCTTAGTATCAACATTGTTTCTATTTCTTGCCCCCCTATTATTATTTCTCAGAAAATTTCTAGAATTCTTGGCAAGATAAGCAATGTAGATGAGTGTTCTAAAGTTCTTGGCAAAATAAACAATGTAGATGAGAGTTCATCAAATCCACAATCATCAATAGATTTTAAGGCCATTGATTTGGATTTATTAGATTTTGATAAGTCAAATTCATAGAACTGAAAAAATCCTACAAGTTCATCTACAAGGATAGAATCAACATCTTTACTTTCAATTATGATAGTCACTTTAGGTCTAAAATCCTCAATTAATGATCTAAGAATTTTCCCAACAATTTTAGGTTGATCATAAACTTCACCCAAATTAAAAGCAAAATTGAGAATATCATTCAACTTAGCATAGAATTCACCAAAAGATTCATCATCAGACATTCTAATACTTTCAAATCTAGAAGTCAACAATTGATTTTTAATGCCTTAGTGCCTTCATGCACTGTTTGTAAAATGCTTCGTGCAATGTGAGCAATCTCCACATTTGAGATCCTCATAAATTCTTCCATGGAAAAAGCATTGAATATCGCATTCATAGCCTTACTGTTAAAACTTGCTGCTTCCTTTTGGGCAGTGGTCCATTCACCAATAGCAATGGTCGGTCTTTCCCAACTGTTTTCAATACACATCCATACTCTCTCATCAATAGAATTCAAGAAGGCTTTCATCCTAACCTACCAATAAACATAGTTATTCCCATCACAGTGTAGGGGAATCACTAGAGAATAACCGTGTTCCATAACAATAGGGGTCAAAGATCAACTCTAAATTAAGAAACCTATAAACAAGAGCTAACCCACTCTGATACCACTTGTTTGTTCGTTTAGACCCCTTAAAGCAGATTGTTTAACATAATATATTAACCAAGTGATTACTTAAATTAATTATCCAAATCTAGGTTAAACAAGTATATATCATATCATGCACAAAAGCGGAAAAGTAAATTATATGATGACCTAGAAAAACAAATGAAACAAACTATTTCAAGACCTAGGAAGGATTTGGCATAACTATCCTAAAGGTAAATCCACTATAAGAAAATTAAAGTTTTTACAATCATATTTAACCCTAAATTTATTGGTACCTCATGTAGTAACTTACTAACATGACCACGTGCAAGCTCCGAATCCACGGACTCTTTCTCTCAACCATTATTGTTGCTGTAACGGACATATTGATACAGGATCCCAAGACATCTCCTCAATTCACTGCAATTACTACTTACACGAAAGCGGAAATATCATCAGTTACTACTAAAGGAGATGAGCCACAAAATGGGCCTGACACTATTGCACCAACTCTCACAACCAAATAGCATGCTACGTGGAAAAGGAAAAATAAAGCCCAAAGATCCAGACAAACCACACTTGAGGCCCAAACGAAAATATAGGGGAATTACTCTTGACGCAAGCCCAAATGGAGACAAGAAATAGAGTAGAAGATGAAACTATGTCTATCAATAAACTCTTCGCAAAACAACTAGGATCGGCGGTGACTGTTACGTAACACCACCGGGTCCAATGAGTACCATCAGTTGGAACTGTTGGGGGCTTGGGAACCCCTGCACAGTTCGTGCTCTAAAGCAAGCACTGCAAAAGGAAGCTCCCCAGTTCGTCTTCTTGATAGAGACGAAACTGTCACAGGAAGAGATGAACTACAAAAAATAGGAACTTGGGTACACGTAAGGATTGGCAGTATCTAGCATTAGTTAGAGTAGTGGTCTTGCACTTCTATGGAAACCAGAATCCAAGTTAGCAGTTCAAGGTTTCTCTTGGTGGCATATTGATGCTCATATCACATGCAATCTTACTAGAATAAAATGGAGATTGACAAGATTTTATGGACAACCAGACATAAGTAAGCGTGAGGAAACATGGTCTTTACTAAAATCACTTGGACAATCCAACCCACTCCCTTGGCTCTGTATTGGAGATTTCAATGAGATTATTAGTCAAGTCGAAACATCGGGAGGCCGTGTCCGCCCAGCCAGACAGTTCGACCAATTCCGTCAAGTCATAAACTTTTGTGGCTTCCATAATTTGGGTTTCGGTGGTTCTCCATTCACCTAGTCCAAAAGTCATAGAACAGAGGGCCGCTTGCACATTCGTCTAGATAGAGCACTTGCAAATAATGAATGGAAACAACTCTTTCAAGGGGCAGTTCTCCATCATCTTTCATCGTCAACCTCAAAGCACTTCATACTGTCTCTCTACTCCAACGAGACATGTCATCATCAACGACCATCAAAGAGAATCATTAGATTTGAAGAGATGTGGTTACGGGACCCTCACTGTGCCCTCACTGTGCAGAAGTGGTGCAAGATTCCTAGTACGAAGGACTATATAAACCTAATGGCCATTCGATTGCAAACTGTCTCGATAATTGCAGGGATAGGTTGATGGCCTAGAACAAATTTGAATTTGGACATATGGGACGCAAGATTGACAGCTTGCAAAAAAAACTACAAATGCTTGAAATGCTACCTAGTACTTTGGCAACTAATATTGAAAACTAGAAAGCACAAACGCGGCTGGGAGGATGCCGCACCGGAGTCCGACACAAGGTGCGGCGTCCGACACGGCTGCCCGCACATTGGTGCCGCGTTTGAATTTTTTTTTTTTTCACAGATTCGTGCTGACTCGGCTTGGTTCACGCCGAATCGGCTTAGATTCGCACCAATTCACGCCGAACCGAGCCAATATCGGCCAGAGACCAAAACGCCCGAAACGGCTGAAACAGGCCGAAATCTGCTTTGACTCACGCCGGAACAGCAGAAATCGGCTTTGAATGAAGCCCAAACATTCTAAATCTATCCTTCCTCAATTTTTTCTGAATATTTGTTGCTTCTTTTGTGTTTTCTTTTTTGTTTTGTGTTTCTTGCCTTCTTCTTTCTTTGTTTTGTGAATTAAGGCATAGTAATGTGTTTTTTAGAATATTTTAATAGTAAAAATATATAGAAAATATAAATAAAAATATTTTTAATAATTTTTTAATCGCCACACCCGCACCCGCATCCTACTTTTTAAAAAATTGCCGATTCTTGCACCCGCACCCACACCCGAATCCGAAAACGCACCCGTGCTTCATAGATTGAAAATAGAGAGGTATGTAGTGCATTGAACTTTTGGCTAAATGCCGAGAACACCATGTCTTCACAATGCTCTAGAAATTTTTGGCTCACAGAAGGAGACCGAAACACAAGCTTTTTCCATACAAGGCTACCAATTGCAAACAGCAAAACACCATTCATGGCCTATGTGATGCAAATGGGGAATGGCAAGAGAATGAACTACGGGTTGAACAGATCACAGCGGAGTACTTCTTTAACATGTTTCGCTCAAATGGCCCCATGGACACAACCACATTGATTGAAGCTGTTGACCTGTTGTTTCCACTAACATGAACACCTTCTTGACTCTAGAATTCAGAGTTGATGAAGTCCACAAAGCTTTAAAGCAAATGCACCCAAAAAAATCTCCAGGCCCTAATGGTATGCCCTTTCTTTTATCAGCACTTTTGGTCTTTGGTTGGTGATTGTGTTACAAATACTGTCCTTGATTTTCTTAATCATGGTATTACTCCCCCAAAGTTTAATGAAACCCATATTGTACTCATTCCAAAAATAAAGAACCCCAAAAAGATCACCCAATTTCGGCCCATAAGTTTTAGCCAATAGGTTGAAACGTTTTCTCCCAAAAAAAAAAAATCAATGAAAATCAAAGTGCTTTATATCAGACCGCCTCATAACAGATAATGTTCTAATAGCGTTTGAAACAATGAACCACATCAAACATAAAAGAATTGGTAAAGTGGGGGAAATGGCTTTAAAACTTGACATGTGCAAAGCTTTTGACCAGAATGGGTTACTTAGAAAAGACTATGTACAAAATGGGTTTCCATGATATGTGGATAAAAACTGTGATGAGATGTGTTAGTTTAGTTACTTCATAAAAATTAATGGCCAACCACATGGGCATATTATCCCTACTAGGGGCATTCGCCAATGCGAAACCCCCCCCCCCCCCTTTTTTGTTTATGTTTTGTGCAGAGGGATTATCAGCTAATAAGAAAAGCAATGGAAAGGGGCCTTTTAAACGAAGTGGCAGCATGTCAAAGAGGCCCAAAAATTTCACATCTTTTCTTTGCAGATGACAGCATTATCTTTTGCCGTGCTACCATTGAAGAATGCTCCACTCTTGCAGATATTCTAGAAACATATGAACGTTCATCAGGCCAGCAATTAAACCGTAAAAAAACTACACTATTCTTTAGCAGCAATACTCCACAATCCATCCAAGTCACCATTAAAAATCAATTTGGGGCTGAGATCATTCGACAACATGAGACTTATTTGGGCTTGCCGTCATGGTGGGTAAAGGAAAGTGTAATACCTTTCGACAATTGAAAGAGAGACTTGCCAACAAGCTTTCGGGTTGAAAGGAAAAATTATTATCCCATGCAGGTAAAGAAATTCTTGTAAAAGCAAGGGCTCAAGCAATTCCCACGTATACAATGAGCGTGTTCCTACTTCCAATTTCATTGTGTGATGAGATGGCAAGTATGGTCCGCCAATTTTGGTGGGGTCAAAATAATGGGAGGAACAAGAGGGCATGGATAAGTTGGGATAAAATCTATATACAAAAACTAAGGGTGGCTTGGGTTTTCAGGACTTGAGGGCATTCAACTTAGCTCTCTTGGCTAAACAAGGATGGCGCTTGCAAACCCACACTTCCTCCCTAGTCCATAGAGTCTTCAAAGCTAAATATTTTCCAGAGGGTGACTTCCTTACCGCCACTCTAAGCTCTTCACCTTCTTATGCTTGGAGAAGCATTATGGCTGCCCAAAAAATTGTCCAACAAGGGTACCGCTGGCAGGTTGGAAACAGAGACTCCATCTCAGTTTGGACAGACAAATGGCTGCCCACCAGCTCTACTTTTCGCATCACTTCCCACCCACCTGCCCTGCCTACTGACTCACACGTCAGTTCCTTGATTGATCAAGAAACAAGGCAATGGAGGATTGGTTTTATCAAAGAGATTTTCCCACCACATGATGCCCAAACCATCCTTAGCATACCACTAAGCCATAGACTTCCACCCAATCGCCTAGTGTGGGCGTACACTCCGAAAGGCCCCTTCTCTGGTAGTAGCGCCTACAAGGTTGCCCTCTCAATCAATGGCAACACAACTACTACCCACAGTCGTCCCTCAGATACTTAAAATACAAGATTATTTTGGAGAACTCTCTGGCGCCTACACATCCCAAACAAGATTCGATCTTTCGCATGGCGAGCATGTAAAAATGTCTAGTCAACAAAGGTCAATCTTTGTAGCAGAAAAATTATTACCGACACAACATGTGAAGTTTGCGAACTAGATGCAGAAACAAGCGGCCATGTCTTGTGGGAATGCAAAAAATCTCAGGCTGTTTGGGTCTCGTCTGGCATCCCTGTTCAGCACCATGGGATTCAGTTTGACTCATTTCTTAACCTCCTTTGGCACCTAGCGTTGGTTCAACATGTAGGGGATGAACTTCTGGGACTCGTCGTTACTATTGCTTCGTGCCTTTGGCATTAGAGAAACATAGCAAGAACAGGTGGGACACGACAGACAAGCATCGGCATCCTTCAGAAAGCAACATTTCTACTTATTGAAAAATTTCGGAGTGCTAATCACAAGTTCCAGCCACCCATTGTCCCACACACTATCACTTGGTCTCCACCGAACAGCCCCTGGTACAAGATAAACACAGATGGCACCGTCTTCAAACAAGCGCAAGCCACAGGCATTGGAGTGGTGGCTCATGACCACGAAGGGCAAGTCATTGCAGCGATGAGCAAGAAGCTATGGGTGCCACTAGCTAGGCCCACTAGAAGCAGAAGACAAAGCTATGGAGGAAGGTATTATATTTGCATGGGACATGCGGCTTTAGGAAGTAATCTTTGAATGTGACTCAGAACTTCTTTTTCATGCACTCACGGGTACAGCAGCTCCTTCTGCTACATCTCCAACGTCATCACAACATGCTTATCTAAGCTCCAGGACTTTAGAGCAGCACAATTTTCCCACGTTTGTCATCAAGGGAATAGACTAGCCCACATTCTCAATACGCCAAAAATTTAGATTCATTTGTAACTTGGATTGAGGAAAACCCAACCATTATTGAAACTGCTACAGCTCAAGATGTATACCTTTTTCAATCTTCTTAATAAAGTTGACGTATTTCTTATCAAAAAAAAAAAAAAAGGGTTCTTCCGGATGAGAATTGTTGTTCAAGCCCTCTACTTTTTTTTTCTTTTTTTTTTTTTGACACGTTTTAGTGATGCTGACTGAGCTAGACAGTTCACATTTAGCTATTATTGTTGTTACTGTTTCTAGTGTTGAAGCTGAGTATCAAATTATGGCTTATACTGCTTTTGAGATGTCGGCACAACTCGGGTATTAATGCTTCTACCCCTATGCAAATGTGTTAAGACAATCAAGCTGCTAGTTTTATTGCCAACAATTTCGTATTCTATTAACAAACCAAACTTGTTGAGATTGCTTTTTCATTTCATTCAAGGTTTATTCGTGAAGAAACTCCCTTTATTCTTGCAGATTATCAATTGGGTTATATTCTCACAAAACCATTACCTTGTGCCTCCTTTCAACTATTGTCCTTCAAGCTAGGCATGTTTGATCTGTATGCTAAAGCTTAAGGGGAATGTTAGTTACTTTTTGTTATATTTTATACTAGCATATTAAAAAGGGTATTCTTGTAATCATGGCATAAACCCTAATATAAATATGTGCTAAGGTGAAGGGATAGCCTAAATATTTTCTCAAATTTCTCTCTCCATTTCTCTCTTCCCTTCTTTTCTCACTTTTAATCCTAATATATCATGTTTCACATCTCAAATATATCAGCTAACGAATTTAAAAGCAAAAGGCATAAAGGAAATTAGAATGTAATTAGAATATTAGAATTTATTTTAAAAAAAATTTTCCTTAACAAATATATTCTATAGGGCCTTTAAATTAGTCCCAAAAAAAAAAATTTAAATCAGATTAAACCAACTTAAAAATCAGTCATCTTCTTTTTTTTTTTTTTTCGTTTTCAACTAGATTCCACATCCCTAGTTTGTGGATTCCAGGTATTTAAGGGTCTAACCGTTCATTAACAATTTTTTTATGCCATATAAGATTGTATTAAGGACTCGAGTAGCTTAGTCTAATGAGCCAAACGACGAAGCTAACAGTAACAACCCTGCTACAACAATCAAAGGGTGTAGGCCAACGGGATTACACTGATACTATGATAATTCAAGAGGTGGTATTACGATCCTATGAATAGCAAGAACCAGCTACAAATAAAATGAAAATGGAAGGTTAGATTGTTGTAGAACTTACAAATGTTCCAATTTAACCAATTTCCCAAGCTCAGATGGCAGAGAACCTGAGAATTCGTTTGTTGAAAGAGACCTACAAAATTAAGCGCTAAAACAATAAAGGAAATGTAAAACAATGATTTGATTCTATTTGGTATAAAATATTGGACAAAGTTTAGCTACAAAATTAGTTAGAGCCTAAGGCTACAACCTCACTCAGTATTTTTTTATTTGAATTACATTTTCTTCTTATATCCTCCATACTTGTAAAATTTCTAAAAAATTAAAAATTAATTGTTATGTGATCAATAAATTGCTTGAATTGTAAGTTTTTGTAGTTTAAAATCATTCATAAAATATAATCTTATAGATTATATAGTAAATAATATCCGATTGGCACAAAATTTGACATATACATTAAAAGCAAAAAGAACATGTAATCTAACAATTAAATTTTTGAAATATTCAATAATGTTAATGACATTGAATAAGGTTGTAGCCTGTAGCTACAACCAATTTTGTAGCTAAATTTTGTCCATACGTGTGTTTGTATGTATGTATATATATATATATATAGAGAGAGAGAGAGAGAGAGAGAGGGAGAGAGAGAGATGAGTACTAAATTCCTTGCATCTAGATGAATACAGAGAAGAACAGAATAGGCATACACTAGCATCTAGATGAGTACTAAATTCCTCTTTTTGTTAAACACTTCTTCAAATATATTACTACAAAGAAATGATAGTAGTGGAAGACCACTATATGGTGGGAAAAACAAGGCCAGCAAAATGCCATATAGATAAGTTACAAATTTTGAATGAGGGGTAACTTTCAATTCTTTTAAATCAGTAAGATTTCCAAGTTCCTTCGGAAGCGTCCCTGATAATGCATTAAATCCTAAATACCTAATTTATTATAAATAAATAAAAAAGGAAAAGAATAACTAATATTAGATGTACACTTGTTTGTTTGGTTTTTTGTTTTCTCTTTTGAGATATATGTGCACCAAGTTCTGAGTTTCAAATCAAAATTCAGATGGGCTTACAGGTATTGCATGCGAGTTAGATTGCCAATGGACGCAGATAGGCTACCTGTCAAGTAATTATAGGCCAAATTCCTGTAAGAAATGTTGGAAGCTAAGCACAATTAGTAGACTATGAGGAAAATGAGCCATCCTGGAAAATTAATGCACAACATCTAGTATGAATTTCAATTTTTTGACATAATGCACTACAGTTTCAAGGTTTAAGTTCAGTCCTAGCTTACATGAAAAAGAAGGCAATCAAATCAATATTAATGAAAAACGCAAGTAAATAAAGATATAAAGAAGAAATTATACAGTCTAAAGAGGAAAGTCAAAGTCCACAGTTCTTCAGGGATTACACCAAAAACATCCAAGCCAGAAACCCTCCTGTAATAATAATAAATTAATAATCAACATCAACCATGATGAGAAAGATTCATATATATAATGATTTGCAAGGATTTTATTATTTTCTTTGCGCTAAATGGCATCTCAACTAGTGCTTGTATTCTTCAACGGCATAAAATTCAATGTTCATTGTAAAAAAAATCGTGTTCAAGTAAAATGCGGTAGAGGGAGACAATTAGCATAGGAGAAGATTTAAATTAACCATTTTAATTTAAAAGATATGAACTTAACTCTTCATTTTATTTTCAATTTCTTTCCCTATTTCAACTCTAGGAGTACAGTCCGCTTTTTTATATTGCCATGAGAACCATTGAAAATTTTAATCTTTATTATTTTTGGTAATAATAAAAGTGAGTATGAACATGAGATTTTGTTTAAGAGGATATTATGACCAGGTTACTTTATGATAGCTCCATGACCTCTCCTTCATGATTCTATAACCAAAATTTCATGCAACAATTCAATAAGGCACATTTGGTACACCAAGTAGTAGACATGAATTATAATCTTTATTATTGGAATAAAAATTATTGTAATAGAATAACTATTCATATCCATAACTTTAGATGTAAAATTAGTTGTAACAAGATTTATTACTGCATACCAAAGTTTAAAGCACACACATCGGTCATGATTGTATTCTCTGTCTTTCACTGTGCATTTGGCAAGTGTAAAAAAATAATAATAACAAAAATAAAAATAAAAAACCAGTCTTTTCATTAGTGTGAGTTTAACCCTTTTTTTAAGTATAAAAATTGTATTTCTAAGAAAAAATGGAATGAGGATATAAGGAAGAGACGTACAATTGGGTGATGTGGCAAGTAGAATTATTATTAAATGAACAGTCGCATTTGATGAAGGGGTTGTAGTTTTGGTAAACGAAGGCGGTTGAGTCAATGGCTGCTCCACTGCATGGTTCCCCACTTATGTTCCATTGATCTAGTTGTGCTGAGATCCCCCATTTTTGAAATACTGAATTTAAAGCTCTCACTGCAATCAAATTTACAATTAATGATCATGCTGATGAGATTGGGAACAAAGCCACCATCCCATAAATTTAAAATCTTATAATAATTATAACTTTTTTTTATTTTTTTCTTTTTTTAGAGTTTGAATGGCATATATAGAAGTTTTTTTGGATGAGAAGAAAATTTTTATTGAAAGATGGAAAAACTATGCAGAGAAGGGACTGATATCATCCTCCCTTAGGACATCATCAAAACTAGGAGGGCAACAGCCAATATCAAAGACCAACAAAAGAGTTTTGCAAAGACCACTTTGCATTAGAACATGTGGATCTTCATTGGTATCCACTCTTTTAGGGCAGGCAAATACCAACTCGCTTCTCCAGTCCCTTGCTTCAACTGCAATGATAGAGCTAGAAGGACACACTAGTATGAAGCATCAACATTAAATTTGAGTTCATTTTTACCAGTTTTAGTCCAATGACTCTTCTTGTAGTGGTTGACCTTTTTGGCAACGGGCACTCGTTTTTCTATGATCCACAACCAACCTCCAACGTAGTTATTAATTAGACCAAAATACTCTTTTTTTTTTTGGTTAAGTTTATGGTTGTAACCTTGGGAGCTAAACATGATGAAAGAGGATGTATAAAGACTAAAGAAATTTTCAATACAAGTTTCAGAAATATATGTCATTCCTTTTAGTATATTTTAAAATTTAAGTAATAATAATCCGCGAGAGAGAGAGAGATGCACACCTTCAGCAGGATCTGTACGAGGTTGGGTTTTATTCTGACTTTGAGATTGAACTACATCCACCAGTTGGCCGAAGATGCAAGCAGCACAAAAAGCTAAAGCTAGAAGTGGTGGTGATCCCACCATGTCTTAACCTTTCTCTAGTTAGAGATTGATTTAAGAAAATTGATGAGTACTGAGATTACAGAGAGAGCTAGAGAAAGATTCAAGATTCTCCGTAATTTGCAGAGCCATTAAACCTGATCAAATGCATTTCCTCTATATATATATATATATATATATATATACACCGTAAAAGACTCGCTTTTTCTCACTGTGTTGCTTTCTCGGAGAAAAAAAAAGTCCACTTAGAAATCAAGTTTAGGACACGAGTTCCTTGTGATAAGACTATTTGCCTGTGTTTAAACAATGAGAAAAAAAAAATTTAGATAAGTCAACCAACCTCCCATCCCACGTGACCCGGACAAAAGAAAGAATGACCTTGACAAAAGAAAGAAAAAAGAGAAACCCGCGCTTGGAAGAATAAGAAACAAAACCGAAAGCCAGTGAGAAAACTATTTGCCCATGTTTAAACAACGAGAAAAAAAAAAATTGGTAAGTCAACAATTGTGGTCTTCCATCCCACGTGACCCTGACAAAAGAAAGAAAAAAAAGATAAACCCACACCTAAAAGAATAAGAAATAAACTGAAAAGCCAATGAGAAAAAAAAAATTAGATAAGTCAATAATTGTGGCTGTGTGAGTGCTGTGTTTCTTACATGATACTTGATTGTACTCCACTCGAGTAACACGTTACAATGAACTTGAATTCCACGTAATCGAGTTCCGTATGATATTTTTTATGGAACTCGATTTTCTTAAACTTGAATTCTATATATATCAAACTCGAGTTTTAAAAAAGTGATAAATTACTAGATAGTTTCCAAATAGTGATAGAATACTAAGAATTTCGAAAAATAGTGGTATTGGGCTATTTTTGCCTTGCTTTCTCTCTTTTTTGCTGTGATGATTTCTCTTCTGTTTGAACTTAATTGAAGTCTTTCTCTGTTGGGTAAAGATGTAAAGTAGTATATGCTTTGTGAAAAACGCTAGCCAGTATCACCACAGACCGCATAATTGATGTATTTATTAATTATTATAATTAGTTTTTATCTTTGTTGATATTATACTAGTGTATTACAGACTTTACAATACCAGAGACAGACCCACATTAAGGCAGAGGGGGGCATAGCCCCCACCATCCTCCCCCCATTTTGGAAAAATTATAGCACTGTGTACTTTTTAAGAAGTCATCTTTTGTAATAATGATCTTGAATTTGAAAAAAGAGATGGTCAAATAAGGACAAATGAGATAAATAAAAAATAAAAAAATTTGAAAAATTGAAAACTGCAATTAAAAAGTGAAACTTATGGAAACTATGGATCATATGGATCAAATGTGTGCAGTGGTTAGTAATAAATGTTATTAATTGATAACATTTGTTTGTTGGTTTATTTTATGAATTATTAACTATTTTTAGAAAATAATTTATTAACATTAATATTGTTGTAGCTTGTGGGGTATGTTTGTTTGGTTTATTTTTGGGACTAAATTTTGAAACTATAGAGCTATATAATATGGAAATAATGAAACTTTTTATTTGAATGGTTGATGATGGGAAAATTATCTATAATATTTGATTTTTTAAAGAGAAAAAATTACAAATAATTTGAAGCTAAGCATTGCCTCTAGTGTTGATGTCCCAATTCATGAAAATTTTCAAACAAAATTCTAAAAAATTACCACCGATTAAATCAGTATCAATCTAAATTGTGAAAATATGAGATTATAATGTTAATAAATGGGATGAAATTCAACAAAGCTTGAGTAGATGTTAGTTTTGATTTTCATAAACTTTTTTGTGCTTATACTTTGGTCCATCCCAACTTCTAATCTTGGTTTCATCCCTGAGTACCACCACTGCTATTACAGTACTACAACTTTAAGCTTTCTAAGCTCTCATGTTTTAATAATATTTTAATGTTAGATTTAAAATTGAAAGCAGTTTTTTTTATACGAAAAAATTGATAGCGGTAGTTTACTAGTTGGTTACTACAACAGTGGTGTTAATTTATACTCGTTATATCATCTACTATAATATTGTTATATACTTATTTGTTTGTTTATTTATTAAGTTTGCTTAAGATTTAATATTTTCTATTTGTCTTATGAAAATTATGATATGAAAAATATATTTGAAAGATAAATCTCATATTTATTTGGAGACTATTTTAGTTAATTTTTCTATTTTTACTAATTTAATGTGTTTAAAATAATTATTAAATTAATTATAATGTCATCACAGTTCAGCCTAAAAAACCTTTAATATTTTTCTTTTACGGTTTAATAAACGGTTCGGATCTGAAAACCATGATCTTGATAATTAGATATAGCCTCTAACGATTTTTGATCCTCAATTCAATCCTACAATCTAATCCACATGATTCTCTCTCTCTCATCCTATGTAAAATTTTGATTTTGATAACGGTGGTGTGAACTAATGGTGGACTAAACCAAAGTTTGGCCCTTAGATTTAAAATAGTGGATTGCGGTAAATGAAGATGGGCTACCTTTGAAAATTTGTACTGGAATACAATTACGTTGCATTTGCTTTCTCCAACTATTGGTGTTGATTTTGCTTTTTAGTCCAGTTAGAGATACTTCACAACATGTTTAAACCATGATAGAAGCAACATCATTTTTATAAGCTTTATCATTTAATATCATTTTTATTATTTACTAATTACAACAATCGATATTAATAGTTTGAAAAAATATTGTAAGCCTAGACTAAGTTTTGGAGGATTAGGTGAAGGCACGTCCGCGTACACAAAGTATTTGAGTGTCTAGGTATACTATATTTTTGTTAACTTACAATAAATAATCAAATAAAATTTTTAGAAAAAATTATTAAAATGCACATGAATCCCTTTAAACTTCTTCCAAGTGACAATTAATGCTTATTACATTGCAATATCTAGGAAGTTACTGTGTGAAACCTTGAAAGAAATCATTGAACTTACTGAGAACCAAACCTGGTCAAACATTTCACGTTTGAACTTTCCAAGCAAAATGGTAGACAATAGGTTTATAATCACAAAAATTTTCACAAAAAATATTTTAAAATGTTGAAACAACCAGTTGTCAAAATAAATAATAGAATAATATCAATAATAATAATCTGATAACCAATAATAATGGAATAAATTTTACCCAGAACATCATCAAATGATATAAAATAAATAAGAAAAAAAAGGTATAGAACAGTTCATAATAAAAAAGATCAGGACTTCTTTCCCAAACAAAATAAATAAAATAAAATGATAGAGAAAAAATACATTGACCCGTTACAAATTAATTAATCACCCAAGTTAATTAATTAGGTTCAATTACACGCAATAACGTGGTAGCACAAACAAATCACCAACCAAACTAAATGCAGCGGAAATTAAATTTGACCCGATGATTTGTTTATAAATGGAAAAAACCACCAAGGCAAAAACCACACCGGATGATTTTAAAGTCACTGCTCCTAAGAATTCGCTAATCAATAATCAAGTGAATACAAGCAAAAAGAATCTTACCAACTACCCTTGGTCTATCCTAAATTACTAACCTACAGTTGAATCTTCACTCCAATACCCAATTGGACTTGATCTTATAGTGGCACTCTTTCCATTTAATGTACGAATCCCAGTACGTAACTAACTCCAACAATTTGAAGAATGTTGTTGGCTGCAAAATTCTTCACTTCATGCATAATGAAGATCAAAAAGTTCCTTGATTACAAAACCCTTTGGCGTAAAAATGCAATAGCTTGTTTCAAAGAGAATAAAACACTAGGTCACTCAATGCATGTATAATGGCCTTTAAGATAAGCCATATATATGTCTAGGGTTGTGAGAAAAGAAACCCAACACATACACATCAGCTTAGGCCGAAAATCAGATCTGGAAATTCGGATTCCATAAGTCTCGACAGAAACAGCTTGTGTCGAGCTTCAACATTAAATCTCAATAGAAAGGATTCTGTCGAGCTTTAGTGAACAGCTCTTTCTTCACCTGTTTCTTTGTCAGATCTTCATAACTTTAACACTTGAACTCTTATTTCTTGAAGTACTAAACTCATCATAGATCTACTTAATTACAAGTAAAGTATATTTTGTCAAAAAATTAGTCAATTACATAAAATATGTCATTAACATAAAAAAAAAAAAAAAAAAAAAAAAAAAAAAAAAAAACCTAACTTGGGGAAGCAGGGAATAATGGAGTCAAGTGGGCCATATAACCATAAGTGGGGCTAGCCTAGAAAGATCAATTAGCTACATCATTTTTTGACTAAGGTTGTCTTTGGCATTAGTTTAAAAAATCATTTTTGTTTTACTATTTAGCTTATTTTTACTACTATTCATAGGTCTCATTACACTTTTAGTACTATTTATGAGTTCCACTGTATTATTTCAGCTACCTTTTAACTTTATCTACAATACTTTCTGTACGTTTTTAGACCCCTTAAAACACAACCAATTTAACTTAGTTATTTAGCCAAGTGATTAACTTAGGTAAATTATGAAGTCTAGGTTAACACAATATATCATATCATTACAAAGTGCGGAAAATAAAGAACGCAACAATATGATAACTCAGGAAAACCAAACGGGTAAAAAACCTGAGGAGGATTTAACCTAGCTATCCTCAAGCTAAAACGAATCTACTATGAAAGAATTGAAGTTTATACAATAACGACTTAGACCACTAACATCCTATTGCTACCTCGAGTAGGAAACTTACTACCATGACCACATGACAGCTCCGAGTTTACGGACTACTTCTTTCTTAGATTCCCAACAAGCACAAGCACTTCCGCTTGTATATTTTTAAGCTCTTGAAACAGCAACTGAATTCGATCACCCAGCTCTTGACATCAATCTTGAGATTGGAAATCCTAAGTGTATGTGAAGACAAACACCTCTAGATCTTATAAAAGATTCACACACACAGCATAAAGAGCAACCCTAAAATATGGTTAGGGTTTTCCCTTTTATACTTAACGCAAAATATAAAACTCTACACATCAAACGGGCTTGGACTGAGTTGGAAAATTCTGTAGAAAAACAATCTATACGATTTTTAATCGATCGAGTCAGGCAGAATTACACAGTAAATCCTACAGTACACTCGATTCCAACTTTACACTAAAACATACTTTGAGCAAGTCTAAAACAAGGCTAAACGTTTTGATCATGGTTTGCCAACATTATAAAATGAAGTTCTAATACATTTAAACTTAAGTCTCAGAACCTAACACTTTCAACGAAAAAAATTTAGTTTCAATTAAATAAACTGTTCCCAAACGGACTTTAACTCTCATTTAAATATGAAAGATCTTTTATGTGGGGCCCCAAACTTTAATCTCCACTCGATTTTCTTTTAATCTTTTTAACGACAGCTCATACAACTTTGCACTCTTTCTTGTCTCAAATATCAACAAACTAAATACTAAAACAATGAATTGGAGGAATATATATATATATATATATATGTGTGTGTAGTAAAAAAAAATTATGAAAATGAAGAATATTGAACATATAATCTGAAAAATATTCATTGTTGAAATTAAGTTTTCGTACCAAAACTTGCTTCTTCTTCTTTTTTAAGAATCAAAAAATAAAGAGAATTACATTTTTTTAAGGTCAAATTGAAGTTTGACCGAGGTAAAACCGTGATGATATTATAATTAATTTAGTAATTAATTAAAATACAAATTAAAGTATATTAAATTAACTAATTAAAATACAAATAAAAGCATGTTAAATTTGTAAATATTAGCAAAATTGACTAAAAATATCTACAAAAATTGAAACAGACTTTCAAATAAATTTTCATGGTATTATAAGATTAATAGAAAATAATAGAACACAAATAAGCATGAAAAAAAAATTTGTATAATTATCCTTCAAGTAGAAATCATCTTGATTAAATAATAAGAAATCTCTTTTAATTATGTAAGGACAGAATTTGTAAGACGGGCCTATAAGTGAGAGAGACTTTGGCCCAAGACCTAAACAGTATTCTCGCAATGAATTTGTAGAGAGTGGGCTAAGTAAACTTGATTGAAAGCGAGTTTGTAGATGGCCCAAGTATAGTTATCATCAGATTAACAAAAACGAAGTGCTGAAGTGGCATAGGGTTCTTCTCGGCTTGGTCCGAGGAGTGAGTTTTAGCAATTGTCTGAGTACTTATATCTCTCTCTCTCTTTCTCTCTTGTTTCGGTTCCTCCTCTTTTTCTCCAGATTCCTCCCTTTCTTTCTTGGTTTCCTGCTCTATTTATAGGCCAGTTTGCCTCACGTGCCAGCTAGGTGATTGTCCCTTAATACTTGTCCCATCAACTTTCCCTTGAAGTCCTTATACAGCAACTGTAAAGGATGAGAATCACTGTTCTAATGTTTTTTCCCATTAATGTGGCCATAGAATTAGCTGCTGGATAATAAAAGCGGTGGTAGCAGCTTTTTACATAATATCTCATTGCCACCACTTATCCCCATTGCCCTATATATATCAGGGGAATCCCCGAAAATATTAGGCGATGTTGGGGCATTCATCCTGATCGTCCCTTTGATCATCTGAGCAGGTAGCTCTCCTCGGACCACCCCTTTTCGGCTTCGTATAAGTCATACTTCAGTGAAGGGTTAGGCCAGGTACCTTACTTATGACTTATTATCCTCGGACGGGTCGGTCTCATCGGACAGGCCCATGACCCATCATCTGGAACTGGGCCTTTGACCCCTACAAATTATTTTGGTAAATTCCCATTTAAATGAATTATTCTTAAATTACAAGTAAATTTAGCAAAGAAAACAAATTTAGTAATATTTAATAAATTGAGAAAGAGATGATATAATAAGAAGAAAAATAATAAATCATGTAAGTATAAAATAAATAGAATAATAGATCATAATTAAGCACAAGGAGTCCAAGTGGTGTGTTGGTTGCAATGCTAGTCTTGGTTCTTATTTGGGGGCGAGATCTCAATTTGAAAACCATGGATCAAGGTAATCAGTTTTAGAGTAGCTAATGCTAGTGCTCCTATAAACTTACTGATTTGGTTTTTATTATGGTTGATTGGATTGTAAATGTATGATGTTCCAAGTGGACTTCATTGGAACGTCTAAGAGTGACCTAAAAGAAAATGTAGGTGTTAATTACAAGTTGTAAGTTATAAGTAATTGATTAAATCTTCAATTATCAATTTGCATAATTTTATTTATTAGTTATGGTTCGTTTGGATCGAGGGGGAGGGAGGAGGAGTGAAATAGAGTAAAGTAGAGTAAAATTGACTCAAAATTAGTCTATTTTCAGCTAACTATACTCTACTCCCCCTTCATTTTCTCTCAATTTAAATGGACCCTTATATAAAACCTTACAAAGTAATGTCAATCTTAAATTTCATCTTTATATATGTGTGTGTGTGTGTGTGTGTATTTCTTGTGGAAGGGAATAATTGGAACTATGGAAGAAATGTGTAAAGTTTTCCTCACCAACAAAAGGGGTTTTTTTTTGTCCAATAAGCTAATTTCGCAAACATATTAAATACGTGACTAAAATTGAAACATATTAGTTATATAGCTATATTTGAAACTTGAGTCTCTAAAACTCAAATTTTACTATAAACTAAAATTTCAAGGTTTTCTTTAAAGAACTCGAGTCTCGGACTAATGGGCCATATAATTAATATCCTTTTGTTGTCTTTGATAATATCTTTTTTTTTTCTGAACTTTAATAATATCCTTGGTTACCCAAAAAAGAAATAATAATAATAATTTAACCCAAAAAAAAAAAAGAGAAACAACAAGAGCGTAGCGAAGGTTTTGCATTAGGAACATCATGGAGGACGACAAAGAAGTATGGTAGTACTATACGAAAAAAAAGAAGTATATGAGTATTTTACCAAATAAACAAATAAAATGATTAGGGACTTTATAACAGAGGATCCAATTGAAAATAAAATTTGAAATTTTTTTACTAAAAATATTGTAAATAATAAAAGTGAAAGTTAGTTGAAATAGTATCGTGGATCTCTTGAATAGTACTAAAAAGTACAATGAAACTCATAAATAGTAACAAAAATAAATTAGTAAAATAATTAGGCAAAAATAATCTTGTCAAACAGACTGGGTCTGTTTGGATTCGCTTATTTTCCTGAAATTGAAATCGTTTTGTTGAAAGTACTATAAATAAAAGTAAATATTAGTTGAAATAATACAGCGAGACCTATGAATAATATCGAAAAATGTAATAAGACCAATAAATAATAGAAAAAATAAATTAAATAATAAAATAAATTGACAAAAATAAATTTAGACAAAAATAATTTTGAATAGTGCATCTACCATGTTTTGTTTTTTTGTTTTTAGCTAAATGTCTTTTATACTGTTCATAAGACGTAAACAATATATTTAAGCATGTAAACAATATAACGTGCATAATCAGTAACTTTTTTATTTGTTTTAGTTTTCCATTTTCAGTAAAAACAAATTATATTTAAACGGACCCTTAGATTGTGGGGACTGATGATCGATGTAACGCGTGAATTTCACTTATTAGAGTGGGTCCTATCAAAAGTGGAGAAGAGTAGAGTGTGAACTCTGAGCACACCGCACGGACTTCAATCAGTGTGAACCCTTAAAAGAAGAGAGCGTGAATTGTGGGAACTGATGATTGATGAATGTAACACGTGAATTTCGATGATTAGAATGGGCCCTCTCAAGAGTGGAGACCGGAGAAGAGAAGAGAAGAGTTTGAATTTTGAACATACTGCACGGACTCCATCAATCGGTGTGAACTTTTTTTTTTTTTTTTTTTTTTGGTGGGACGATCAGTGTGAACCTTTAGAGCACTTGCAGTAGTGGAGCTAAAAAGCAATATAGCTATTTTAGCTCCACAAAAATGCAAAAAATGGCCACACAGCAGTGACTGTAAAGCTAAATTTTTTTAGCTCCAGCCTCCCCCCTGAATGTATATTTAGAGTCGTACGGTAGTGTAGGTAAAACTAAAAAACTAATATTTTAATCTTACTTTTATTAAAATAATATTTTTTTATTCTTTTTCTCTTTACACGGCAGGTCTCCTTCAGCACAAAATCTTCTCTCATTCTCACCCTCTCTTCAGATCAAAATCTTCTCTCATTCTCACAAAACTCTTCTCTCATTCTCACCCTCTCAACGCCGCCGGTCCGAGTCAAAGCTGAACGCCGCCGGTCCGAGTCAAAGCTGAACGCCGCCGGTCCGAGTCGAAGCTCAACGCCGCCAGCCTAGTCGAAGCTCAACGTCGCCGTTGAAGCCGAAGCTCGATCCGATCCACGCCCACGCCGCCGTTGAAGCCGAAGCTCGATCCGATCCACGCCGCCGTTGAAGCCGATCCGATCCATGCCTCCAGCCCACCCAACCCGACTCGCCTCTCTGATGCTCTGACCCACCAACTCCGCCTCTTCTCTCTCAAAATCTGACCCACCAACTCTGCTTCTTCTTTCTTAAATCTGACCCACCAAGTCCGAAGCTATTCTTGCTGATCAGGTGAGTTTTCTCTGATTGCAGGAATTTTTGTTTTTGTTTTTGTTTTTAAATGTTAGTTTGGGAATTTTGTGTGTGCAGGGAAGGCTAAATTTTTTTTTGTTTCTGTTTTTGCTTTTTGCTGATTTTTAGTTTGTTGAAGAGTCGACGGCGGCGGCGGCGGCAGTGGCGGCGGCGACGGCGGTGGCGGCTGTGGCAGTGGCGGCGGCTGCAGTAACGGTGGCGGTTGCAACAAGTTGTTTATTGTAATGGAGATATTATTTTATTACAGTGAATATATTATTTTATTGTGATGTTTATATTATTTTATTGTGTTAAAAGCTATAATAGATCTACTGCTGCAGCATGTGTGTAGGTAAAATAGATAAAGTAACTTTTAGTGGAGCTAAAAAGTTAAATTTTTAACTCCACTACTGTGGATGCTCTTAACAGAAGAGAAGATGATATGATATGACTAGTCAGTGTGTACTGTTAATTTGGATTGAGATGATACGATTACGTATTGCACATGCAATTGGTATAAAAAATAATAAAAATTAAAAAAAAAAAAAGACCGTAAGAGGGTGAGGGTGTAATTGCCAATAAGTAATTGCACTGATCTCAATCCTGTTAATTTACTAATTTAGTGCGCATGGACTTCAATGATCTGTGAAAAGTGTGTGCCTGTACTTCATTAATTCAGAGAAAAGACTATTCAATGTGAACTGTGACTTTAGTGCATGGGACTTCATCGATTAGAGAGCGAGTCCTCAAAACGAATAAAAAATGGGTGGACTCATCGAGTAATACCATTACCAAGTGTAGGACTTTGCTAGAGTTATTACTTGAATAGCTTTCCAAGTAAAGCAATTTAAAAACTCTTATTATCAAAAGTATTAGAGTATTTGTATTGGCATGCTAAGAGCATTCATAATAAATGTCTTAAATATGCCAAATATTAAATATTTAGCACATTAAATACTAAATAACTTCTTTTACAAGATATTTTAAATTTTATAATTTTTATCATATATAAATAGTACCGTTCCATTTTGAAACAGTACGAACAAGAATGCTAAAAAAAAAATTATTCATTTTTCTCATCCTTTTTAACTTTTTCACTTCTCTGTTTTTCTTTTTTCTTTCTCCGCCATTCGATCTCTGTCCCTCTCTTTTTCTTTCTCCATAAGCTTCACTTCTATTTTTTTTTTTTTTTTCCTTGTTTCTTTTTTCTATCACTTTCTCCGCGCCTCTTTGTCTCTTTTCTTTTTTTTTTGGTCATTCTCTCTCTCTCTTCTTTTTTCTTCGCTGTTGTTGCTGTGTTTGATGCCGCTGTTGTGCGTTGTTGCCGCTGTTATTGTTGTATTTGATGATAATGATGGTAGGAAAAGTTAATATATTATTTTAATGTGTTGTAAATATTATTTTAATATATAGAATTAAAGAATAGAACCTTTTATAAATAGTATAATATAAAATGATATAATAAAATAATAAAATAAACTTTTAATGTGTTAAAATAACATTTTTTATAGCAAATCTACTACAAATGCTCTAATATGTAGGAAAATTTTAGCATAAAAGCATAAAACAACCCCTCCATCAGGTCTTCCAATTCTAAAAAGTTTTAGAATAGTGATACAGTATAATTCTACTTATTATACAAGCCACTGTTCACTAATTGTAAACTTAAGAGCTCGTTTGGATGGCGTTTTCCAAGACTGCGTATGTGGAGTTTTTTTTTAATTCAGCGTGTTTGTCACTGTTTATTGGCCATGAACAATAATTTTAGGCCAATAAACAGTAATAAACATGGTACCAAACAGTAAAAAAATATTTTTTATTTATTTTTTTTCAGTTTTCAGTTTCAGCAAAATAAGCGCTATCCAAACGTACACTAAATTTCATTTTTTTATTACTCACTCTCTCTCCTTTGTCTTTCACGCTGAGACACTCCTCTCTTCTCCTTCTTCTCTATCTGTGCACTATGCTTTTCGTTTCTCCCTCTTCTCTATCTGTGCAATTTGCTTGCCGCTGTGGTCGATTTCTCTCTCTGGTTGCCGCCGTGGGTCTAATCAGCATAGTGGGTTTCCTGATTGGCGTGGTAACATGGCGAAGTGGAGATCGATCGGCGTGGCAGCGCCTCCCTCTATCTGTGCTTTTCATTTCTCCCTCTTCTCCCTCTTCTCTATCTGCTTGCCGCCGTGGTTGCTTTCTCTCCCTGGTTGCAACCGTGGGTCTGATCGACGTAGTGGGTTTGTTGATCGGCATGATGGCATGGCGAGATGGAGATCGGCATGGCGTCGCGGTTGAGGTGGAGATCCGCGAGGTGGGTTTGGGTGGGTTCCAATAGTATGGAGATCGCAACTAGGAGAGAAATTTTTTGGATTCTGGCCAAAATCACAAAGACTAACATGAATGGTACAATCTGGTATGCCCACTATTTGCAACATTACAAATTAATGTGAATGTGTGTTAGGTTATCAATTTGAAAAAGACAAACGTTGCAGAATGGATGTTACTAAAATTTTACTACTGGATTTTTATTATTTTCATATGGCCTTTTTTTTTTTCAATATATTTAATATTGAATTTTCCTGTGTCTTAACATAATTCCGTCCTGCATGGTTTGGTGTCAGGGACGGACCCAGGTGGGGGCCTAAGGGGGCCTGGGCCCCCCCTGGGCCCAAAAAAAAAAATTTATCAGCTTAATTTTTTCAAAAAAAATAAAAATTATAAACTTGGCCCCCCCTTAGATTTTAGCTTAGTCCCCCTCATGAATTCTTAGCCCAGCCGGCCCCCTCATGAAGTATATTTACAGCCCATATATTTGCACATATGTTGAAAAAATGAGCCCATGACCCATGTAAATCAAAAAAAAAAAAAAAAAAAACTCAGCAAAAGCTAATGGAGAAAGTGAAAGTCTGAAAGACGAAGGAAATAAAAAAAGAAATGAAATTTAGGAGAAGCGAGACAGAGTCACAGAGAGATAGAGAAGTTGAGGCAAGACAGCCGCTACTGTTATTGCTGCTTCATCTTCTTTTTCTTCTTTCGTCTTTTTCTTCTTCTTTCTTTTCATCCGCTTGTCCTTCTTCAATTTTATTTTGAATTTTCATTGCCTTGTTTTGTGTATTCTTTCTTGTTTTGTGAACCTAGCACGTGACTGGTGGTTTTTTTTTTTTTTTTTTGGACAGAAGTGATAGAGACTCTGCGCTTGTTGGAAATGCAAAGAGACTTGAAAAAGGTTTTAGGCTTTGTTTTGTGGGTCCACACGTAATATATAAATAATAAAATTATTTTAATATTTAACTTCAGCTTTTATATTTCGATTTTTTAGTAGTAATTTTTTATAATATTTTAATAGTAAAATTGTTTTAATAGTAATTTTTTTTTTTGAGAATCAATAGTATTATTATAATTATTGGGTAGAGTATTAGACTTAAAATTGATATATTAACTGAAATATGGACTTATAGTTTTAAGGCTCAATAAATTATATGGATTTTGACCAATAATATATAAGGAAATATAAGTATATAAAATTATAAATAAAAAAAAGTATAAAAAAGGTAACTTCGAAATAGTATGCCGGAACAACCCGGTACCAATCTGGTACAGAAATATTCTATTCTAATAGACAAACCGAAATGAGCACCGAAACGGTATTCATAACATTAGTCAAAACTAACCTTCGAAACAAAATGAAAAATGATTTTTTGACAGACTCTTTGATGTTATACACTAAAAAAAATATAGCTTCGACATTTAGTTTGGATTTAATCGTAGATGATTTTGAAGATTTGAAAGAGCGTTGAATTCCCTTTTCATAGATGATTGTATTAAGAAATAATAGTGTTTCGTATCTTTTTTTTTTTTTTTTTTTTGGTAGATAATTGTATCTTAATATATTAAGAAACAATGATTTTTGAGTATTTGTTTTGGTTGATAGTTTATTAATACTATATGGATGCGTATTTGAAATTTTTTTTTTCAAATCTCCGGCCCCCCCTAACTTGAAATCCTGGGTCCGTCCCTGTTTGGTGTTATACATTTAGGAGAGTGAAGAATACAAAGGCGTGCAGATTTCTTGTCTTAGTGATTGAAGAGTTTGGTGACAAGGAAGAGGGGGAAGCAGAGGATGTTACCAGTTACCACTAGGAGTGGAGGGATTCAGATGAGAAATGCTTGCTTTTCCTTTTACCATTGGTAGTTTCCCAATTTGAGTGACATTCAAAGATGGAAACAACCGAATTAGTCACCAATATGTGCAAAGAAAAAAGAAGAAGGCAATGAAGCCATACTACTATTATTTACTCTGGGCTGTTCAATTCTGATTCACCAATAGGTAACTTTTTATTCTTCTTTTTCATCTTCAAATGCTATTGCATTTGCTTTTCAAATCAAGGTCAACAACTTTTGTATCCAACCCTTAAGGGCCTGGGAATGTTTTGGTCTCATTCAATCAGAACATTGTGCAAAATGTTGTGTTCACATTTGGTCTCTGTCAATCTTAACATCGTGCAAAAGGTGTCATGTACACAAGTACCATTACTTTTTTAAAAAAAATATGTTGTAAAATCCCCGTTATCACTTTAAAGATTATGCAAACAAGCTTAACCTTTAATCTTGTTTTCTTTGGTAGTCCATTTGATTTGTTTACATCAGAAGTCTATAATTTTGAATGTTCGAATCCTTTTTTTAATTTTAGTTACCCAATTTGGAATGACATTCAAACATGGACATACCTGTTTAGTCACCAAAATGTACAAGGGAAAAAAAGGAGGCAACGAAGCCATATTATATTACAATTGTTTGCTTTAGTAGTGTTTCATGGCATGGAATAGTGCTAAGTGGGGGAAGCAACCACCAGTAGATATGAAGATATTACAAATACTTTGGATCGAGTAATAATCACGGAACAACATTCCTGGTAGTCAATAAATTTTGTTACTGGATTGTTTTGACTTCTTTGCTTTCTTATTTCATCCATCTCACTCAAGGAATTTCATCCAATCTTTGGTTTATTTCCTTTAAAATATAGGAAATTACAGAAGACTAGATAATATGCAGTCAATTCCTTTTTTTTTTTTTTTAATCTCTTAATTAGTAGTCGAGTTTCCAATCAAAATGCACCACCACATTGTATCTATGATTTCCTTTACTAAAATTCAAAATATTTCAATCTGAATTTTTAATTATTAGTCACAGAATAATTTTAATTAACAACAAGGCCAAACCATATAAAGACTACAAGTTTGATTTACTTGGGCCTATGGCTAAAAACTAAAATGAAGATATTGCATTAAAAAAAAAATTGCTTAGTTACATTAATGCAAATTATCTGACTTGAATATATTACTTGCTTAGCATTTGACTAATTAGCCTTCAGAAGCACTTTAGCTTACCTTGATATATTTTCTAACTATTGAAAAGAAAGTTTCTTAAAGTGGGGCTGTAATCTCATATTGATTCTTTTGTAGTCAATTAATTATAACTTGGAGCATTGTATATTTTCTAAAGAAAGAATAAAATTTAGTGAAAATGGCAATTGGCTTTCAATTTTCGCTTTTACAAAATCTATAAAGGAAAATTGGGTAATGCAAAACAATCCATAGCCAACAAACACTATTAACTATTTTTTATGGAGTTAGTGATCCTAGAAGTTGCTCGTGTATGTTCAGTACTACAAAACAATCTTTCCTGAAAATCTTGATTAAATGGTTTTATGCTATATGTGTATTCTCTCATTCCTTTAACTTGTTTATTATTGCAGGTTCATCTCAAAACTATGGTCCATATGGGTAAGCTCAGCTTGCTTTAGAGGGAATGGTTATGCAAATGACTGAAATTTTATTTTATGGCACCATAATTTGGAGAACAGGAGGTGTTGGTGGCACCTTTGAGACTGTTTACAGCATTCAGGATTCAGTAATCTACCAAAAAGCTTCCCTGCCTTTAGTAACTTTAAGATTTAACTTTATATAGCTGCATCTAACTTGTGTTAAAGAGTACTCTTGTCTTCTCTGTAGGAAATTTTGAGTACCCTCAAATGCTTTTGTGGCTGGACCTCCTAAAATCATTGACAATGTCATATCTAGCTCATCTCCTAGTGTAATCTAGTATTAAATCTCAAAAGTCACTCATGATTCAGATCATCAACAATGTCTTTTAGTTTTAACAATTAGTATTGGACCAACAGATTAACATATACTGAATGGACAGATTTTTTCCATATTGTTTTTTCAATTGCTGATTTATTTCAATCTCGCACAGTTTGGAATTTTGTTAAAATATTGTTGGACTTCCTTTTGCCTCAATTCAAAATAATGCTACAATGCATTAATGGTCTTACATCTAGCATACTAAAACCTTACTACGATATTTAATTTGGAGTACTCCTTAATGAGAATTTGCTAAACTTTCTGAGTGGGGAATCAAAATGCCAGATTGATTTTGGAATGAGTTTGAGCTTACAACTATAATTTATGTTTTCAAGAATAGGGCAACAGAAGAGAAGTTTGCTGATTATTTTCAATTGAACGAATTATTTTGATGTTATAGCAAACGAATTTCTGTTGGATTTGCAGTAGTAAACCTATTATTAAAATTTTTTATTTCTCAAGCTTTGCTCTTAAGTTTAGTGTTTTTTTTTTCTTCCTTCTCTCTGTGGAAGTTACAACCTTGTTTGTTGAACTTATGCAGTCTAAACTTATTGAAGAAGGGTAGTTTATGCCTCCTTTGGGGAAGCTTCCATTGCTCAAATCATTAACAATAAAGTTCTTTTATGGTTTGAAAAAGGTGGGTTTTGTATTTCTCGGAATAGAATCCAAAAACAAGAAAGTTGACATACTATTCCCAAATTTTAAAACTCTCTTGTTTGTCAATTTAGGTGAGTGGGAAGAATGGATTGGGATTGGAGAAATAAAGGCAGTAGAGGAACACCAGCGTAGCACTATCACGCCATGTCTTCAAGTGTTGAGAATCTCTGACTGCCTGAAGTTAAAGTCACTACCAAACTTCCTTTGTACAACTCTGTTGAAGGATTTGGAGATTGATCGCAGTCTGATTCTCAGCCAAAGTTGCCAAAGAGGGATAAGAGAGGATCGGCATAAGATTTCCCACATCCCAAACATCCGGATTGATTGTGAGCATGTGTAAGGATACGATTCATTGACAGGTAACTTATTCTACTTCTTTTTATGCTTAGGCTTCTTCTTTTCTTTTGAAAAAAAGAAAAGGAATTAAATATTCTCATTTTCAACCAAAAAAACACACTAGCAATATTCTAATCCTAATTTATTGATGTATAGTGTATACACATAATTCACATAGCATGCGGTTGTTTAGATTCGGCTATCTTGTGATGTAGATTGATGGTTTCATTAATTCCACTTTGATATTGGGTATCATCACTGTTGCGTAATGGCTTGTGTGGTTCAAATTTCCAGTAGAAAGATTTGCACACATATACACTTATAATAGGATTTTTTTTTTCAAAAAATAAATAAATAAATAAATAAAAAGGAGGTTGGAGTTTAGTTTAAATAAGTCAAATGATCAGTTGATCACAGCACCAAATCTCCCTCATTTGCATATATATATATATATATAGAGAGAGAGAGAGAGAGAGAGAGAGAGAGAGAGAACTCCAACTCCAATTACTGATAAGTATTTATAAGACTAATCTCAAATAACTCATATGGTTTTCTTTTGTGCATAACTAGCTCTCTTGGTAGCTCAATGGCTTGGATACTTATTACAAGTATGGAAGCTTAGGTGTGAGCTCTGGTGAGAGAAAGAGGTCGAAGGCTCTCACACAGGCCGAAAACCTGGCGCCCTGTCCGGGGGCTAGCGTAACCTAGCGAACCCCTCTTTTTCTTAACCAAAAAAAAAAAAAAAAAAAAAACAAAAAAAAAAAAAAAGAGGTCGAAGGTTTTCTTTTGGGCATGTAGACGGAGGATGACAAAGAAGAGTATGGTGAAGAAGAGCATCACAAAGCAGAGGTTCCTTAATTTCAGCTAAAGGACACAGTGGAAATTGTGTGTGCGCACGTGTGAATGAACATCCTTCCTCAGCAAAGTTCATTCTCGGCTTGATTAAGTCACCAATGGTTCAATCTTATGTACTCTTTTGTGTGTAAGTTTTAGGTATACGTATTTT
This sequence comes from Lithocarpus polystachyus, assembly GCA_033629205.1. Classification (NCBI taxonomy): domain Eukaryota; kingdom Viridiplantae; phylum Streptophyta; class Magnoliopsida; order Fagales; family Fagaceae; genus Lithocarpus; species Lithocarpus polystachyus. The sequence continues at coordinate 2,213,752 of CM066164.1, read as the reverse complement.
TTAACAACTTCTGAACACTTAATTCTTTCATACTATGATTCTAGCATTTTCTTGTATCAATTATAAGCTCAATGAACTTTTATATGGAAGTAACTAAGGTCCTTTTTTAGGTACCCTCTAGATTGATTCAAACTTTACAAAGATAAATCTGTTTTTTTTAAATATATACTTCTGTAACTTTTAATCCTCAGCTCATGTAAATATTGAAGCTGTACCGTCTTGTGGCCAAGTGAATGTCAATTTTTGTTTTCCACTGTTACACTTCAAGCTCTATTCATTGACCCTCTAACCTTAGTTTTGAATCAAGAACAGTTCAAAAAATTGGTTACAATTTGCATAGAATTGATAATCAAGATAGTGGCATGATCATTTTTATGATGTTCGTTAATTTCCTCTGCTAGTATAATGCTTGCTTGGAAGCTGCTGATATGGCACCATTTGTTCAACATTATTTTTTGCTCCTGTCCAATGCATATTCAGATTGCAGTCACTGGTTGAAAGGTGCCGGTCACTTCATAATCATTGTTGATGTGAATTTATTCAATTGGTGCTAGTAAGTAATCAATTTCAAGCAAAATATTGTGATATTGATTTGTCGATTTATTTTTTTATAAAAGATAAAAGGCATGAAATCTCCCCTTTTCAGGGTTCATTTTTGTCATTGTTCTTCTCAGGAAATTGGGGTTTTCAATGTTCATCAGAGGCTAATCTGCACAACTAGTTCATATTAGTATGAAAATCCTTGGATTTTCCATTTCTGACATGCCTAGGAGCCTTGGGACATTTAGGTATGAAATGTGTTTTTATAAGATGTTTTATCTTTAATGTCTCGGTTGCATTTTACCATTTTACTATGGTTGCATTTCCTGTTCGCTGTATTGACTTTGTTACTTTTAGATGGCACGTGTTGAGAAATTGACAACTACAAAGGAGCGAATGGGCTTTCACAGTTTCACTCCTAAGACCATCTTGACTCTTGTCTATGTATTGCCGCCCCCAACCCCCCCCAAAAACAAAAAAAAAAAAAAATTCGCCTCAATAGGATCCTCTGTTTCTAAGAGGACTTCACCTCATGCTTCACACTTAGGCAGGGTTAAAGACTTGAGCAAATTCAAGGCACTGCACCTTTAGCATATGAGCAATTGGGAATTTACATAGGGATCTGCAAAACTGACATGCACCAATATATTAAACCTTCATGAACAGGTTCTTTCTACACAAAACTTCTTAAATATCAAATCTATCTTCAAAATCCTTTACGACCGAAGAATAAGCAAATGCGTATTCCCTTAGATATTGGTCTGTATAATCTCTTCTAGGGATTGATAGCCTCGTCAACATTAGCTACAGGGTACTCTCATGGGACCTTGAGCAACAGAACAGCCTGAAACTATCATGGTCAACTCTTAAAGACAGATATCAACATGTATCTGATGCTACATATTCTACCCTTCGGATTCTTCCTTCTAGTTCAACTCAACTATCTCCCCTCATCTCTTTGTTCAATCTTACACATTTTATTCATGTTATGATGACTCTCATGCCGAATGAGGAGATAATTGACCAATTTTTTTTTTTTTTTTTTTGTTAACTGTGCTTTTTTAATGTAAGCTAAATCCTCAAATTCTTATTAACCTTCTATCATAACATGCTTTCCTTTTCCATACTGTTTTCTTTGTATGTGAAACCCTCATGTTAAAATTTTCTTTTGGTCAGATTTAAGCTAGAACTCAAATTCTAGTATGTGGTGAAGCATATTTTGTACTCGAGCAAATTTTAACATATAGATGCACTTTAGAGAAAGACCTACGGAAGAAACTCCTTCACCATTTCATAGTGGCATTAGAGCTTGCATACCACATCACATGGTGAAACATGGAAGGTGAGGTAAGTACTTGACCTGGTTCCCAGGTTTTGTGGTCGGATTTTATTTTTTCCTGGAGAATTAATATTCTTGTATTTTCCCAATCTGTTTTTTACTCAAAGTTGCAAGCATAAACTTAAGTGTTGTAATCTTTATTTTTCTTATAGTGGATTTGTCGGTTTGTCCAGTGGTTTTTTCCTCTACATTAGAGGGTTTTTCATGTAAAATTTGGTGTGTGCATTTTGAGATTGATTGCTTGCATGATAACCTGATCAATTACAACTGATCTTACTAAACACAACAAATTTTCTTAGTACATCAATCAACGAATACTTGCAAAAGGCTTTTAGGCTACCTGTCAGGGAATTTGTAAAATAAAAATAAAAGGGTAAAGAGGTTGAATATTGTGTAAAAGGTGGTGCAAAAAATTATGGTTACCATGAAGTTGTAATTGGTTAGTTTCTTAGTTAATTTTTATTTGACTCTCTCTTTCTCTTCAATGGATTAATTGAATTAAAGAAAACCCAATAGCAGGTGGAACCAATGTGCAATTTTGTAATAACAAAAAAGTTGTTATAATCAAGGAAACTAATAAAAGTTAAGCGAAAACACTATTTGGGTCCTTGTGTTTTGGGATTACAATCAATTTGGTTCTTACATTTTGGTAGCAGTCAATTTGGTTCTTGTTATTTTTATATTACATTTAATTTGGTCATTGCCTTTAATTCACTGCCAGAAAAATGCCAATGTGGAAACTCTCTCGAAAAAAAAAAAAAAAAAAAAAAATGCCAATGTGGCAAGTAGATTGCATAATTGGCATTAGTTGAAGGTGACCTAGCACAACCACATCAACTAAATATCCAGGTCAGATCCACTTTAGAAAAAATTGACGGAATTAACTATTCTCTTCGATACTCATTTGGCCCCTTTTACCTTCTCTCTCCAAAATCAATCACAGCCTTTTTCCTCTCTTCTCACTTTTCACTTTCATCTCTTCCATTACCTTCGCTGCCCAAAAATTCTTCATCCCCTTCCTCGCACCAAACGACATCATATTTCCAGCAGCGAAACTTAATCTTTCCTTCTTTCTTTTTTGGCCTCAAGAGTGTCTCCAATGATGTTTGGGATGGTGGTGGTTAGTGGCAAAGATGTCAAGGACGACATGGATCTGGGTTTGGAGAGGAACGAAAGGTGAAGAGCTACAAAAGAAGAAAATTAGCAAGGCTTTTATTGAGAAATCAAATCTTCACTACTCTTGCAAGAGCTACAAAAGAATCCTCTTACCAATTAGTTTTTTTTTTCTTCTTCTTAGATACACTCTTACAAATTAGTTGTTAATTGGTTTGGTTTATTTAGCAAGATGATGTTGCCTTCCGCGGAATCAATTTCAAGTTATTCAAACAAAAGTTTCCACGAAATTACATTGGAAACCATTACCTGTAGAGAGCTACCGCTATTGATAAATTTGCACAGGGTTATATTAAGAATATTTTTTTTTTTCCAGTCCAAATCCAAATCCAATTCCACAGAAAAATTTAATAAATAAGATCACTTCTTTTTCAATTTGCCCAATTGGAGTACAAATACTGAAAAGCTACTTCGCCCATATGGTGTGATCAAGATTTAAAGGAGTCTAGGTTGTTAGAAAATACCATCGTTTGGTTGATGTGGCTGTGTTAGGTCACCTTCAATTACGCCAATTATGCAATTTGTTTGCCACGTAAGCATTTTTCGTTAGTAAATTAACAGTAAGGACCAAATTAATTGTAAATTAAAAATAATAAAAACCAAATTAACTGACTCCAAAATATAAGGACCCAAATGATGTTTTTGCCTAAAAGTTAACAGACGGAACCAATAGCGCTCATTGTTTAAACATCAAGCACCAATAGCGACAACTTAAAACATTAGGGACCAAAATATTAGGAAACAAGGAATTTGTCTGATAGTTTACCTTGTCCGTACAAAATTAACTCTAATGCATGTGAGTTTATCCATGTACTAGAATAGTAGTGCCCTTAATTTGGAACAGATGCAACTTAGGGCTGTTACCAAACAAACTGCTTCTTTGAAAGACCGCTACAAAATTTGGACCGCAATCCCACATGAGGCATTGTCCAATGCCACAGAGAGGAGGCAGCTGCCAAGAATGATGCCTTTTAGTTTAAAAATTATATCAAATTATTTTATTAATTAAAAATTATATTATGTTCAATTCCTTTTAGTTTCCCCCCCTTCATTTTAGGGGGGAAAAAAAATACAAACACTAGTTTAAGTACCAATGTCTCTTTTTCTTCTTCTTCTTCTTTTTTTTTTTTTCCTTATATTATTAGATTTTTTTTTGTCATATTTAACATTTTAATTACATATTCATAAAAATATACAAAATAATCAATTTAGTAAAACCTTTTTTTCTTTTCTAAAATCAAACCTTATTCAGTAGACGCTTTTTTGATCATGTATTTAGAGATTTAGGGATATAGGAATACATTTTTTTTTTCAATTAGATGAAAAGATGCTGTGATTTTATAGTTAAATCTTAAAATTTAGGACATGTTCTACTCAAGTTGTCATATCATAAATAAATAAATAAATTTCATGTAGCATTTGTCATTACTCGTTATAATATTTCTCGTATTTTATATTGTATAAATTATGACATTTTAAAAGTGACATTTTGTATTATATACATTTTAGATTTTGCCTGGCTCGAGGTGGTTCCATACATTAAGGTTGGAGCCTAACAGCCTAAATATGGACAGGTAGTTATTTGAAAGGTATGTAATGCATTAATTGTTTTGTATAATTAATTAAGCATTTACTTTTGTTAAATTGTATTTGTTTTTTCTTCTGATCTTAAATAAGCTAAGATAATATTGTAGGTGAACGAAGTGGTAGTGTTAGAGTGTAAATAATCTCCTTACAGTTCATGAAGATAATATTGCATGCTTAATTGGGTTCATAGACCTTTGGCGATTCTCCTTACGGTTCATGCTTAATTGGGTTCGAGAAGGGTCTTAGCTATCTAAGATTAAGGAATTAAGCTTGGGAAGGACCAATTACATGGCGTACGTACGTAATAAAATGCCAAAAGGAGGAGTTGTTTTTTTCTCTAGGCTACGTAGCAAACTATGCTTCTTGTTTACTAACCAAGCATCTTCTGGTTGACAAATGATCTTGCTTGAGAAAGACAAATAATACATGGAATACAATGCCAAAACTCAATTAGTAGTCTATTTAGGTTAGGTAATATGCTGTGCTTTTTCTCAGTTTCTAGATCAAGTGGCAAACAACGGTCTTACCCAAATGATCTTCTTGTTCACACATATGACCTTGATATAATTAGTCGTCTACTGCCTACAGGTTAGGTAAGCTGTGCTTTTCTGGACTACGCGACAAGGCACGGTCCTACCCAATTTATTCTTCAACAATTTATTCTAGCATTTGACATGTCTACAGGTATTAATATAACATTTTTGTTAGAGATACCACCATTAGTAATATATTCGAACCATGTCTACAGGCATTCATCACTCGCGTTCAAGGTATGCGCATTGTAGTCATTCCGGATCTTATATTCGTCGTGCTACACGTCCCAAGGGTAGCGCATCCTGACTACCGCAACTGTAATCGTCTTAGGACTATGTCCAAAGATGAACTCTCATCTCTCTTTTGTGAGACACGTTCATCTTGGGGTGACCGTCAAAACACCCTTTGCTCGGGCTTTACAAAAGGTCCGAGGTTCTTCAATATAGTGATGACATTTGTTCTTTATCTCTTGTCTCAATATAACTCTATTACTATGCCTCATGCTCGCTTTTTGTTATCCCTCATTAAGAGGATTACCATTGACTTTCCCTTTCATTTCATACTCTCCCTTATAGATGTCTATAAGGATACGACGACCCGTGATAAGCTTATTTTCTCTTCTGTTATCACGCAGATTCTTCGTCATGCATCTGTCTCCTATCCCGAGTCTGATCACTTCCCCATCATGTGTGCCATTGACGCGGCGACTGTTAGACGGAGTGAGGCCTAGCTTCAACCGAAGCAGCCACAGACCGAGACGATGACTCCTTTGGCTTCTTTTGATCCATCCACATCCGCTTCTTCTTCTTTTGCGGGTGGTGTGACCCTCGAGGCGGTCATGGCGCAACTTTAGCGCATGGATGCTCACCTTGACGCTCTCCGTGATGAGTTGTGTCAGGTGACAACCTGTGTCAGTTGTATTGCACGAAGACAGGCTCGCCTTGGTGGCTTCATAGAGTCTCTCTCTCCTTCTCCAAAGGCTTCTGAGGACGAGGACGATGGTGGTGAATCTGTTGGTGATCTGATGAGGATGAGGCTTCTAGCTCTTTCGGTGACGATGAGATGACTGCTTCTCAGTGACTTACCCCTTTGTCATTCATAACAAAAAGGTGGAGCAGTTTTGGGTATGAAAGTAGTCATGTACTTAGGGGGAAAGTTAGTATAGGAGATATTTTTGTTAGGGGGGGTGTTTTTTGTTTTTGTTTTAGGGATGTAGTGAGGGCTTTTTGTATCTTTTCTTTTCTTTCTTTTTTTAAATACATTGTTCTTACATTGTGATAGCAAACCTTGTACTCTTTTTGATATATATATATATATATATATATTGAGGTTGTTATTACATTCTTTCACATATCTCTTCATGTGTTGTTTATTTTCTCTTTTGATGCACATGCTTCTTATTACTTGTATACAATCTTTTATTTTTGTTTTACACTAAGATGACGTGATGAGTTTTGTTTAAAGTATTTCAGAAACACAAGTTGTCAAAGTCTTTCTTGTCATGAACTCTCTTCTTGCAAAATTTTTCAAGAGTTTGTGTTAGAATAGATTTTATTGTATTCAACAAGTGAATATGAGTTAAGTGATTTATAACTTTTCTCATTTGTTCATTTGTTTGTTGTGATTTTGTCACGGATGGCTAAAGTGGGAGATTGTTATAAGACATATGTGAATCATGTTAGGAACATATGTCATTTAGAATTGGTTAATCCTATGACAAAACGCACTTTACTTGTAATTGGGTAGATCTAGGATGTGTTTAATACTTCAAGAAACAAGAATTCATGTCCAAGTATTGAAGCCATGCAAATATGTTAAAAAAAACAAGTAAAGAAGTGCTGGATTTTAAAGCTCGATAGCTAGCTCAACAGATAGCTTCTATCGAGGTTTAAAAGGGACCTTCAACTCGATACTCGATAGATAACCTATCTATCAAGATTTACGAAAATCAGTTTTTCAAATCTGATTTCACACATATCCGTGTATACTTTTTTATGTTTTCTTTTCTCACAATCCTAAACATATATAAGTATTATTTTAAGGGCTGTTTCAGTTAATGAAACTTGATGCAAATGTTTTGTTAAAGCAAATTGTAACCGGAGACAGAATTTGCCCTAGTTCATCTTTCTCTTAAAGAAGTTGCTGTGTTTGTACGCGGTAGGGTTTTGTAACCAAGGAACTTTGTGATCTTCATCGTGTTGATGAACTAAAGAACTTTGCAGCCAACATCCTTCTCAAGTTGGTGGTTAGTCACGTACTTGGATTCGTGCAAAGGAGTAAACCGCGTACTGGGATCCGCGCATCGATTGGTTAGTCACGTACTGGGAGCCGTGCATTGAAAAGGAAAGATTGTCACTACAGAACAAGTCCAATTGTGCATTAGGGTAAGGGTTCAACTATAGGTTGGTATAAGGTACCGGGATTCCTTTACTTGTAACCGCTTATTGTGATAATAGTGGATTATTAGAAGTGCTGATCTTAAATTCACCCGGTAAGGTTTTGTCTCGGTGGTTTTCCCCATTCGTAAACAAATCACCGTGTTATATTTAATTTTCGCTGCATTTAGTTATTTGGTGATTTGTTTGTGCTACCACGCGTATTGTATGTTAAATTGATTTAATTTATTTATTTAGCTAATTAATTGGTTAATTTACCCAAAAGGTCAATACATTCTTAAACAAATCACCTGTGTCATATTTAATTTTCGCTGCATTTAGTTATTTGGTGATTTGTTTGTGCTATCACGCGTATTGTATGTTAAATTGATTTAATTAATTTATTTAGCTAATTAATTGGTTAATTTACCCAAAAGGTCAATACATTCTTGGCCTATCAATATATATATATATATATATATATTTTTTTGTCAAATTTATTTCTTTAACATATGTTAATTGGTAATTAGATATAGCATTAGCAACTTTTTATCCTCAATTAAATCCTATATTTCCAATCAACATAATTCTCTCTTTGATCCTATGTAAGATTTTGACTTTGATAATCATGGTGTGAACCGATGGTGGACTAAAACCAAAGTTGACTATTAGGTTTGAAATAATTGATTACATTAAATGAAGGTGGGCCACCCATTGGTGCCTTTCCCTTTTCCACCCATTGGTGTTGATTTTGCTTTTCGAGTCCCGTTAGATGCCACCTTTCAAAACATATTTAAACCATGAAAAAAAAGTAAACAGCATATTTTTTTTTATGAGAATAAACATCAATTATAAGCCATATAATTCATTAAAAAAAAAACAAATTATAAGCCATATAAATATGATGTTTACATTGATGTAAACATCATATTTATAAGGCTTATAAGTTATAATTGATTTACTAATTACAATAGGTGACATCAATAGCTGGAAAAAATATTGTACACCTAGATTTTTTGTTTTTGGTTTTATTGACTATTGTTTCTTTTGCTGCTTAAGATGGAGGATTAGGTTTTTTTTCTTTTTGTCTTCAAAAAAAAAAAAAAAAAACGAAGGTTTTTTTTTTTTTGCCATTTATTTTCAAAAAAAGGTTTTTTTGCTTTTGTTTTTTTTCACCTTATTAATTTATTTCATATAAACTTCCTCTTAAGGACCCACTTCTTAATTATACATTGCAAAATCAGAGAAGCTGTGTGAAACCCAAAAGAAGAAGTCCTTGAACTTTCAAAGAAACATATTGGAGATTGCGGTCAAACATTTCACATCGCAAAATCTTAAAAGATCTGCAGGAAACCAAAAATATCTGAAGACTGAGCTTTCCAAGCAAAACTTCGCCTGTTAAATTATGCCCTTATAAAAGATTCGAGCTTACTGTAAATTCGTGATTTTATTTTTCGAGAGCAGGGCTAACGTAAAAGATTGGCTACATCATTTTCGGACTTTAATCTCCTCTTTGGTCACTTCTTTCATCAAGCAGTTGCCATTTGCTCTTTCAGTACTCTTGTGTTAACCAAACAAATTTCCTTTTCCAACTTCCAACTATGGCTTGGGCTCTTGTTTCTACTATCAAGGACCAGCTTAGTTCTTTCATTGCTTCAGAGTTCTCGTCGATTGCAAATGTCAAGGGAGAAGTGCAAAAGCTTGAAAGCAAATTCCACACCATCCAAGCAATGCTCAACGATGCAGAGAAACGGCAAGTGAAGGAGGAAGCTGTGAAGCTTTGGTTAGATAAGCTCAAAGACGTATCCTACCAGATGGACGACGTGTTGGATGAGTGGAACACTGCCATGATCAAAGCAGAGATTGAGAAACAACAAAAAGATGATGATGAAAAAGCTGAAACTAGCAGTGCTGCTAAGAAAAGGAAGGTATGGCCCCTCATCTCAGTTCCTGCTCTTTTGCAGCATCGTGATATTGCTCATAAGATAAAAGAACTTAATGAAAAATTAGATGAGATTGACAGAGAGGGAGAGGTGTACACGTTTGCATTGACTAGAGGCAATGAAGAAGTCGAGAGACCAAGAACAACTTCATTTGTTGATGTGTCTGAAATTCTTGGTCGTGATAAAGTTAGGGATGATCTAGTGAGCATCCTATTGGGCAAGGGTAGTGAAGAAGTAAGAAACCCCCATCTCATCTCGTTAGTGGGCATGGGAGGTATTGGAAAAACGACCCTTGCTCAACTAGCCTATAATGATCCTAAGGTGCAAGCCCATTTTGAGATAAAAGTGTGGGTTTGTGTTTCCAATCCTTTTGATCAGTGTAAAGTTGCCAAAGAAATCCTTGAATCTATTGAACATCAATCCCCCAACTTGACTGCATTGCAGGGTCTATTGGAAAAAATTACTATTAAAGTTTGGGGAAAGAAGTTTTTTCTTGTTTTAGATGATGTGTGGATGGAAGACTCCATAATGTGGGAGCCATTCAAAAATGCACTCAAATGTTGTGCTCAAGGTAGTAGAATTATAGTTACCACACGTAAAAGTAGAGTTGCAGAGGTGATGGGAAGTGTGAGCGTAATCAATTTGGAGCTATTATCTAAGAAAGATTGTTGGTCGGTGTTTAGTAAAATAGCATTTTTTGATAGGGATCCTAAGCAATGTGAGCAACTAGAAGATCTTGGTTGGCAAATGGTAGAAAAATGCAAAGGCTTGCCACTTGCTGCAAAGACTCTAGGGAGTCTAATGCGGTTCAAGAGAAGTATAGAAGAATGGAGGAGAGTTTTGGATAGCAATTTGTGGGAATTAGAAGTTGGGGAAATAGAAAATCTTTATGCACCATTGTTACTGAGTTATTATGATTTATCCTCACCATTGAGACAGTGCTTCTCATTTTGTGCTGTATTTCCGAAAGATTATGTCTTTTCTAGCAATGAGTTGGTATTTATGTGGATGGCACAAGGATATATCAAGTCAAAGGCAAATATGGAGATGGAAATCATTGCTAGAGACTACTTTGAAATCTTAGCCATACGCTCTTTCTTTTATGATTTTGAGAAAAATGAGGATAATAGCAAGATAAAAAAATGCAAAATGCATGACATAGTGCATGACTTTGCACAATTGATGTCAAAAAATGAATGCTTCTCAATCAATAGTGACATAGAGTTGGGATCAGATTATAAAATTGCCCACCATTTGCGATTAGAAATTCTCAAAAAAACTCAATTTCCTAAGTCTATTTATAGTGCAAAAAATTTACGCACCCTCATTTTTGTATATCGAAGTGATTATAAATTATCTACTTTATTCCAACATTTTAGATGTTTACGAACATTATCTTTGAATGGTGATATGTTAAAGGAACTTCCAGATGTAGTGGAAAATTTCATACATTTGAGGTATCTCAATTTAATCAATTATTGTGGAAATGGATTGCCTGAAACCATTTGTCATCTAAGCAATTTACAAACTTTGAAGATTATAATTGGTAGTAATGAGTTCCATAAATTGCCACAGGGGATTAGTAAACTAATTAACCTCAGACATTTTATTTTGGATTTCAATAATTGTTGGTTAAACTTAAATATAGAGTTTCCAAGAGGGTTTGGAAGATTGACTTCTCTTAGAACATTAAATTATTTTAGCGTAAGTGGTAAGGATGATAGGAATAGATGTAAACTAGGAGAACTAAGAAATTTGAACCACCTTTATGGGACTCTTGACATAAATGGGCTGGGGAGCGAGATAGACGCATGTGATGCCGAGCATGCACAACTAAAGAAGAAGATAGGCCTTCGTACTTTGATACTAAGTTTTGATGAATGGGATGGTGAGGAAATAATACGGGAGAATGATGCATTAGTTTTGAATGCGTTAGAGCCACCTCCAAACTTGGAATATTTCAGCATTGGAATGTACCGGGGACCAACAATGTTTCCTAATTGGTTGATGTCTTTAAACAATTTGAAAAAACTTCATATTTACAATTTATCTTTAGAGCATTTGCCTCCTCTGGGGAAACTTCCGTCCCTCGAAATAGTAGAGATATGGGTAGCTTCTAGTGTGAAAAAGGTGAGTGTTGAATTTTTGGGAATAGAAGCATCCAGAAAGAAGAAGAATGACGATAAAATAATAATAATAGCATTCCCAAATTTGAAATCTCTCTCATTTAGTTATCTACGAGAGTGGGAAGAATGGAATGGGATGGAAGGAGAAGAAGAAGACTCTGTCAGATTTACTATTATGCCACGTCTTCAACATTTGCAAATTCGTGATTGCCCAAAGTTAAAATCTTTACCGAACTTCCTTCGTACAACTCCATTACAGAAATTGGATATTTATTATAGTCCAATTCTGGAGGAACACTGCAAAAGAGGGTCAGGAGAGGAGTGGCCCAAGATTTCCCACATCCCTAATATCATATATGGCAGCCCAGAGGTAACTTCTTCTGATGCTTCTTGTTCTTCTCTTGGGTTTCTTCTTTTATTTTGCAATATATAAAATTCAATTTTTTTTTAATAAAAATCAATTAATCATTTTAATTATGGCTGATGAATTTATCTGGTTCTCAGTCATTCGATTAAGGCAATTTATAGCATGTGGTTGCTTGGATTAGGTTATTTTGTGATTTATCTAAAATTGCTTCATAAATATCCAAATCAATATCCTTAAAAATCTCAATCATTTGCATTTGTATAGACAGAATACAGCTTGAATATCTACCTACCTCTTTCTTATTCGTTTATATGGGTCTTGCTCATTTTCTTGATTTAAGGCTATGGTTATAAGACTAATCTCAAATAACCCATATGGTTTTGTTTTTAGTACATGTAGAAAAACGATGAACTAAAATGGTTCCTGTGATCTCTGTGTTTCTTGGTTCATGATGATGGTGTGTGTGTTGGCAAACAGTCCCGTAGATAATAAAAAATTTAATAACAACTTTAATTAGATTCTCAGTAATTTGAATTAGGTGATTTGTATATTGTTGTATGCATTTTCATGTTAGCTTTATTGACTTACTTTGTTATTTATAGATGGCACATGTCGAGTGGTCAAGCACCTTAGCTTCAATTGAGGTGCCTGTTCCTGTAGAGATGAGTGTCACCCAAAATCCATATGTTTATGAATTTGTGTACAGGGTAGGCTGCAAGGTTAGAGTACCATTTCTTTGGTACTGTTTTGCATAGACATGGTTATGTATTCAGCCTTCCTATGAACTTGGACATCATTTCTTTTGATTTTTTTTTTTTTTTTTTTGGGACCATCTTGTCTATTTTTTCAGCCTCCCCCCGCCCCCAATTTTGATTGAAGAAGATCCTCTGTTTTTGAGAGGAGTTGTCTCTTCACTGTGTGCTGCACACTAAGGAAGAGTTGGAGAGCACTTCATTGCTTTGCACCTTTAGAATCTGTGTAGTTTCGCAATTGGGAATAGGGAGTTGCAAGTTTGACATGTAAATATTTTAAACCTTTTGAACAAGTTCTTTCTACACAAACTTTCATAAATATCAAATCTATCTTTAAAAATCCCTAACGACTTGAGCATTTGCAAATGCCTATTCCAATAGGTATTGGTTTGTAAAATAAGCTATGTCTCAAATAACTCATATGGTTTTCTTTTGGTCATGTATATTCAGGAATATGACGAAGAGTTGATGAAGATGATGATCAAAGAAGAGTTGGTGAAGATGATGATCAAAGAAGAGTCTAATGAAGATGAGGTTGACGAAGAAGAGGATGACAAAGCATTCCATGACAAAAAAGAGGATGATGAAGCAGAGCACCTATGATCTTTTTGTTTCTGGGTTCATGAATTTTAGCTACAGGTTCAGATTTTTGGATGATGATGGTGAAAGATGATTTGTGATGCTTGATTCAGCATTGCAAGATTGATAACAAGATTGTGCAAATACACGGATGAAGTAACTTCTTCTGCCGCTTCTTCTTCTTCTCCTTGGGCTTTTTTTTTTTTTTTGGCAAAATATAAATATAAAATTTTAAAAAAAATCAACTAAAAATTTTAATTGTCTGCCAAAATTTCACACAAAAAAAAAGAAAAAGAAAAACTCACTGGTTGATGAATTTATCTTCTTTTTTTTTTTTTTTTTTTCTTTTTTTATGGATAGGTTGATGAAGTTATCTGTTTCTCAGTTTTTGAATTCGGCGATTTATATTATATATTGTTGTACTTCTACACATAACTAGCATTCATTGCATCTGGTTCCTTAGATTCGTTTAACTGCTCTGTAGGCTCCATATATATTTTTACCTTAAAATCCTAAAAATCTCCATCATTTCTGTATGTATAAAGAAAACAACTTCACTGTCTACCTCTTTCTCATTCATTTGCAGTTTTATTGTTAGATAGTAATGGTGAAAGATGATTTGGTCTGTTTGTGTGTTGGCAAAGTTCATTCTTTGCTTGATTCAGTGTTGCAAATCTAATCTAGTCCTTGAGTATCTTCTTTTATTTTGCTGAAAAAGAAAAAATTAAAGCACTTAAACATTCAACAGAATAAATAAAAAAAACTGCTGGTCGATGAATTTATCTGGTTCTTAGTAATTTGAATTAGCTGATTTATGTAGTGTTATATACACATAACTAGCATATATAGCAAGCTCGGTTATATTTTGATTGATCTAAAAAATTGCTTGATACCAGGTTTAATAAATATCCACATTAATACCCTTAAAAATCTCATTCTTTTGCATATATATATTTTTGATAAGTAATAAGCTTTATTGATATAAGGAGTGTACAGGGGTCAACAATCAAGAATAAAAATTACAAAAACTTGTATGGTTTATTGCATATATATTCATTTTCTTGATTTAGGCTTTGTATAAAGAATAATCTCAAATAGCTTGTATGGTTTTCTTTTGGGCTTGTAAATTCAGTATTTTGAAGATGAGTCTGATGAAGATGAGGTTGATGAAGAAGAGTTTAATAAAGATGAGGTTGACAAAGAAGAGTCTGATGAAGATGAGGTTGATGAAGATGATTTATGTTTATGTAACATCTTCTTCATTGAAATTCATTCTCAGCTTGATTTAGCTTTGTAATTCTAATCCATTCATGGGTAAATTCTTGTTTATCTTCTTCCTTTATTTGACCAAAATTTTAATCTATTATCCAACTCAAATCTCAAAAATTCCCTCAAGAAGATATTAATTACAACTTTGGTAGATAAATTTATCAGATTTTGGCAAAACCCACAAAGACACTGACACCAATGCTTCAATCTATATATATGCCCACTATGAATGTGTGGAAGATTCATTATTTGAAAAGATAAGAAAATTAGCAGAATCATAGTTACTGAAATTCTGGCATGCTGACTTTCTTGAGTTGGTGACACATGAAAAGAAATCTAGGTAATGCTAGTCTTAAAAAGAAAGATAAGGGCCCTGAAAGCTTCAAAATGTTTGATTTAATTATCTCCTATCAAAAAAAAAAAAAAAGTATTAAAGTTATAAGGTTAGGTAAATGTTATATATCAACTAATAATGCAGTATTGTATGCTTGTTTCTTGTTTTATAGTCTGAAGAATTTTGTTACATGGAAGAGTGTGAAGTACAGGAGACCTGTAACCAACTAACAAAGCCAACTCATCTGTTAGTTTTTCCCTATCATTTTCTCCATCCATAATAACCTCATGTTAAATAATTAATTCTCTTTTAGCCTCATTTGAACCAAACATCTGATTCTAATATCTAGGGAAGTATGGTTCATGATGAATCAAATTTTCACACATGGATGCACATTTGCCACAGAAGCAGGTCCTTTATCATTTCATAATGGAAGCAAGGAAATGCATCATGGAGCATATCATGTGTAATCCATATTATATGGTGGCAAATGAATGGTGAGCTAGGTAATTGATCAGTTTTCAGCTCGTGTAATTTCCAGCCTCATGTTTTAGGGTTTGAAATTAATTTAATAATTTTCATGGTTTAGCGTTATACATTTAGGCAGTGATGAATACAAAGGCATACAGATTTCTTGTCTTATTGATCTTGTGTCATGGAAGAGGGGCAAGAATGGGATGTTACCACTAGGAGTAGAGGGGATGAGATGAGAAATGCTTGCTTTTCTTTTTACCATTGGTAGTTGCCAATTTGGAAATGACATTCAAAAATGGACATAGCAATCAAGCCATATTACTATTATTCACGTGGGGCAGTTCAATTCTGATTCACCTATAGGTAACTTTATATTCTTCTTTTTTCTTTTCTTTGGATGCTATTGCATTTTCTTTTTAAATCATGGTCAATAACTTTTATATCCAACCTTTAAGGGCCTGGGAATGTTTTGGTCTCATTCAATCTTAATATCATGCAAAAGGCCTCATGTACAAAAGCCCCACTACTTATGGAAAACATGGTGCAAAAACCCCGTTATCACTTCAAAGATTCTGCAAACAAGCTTAACCTTTAATCTTGTTTTCTTTTGTAGTCCATTTGATTTGGTTGCATCTGAAAATCTTTAATTTTGAATGCTTGAATCTTTTTTTTTTTTTTTTTCATTCAACTGGTTAAAGAAAAAAGATGAAAGCCCCCATAGCTCAATCCTTTTTTTCATTGATCTAGTATTTATGTCAAAGGGTCATTACTTTCTATTTATGATACAATAATTGGGAGAACAAGAGGTGTTAGTGGCACCTTTGAAACTTTCTACAGCATTCAGGATCCAGGACTCTACTAAAAAGATCTTCTCTGCCATTAGTAACTTTAAGAACTAACTTTACAATTTTACATAGCTGCCTCTACATTGCAAACTGCTCCAATATGTCTGTTTGATAAATTTTTAATTGAATTTCATCGGTTTTGCTCAATGGGAGTACACATTGCTCAAGAGCGGCTTTTGTGGTTTATGAGGTGATGCAATTTGATTTATCATTTTTTTTTTTTTTTTTGGTTTTTTGTGTTATGGAGTTAAAATTTGAGTTTTTTGAGTTCCCAAATTTTGAAAGGACTGGACTATGTGATATCAAAAAGTTGCTACAAATTTATAATTTATACATTAAACTTGTGTTAAAGAGTACTTTTCTCTATAGGAAATTTGGAGTATACACAAAAGCTTTTGTGGCTAGACCTCCAAAAATCGTTGATAATGTCATATCTAGCTCATCTCCAAGTGTAATCTATGATTAAATCTCAAAACAATCTTCATCTTTTTGTCACCCATGATTCAGATCACAGACAAAGCCTTTTAGATTTTACAATTATCATTATACCAACATATTAACATATACCATATAGACAGATTATTTATGATAGATGAGGAAGATCAATCTCAAAGAGAAAACCCATCAGGAAGGTCAAGGATCTAAGGAATGAAATGAGCATGAGGTCTTCACATTCACTCCCAAAGGAAAGTGAGGAAGATAAAGCCTCTCAAAATATCATATATGGTCTATTTTTCCCTTAATTTTTTTTTTTTTTGGATAAATATATTTTTCCCTGAAATTCTGTTTTGTTTGTTTGGTTTGGTTTGGTTTTTGATTCCATAGTTACTACTGCTTCTCATCAATATATATATATATATATATATATATATATATAAAAGCAAAGATCTCAAGCGAGAGTGCATGAGGTTCTGCCATGTGGCGCTCTATATGAGTTCATTGCAAACCTCTTTATCATGAAATGATGTTTTCCAACATCAAAAATTAAAACAATGCAGCTTTTATGTTTAGCACTTATTGCTTCATCAAAAATCAATCCACTTCTTCCTCTCTCTTAACTCTTCACTTCTTTCCATTGCAAAAAACAAAGACTCTTCACTTCTTCCGGACAAAAAAAAAAAAAAAAACTCACTTCCCTGTTCAAATTTAAATGCACACTATGGACAAGCACCTGGCAACGTGAGACCAAGCTTTGCATTATTACACCTTTACAATAATAATATACTTTCCAAGAAATTTCCGTTGAGATCAAACCCATCTTAAATTTTTTAATTTCATTCATTCTCTTTCTTAACTCTCCAGTTCTTTCTTTGTCTTTTAACTCTTCACTTCTTCTAGCAAAAACAAAAACAAAAAACTCTTTCACTTCCCCTTTCAATTAAATGCACACTACACGTACCTGTTTCTTTTGAAAATTATATATTAATGGATCAATGATTCCTCTATGAGTTCATGGACAAAAGCTCCTTTCTTAGTATCTGTAAATAAATAAATATTGCCAACTCTCTCTCTTTTTTCTTTCTTTCAAATATTTTTTTCAAAATTTTATTTGGGATATTGAGTTTGCGGTTTGCAATGTTTGAGGGAAGATAGACTCAGGGCGGTTGAAGCTTCAACTTTACCTACTTTGGCCGGGGACTAAAGTCACTAAATCCAAGGAGAAAAAGCCACCGGCCCCTAATTTATCAAACTCTTCTTTAGTATCTAAGAGGTACAAAATACTAATAGTCAATTTTTTCGTTCTTTGCTGTTGTTTGGTAATGGGTTTTTGATAATCAAACTAGATAGTGGTTTGTTTCTTTTCATTCAAACTGTTTACTAGTTGAGATTTTTACTGAGCCACACCGTTTTTGTAATTTATGATTTGGCTTTTGGTGAGTGATTTAAATATGTTACATGAGGATGTGATTAAGAAAATTAGTTGAATTGGGTACTATTTAGACCCTAATGCAAAGACAGGTTGAGTAAATAATCTGGTTTTGTTGCGCAGGTAGAAAGATCAATGAGGAAGAAGCTTAATCAATAAATCAAGCTCCTCCATGCCACATGTAGTCGGAGCACAAACTCATGTATCTATATGGATTGGGTCACATTCAAAGTGCCAATGGAGGCAAAACTTTTGTGGGATTTGAAGTGCAAAGAGCCCAAGAGTAATTATATATTTTATTTTGAATCCTTAGCGTTTGATAGAATGCTTGACAGAAAATTTATAATTTTTATTTGGTTGTATGATGTAGCAGCCTATACAATTGACATGAGTGAAACAAATTAAATTAGCTACGGGTAAGAAAGTTGTTATTATTTTTAGGTGAATAATTTTCTTTTACCTATTGAGGGGTTAAGTATTATTTGGTAGCAAAGTTTTAAAATAATCACCACAATCTACACATATTCTATGTCCTACTAAATGATAGAAACTCAATTGATAAAAATAAGAACAAAGAAAGAAACAATAGAATAGCAAAGGTACAAATTAAGAACTAAGTGGGCAGAAAAAATTATGTGGTGTTTCCATTATTTGAAGGTTAGCCTAGAATCTATATAAACTCAAAATGGTATTAAAAAATTGTTAAATATATTATACTGGTACAGCTTTGTTAAAAAATTGTTAAATATGTTGAATCATGTCTACCTCAACCATCATGGAAACTACTTGCTTTATTTATTGGTCAAGTATCATGTACAGCTGTCCGCAAGAGCCTTGACAATATCAAAGCGTGTTTGTTGCTTTGCCTAGACATTAATCACTATGCAACCTTAGCACTGCTATAGTTAAAATATTATTGAAAATGCTTCATAAGATCAACGCCTTAGTTAGACATTTTGTATGACAAGGGATAGGTTGAAGGAGTTTGATATGCATAATGTATGCTTGCAATTAATTGGTTTACGATCAACTGATGGTATGCAACAAAATATGCCTACATGCTCCAAAGTTTCTACTATAATTGTAGGTGATTTTAGCAATGAAAATATCCACCATTTATGCTATAATATATGTACAAAAATTTCAAAAACCATTTTACATAAAAGCTTATAGCATTATCCGCGCAATGCGCGGGCAACCTTCTAGTTTAAATAAAGTCTTTGGTAGCTCTGTTTTATTATAGGAATTAAAATAACATTTTCTGGGTTATTTTTATGCTCCTAATCTTGCTTAGGAATTAAATGTGTTGCAATGCGTAGTAGTAAAGTTTACAGGATAATTGAAGCTCTGCTGCAGGAAATAGTCTATCCTACAAGTGATCCTAATTTTAAAAATAAAAACCAAAAAAGAAAGAGTCATTTTTATTACTCTTTGATTTCTCATGTATAGAGTCATTCTTATTACTCTTTGATTTCTCATGTATTGCTCATAATGCTCATCCCTTGTTTAATGCTTATAATTCCTTTTAACATGTTATTGCTCCTTTCAATAGAGGTTAAGGCTACTATATATTTATTTTAGATTGTTAACATTGTTGTTCATTGTGATTAAAAGTATTATAATTCTAATTATTTAAAAAAGTATGCTTTCTTTGCAAAGTTATTGCTTCTAATGATGTTTGTTACCCTGAATAAGCCCTTAATCTACGCCACTAGGAAAAAGTTCCTCACTTTACAGGAGACCTTGGAGGATGGAGAAAATATGTTCAGCAAGCACTTGGGGATGCAAGCATGGATTTTGAACTGCCAAAGGAAGTAAGTTTTCCCTTTTTACATAGATAGTACTATTGCCAATGACCAATTCTCAGTTTTGTCCTTCAATTATTGCTCTATCGGGCATGCAATTCTTAGTTTCTTATATCTTTCTCTACATTAATTTGTGGGTATGGTTGTCATTCATGGGTCAGATCAAAGACAAAGTTCGTTAAGCTAGCAGCCAGCTAGTGTTTAAAGTTCTAAGCATGGAGAATGGTGGTCTGCTACAGCCAATATTGTACATTGTGGCCTCATGTGCTTTATTTTGTCCTCGTCATCAGGCTTATGTGGAAGGTTTTCATTTTTCCTCCCCCCCCCCCCCCCCTCCCTCTTGTATTTAAGGTGCTTTTCTGTAGCTTTTCTAAGAAGACAGATTAGGGCACTTGTCAGGTCCAGAACAAAGGTAAAACTAATAGTTGGTGTAGTATTTGCACATAAATTTTTGAAGATGTATTGTCTTGTGGCCTAGTGAATACCAATTTATGTTTTCCACTGGGTACAATTCAAGTTCTATTTTTGGTCCACTGTCCATGGATTTGATTAAAACAGTTCAAAAGATTCATTATAATTTGCATAGAATTGATTATCAACATAGTGGCATGATCGTTTTTTTGTTTTTAGTTAATTTCCTGCTGGTGGAATGCTTGTTTGGAAACTGCCAATGTGGAACCATTTGTTTAACATTATTTTCTGATCCTGTGCAGTGCATATTCAGGTTGCTGTTTTCTAGTTCCAACATGAATGTTGCTGGTTAAACGGTGTTGGCCTCTTCACAATCATTGCTGTTGTGAGTTTACTCGGTACAGTAATCAATTTCAAGAAAAGCTAAGAAATCCCCCCCGCTCCCCCTTTTAGGATATATTTTCTTATTGTTCTTCTTATTCTTGTGGAAATTAGGCTTTTCAATGTTCATTAGTGGCTAATATGCACAACTTGTTGGTAATAGTACTAAAGTACTTGGATTTTCCACTTCCGACATACCTAGCAGCCCAGGACATTTGGATATGGAATGCATTTTTATAAGCTTTTTTCCATTTCTGACATGCATAGCAGCCCTAGGACATTTTCCTCTGTTTTTGAAAGGGGGCATACTTCAGTCTTCAGCTTCTGCTTCACAGTTAGGCAGAGTTGGAGACTTTAGTACTTGATTGCATCTCACCTTTAGCGTCTCACCTTTAGCATCTTAGTAGATTTTGTAATTGGGAATTCACATAGGAAGTTGCAAATTTGACATGCACTGATATATTAAACTTTTCTGAACAAATTCTTTCTAGACAAACTTTCGTAAATATTATATCTATCTTCAAAATCCTTCACAACTGAAGAATAAGCAAATGTCTATTCCCTCAGACCTTGGTCTGTATAATCTCTTCCAGGGATTGATAGCCTCCTTGTCAACATTGGCTTCAAGGAACTCTCGTGGGACCCTGAGCAACAGAATAACTTGAAACTATCATGGCCGACTCTTAAGACAGATATCAATCCGCATCTGATGCTGCATATTCAACCCTTCAGAATTCGGATTCTTCCTTCCAGTTCAACTCAACTATCTCCCCTTATCTCTTTGGCCAGTCTTGCACATTTTATTCATGTTATGATAACTCTCATGCCTAGTGATTAGAAATTTAATTATAAATTTCTGAAAAAATCATTATCAAGTGATGCCATGTGACGAGATAATTGGCCAATTTTTTTTTTTATTGTGCTCTTTTAATGTAAGCTAAATCCTCATATTCTTATTAACGTTCTATCATAACATGCTTTTCCATACTGTTTTTTGTGTATGTCAAACCCTCATGTTAAATTTTTCTTTTGGGCAGATTTTAACTAGAACTCAATTCTAGTATGTGGCAAAGCATATTTTGTACTTGAGCAAATTTTAACTCATGGATGCACTTTTGAGAAAGACCTACGAAAGAAACTCCTTCACCATTTCATGGTGGCATTAGAGCTTGGGTATCACATCACATGGTGAAACATTAAGGTGAGGTAGGTACTTGACCAAGTTCTCAGGTTTTGTGGTGAGATTATATTTTTTTCCTAGAGAATTAATATTCTTGTATTTTCCCAATTTGTTGTGTACTCAAAGTTGTAAGCATAAACTTAAGTGCTGTAAATTCTATTTTCCTTATAGTGGATTGATCGGATTTGTCCCGTGGTTTTTCCCTCTACATTGAGGGTTTTCCACGTAAAATTTAGTGTGTATTTTAAGATTGATTGCTTGCATGATAACTTGATCGATTACAACCAATCTTACTAAACACAACAAATTTTCCTATCATCATTGATTAGTACATCAATCAACAAATTACTTGCAAAAGGTCCTGCACAAAATTGCGGATACCATGAAGTTTGGTATCAATGAACCAAGTAGCATTGCCAGATAGTTGAAGTAGAGAAAATGTTGCATAGAAATACTAGAAAACCTTATCGCTAACCCTTTATTTCCAATAAGCTACATAAAATCAGCATATTCATGTTATAGCTCTCAATGATCTATGAAGAAACCAAAGCACATAAAATGGACTTGAAAACTCAGAACATCAATGACAACAGATCTTGCAACAACAGCTTTAGGTTTTTCAAATGCCAAATGTTAGTTATTACAATTAAAAGAAAAATTACACTTAGACTCGATAAATCTCCACAGTAGGGATTCAAAATTTGACTAAAACACTAACTCCTCATTTACTGCATAAAACTTCCATGTCTTTTCATTAAATTTACTAGTTAACGGGTGCTGTACAGCACTTGTTAATAATTCATTTAAAGAAAGTTTTTATGGGAAATGAAAAAAAAGTAATTAATATTTTAACAGCTTTTTTCATTTCTCATAAAAGTGGTATTAAAACTTTCTTAAATTGGATTATTAACAAGTGCTGTACAGCACTAGTTAACATTTTCCTTATTTAAAATACTCCAATACCACAGTGTCCTTATTTATGGCTCCATGTTGCGATGTAAACAAACCATTCAGCATCCAATATGTAAGGGTCAAACTATACAATTATATCCACCATTTTGGAATTTGCTGCAAGAGTGTTACAATATATAATCAAGTTCAACTATATATTCATAAGTTTTCACATTCACAAATACACTATGGCCTCACTAGAGATAGTTTTGCAACCTTAGCTTATCAGTTCTGGAATCAAAAACTAAAAACTAGCAAAAAGGTTGAATATCGTGTAGAAGGTTGAGGACAAAATTGCAACTACCATAAAGTTAGGTGTGAATGAAACAAGTAGCATTCCCAAATAATTGTAGTAGCTAGGAACAAAGTCTAGCATAGAAGTATCAGCAAATCTAATAAGCTGACCCATGATATCAAATCATTGGATATATGACAGTCACAAATATAATAGTTTCGATGAAGAGATAGGGAACTTCAACTATCACCTACAATTTACAACATGTCCATTATAAAACTTGATCTATCACGCAAAAAATCTCAAATATATAGTGTGCTTTTGAATATGCCTTTCGAAGTTAGAATGTATAGAGTTACTTACAACACAAGTTCTTAGCAAGGCAGTTTATAGACAATGCATGTTGTAATTTGAATTTCTAATGTTAACAATTCGTGTTATCTAAAATGTAAATACTTTACACATAATTTTTTAACTTGATAAGTTTATGGTAGTTCTTATTACACTGAAGCAATACATTACATTATAAATATGCGACAGTTCTTACTATATTGAATCAACAATTACTTGCAAACTAAAGGGCTTGCAAGCAACGGACAACATCTCCATCCTCTACCTACGTTGGAATTTTAACTGTCCGATAAAGTATGAAAACAAGGATGCATAAACAAGGGGGAAGGCAATGAGAACAACCGCCACAATAGCTAACTGGTCATGGTGATACCCAAAGTAATCTTCTAAGAATGCAACAACTGTTTCGGTTTCTCCAAATACCACAATCTTTTTATTTATATCTCCATATTGTGATGTAAGCATACCATTAAGTGACCAAGATGTAGGGGTCAGATAATACATCCAGATCCACCATTTTGGAATTTGCTGCAAGAGTAGAACAATATGATCAGTTCTACTATATCTGCTTTTTTATATCTTAGCGCCCACATGTACTCTATGGCCACAATTTGTAGCCTTAACTTACCGGTTTAGGAATTAAAAAACCAGCAAAGAGGTTGAATGTTGTGTAGAAGGCAGAGGACAAAATTGCAGCTAACATGAAGTTTGGCGTCAATGACACAAGTAGCATTCCCAAATAGTTGAAGTAGAGCAAGGAACAAAATATTGTATAGGAGTACCAAAAAACCTTATAAGCTGACCCATAATATCCAATCATTGGATAGCTGATCATCACAAAAATAACAGTTTCTATGAAGATATAAGGAATCTCCACTATCACCTACAAAATTAGAATCCACAGCTACTAAGCATTGAATATAGCTAAAATTAAAAATAAATAAGAGGAGAAGAAGAAAGAAAGAGGTTCATATCAAGATCCGCCTCTCTTTCACTCTCTTCCCTTTTTGGATCAAGCTAGCACAAGTAAATATGTAAAAGCAGTTGGAAAAGATGAGATAAATTTCTTATGCTATCTCTCTCGAATATCTAGCAAGTATCCAAAGTACATCAAATTTACAACATTTGAGATTACTCATAATGCCCTGAAAGCAGCCAATGATAAATTCAAATAGTTCCAAAGAAAATTATACCTGTGCAAGTGAATAAGCCCATGAAGAGTACATCCCTGCAAATATTTCTCGATACATAATAGTTCGCTCTGTTGCAACATATGGTAGAACTGTTGAGCAATTATTTATGCCCAAGAAGAGCACGGCAATATACATGGAACCAAATATATTGAACAAATCCTGCTGGTTATTCCTAATGGATAAAATAAAAATCAAAATTAGATATTTGCATAACTACAACATCATGCAGAAAATTGAATATCTTACAGATGCACAATCTTAAGCAAAGAAAAATCTACAACTGTAAGAATCACGCTTATTAGACAAACACTTCATAAAAGAAATTCTAGTTCTATTGTCACTTACAATGCGCAAGCTCAATTTTGCCAAGGTATCCGGTAGGTAGGACTAGAAACTTTTAAAATGTAATAAACATTCTGTAAAGGTAGTAGAAATCTTAGTCATTAAAACTTACAATTTTTTTCCATCGTCCCAATAAAGCACCCCAAAAATTAAAGCTGTTACAAGCGTATGCATGATACGCATAAGGTTGTATGCAGGACTCCTCCAATAAGCCAAATGCTGTTTCCATAGGCAAGATTTTAATTGTCCCCAACCATTTTGTGAAAAGCGTGTAGGAAAATACAGATCTGTTGACCCAGGAGGTGGACTACTCAACTGCCTTACAAGCTCCATGTTTTTCCTGCAAATGGGATAATATTAGAAATCACATCAAATTTAAAAATGCCAATGCAGGTCATATGAAGATCATTCATCTTAAGGACAATATTTTGTTCCACAAAATAGATGTTCTTAAGAGAGACTAGCACAACCTTGATACCTTATAACACTATAAGGAAGGACAAACAAAACACAAGGCCATTCCCCCATGCATTTCAAAAAGGATGAAAAGAAAATGGTTTTTGATTTAATTATCTTTACGTCAGGAAGAAGCTATGGCAGAAATTCCATGGTATCAAAATTACCTTGTAGAGACATTATTTCACATTATACAGCAACAAAACCAATAACAATTGTAGCTAAACTCAGCAACTCACTCGTATAAAGCAGAATCCCTGTACTTCTGAGCAAAATTTGCACCAAGTTCTGCTTCTGCGGATATAGAAGTGACCTCTAACATCCATGTTGCCGGATTGTAATTATTTCTAATCTTCGGAACTCCAGGGATACTCTGTCAAAGTAAAAGTTCAGTAACAAGAAGATCAATAAAATTAATTACTCAAAAGTAAACAGTATTACTAAAAGAAAATGAAAGTAGGGGGAAAAAAGCAATAGATAAAATGCGTTGCTACATCAAACTGACCTCAAAATATTCTATAACACAAGCTGAATGTAGTCCTAATGATCCCGAGTATATTACATGTCCACCCCTTTTTAGAAGAATTAGCTGCATTAGCAAGAAAGGCATGAGATAAGTAACTATTCTAGATTCGATAACAAGAAAATTGTTGCTTATTATCCAACAGTAGGGTCTCATATACTCTTTGTGGGTTGTAGGCTGGAATGCATCTCACAAATTTATAACTGGTTGCTTCTCCTCAAAAGTACAATATTTTTTCCATTTCAATCAAATCTAAAAAACTTCTAGGCCTTTATTTATTTCCTCAGTACAAATGCATGTATTTCTGAGATTAATAAAACTCCAAGGAAGATGTAACAGCTTCTTGGTTTTACAATTTTACTTACACTTACAATTTTAAATTCTTAAAAAAAAAAATTACCTCATCAAATGCTTCAAATATGTCAATACTTGGCTGGTGGATGGTACAAACAATTGTCCTTCCTGTATCAGCTACATTCTTTACAGCTCGCATAACAATTGCAGCTGCTCTTGCATCCAAACCCGTTGTTGGTTCATCCATGAAGATAATAGACGGGTTAGAGACAAGCTCCACAGCTATTGTAAGCCTCTTGCGCTGCTCATTTGATAGACCATTAATGCCAGGTATGCCTACTAAGGCATCCTTTATTCCATCAAGCTCAATGGTCTCCAAGACTTCATTCACAAATTCCTGCATGACATGCCACAGTAGCTTTCACAAAATATTATCTCAATGATGAATATAAAACAAAACCTTTGATTCATGTCAGTACATAGAGAACTTACAGCTTTAGTTTTTGAGTCTATCTGAGGAGACAGTCGTAGCCAAGCAGAAAATATCACCGATTCTTCAACTGTGATTTGAGGAGAATGTATGTCTGTTTGTTCACAATAACCCGACACCCTAGCAAATGACTCTTGAACCTTGGGATACCCTCCAATTTTTATGTGCCCTTCAATATAGCCACTGGTCTTTCTTCCGGCTAAGACATCCAGAAGAGTTGTTTTCCCAGCTCCACTGACACCCATCAATGCTGTAAGAACACCAGGCTTCAATGCACCCGTAATATCAGAAAGAATTTGAAGTTTTTTATTGGTGAATCCCTTTTCTCTCATTTCCTAGAAGCCAAAAAGGAAAAACAATGACAGGAATTAATATGATGTAATGTAAATAGCTATCAATCCAGCAGCTACCATAACCTTATATGAATTAAATGCAATTACCAAGGGGATGTCAACATAGTATTGCACATCTTGAAACACTACTGTTAAGGGTGTAAATGGTAATACCGTTCTACCTGTTAATTGAGACAAGACACTCGTTCAAATGTTGGAGAAATATATGTTTACAGTAATGATCTGAAGAATAAGCAGAAGAACAATAAAATTGAAAAAACCTTTATTTGGTTCTATACTATTCTGTAAAGGAGAATTTCCAGACTTTTTTTCTAGACGGGAACCATCATGTGAATCTTCACTTCCCTGTATTTGGGAGAGCTTTTCACGTGAGATAACAGCACGAGGCGTTCCAGGAGCTAGATGTTTATTAAACAAGGATGAATCAAAATCTTGCTATTGTTGCATTGCTGTTTAAGTTAAAATATAATAACAATCAAGAACACAAACTTACACTTCAAGAAAGTTAAGGCCAGGACATATCCAATGTTAAAAACAATTATAAATCCAAATAGGGCACCGAGTGATATCCAATAAAGATATCCATTAAAGTTCAGTCCACGGCTTTCGAGTATTTCTTGCCCTATCGTGGTGTTTGTGGATAACATCTACAGACAAGAAAGGAAAACAAGCTTAGCCAGTAAGACAATATATATACTCCTGATGCTAATGAAAAAGTTAATTACAAAAATGGCAAGCTATTGACAGGTTTATACTAGGAGTATTAATGCACATGTCCTACAGCCAAATTAGTTGTTTGGCAGCATTTATAAGCAGACAATTTATAGTATACAATGTTTAATAGTAATTAGATTGTGCATTACTTAGTGCTTAGTGTTTGAAGCCAGCTAAGAAATTAGAACTTCAGCTAAGATTCACTATTAAGCAAGAATATTGGTATTCAACAAATAACATATTGATCAGAGATGAATGTCTTTCAATGCCGATCTCTTTGGAGGAGCCATACAACTATTAGGTCTGCCCCTTGCTCATAAGTAGCTGTATTAGCTAAAAATAGACAAAGGATTATTTGTTATGTAATGAGAGACTCACCTTTTGCCATCGTGGGGCAAGAAATTCATTTAAAAAAAGGCCCATTTCTCCATATGTGATAGGAGAAACCCAGAAACCCCACTTCAACCAAACAGGCATAGAAGCTGCAATCAGATGCACAGCTCAGCTCATCCTTTTAATTGATTATATTAGAATGAGATTGGAGAAGAGGTAAGATAACCTTACATTGAGTTATAATGAAGCCAGAGAATATTAACACTATTAATATTGCAGAAGTACCAGCTGTCATGGAAGCATTATTGGTCTGGAAGACTGATGCCAGGAAACGGAACATGGATAATGAAGATAAATGCACTACAAAAAGAAGAATGAACTGACGGAAGAACCTGAGCACACAGAAAACGATCAGAGATTCATAATTAAAAAAATTGAGACTTCTTGAGGAAAAGAAAGTACTAGTATAAAATGCTTTTTTGAGGTTATAGCACTTGAGAAGCTTTGGATATGCAATTGCTAGTTGATGAACCAAAATAGGAGGAAATGCAATAATAAATCTACATATTTTCATGTCAACCTCACCTTTCAGCTTCTGGGCTATATCCGATAACATAATACGTCAGACATGTCCAAACTAGAGATTCCACAAATGAAATAGGAACCTTTAAAATACTTGCTGGAATTGCATATGCCCAAGCTGGGTAAAAACAAGATGTTTTTTGTTTGTAGAAGACTTCAAGCCTTTGAATAGTCATTGACACCTCTGGAATTCCATCAACAAGAAGGATGACAAGAGCATAAAACAGGGAACCCATATAGTAATTTGCATGAAGAATATCAATGTCCATCTGGGTCCGTAAAAATACAGTCATCGTGATACATGCAGTGATGAAAAGCTGCAGATAGAAAAGAAAAGGAAAACATATTTTCAGATTAATAGGTTTACCTCCCCCCCGGGTGGCTGTCCAAAAGAAGAAGAAAAAAAGAATGAGAAAGAAACGCAAAAGTATGAATCTTCACCTGAGTTGTTTTGAATATATAGGTGAAAGAATTCCTTTTCATGAGAAGATACTCCCTTGAAGCACATATTCTAAATAGTTCCCATTTAGAAAGAGAATACACACTAAAGGAAAGAGCATCTTGATGGCTTTGGGATTTATCATATGTCTCTGAAAGCTCTTCATCTAGCTTCTTTCCATAAGGAGATTCCTTGAACTTCCTAGAGAACATATCAACTGAAACATAACTGTAGGGTACTTCCATTTGATACCAGTACTGTGCTTGATCTTTCCTAGAGATAACCTGCATAAAGATAGGATGAAGTAGTTCTTTCAAACTAAAAAAAAAAAAAAAAAAAAAAAAAAAAAAAAAAAAAAAGACCGAGTATAGGCTTCTATTCACTTGCCTCTTGGACAAACTCCGCAACCCCTTTCCTCTCAGGACACCTAAAACCACAATCCTCAAAAAAATTTAGAACATGATCACGTGGACCATGATACACAATCTTCCCTTCTGACATTAAAATAAGGTCATCAAAAATATCAAAGGTTTCTGGTGCTGGCTGAAGAAGTGAAACTAGTACAGTAGCATCTGTGATATGCACCAGCTGCTGAAGACATGTAACAATTTGAAATGCAGTGGAACTGTCTAATCCATTTGTTATTTCATCCATAAACAAGGCTTTTGTAGGTTCTACAATCATCTTCCCTGCCAAAATTTAATTTGATTCCTGTGGTCAAAATTCTTATCGGAAACTGGGTTTAGTTCTCTCTATAACTAAAACTACTAGATAGCAGAACAGCTATCAGTCTCCTATTCAAATTACCTGTTGTCAATCTCTTTTTCTGACCACCAGAGATACCTCTTCTCATGGCATCTCCAACTAGAGTGTTGGCACAGATATCAAGTCCAAGTATCTGAGAAGCCACGGCAGCAACATATATAAACTGGTAAGGCAAGTATCAATTACAGGGTAAACGTTTACTTTCAGCTCTGTTAAAAAAGAATGACCTTTAGTATGTAGTCTGTTTGAAGGTTTCCTTTTAGTCCTTTGGCTGAAATTGCCTGTCAGAACAAGTAGCGTAATCAATATTACAACATCTAATCTCATGAATACCGTTAAGAGGTAGGAACAAAATAATATCAACATGACTGTGTTGTGAAGTATTAAATAGACTTGCATAAGAATTATAGTATTTCAATTATTCCATTTGATATCAATCAATAAATATACAAAATATACTCTTCTGTACATTAATTTATATCAACTCACATTATAACGCACACATGTAACCCATGCTGCTATATAACATATTCTATTGAAAACATTCAAATACATCGAGTGAAAACTTTAAATTAGCAACAACGAAAAAAATAGGACTGTTGATTCTTATTTATAGTTTGATTTAAAATCCAAAATGAAAGTCATAATAGAATTACATAGATCAGATGCAAAATACTCATAACATTATGAAGTAAGAATCTAAATTTAAAAGGAAACTAAATTGACGTTATATTTTTGTCATTCCAAAAGCAACATAACAATAGCACAATCAGAATCCTACACATTTCAATGTCTTTTGGTAATAATATGATTGTTTCCATGTCAAGCAGAAAACATTCAAGTTGTGATCAATAATTTTTCACATTATCTAAAATTTTCCATCATTTTAGCAAAAATGTTTTCCATAATAATATCCAATCATTGGATAGCTGATTGTCACAAAAATAGCAGTTTCGTGTTTCGATGAAGAGATAAGGAACCTCCACTGTCACCTACAAAATTAGTATCCACAACTGCTAAGAATTGAATAAATAAGAGAAGAAGAAGAAAGAAAGAAAGAGGTTCATATCAAGGTATTAACTCCGTCTCTCTTTCACTCTATTCCCTTTTTGGATCAAGCTAGTACAAGTAAACATGTAAAAGCGGTTGGAAAAGATGAGATAAATTTCTCATGCTATCTCTATCGAAGATCTACCAAAGTATATCAAATTTACAACGTTTGAAATTACTCATAATGCCCTGAAAGCAGTCAAGTTTTAAAATTCCAATGCAGGTCATATGAAGATTATTCATCTTAAAGGACTATATGAAGCTATGGCAGAGACTCCACGTACACGGCATCAAAGTTACTTAATAGAGACATTATACAGCAACAAAACCAATGAAAATTGCAGGTGAATTCGGCAACTCATTCATCGAATGCCACAGTTGCTTTCACAAAATATTAG
Organism: Lithocarpus polystachyus; assembly: GCA_033629205.1. Taxonomy (NCBI): domain Eukaryota; kingdom Viridiplantae; phylum Streptophyta; class Magnoliopsida; order Fagales; family Fagaceae; genus Lithocarpus; species Lithocarpus polystachyus. Next base: position 2,182,402 of record CM066164.1, on the reverse strand, counting down.
TATATGTCTATGCTAGAGAATATAACACCCAACTTTATTGTGATTGATTCAAGTCCATGTTGCAGATCGTGCGTGTATGGAGAAGATGACTGAAACGCAACGTTTTTGTTTCTGGTTTCCGTTCTCCACAAACGCAAGGCTTCGATATATTCAACGCACCGTTTCGTTAAATGAACACGGTGTCGTATTGGTTATATGTACGCATGTTCTTCCAATTAAAGAGCACGAGCTGGTCACGTGCATCATTGAAACAGTTGTTAAATTGTAACTGGCTAGTTTGTTTGTGATGTCAGAAGTTAGTAGTCAGTTTTTGTTCTATTCTCCACAAGCACAATGGTTCGTTAAACTCAACGCACCGTTTTGTTAAAGTAACACGGTGTCGTTTTGGGCAAAATGTATGTATGTTGAAGAGTACGAGCTGATCACGTGGATCATTAAAATAGTTATCAACCACTACTAAGTTAGTTTGTTAGATAAATAATTGTCAATAAAATAACTCATCTTTCTACTTTTACGTGCACATGTGAGTTGTTATGTACTAATTGCTATAAGCTCTCTCTTAACAAAAGCATAAAAAAGAAAGAATGCCTAAAATAATAGCGAAAATCACTTTTTAGTCTCTACATTTTTACGCGATTCTCATTTTGGTCCTTACATTTTATTTTTACCGCTTTTAGTCCCTGTTTAGAAAAACGCCTTCCACTTTAGCCCTTTCCGTCAGTGCCCTAACGGCACTGACCTACGTGGCAAACAAAATTATTAAAATAATAATAAAAAATTTTATTTTATTATTAAAAAATGGCATGTCAGCATATAAATTAAAAAAATAATCTATTAATTTTAACTAAATCAAAAAAATCAAAAACAGAAATAAAAATAAAAAATCACAATAATTGAGATCAAAGTGTGTCTTGGACAAGAACAACAAGAACACAAACTCAAATTTAAGAACACAAAATTAAAATCTAAAAATTACAAACTCAAAAAATAACAACAAAAAAATTAACCTATAAATCCCCGTCAAATTAAACATGAACAAGGAATTAAACATGAAAACAAACACAAAACACAAACCCAAAAAATTAAAATAAAACCAACACAACACTCCCACTCTCATTTTCCATTTCTTTTTCTTCGTTTTTTCTAGATCCATTTCTTCATTCTTTCCAGATCCATTACTTGCTCTATGTTTGTATCTTTGTTTTTTTTCTTTCTTTTCAGATCCATGACTCTCTCTTTCTCTCTCTTTCTTTTCCGATCTCGAAAAGTTTGCCGGAAAATCGAGTTTCACCAGGAAACTCTGCTTGAGAATCTCGATCTACACCGGTTAGGTTTGTGTTTCTGGGTTTGGGTTTGTGTTTCAAGAACACAAACCCAGATCGACGCCGGCCGGAGATCTGGGTTTGGGTTTGTGTTCTTGAGAGTGGGAGTGTTGTGTTGGTTTTATTTTAATTTAGGAAGACAGGGTTTTCCATAAGTTCTTCAAGAACAACTTAGGAAGACTTCTGGGTCCCGAGCTGGCACCTCGTCCAATGTCCCTTCGTCTAGTCCTTTGGATGAGGAAGAAACCGTTTACAGCTGTGCAGTGGGTGTTCTTTCAAAGACCAATGAGCAAAGACTTAATAACCTTAGGCTGTGGTACCAAATCCCTAATGAGGTTAACCTTAGGTTGCCCGTCCGTGGGGAGTGGTGTTGTAACCCTCACTTTGGGGTAGGTGTTTATGAAGCTTATTTCTTGGGAGGTTTTAGGTTGCCTCTAAATGCTTTTGCTAGAGAGTTACTTGTTAGGTTAGGTTTAGGGATTTGCCAATTCAATCCAAATGCATGGAGATTGATTATCTCTATGCAGATTTTGTGGAGGGAAGTGTTTGGAGGGGATCGTCCTCTTACTGTGGACGAGTTCCTCTTCTGCTACAAACCTTTTGAAATAAATCAGTCACTTGGGTTCTATCAGTTCATTGCTAGGGGCTCAAACTGTAAATTAATCAAGTCCCTAGCCTCGTCTAACAGAAACTGGAAGACGAAATTTTTCTTCGTCTCCGGTTTTTGGGCTGGGAACCCCGTGGACGTTGGTAGGGACACCTTTGCCCCTTACACTGGGAAATTAGGGAACCTTCGTCCAGAAGGTATGCCCCTTTACTTTCTTTGCCTTTTATGTTATTTTTATTAATTATGTCTAACATTTGTTCCCTGTTGTTTTACAGCCGTTGGACGACCTATGTTGAGCAAGTTTTACCGTGACCGTGTCCACAAAGCTCGACTGCATGTCAAAAGGGATTTCCATTCTTTGGTCACCCTTAGACGATTAGCTAAGTGGGGACTTGGTCCAGACCCGTCCAACGAGGCCATCGCACACGAGGTTACAGTCCGCAGACGTAAGTTTGGACTTGGCACTAAACATGTTTCATTTTTTATTTTGGTTTTATTTTTAATCTCTATTTTCCTACTTTGTAAGAATGACGACCATGAAAGAAAATAGGGGAAAGGAGCCCATGGGTGAGGGGAGCCGTCCTGAGATCCACTCCCAAGCTCGTCCTTCTGCAGGGGATAAGAGGAAGTCTGTATCCAAGACTCTTGACTTGGGAAATTTGCCCAGTCATCGAGGGAAGAAACCCAGGCATGGGTTGTCCCAAACGGTGGTCAAGTCTACCCTCCCCTCGTCTCAGACACCAGTTCAAGTTTTGGACGTTGATTCGCCAACTCCCGAAGTTACCCCGTCCAAGACTCCTCTGTCCAAGTCAGCTGTGCCTACCTCGTCCTAGCCTCCAAGAATTCCCTCAAATCTTATTGAAGACGAGGACCTAGCTTGGGGACAATTCGAGAAGGTTGTGTTGGACGAGGACATAGCCGCATGCTATGACATGTCTTTAAAAGATTTTGAACATTCTGGCGTCCATGATCTTTTTAAGGTATGTAATCTTACTTTCGTGTCGTCTTTTCTTTTTGTGCTTTTTCTCGTCTTACCTTTATTATCTTTTACCATTGTAGGCAATGTCAAAGTTCATTGCAGCGTCTAGGCAGGCCACTGAATTGGACAAGACGAGGATCTTGTTGGAGACGAGGGTGCAGGAAGTGAAGGACGAGTGCAAGAGGTGGCCTGAGGTGTCGGCCAAGTCTAAAGACGAGGTTAGGGAGTTGCAAAATCATATTGAGAAACTGAAGGCTGATATCATCGAGAAGGATACTCGCCTTGATCACCTCCAAAAGAGGAACGACAAGCTGAGTACCTTTCTCGAAAAAGCTAGGGAAGACGCAGTTGCACAGTTCAAGGCGTCCAAGGAGTATACTGATCTATTGGACACCAACTACGCAACTGGGTTCGAGGACTTTAGGATGGATGCTGCAGAAAACTTCCCTGAGCTGGACTTCAGTTCCATCAGACTCAATATTAGTGGTGCCACCACAAGCTCCCTCTTCCAGACGAGCTCAGAAGACGTTAACATTGAAGATGACGCCACCACACAGCCAATTCAAGACGAGCCCAACAATGCCCCTCCCCAGTGAAGACAAAGCTTTTACCTGCTCATTTACTTTTGTACTTTTTTGCTTTTTTTTTTTATTTTTTATTTTGGTCCGTTGTTTTGGACCACTAGATGTAACTCAAGTACAATTTGCTCGTCCAAAGTACTAGGACGAGTACATAAACATGCCTGGTTAATTTTACTTCTGAGTTTTTGGACGTTGGTTATCCTTTATAAATGAATGGACGTTTATTTTCTTCTATCCCTTCTTTCATTCATTAGAATACTGCATGGATGAAGTTATTTACATCCCTGTATCCCTAACTTTAACTTATCCATGATTTGAGTTTGTTCATGTTGAATATCATCTGAATTCACAGAACAACTCATCCATGGATGCTACTTTTATAAACATCATGGAATTAGCCTACTCCCTTACCCATAAGGTGGACGACTCTTTGCTCGTCTTGGGGTTTTTTTTTTTTTTTTTTTTTCTTTTCTTACAAGTTTCAATTGACTCAACCTTACTCGTCCAAGAATTGGATTGTTTTAGTTGAACTTGTCCTAAGGACCATGAGTATGTATTTCTCTCGTCCATGTCTGGGTCAAGTATCCCTCGTCCATGGCTGAGTTTTCCTGTCGAAAGTTTTAGCTCGTCTTTTGCTTAAACGACCATGCCCCGTTTTTACTTTGTTCCTTTTTAAGGGAAGTTTAGACGTTGCACCCCTTCGTCTAGGGGTTTGTGCTCATCTTTAGGCCCTGGTCTTTTGACAGACGGAGTTATGGAATTTTCTACATTTGTATTTAAAAATCCAAACCATTCTCGTTATCATAAACATTATCAACAAGCATGACACATACTTTTTAGAAAGTAGTGCCTTATTTATAAAACATTCAAACATGACTTCGTCCATAGCTAATTAAAACTAAGTATTTTAGGAATAAAAACACAATATATAATGCTGATCAACACATAACAGCAAGTACTGGGCTTGGACTCGTCCAGAAAGAAGGGTCTCGTCCAGAGCAGTGCTCGTCTAAGTTACTACTGGTAATACATCCTTAGGTGCTCAACGTTCCAAGGGTGTTCCAATTTTCTCCCATCCAAGGCTTCTAAGTAATATGACCTTTGTCTTTTACAATTGACTACCTTGTAGGGTCCTTCCCAATTGGGTCCCAACTTTCCATGAGCTGGGTTCCTGGTTGTAAGAGAGAGCCTTTTCAGGACGAGGTCCCCTATATTGAAACGTCTTGGCTTCACCATCGTATCATATCGTCTAGACATGAGGTTTTTGTACCTTGCTGTCCTCTGCTCTACGTCCGTCCTTACCTCGTCTATAAGATCAAGGTTAAGGCGCAGTTGATCTTCGTTATCCTCGCCTTGGTACCTCATCACCCTGTGATTGGCCATGTGAATTTCAGCAGGTATCACTGCTTCACTTCCATAGGCTAGTTTAAAAGGAGTTTCCCCCGTAGGGGTTCTCGCAGTGGTTCTGTAAGCCCATAAAACACCGGGTAGCTCGTCTGGCCATACCCCTTTTGCCCCTATAAGCCGAGTTTTGATGATCTTCAACAAAGATCGGTTTGCAACTTCGGCCTGACCGTTTGCTAGAGGGCGGGCGGGTGAGGGGTAATGATTGTGGATTCCGAAATTTTCGCAGAAATCTCTGAAAAGTGCGTTATCAAATTGCCATCCGTTGTCTGACACTAGGACCTTGGGCACTCCAAATCTACACACGATGTTTTTCCAAACGAAGTTCTTGACATTCTGCTGTGTGATTTTTGCTAAGGGTTCTACTTCCATCCACTTAGTGAAGTAGTCAATCCCAACCACCAAAAACTTCATCTGCCTAGTTCCAAGTGGAAAAGGACCTAAGATATCCAATCCCCACTGTGCAAAGGGCCATGGGGCCATCATTGGAGTTAGATATTCTGCTAGTTGCCGGGGGATGTTGCTAAAGCGTTGACATTGGTCACATACCTTGGCGTAAGCCTTCGTATCTGCTTGAATAGTTGGCCAATAATACCCTGCACGGACGACCTTATGAACCAATGATCTTGCCCCCGAGTGGTTACCGCACGCTCCTTCATGAATTTCTCTCAACACATAGTTCAACTCGTCTGGGGCTAAGCACCTCAAGTAGGGCTGAGAGAAACCTTGTTTATACAACACTTCACTTATAAGAACATATTTGGCAGCTCTAATTCTTACCTTCCTGGCCTCATCCCTGTCCTGTGGAAGCCTTCTGTCTTTAAGATAGACAACTATCGGAGTCATCCAGTTTTCTCTCTCTTCAACTTCTTGTATTTCCGGGAGGTCTATACTTGGCATATACTGAATTTCATCAATTTTATCCATGGCTTCTCCTGACGAGGCTGCTTTTGCCAAGGCATCTGCTTCTGTGTTTTCCTCCTTCAGGAGTTGGACAAATTTGGTTTCGTTGAATCCCTTGATGAGTTGCTTCACCTTACTTAGGTATTTCATCATCCGGTCTTCCTTGGCTTCACATGCTCCATTTACTTGGTTAATGATCAACTGAGAATCTCCTCGGACGACGATGGACTCCGCCCCCAGCAACTTGGCTAATTCTAATCCTTTAAGGAGTGCTTCATATTCAGCCTCATTGTTAGTGGTCTGGTATTGTAGACGGACGGCGTACCTTAACTTATCCCCCTTGGGGGATTTAAGTACAACTCCAACTCCTTCTGTATGCAACGTGGAGGATCCGTCCACACTGATGTCCCACACATGAACCTCACCCAGCTCATCCAACTCCCCTTGTCCTGGGGTAAACTCCGCAATGAAGTCCGCCAGCACCTGTTCTTTAACTGCCTTCCTAGGTTGGTATCTGACATCAAACTCACTAAGCTCTACTGCCCATTGGATAAGTCGTCCTGCCGCTTCTAACTTGTTCATCACTTTCTTTAATGGGTGGTTCGTCTGGACGTTGATAACATGAGCTTGGAAGTAATGCCTTAGCTTCCTAGAGGCTGTAACCAACGCAAAAACTAGCTTTTCCATTATGGGATACCGTCCTTCTGCCCCTTTTAATGCTCGGCTTGTGTAATAAACTGGTTTCTGAACCCTTGCTTCTTCTCTGATCAAAGCCGAGCTCACTGCATTTGGGGACACCGCCAAGTGCAAGTACAACTCTTCTCCAAGAACTGATGGGCTCAATAAAGGAGCTATGGTGAGATATGCCTGCAAGTCTTCAAAAGCTTTTTGACACTCGTCCGTCCATTCAAACGCCTTTCTAAAAACTTGAAAAATGGTAAACACTTGTCAGTGGCTGTAGAGACAAACCTGTTAAGGGCAGCAACTCATCCGGTGAGAGATTGGACTTCATTGATATTTTGTGGAGATTTCATATCCAATATTGCTTGAATTTTATCAAACCCAATTCCCCTCTGTGACACCATGAACCCAAGAAATTTTCCTGACGAAACTCCAAAGGCACACTTGCTGGGATTCAGCTTCATGTTGTATCGTCTGAGTGTGTCAAAAGTTTCTTGCAGGTCGTCCAAGTGCTTCCTCTCGTCTAGGCTTTTTACCATCATATCATCAACATAGACTTCTACATTTCTACCAATCTGGGGCCGAAACATATGGTTGACCAACCTTTGGTACGTTGCCCCCGCGTTCTTTAAACCAAAAGGCATCACCTTGTAGCAAAACAGGCCTTGACTAGTGACGAACGATATTTTCTCTTGGTCTCTTTCATCCATTCTTATCTGGTTATACCCGGAGAAGGCGTCCATAAAGCTTAGCAACTTATGACCCGCAGTTGAATCCACCAATTGATCAATGCGCAATGGGTAGCTATCTTTGGGACAGACTTTGTTTAAATCAGTGAAATCCACACACATTCTCCATTTGCCATTAGCCTTCTTAACCATCACTACGTTGGCCAACCAATCTGGATAATAAACCTCTCGAATGAAATTCGCTGCAGTTAACTTTTGAACTTTTTCTTTGATGGCATTATCTCTGTAAGGGGCGAACACTCTTTTCTTCTGTCGTATAGGCTTCGAGGAGGCATGTACATTGAGATGGTGGGTGATGACACTAGGGTCTATACCCGGCATATCTTCATGCGTCCATGCAAATACGTCAATGTTCTTTCTCAAGAACAGGATGAGGTCCTCTTTCACCTTGTCTTCAATTTCCACTCCAACTCTTGTATGCCTCTCGGGTTTATCCTCATCTAAGGGAACGTCTTCTAGTGCTTCAGTTGGCTCTGCCACAACTTGTCTCTCCTCAATGTTCATCACTTGTGTCCACTCATCCATGGCTAACATAGCCAGGTAGCATTCTCTTGCTGCTAATTGGTCTCCTTGTACCTGTCCTACCCCATGTTCCGTAGGAAACTTGACTGACAAATGACAAGTAGACATGACTGCCTTCCAACTGTTTAAAGTTGGTCTTCCAATGATGGCATTGTAAAAGGATGAGCAGTCTACCACCAAGAAATTCACGTTGTTCGTCACCTGTTGTGGATATGTGCCTACCACCACAGGTAAGGTGATAGTGCCCATGGGTTGCACCTTCATTCCTCCGAATCCAACCAAGGGCGAGTTCACTGGACGAAGTTGGTTTCGTCCAAGCATCATTTGATGAAAAGCGGGATAATACAAAATATCCGCCGAACTTCCATTGTCCTCCAACACCCTTCTTGTTGCGTAGTATGCGATGAGCAGAATGATGACGATGGCATCATCATGGGGGTGGTGAACCCTTTCAGCATCCTCGTCTGTGAACGTGATGGCTTGCTCGTTAGTCGCCCTCGCTCCGGACGACCGTCTAGAGAGCTGGACGTTCTGCACTACTTTCAGATATGACTTCTTTGACTTGGACGACTGCCCCCATTGAATTTCCTCCTATGATTACTCTGATCTCTCCGAGCGGGGGTCGCGACGACTCCTCTGCCTTCGCTTTCAATTTCTCGTCCTTGTGATCTCGTTTAAGGAAATTTCTTAGCTTTCCTTGCCTAATAAGATTCTCTATCTGCTGTTTCAAGTCAAAACACTCATCAGTGTCATGCCCATGGTCTCTATGGAAGCTACAATATTTGTTTCGATTGCGCTTGTTGGGATCTCCCTTCATCTTTTCAAGCCACTTCAAGGAGGGGTCATCCTTGATTTGCATGAGTACCTGCTCTAGCGGCACATTTAACGGCGTGTATTGCTGGATTCTTGTCGAAGGGCCTACCTTTTTAATGTCCCGATCTTTCTTATCTTCCACCCGTCCCTTCTTTGGAAGAGGACCTTGTTCGGAGTGACGCATGGGGTTCGTCTCCATTCTCTCAGCTCTTTTTCTCTTCTTGGCTATGATTGCATCTTCTGCATTCATAAAGTTTTGGGCCGAGTGGACGAGCTCGGCCATGGTTTGAGGTTCTTTTTCATAAAGCTTGTGAATGAACAAATCAGAGTTTACTCTGTTGTGGAAGGCTGCCAACAGCAATTTGTCATCTACCTCGTTTACTGTTAGGGCTTCTCTGTTGAAACGAGTGATGAAGGATCGCAAACTTTCATTCTCCCCTTGTTCAATGGTCAACAAGCTGGACGAGGAACGTTTATGCCTTTGTCTCCCAATAAAATTGTTAACAAACAACTTACTCAACTCTTCAAAAGAATTTACTGTATTCGGAGGTATCTTACTGAACCACACTCGTGCTGGCCCTTTAAGGGTGGTAGGGAAGGCTCTACACATGATCTCATCTGGGACCCTTTGGAGATGCATCGTAGTCTTAAAAGTGGCAATGTGGTCAAATGGATCCCTTGTTCCATTATACGAGTCTAGGAAAGGCATCTTGAACTTTGGAGGCAATGGATGGCCATTGATTGCAGCCGTAAAAGGGGAGTCCGTTCGATGGATTAAGTCTTCTACAGGATTTGCTCTTCTCATATTCTCCCGCATCTCATCCATGACTTTCTTCATCTGATCCATCTCCTTCTCCAAATGTGGCACCCTCCGTGAAGTGGTGCCCCACGATTGGCTTTCTGGACCAGGATTTCCTCTTTCTTCTTGACTCTGGGCTTGTCCTTCAATGTGTCCTTCATGATGTTGTCTCCTTAAATTAATCTCCCTTGTCAACTCTTGGTTTTGGCGGGTTAACTCTGCCATGGCGGCTGTCATGGATTGTATATGTTGAACTGAAGACGGTTGCATGACAGATGCTGACTGGTGATCTCGGTGGGGATTGTTAGAAGCATCCCTACTTTCTTGGTGGCCCGGGCTAGTGGCCCTTGATCTTGTCCGAACCATACTGCCTTTTTGTCGGAGAAAGCGTGAAGAGAAAGCACAAATGCCAAAACTTAACGTTCCCACAGACGGCGCCAACTGATGATGCTCTTTCAAATCAGTAGGCTGAATGCTTTGGACTTTGATGATCTCAAAGGCCTGTAAAGAAAAATGAAGAATCAAAGGAGACCAGGGTTGGCCGGCCTAATACCCTCCGATGATGAAATTAGTTTTTCTCTTCAAAAACAAGAATTTCAATTTTATCGGATGTGTTTAGAGAGATTCAGACTTACTTTTTCTGTCGGGGAAAGGTGTTTATATAGGGTTAGGGGGGCAGTTACCTTCTAGTAACTTCCCCATCATTTGTGGAGGTCAATGGATAACTATTGTAGGAAGTTAAGTGCCTTGTTGAGAGATTACAGCGATGTTTAGGATCTTTACACGTGGTTTGATCTCCATATTTACGGCGGAGTTTCCATTGAGGCTCGTTCGTGCTTGGACGAGCATTAAATGTTCTCAGCCCTTGGACTAGTGTTGAAGGTTCTCAGCCCATGGACGAGTGTTGAAGGTCCTCGGCCCATGGATGAGCTTTCTAGGCTTACTGCACCTCTATGGATGAGTTGAGGCGACGGAAGGTCATATGGGTGGCTGCTGTGTGTCTCGTCCTATGAAGTAAAACTCTAGGACGAGCTTATTTCCTGTGGACAGCATCACAAGGACGAGCTATACTTGTTTTCCCCATCACATACTATTCCCCAACTCTGGCACTCTAGGGTTACGAACATCTTCTAACTTAACCTTCGGTGGGTCCTTGGCCAGTACCACACCTGTACCTTTGTAAGGTATTTCTTGCTTTGTGTTTTGCAAGTTGCATTGAGTGCGAAAGAGAGAACCTTGCAGTTTACTGGCGATATTTTGAGCATCATCAGAAGTGAAGACCTATTTTGATATGAAAGTGTGGGTTTGTGTTTCTGACTCTTTCAATAAGTACAAGATTGCCATGGAAATCCTTGAATCTATTCAATATAAATTCCCCAAAATGACTGCACCGCAAAGTCTATTGGAATTTGAAATCCTGGAATTTCTTAAATCTCAATCCCCTAACATGACTGCATTGCAAACTCTATTGGAAACAATTTGTAGAAAAGTTGAGGGAAAAAAGTTTTTTCTTCTCTTAGATGATGTGTGGAATGAAGACTCCACAATGTGGGAGCCATTCAAACTTGCACTCAAATGTGTTGCTAATGGTAGTAGAATTCTAGTCACTACACGTAAAACTAGAGTTGCAGAGATAATGGAAAGTGTAAACATTATTAATTTGAAGGAATTGTCAAAAGAAGATTGTTGGTTGGTGTTTAGTAAAATAGCATTTTTTGATAAGGATTCTAATCAATGTGAACAACTAGAAGGTCTTGGTGCAAATAGTAGAAAAATGCAAAGGCTTGCCACTTGCCGCAAAGACTCTAGGGAAACTCATGTGCTTCAAGAGAGGTATACAAGAATGGAAGAGTGTTTTGGATAGAAATTTGTGGGAATTGGAAGATGCGAAAATAAAAAGTATTTTTGCACCATTGTTATTTAGTTATTATGATTTATCGTCACCATTGAGACGATGCTTCTCATTTTGTGCTGTTTTTCCGAAAGGTTATGTATTTTCTATTGATGAGTTGGTATTTATGTGGATAGCACAAGGATATATCAAGTCAAATGCAAATATGGAGATAGAAATCATGGTGAGAGACTACTTTGAAAACTTAGCCATACGCTGTTTATTCCAAAATTTTGAGAAAGATAAGGATGATGGCAAGATAATAAGGTGTAAAATGCATGACATAGTGCATGATGTTGCGCAATTAATGTCAAAAAATGAATGCTTCACAATCAATAGTGACATAAATTTGGGATCAGATTATAAAAATGCTCACCATTTGCAATTAAAAATTCTCAAAGAGGCCCAAATTCCTGAGTCAATTTATAGTGCAAACAATCTATGCACCCTCATTCTTGTATTTCAAGGTGATTATAACTTATCTACCCTATTCCAACATTTTAGATGTTTACAGACATTAACTTTGAATGTTGAATATGGTGATATGTTGAAGGAACTTCCAGATGTAGTGGAAAATTTCATACATTTGAGGTATCTCTATTTACATAAATAAGATGACAATTTGCCTGAAACCATTTGTAATCTATGTAATTTACAATATTTGAAGGTTACAATTGGTCGTAGGTTCAAGAAATTACCACAGGGGATGAGTAAACTAATTAACTTAAGACATCTTATTTTGGATGAAAATGGTTATATTTTTGCACCGATGGATTTTCCAAGAGGGATTGGTAAATTGACTTCTCTTAGAACATTAAGCCATTTCAACATAAGGGGTAAGAATAATAGTACAAGATGTAAACTCGGAGAATTAAAAAATTTGAACTATCTTTCGAGGAGTCTTAAAATAAGAGGGCTTGGGAATGTGATAGATGCATGTGAGGCCAAGAATGCACAGCTCAATAAGAAAATAGGCCTCCATACTCTAGATCTAAATTTTCACAGAGAGAATGATATGAGAATGGGGAATGATGATGAATTAGTTCTGAATACTTTAGAGACACCTCCAGAGTTAGAGAAATTATTAATTTTTTGGTATGAGGGCACCATAATTTCTTTTAATTCAACGATGCTCTTGACCAAATTGAAAGCGCTTTATCTCAAAGGCTGCATAAAGTTAGAGTCATTGTCTTCTCTATGGAAACTGACATTCCTTGAATAATTAACGATAACGAACGCACATAGCTTGAAAAAGGTTGGTGTTGAATTTTTGGGAATAGAATTTGAAAACAAGACAACAAAATAAAAATATTCCCAAATTTGAAATATCTATGCTTTATGGAATTATACGAGTGGGAAGAATGGACTGAAAATGAAGGGATAAGAGAAGCAGGGGAAACGAGGAAGACTGTTTTGATATAATGTCATGTCTTGAAGAGTTAAAAATTCTATGGTGCCCAAAGTTAAACTCATTACCGAACTTCCTTGGTTCAACTGGATTGAAGAAATTGGAGATCCAAGGCAATCAAATTCTCAACGAAAGAGGACTGATCCAAGATTTCCCATATCCCAGGAATCAAGATTAACTAAGTATGTGCAAGGACACGGATCAGAGGTAACTTCTTCATTTATTTCACCAAAAATTTCAATTAGAGATTCTAATTTTTCTGCCACAACTTTCCACAGAAAAAAAAAAATTACTAAGGTTGAGATTTATCAAATTCTCAGTAATTTTGAATTAGAGTGATTCATTGCTGTGTATATGCATAAGTAGCATAACATGTAGTTGCTTAGATTCATTGCTGTGTATTTGTTGGCATTATTTCGTGTCAAATTTCTTTGTAATTTGCTCGTTGTATCATTGTAATCATGTTTGAGTGGGTCCAATGTACATTGAATAGGTTCTAGAGCTTAAAGTGCAAGTTAGACTTTCTGGACTATGAGTCCACCGACTTTATGGAGCTATCTGGCAAGTTTAACTTCTGTTATTTCAGAGAAGTCGCCTGGACCAATGTCGGACCAAGGGTCGATCGACTTCTCCTTAGCAACGTACTAACTTGAACCCCCAGTCCCAGTGCACGAAAAGATTAGGAAACAAAGAATTTGTCTGATAGTTTATCTTGTACATACAAAATTAACTCTAACGTAAGTGAGTTTATCCATAAACTGGAATAGTAGTACCCTTAATTTGGAACAGATGCAACTTAGGGCTGTTACCAAACAAACTGCTTCTTTGAAAGACCTCTACAAAATTTGGACCGCAATCCCACATGTCCAATGCCACAGAAAGGAGGCAGCCGCCAAGAATGATGCCTTCTAGTTTAAAAATTATATCAAATTATTTTATTAATTAAAAATTATATTATGTTCAATTCCTTTTAGTTTGCCCCCTTCATATTAGGGGAAAAAAAATATACAAACACTAGTTTAAGTACCAATGTTTCTTTTTCTTCTTTTTTTTTCTTTTTTTCTCCTTATATTATTAGTTTTTTTTTTTTTTTTTTGGTCATATTTAACATTTTAAGTACATATTCATAAAAATATACAAAGTAAATCAATTTAGTAAAACCTTTTTTTCTTTTCTAAAATCAAACCTTATTCAGTAGACACTTTTTTGATCATGTATTTAGAGATTTAGGGATATAGGAATGCATAGTTTTTTTTTTTTTTTTCAATTAGATGAAAAGATGCTGTGATTTTATAGTTAAATCTTAAAATTTTAGGACATGTTCTACTCAAGTTGTCATGTCATGTCATAAATAAATAAATTTCATGTAGCATTTGTCATTACTCGTTATAATATTTCTCATATTTTATATTGTATAAATTATGACATTTTAAAAGTGACATTTTGTATTATATACATTTTAGGTTTGGCCTGGCTCGAGGTGGTTCCATACATTAAGGTTGGAGTCTGACAACCTAAATACGGACAGGTAGTTATTTGAAAGGTATGTAATGGCATAATTGTTTTGTATAATTAATTAAGCATTTGCTTTTGTTAAATTGTATTTGTTTTTTCTTCTTATCTTAAATAAGCAAAGATAATATTGCAGGTGAATGAAGTGGTAGTGTTAGAGTGTAAATAATCTCCTTACAGTTCATGAAGATAATATTGCATGCTTAATTGGGTTCATAGACCTTTGGCGATTCTCCTTACGGTTCATGCTTAATTGGGTTCGAGAAGGGTCTTAGCTATCTGAGATTCAGGAATTAGGCTTGGGAAGGACCAATTACATGGCGTACGTACGTAATAAAACGCCAAAAGAAGGAGTTATTTTTTTCTCTAGGCTACATAGCAAACTATGCTTCTTGTTTACTAACCAAGCATCTTCTGGTTGACATATGATCTTGCCTGAGAAAGACAAATAATACATGGAATACAATGCCAAAACTCAATTAGTAGTCTATTTAGGTTAGATAATATGCTGTGCTTTTTCTCAGTTTCTGGATCAAGTGGCAAACAACAGTCTTACCCAAATGATCTTCTTGTTCACACATATGACCTTGATAGTCGTCTACTGCCTATAGGTTAGGTAAGTTGTGCTTTTCTAGACTATGCGACAAGGCATGGTCCTACCCAATTTATTCTTCAACAATTTATTCTAGCATTTGACATGTCTACGGGTATTAATATAACATTTTTGTTAGAGATATTACCATTAATAATATATTCGAACCATGTCTGTAGGCATTCATCACTCGCGTTCGAGGTACGCACATTGTAGTCACTCTGGATCTTATATCCAAGGTGCTACACGTCCCAAGGGTAGTGCATCCTGACTACCCCGGCGGTAATTGTCTTAGGATTGTGTCCAAAGACGAACTCTCGTATCTCTTCTTTGAGACACCTTCATCTTGAGGTGACCATCAAAACACCCCTTGCTTGAGCTTTGCAAAAGGTCCGAGGTTCCTTAATATGGTGATGACATTTATTCTTTATCCCTTGCCTCACTATAACTCTATTACTGAGCCTCGTGCTCACTTTTTGTTATCCCTCATTGAGAGGATTACCATTGACTTTCCTTCTCATTTCATACTCTCCCTTATAGATGTCTATAAGGATACGGCGACCTGTGATAAGCTTATTTTCCCTTCTAATATCACACGGATTCTTTGCCATGCGTTTGTCTCCTATCCCAAGTCTGATCACTTCCCCGTCATGTATGCCATTGACGCAGTGACCATTAGACGGAGCGAGGCCTAGCTTCGACCAAAGCAGCCATGGACTAAGACGACAACTCCTCCAGCTTCTTTTGCCCCATCCTTGTAACACCCGTCTCCCTTAAATTTAATTTAACTACTTCTAGAGTGGATTTGATGAATTGCATAATTTATTTTGGAGGAGATATTATTTTATATTATGAATTTCTATAATAATAATAATAATAATAATAATAATAATAATAACGGGTAACGTGAATAGTTATTTTATGGTTTATTCAAATTTAACTTTTAGTCTCCTTATCAGTTAAGGAAAAGGATAAGAGGACTAAAACCTTATTATGAGTTATAGTGGGAATGAAAGCCTTGGAAGCTTATTTTAGTTTTAGTGGGCTTTTTTTTTTTTTTAATTTTTCGGCCCAAGTGAAAATAGCTTTATCATGATAGAAAATTAGGGTTTCCTGCGTGATAGTTAGAGAGAGAGAGAGACGCTAGATACTAAAGCTTCAGCGAAAAGAATTTCTGCCAAACTGACAAGACGACTTCAAGGTAATTCTTTTTAGCAAACTGAATATAGATTGTGCGGTATCATAGATTAGGGATGCATGTTGTCTTTCTCCACAAAAATAGAGTTTATATTAGAATATTACATAAGCATGATATTGCTAGGTGTTAGTATTAGATTGCTGGAGGTTCTACGCTGCATCTTAATTCGGTGATAGGCATCTATACCTATGAATATATATATATATACACTTATATGTAGAGAGGAAAGAATTAACCAAATGGATATAGATTGACGAGTCTATATATATATATATATATATATAGATATTAAACAAATGGTTAATTCGGTGATAGGCATCTATACATATGAATATATATATATATATATATATATATATATATACTTATATGTAGAGAGGAAAGAATTAAACAAATGGATATAGATTGACGAGTCTATATATATATATAGATATTAAACAAATGGATATATATATATATATATATATATGTATAGATTGATAAGTCTATATATATATATATATATATATTAAACAAATAGATATATATATATTGATGGATGAGTCATGCGACTTCATGTGATCTAATACCCCATTGAAATTGAATTCCCCTATATCCAATATACATACACTATCATGAGATGTAAGTATGATTGGTGCTGGTGGATTATTTCGGATCTGGTGGTGATGATTTAATACTAATGGCCTTTGGTTAGAAACATTGTTAGGTTCTAATATGTAATTATGATATATATAAAGGGTCCATGTGTGATTTTGGAGAGGGATAGCACAAATGTTTATATAAAAAGTGTAAGTATGGCTTAACGCAGCAAAAATTATCCATTTGTGTATTAGGTTCAAGTGACATCAGCTTGGATAGTTGAGATCTAGCGTGTCTTGGTGATTTGAGGTAAGTAGACTTCAGCACATGACGTCTCTCAGGACGTATATATATATATATATATATATAAATAAATATATATATATATGTATACTTGTGGTAAAAATATATTTATCTATATATATATAATTGCAAAAAGTGAAGTTCCAAAAACTTATACCATTGTTAGTGCTTTGCACATACTCGAATTTTATTATTTATTTTATATTATTATGAAACTGTATATGTCAAGAATGTTTCAAAGGGTCAACTAGACGGTCTGCAACCTTTGCCAACACAGGGTTAAGTGTTGGTCTTCGGCCGATGTAGTGTTAGTGTGGTGTGGTGCAGTGTTACTGTTGCTCTTCGGAGTTAGTGTTGCCTCTTCGAGGCTAGTGTTATTGTTCCCATGGGAATCACCCACCGAGTGTTTAGCAGCTTTTGTCTGTGTTTGACTAATATTATCCATATGGACCATATCGAACTACTGTTTTACTGCTACAGATCTTTGTAAGTGGAAAATTGTTTATTCTTCATAATAAATTGTTTCTACCTATTTAGTGTATATTGGCATATTAAGTGGTTATTATTTTATTTAATGATTACAGCGTTATAGTGAAATGTTTTATTTTAACAGTTTTATAGAATATATTATATTACTGTTTAAACTATTTGTAAATGTTTCGTGAAGACTATATATTGTCAATGATACTAATGTTTTGTTTTGAAAGACATCCTCATGTTATGTAGTCTCTTATTAAGCCTCTAGCTCACCCCCTTTTTCCACCCCTTTCAGATTTGAGCAATGGAATGTCTTTTGATGGTAGATCAATGGAGCCTTAGACTGACGACTTCTTTTGGAGCTTTGATAGTTGGTGAATTATTTTAGTATATTTTTCTTAGGGACAATGAGTTTGACATTTGTGGAACTATTTTGAGATTGTATTTGGAGACTTTATTGTGAAGGATTTTGTGTTTTTATGGATTTCATAGGAGAGTTGATGTTGGATAGAAGTTTATTTGTGGTTAATTAATTACGCTCTGTTCCATTATATTATTGTTGATTATTTCTAAAATAGTTTATGCATCTAAATCCTTGATTTGGGTTTGGGGTGTTACAGTTATGGTATCAGAGCATAGGTTTATGATTCTGTAGACTTATAGGTTTAATCTTAAGATTATTTTGGAACAAGAGTGTGATTACAAGGAATTTTAGTGTTAGAATTATTTGACCTTTCATAGCGATTTTATTTGATTTATTTATTTATTTATTCTAGAGTGTGTAGGAATGATTATGTACTATCTATGTGTTTGGTTTTGACCCTCAGGAATATTTGAAATCTTTACTTATGATATCTTGTTGTATTGCTTAGAGAGATGGCTCCACCAAGGAGGGACCCAGAGAATTATCAACCGAATGCTGGGGGAACCACTAATCTTCAAGCTATTATCGAAGCCATTGGGGGCTTAACCAATATAGTGCAACATCAAGTAGGAGCCACCAATCCGACTAGTGCTTTGGAGAAGTTTAGAAAGCTTGACCCTCTTGCTTTCAAGGGTACAAAGGATCCAATAGAGGCTGACAACTGGCTTAAGGAGATAGAAAGGCTCTTTAGAGCAATGGAAGTTAGTGATGAGCAACGAGTTATCCTTGCTGTTTTTGTACTGAAAGGTGATGCATTGGAATGGTGGGAGTCCACAGAGAGGACACATGGAAGAGAAGTTATAACTTGGCAGCATTTTGTTGAGCTCTTTCGTAAGAGGTATTTTCCTGATAGTTTGATGATGCAAAAGGAAGCTGAGTTCATTCGCATAGCACAAGGTACTCAATCAGTGTATGAGTATGAGCGGAAATTTGCTGAATTATCTCGTTTTGCTCCACACATGGTTGACACGGAAGCAAGGAAGGCTAGGCATTTTGAAAGAGGTTTAAGGGAGGAAATTCAGGGACTGGTTTCCATGTTCAAATTGGAAACATACGCAGAAGTGGTGGATCGAGCTCTCATAGCATAGAGAAATTGCAATCGTCTCTCAAGGGCCAAGGATCAAGAGAGGAAGCTAAACCAGAGTAATTTTCTTAAGGGGAAGTCTAGTGGAAGTTCATTCAAGAGGCAAGGGGTGCCTAATTCAAATAAGAAGGCATATAAAACTTGTCCAAGATGTGGAAAGGCTCATAGTGGAACATGTTATTTAGAGTCAAGGGCGTGTTTTAAATGTGGCAAGACTGGACACTTCATCAGGATTGTCCAGATTTGCGAGCTGAACAAACTGCCAATACAAATGGGAGCCAACAGAAACCCAAAGTTCAAGGTCGAGTTTTTGCTTTGACTAAACAGGACGCCGAGGCATCCCCATCAGTGGTTTCAGGTACACTTCCTGTTTCCAGTCAACATGCACAAGTGTTATTTGATTCTGGTTCAACCCATTCAGGTACACTTCTTGTTTCCAGTCAACATGCATTAGTATTCTTCCCAAAATTGCCAACACCCAATTCCTCATCCTCTTCTCATATTTATAGGCCAAGATAAGTGGAGCTGTTATGATTAATTCCCTCTATTAGTGCGAATGAAGGTCCAATTCTATTGTATTTAGGTGGGTGTTTAGGTGGGTAAAGTGGTAGTGGCATTGGAACTGATTCCCACTCCATGAGGGATGTTCAGCAGCGATATTCCCCAGGACAATACCGGGTAGCCGAGATATAAGGCTCCGAGAAATCAAGTTCCCGTCTGAGATGTGATCAGCCGGACAAGTCTCAAATTATAAACCCTGAGGTGTAGAGTAGAACTGCAAGCCAAATGGGCTTTGGATTGATCGTCGAGGCATGTGTCCCGGGCCCATGACACCCAGCAGGCTTAGGGCCCAACTTAGGACAAAGGGATTGGAGCCACGGGCCATGTTGTAAGGTTGACGTTCAAGGCCCAAATGAGCTTAGCGATCCCATGCCGTACATTAGCCCTCCCTTAATTCGTGCCCGCCGGGGACGGTTCAAGGACTTTAAGAGACAAAGATCATCCGGGAAGTCTAATGAGCAGGTACTGGTCAGTTAAAAGGCTCATTAATGAGCCCTTAAAAGGTGCGTTGTATCTAGCTATCTGGTTCAGCCGTCATCATCATCTGACGTTCGCGAACTAAGGCGGCTCGCATGGCAGTTACCATGGGGATTTGTAGGGTTTCCCGTCCCTCACTGATTAAATGCTATTTATTCCTTCATTAACCCCTATAAATAGTTCCTTCTAAGTCTCTCCTTCACTTTTACATTCTCCACTCTTCAAAACTCCCTCTCTGCTGCGCATACTACTTTCATGTGCCCATCCTCCAACCCAGAACACCATTTCTTCCTAAAACCTATAGTAAGTCCTCTCTGCCTTTTCTTTTTACTCTCACTTCCTCTTTCAGTTTCTCCTTAATCTCAGTTTAGGAATGGGTTATTCACACTTTCTATCCTTAGAAGCGTCCTTGGCTAGCTTTAGAGCAGCCTACAATGTCCCTGGAAATGTTGATATCGCCTACTATCACGAGGACGATATCGACCTCCATAGGCACACCGACTCAAACACAGTGTTTTTCCCCCTTATGGCTATTCTTGAGGGTGTAATTAGGTTCCCCGTTGACCCTCTCGTAATAGGCACCCTTAGATTTTATGGCTTATGCCCCGACCAACTCACCCCCAATTTTTACTAAGTCGTGAGTTGCGTTAGCAGGCTAAATCAAATGTTTGGCCTGCAACTAAACCATCATGACATCAACTTCATGTATAGTTTATGCGGAAACATTAGGTCAAATTACTATTTAAAGACTAGGGACATGCGGGTACGACTTATTTCATGCCTACCTAACTTAAATAGAAACTCGGCCGGAGAATTTGTCAGGGTGAGTGGCAACTGGCTTGCTGATGAGCTCCCCTGTCCACTGTCACCGTGTGATGTTGGTCGGTACCGAGCATCTTTTACTTGTTAACCGCACTTATGATTATTTTGACCAAATGGTTACTAACCAACTTTCATATTGTTTCTATGCAGAGAGCAAAAGGTTCTGATCAGACCTTAGAGTAGTGCATGTTAGAGACTTAAACTTCGTACTTAGGTCAGAAATTTTTGTTCACTCGGAAGGACAACTCTGAGCATCGTATTTGATCCTCGGTGTTAAACCTGTGTATTCCACCTGGCAAACATTTAGTCAAGCTTTGTTAGTAGATAGTCCACTTCTTTCTTATATTGATGTTCGGCAATTTCCTCCCCCCAAAACAAACTGTAGGCGAAGCACATGACCTTGGCCCAAGATACACGGCCTCAGACGAACTCGCACCAGTAAGGGACACTTCGGCTGAAATCGTGTCTCAAAACCACAAGGTCCACAAGCTCGTTGAACCTGAAGACCCCGCTCAAGTAGTCGAGCCAGCAGCGGCCGAATCAGTAAACTCATTAGGAGCCAAATCTGACCCTGGTGACGAGATGGTTACTAGACAAACAATGACCATTGGCCACTTTGTGCTCGACTCCCGGACAACCCCGCAACAACAAGAATCCAGGGGCCAAGATCCAACTCCCCCTCCTCCTACTTCCAGTCGTACTCGGAAGAGACAACGCACGACCGAGCAACCATCTGCAAGCTTTGGGGATGCACCTACAAGGACTCCCCCTTAAGCATCCCGATGAGTCATTATTTGGGAGTCGCTTGCCCAAGTCGGGACAAATATGGCATCTTCCTCGCGGTCCGAGGCGAGCTAGCAGTCCACCTTCAAGCTCAAAGATAGGCCCTTACCTGCATCTACCAACATAAGGACATGGTCTCAGGGAAAAGGGGGGAGGGTTACACAAAGTCTAGTGCAGGGCCTCCTTTTGCCCAAGGACTTTCATGTTTTCTCGGACGTGACTGAGGAGTTCGTGGCTAGGACATGTTTTCTCAGCATAAGGACATAGTTTCAACCAACCATGCAGAAAATTAAATACATAATCTTCTAACATCATGAAACTAATATCTCTAATTCCAAAACTCACAAAACATGTTATACAGATTCGAAATTACTGCTCTAATACCATTTGATGGAAAAACATGTTTATATCGCATACAAAACATACACAGCGAAAAATTAACGGATCTACTTCATTCGCAATTGATAGCATGCACTATGTAAGTTTCAGAATATAGAATCAAGAGAGTTTACCTTAATGTAGTGAATTTCAAAACAAAGATCAGAAGTACTCGGGAACGCTTTTAATCTTCACTCCAATTTCACTTATGCCCAAGATGTGTGGTCTCTCAATCAGTTATATGTGTTTGTTCTAGAGAGAAATGAGAAAGTGTTCAACACTCACATACATACCATTTCACGAAGATGTCTCTCCTTAAAAAATTATGTATGTTTCTCCCTTAATAACTGATTATCTAATTGGGCTAGCCTTTTGGACTTTTCTAATTGAGCTTTAGTATGTGGCTTGGAGTGGGACCAAAAAGGAATAAATAAGACACTAGCTCCAATGAGCCTTGGTCTTTTCTGTCAACTCTTAACAAGTCCAAAGTTGCCATTAATTATATTTAATACCACTATATAAATATAATTGTCTCTAGGCCTCATTAATAAATTATATCCCAAAACTTTATTGTACATGCAACCCCTTCATAAAATATTCATAGTAATACAAAGTCATTAAAGTAGACTGCCACATTGTAGTTTACTACATCTTAATCCTTGAGTACCCGATTTAATTTTTTAAGTTATTCATCATATATTTATAAAATCCAATTTCATAAATATATACTTTAGTAACTAATTACTAAAGTAGCTAGGCCTAACATTCTGAAAAACAAACCCATTAAACTTATCTCAAGGGAATATTGTGTATCTCCATTAAGAGACTATAAATTCCACCTTGAGAATATATGTTCCATCAACACTAAATGTGGTTGCCCAACATATTGAGATTTTGACCGTTACTTTAGATCTCACTCTTGATATATCAAAGCAACCTACACTTCATGATCAGGTCCATTATTCTCTCAGGTTTAAAAGTTAATGTAAATAAAAGTCGTGAGGTTTATTATTCATTCGACAATCATTAGGAGAATAATAAATCTCACAGGGATCCAGGTCAATATGTCTTAACTCTTAAGATATATCAACACATCAACTAGAAGTCTCCACTACCATGATCAAGACAAATCATCTTAGTTGATATGTTATAGTCTTCGCAGATAAAATGCTCAATTTCATCACCGACTACGAACTAAAATTCTGAGTTTACAAAGAACTTGTGATTTATATCTTCTGTGACTTTTCACATAAATCACATATTATATATCTCATGGACTATATGATAATGTCTGAATATTCATGTTACCATTATTTTAGATAATAATAAAACAGTTTTATTAATTACAATATTAAGTCATACATAATGTCATACATAATATCATACATAGCATCATACAATAGGATTTAAGGGCACTAATCCCAACAGTAAGGTCCGTAAAAAGATCTTCGATATAGCTTACGATTGGCGAACAACCAATACCAGGCAGCTGTTCGGCATACTTTTTTGCTTCCTTCTCATCAGCGAGCACACGATCCTCGGCTAAGAAGTTAATGATCGGATCCATCCAACACGGGTCAACCATTGCCATCAGTGAAACACCTACTCCTGCGCTGATACTCGATTCTGCCACCAACTCCACTTTTATTAACCGAGGAATTCCCTTGGTTGGTGATGAAGCCAAAGTGGCCAAAGAGTCAGCGTGCCGGTTCTGCCCCCTTGCCACTTGAACCATTTTGACGCTCAAAAAGTGGTCCATAGTTTGCTTTACCAGCCGTAAGTACTTCATCATCCGAGGATCCTTGGCCTCAAAGCTTCCCTGTACCTGATTGACCACCAACCGAGAATCTGAATAGACCTCTACCTCCTTAGCACCCAGATCCGATACAACTCTTAACCCGGCCAACAGGGCCTCATATTCGGCTTCGTTGTTGGAGGCCTTAAAGCCTAACTTAAAGGAATGTTCCAATTTTATTCCTTCTGGGGTGATGACCACGATCCCAGCCCCAGCTCCTAATGCGCTGGATGCACCATCCACGAATACCTTTCACAAGATTACCTCTACAGGGTAGATCATCTCCTTCCCTCCTCTCAGGGAAAACTCTATAATGAAATCAGTGAGAATCTGCCCTTTCACCGAGTTTCTTGGCCTGTACCTAATGTTAAAAGAGCCCAGCCGAGTTCCCCACTTAGCTATTCATCCTGTGAAATCAGATCTCTTCAATAACAACTGTAAAAGATACTCAGTCAATACGTAAACAATGTGAGCCTGAAAATAGTGGGGCAACTTCCGTGTAGCATGCACTAGTGCAAAAACTAACTTTTCCAAGGGTTTCCAAGGGTAAATACCTTGTCTCGGCATCTACTAGGGTCTTACTAATGTAATATTTTGGCTGTTGCACTCCCTGGTCCCTAAGAAGCATGGCGCTCACGGCATGTTCTGACACCGAAAGGTATATGAATAACTCCTCCCCGGGTTTTGGGGCTGTCAGCATGGGCACCTGCACCAAATATTCTTTCAACTCCTAGAAAGCCTTTTCACACTCCTCACTCCACTAGAATTCCTTCCACTTCTTCAAGCTGGTAGAATGAACGGCAACGGTCTGCAAACCTGAAAATAAACCGATTGAGGGCGGTTAACATGCTTGTCAGTATTTGGAATTCCTTCGGATTGCTCGGTGGTTTAAGTCGTTTCACTGCTTGAATATGGTTTGAATTTGATTGGGGTTGACTTCTATTCCTTCATTACGGATCAGATACCCTAGGAACTTGCCAGCCCCCACTCTGAAAACACACTTTTCAGCATTGAGTCGCAGTTTGTGTTGTCGAAGTACTTCGAACACCCCTTTGAGATCATCAAAGTGTTGCACTCCCTATTTGCTTTTCACTACCATGTCATCAATGTACACCAAAATTGTATGCCCTATCTTGTCCCTGAACATTCTCGTCATCATTCATTGATATGTAGCCCTGGCATTCTTTAACCCAAATGGCATCACGATATAGTGATAGTTAGCATCAAGGGTTATAAATGCTGTCTTCTCCAGGTCCTCGGCAGCCAGGACAATCTAGTGATAACCCTGAAAAGCGTCCAGAAAGCTCATCCTTGGATGCCCATATGTTGCGTCTACCAGCTGATCAATCTTCAGCATCGAGTCCTTTGGACATGCTCGATTCAAGTCAATAAAGTCAACACAAACCCTCCATTTACCGTTCTTCTTTTTTACCACCACGGTATTTGCAAGCCACTCTGGGAAGAAAATCTCCTTTATAGCCCCAGCTTCCTTCAATCTCTTGACCTCTTGTCTGACAGCATCGACGTGCTCCTTAGCCGATCTCCTCGGTTTCTGCTTCTTGAGAGGGCATAGGGATCCACGTTGAGCTTGTGAACTATAAACTCGGGGTCCATCCCAGGTACCTTATACGGGCTCCATCCGAACACGTCTACGTTCAATACAAGAAACAGCAACATCTCTCCCCTCTCTTCGTCCTTCATGTTTACTCCAATCAAAAAACTCTTGTCATCATCTGATAATATCTTTACTTTCACTAAATCCTCGACACAGCTAGTCCCTACTTCCTCTTAAGGTACCTGTAATTGCTATAAGGGAGTCTCCTTAGTTGCCTCCTTTTGCTTGATTCCTCAGTCAAATGCGGCCACCAAGCACTTCCTGGCCACCTGCTGATTGCCCCTTACTACAGCAATTCCCTCCTCAGTACGGAACTGGACCTTTACATGCAGGGTCAACAGTACTGCCCCCATGGCAAGAATCCATGGCCTTCCAAGGATCGCTATGTACAGGGAGAAAGAAGCAACCACTATGAACGTTACGGTCACCTCCTTGCCTTCCATATTCATAAGAAGTGAAATCTGCCCTTCTAGGATCACCATACGGCCGTTAAACCCCATCAAGGGTGTATCATACTTGGATAGGTCATCTTTCTTCAAGCCAAACCCCCTGTATAGGTTAGGATACATCACCTCAGCGCCGCTCCCCTAGTCTATTAGTAACCTCTTTACTATGAAGCCGTTTATCCGAGCTGTAACCACCAGAGCATCATTCTGTGGTTAAATTGTGTCTTCCATATCGTTGTCATTAAAAGCAATGGGCTCCTAGGTGTACTTCAACTTCTTCTCGGAGGATTACTCACCCGTGCAATTTTTCGCCGGTACCATGGCCGGTACCCCCCTTCTCCTAGACACCTGGGCGCCTCTCAGAGCTGTGTGGATGACTTCTATTACCCCCAAGGGGGGTGAGAGAGGATTCTCGTGCTGCCAAGCAACCTGTCTGGCTTCTTGATTCCTAGGGTCCACCACAAACTCCTTCAAATACACCACTTTCACTAACTACTTTAGATGATCTTTCAACACCCTACACTGCTCGATGATATGCCCTTTATCTTTATGGTAGGTACAATACAAGTTTTGGTTTCTCCTAAACGGGTTTTCCCCCATCTTGTTCGGCCACCTAAAATACGGTTCGTTCTTGATTCAATCCAAAATCCTGTGCATCGGTTCCTTGAAGGCTATAATCACCTCTCCCATTTGTGGCCCTGGCTCCTGAATCCTCAAATCCTTCCGAGGTCTGGATTGAAAGCCGATATGCCGAGGATGATTTATGACCAGGGCCTTGCCCTTGCTTTGTAACTAGTCATCTTTCAACCGTTTGTATTCCTCAATACGCCTCATCAATTGCCTCATATCCTCAGGAGGCCTCCTTGTCAACGATTCCTGTAGCCCGGAATCCTCGGGCAGCTGCATCTGGAAAGTACTCACCGCGATTTTTTCATTACCTCTACCAATCTCATTATACAGTTCCCAGTACTGGTTAGCGTAGCTACGAAGGGTTTCCCCAGCTCCCATTTTCATTGATAGCAACGCGTCCACAGGTTGCAGAACTCAGCTGTAGGTCATGAACCGTACAACTCTTGAATAAATTCGAAAAAACTATGAAGCGAGCATTTCCTTAACCCATTGAACCATCTTAAAGCGGTGGGGCCGAGGCGCGAAGGAAACACTTTATACATCAGTGCATTATTATGGGCGTGCAAAGACATCATTTGAATATAATAGCTCACATGTTCCATCGAATCTGTCTTTCCATCATAAGAATTGAACGGTGGCCATGTGAATCTGCTCTACATAAATGCCCTTTCAATGTCTCTTGAGAATGGTGATTGGGTAGCTCGGCGTAATGCGCGACTCATAGTGCCCATGGCCACATTCTGAGGTCATCCCTCCTCCGAGGAAATTGAATCTTGGTCTACATATTCCCGTGATTGATCCCGATGCCGATGAGACTCGGATTGGTGGGACCCTGCTCCGCGGTGATCCTCGACACTAGTCGATCTTTCCCTTCACTCCTCGTGGTCCCTTATCTTATGCCTACCTCTCGCTTCCAACTCCAAATCTCTCACCACCCTACATAAATGCTCGAGCTCCTAATCCCTTCCGTTGGGATGGTTGCGCCCTAAGGCACCAAATACATTTTGGTACGTTTGAAATGACCCCTCTCTGAGCCCTGACCACCCTTCCTCCTCACGCTCCCTATCCTTGCGCCTTTTCTGCCTTCTCTCCTGCCATGTGGATCCCCGTGAAGACCTCCCAAAGCCACTTTCAGCATAACTCACTGGTTAACCCCCAGACATTCTCCCGTGTGCGTCGTGATAAAACCACAGCTACGTAGGAGATTCCCACAAACGGTGCCAATTGTGTGTACCCAAAATATGGTTATTGGGCTCGACCTATACTTAGGCTCACAATCTAACTGTATTATGGGCTTGGGATTTCCTACTATAGGTGGCTCTGTGCTTGGTGACTCAAATTCACCTCTATTTCCTCAAGCCTTTCCCTCTTGCTCATAGTATTGCTCCTTTGCTCTCTTTGAGTATTTGCTCTCTTTTCTTAGTATTCTTCCTAGAATTGCCAACCCCCAATTCCTCATCCTCTTCTCATATTTATAGGCCAAGATAAATGGAGGTGTTATAATTACTTCCCTCTATTAGTGCGTATAAAGGTCCAATTCTATTGTATTTAGGTGGGTGTTTAGGTGGGTAAGGTGGTAGTGGCATTGGAACTGATTCCCACTCCATGAAGGATGTTCAGTAGTGATATTCCCCAGGGCAATACCAGGTAGCCGAGATAAAAGGCTTCCAAGCAATCAAGTTCTCGTCCGAGATATGATCAGCCGAACAAGTCTCAGATTATGAACCCTGACGTGTAGAGTAGAACTGCATGCCAAATGGGCTTTGGATCACTCGTCGAGGCATAAGTCCCGGGCCCATGACACCCAGCAGGCTTAAGGCCCAACTTAGGACAAAGGGATTGGAGCCGTGGGCCACATTGTAAGGTTGACATTCAAGGCCCAAATGAGCCTGGCGATCCCATGCCGTACATATATATATATATATATATATATTAAGGTTGTTATTACATTCTTTCACCTATCTCTTCATGTGTTGTTTCTTTTCTCTCTTTATGCATATGCTTCTTATTACTTGTATGCAATCTTTTACTTTTGTTTCACACTAAGATGTCGTGATAAGTTTTATTTAAAGTGTTTTAGAAATACAAGTTGTCAAAGTCTTTCTTGCCATGAACTCTCTTCTTGCAAAGTTTTTCAAAAGTTTGTATTAGGATAGATTTTATTGTATTCAACAAGTGAGTATAAGTTGAGTAATTTATGACTTCTCTCATGTGTTCATTTGTTTGTTGTGGTTTTGTCACGAATTGCCAAAGTGGAAGATTGTTAAGACATATGTGAATCATGTTAGGAACATATGTCATTTAGAATTGGTGAATCCTATGACAAAATGCACTTTACTTATAATTGGGTAGATCTAGGATGTGTTTAATACTTCAAGGAACAAGAGTTCAAGTCTAAGTATTGAAGCCATGCAAATTTGTCCAACAAACAAGTGGAGAAGTGCTGGATTTTAAAGCTCGATAGCTAGCTCAACAGATAGCATCTATCGAGGTTTAAAAGGGATCTTCAGCTCGATGCTCGATAGCTACTCGATAGATAACCTATCTATCAAGATTTACAAAAATTAAATTTCCAATTTAATTCACACATATCCGTGTATACTTGTTTAGGCTTTCTTTTCTCACAACCCTAAACATATATAATTATTATTTTAAGGGCCGTCTCAGTTGATGAAACTTGATGCAAAGGTTTTGTTCAAGCAAATTGTGACTGAAGACAGAATTTGCTTAGTTCATCTTTCTCTTGAAGAAGCTGCTGCGTTTTTACGTCATAGGGTTTTGTAACCAAGGAGTTTCGTGATCTTCATCGTGTTAATGAACTGAAGAACTTTGCAGCCAACATCTTTTTCAAGTTAGTGGTTAGCCACGTACTTGAATTCATGCAAAGGAGTAAGCTGCGTACTGGGATCCGCGCATCGATTGGTTAGTCACATACTGAGAGCCGTGCATTGAAAATGAGAGATTTTCACTACAGAACAAGTCTAATTGTGTATTGGGGTAAGGGTTCAACTGTAGGTTGGTATTAAGTACTGAAATTCCTTTACTTGTAACCGCTTGTTGTGATAATAGTGGATTTTTGGGAGTGGTGACCTTAAATTCACCCGGTGGGGTTTTGCCTCGGTGGTTTTCCCCATTTGTAAACAAATCACCCGTGTCATATTTAATTTCCGCTGCATTTAGTTATTTGGTAATTTGTTTGTGCTACCACGCGTATTGCATGTTAAATTGACTTAATTAATTTACTTGGCTAATTAATTGGTTAATTTACCCAAGGAGTCAATACATTCTTGACCTATCAATATATATATATATATATATATATAGATTTTTTCCAAATTTATTTCTTTAACATATGTTAATTGGTAATTAGATACAGCATCTAGCAACTTTTTATCCTCAATTCAATCCTATAGTCTAGTCCACATGATTCTCTCTTTGATCTTACGTAAAATTTTGACTTTGATAATCGTGGTGTGAACCGATGGTGGACTAAAACCAAAGTTGACTACTAGGTTTAAAATAATTGAGTACATTAAATGAAGGTGGGCCACCCATTGGTGCCTTTGCTTTTACCACCCATTGGTGTTGATTTTGCTTTTTGAGTCCGGTTAGATGCCACCTTTCGTAACATATTTAAACCATGAAAAAAGTAAACACCATATTTATTTTTTTTAATGAAAATAAACATCAATTATAAGCCATATAATTCATCAAAAAAACAATTTATAAGCCATATAAATATGATGTTTACAATGATGTAAACATCATATTTATAAGGCTTATAATTGATTTACTAATTACAATAGGTGACATCAATAGTTGGAAAAAATATTGTACACCTAGATTTTTTGTTTTTGGTTTTATTGACTAATGTTTTCTTTTGCTGCTTAAAGTGGAGGATTAGGTTTTTTTTTTTGTCTTAAAAAAAAAAGGTTTTTTTATTTTTTTGCCATTTATTCTCAAAAAAAGGTTTTTTTGCTTTTGTTTTTTATCACCTTATTAATTTATTTCATATATACTTCCTCTTAAGGACCCACTTCTTAATTATACATTGCAATATCAAAGACGCTATGTGAAACCCAAAAGAAGAAGTCTTTGAACTTTCAAAGAACCATATTGGAGATTGCAGTCAAACATTTCACATTGCAAAATCTTAGTAAAAGATTTGCGGGAAACCAAAAATATCTAAAGACCGAGCTTTCCAAGCAAAACTTCGCCTGTTAAACTGTGCCCTTATAAAAGATTCGAGCTTACTGTGAATTCGTGATATTATTTTTAAAGTAATAGTGAATTCATGTTGTAGGAACAAAAAATAGTAAACAGTATATTTAGAATCACAAAATATTTTAAAATATTGAAATGACAAGTTGTCAATAAAAATAATAAAATATAATGTCAATAATAGTACAAATTAGAACCAATATCAATGTAATAAATTGTAATCGGAACACCATCAACTGATACAAAATAAAAAAAGAAAAAGAAAAAAGAAGTATAGAATAGTTCATAATAAAAAAGATAATGAGTTCTCACCCATAATAATAATAATAATAATGACAGCATAAAGAATAGTGGAGTCAAGTGGGCTAGAAAATAAGCGAGAGCAGGGCTAACTTAAAAGATTGGCTACATCATTTTCGGACTTTAATCTCCTCTTTGGTCACTTCTTTCATCAAGTAGTTGCCATTTGCTCTTTCAGTACTCGTGTTAACCAAACAAATTTCCATTTCCAACTTCCAACTATGGCTTGGGCTCTTGTTTCTACTATCAAGGACCAGCTTAGTTCTTTCATTGCTTCAGAGTTCTCGTCGATTGTAAATGTCAAGGGAGAAGTGCAAAAGCTTGAAAGCAAATTCCACACCATCCAAGCAATGCTCAATGACGCAGAGAAACGGCAAGTGAAGGAGGAAGCTGTGAAGCTTTGGTTAGATAAGCTCAAAGACGTATCCTATCTGATGGACGACGTGTTGGATGAGTGGAACACTGCCATGATCAAAGCAGATATTGAGAAACAACAAAAAGATGATGAAGAAAAAGCCGAAACTAGCAGTGCTGCTAAGAAAAAAAAGGTATGGCCCCTCATCTCAGTTCCTACTCTTTTGCAGCATCGTGATATTGCCCGTAAGATAGAAGAACTTAATGAAAAATTAGATGAGATTGACAGAGAGGGAAAGGTGTACACGTTTGTATTGACTAGGGGCAATGAAGAAGTTGAGAGACCAAGAACAACTTCCTTTGTTGATGTGTCTGAAATTCTTGGTCGAGATAAAGTTAGGGATAATCTAGTGAGCATCCTATTGGGCAAGGGTAGTGAAGAAGTAAGAAACCCCCATGTCATCTCTTTAGTGGGCATGGGGGGTATTGGAAAAACTACTCTTGCCCAACTAGCCTATAATGATGATGAGGTGAAGGCACATTTTGAGATAAAAGTGTGGGTTTGTGTTTCTGACCCTTTCCATCAGGGCAAGGTTGCCAAGGAAATTTTTGAATCTATTAAATTTCAATCCCCCAACATGACTACTTTGCACAGTGAAACAAAAATCTTTGAATCTATTGAATCTCAATCCCCCAACATGACTGCATTGCAAACTTTATTGGAAGCAATTTGTAAAGAAGTTGAGGGAAAGAAGTTCTTTCTTGTCTTAGATGATGTATGGACTGAAGGCTCCACAACGTGGGAGCCATTTAGACTTGCACTCAAATGTGTTGCCCAAGGCAGCAGAATTCTAGTCACCACGCGTAAAAGCAGAGTCGCGGAGATGATGGGAAGTGTGAGCATAATTAATTTGGAGGTATTGTCTAAAGAAGATTGTTGGTTGGTGTTTAGTAAAATAGCATTTTTTGATAGGGATCCTAAGCAACGTGAGCAACTAGAAGACCTCGGCACGCAAATAGTAGAAAAATGCAAAGGTTTGCCACTTGCCGCTAAGACTCTAGGGAGTCTCATGCAGTTCAAGAGAAGTAGAGAAGAATGGAAGAATATTTTGGATAACAATTTTTGGGAATTTGAAGATGTGGAAAGAAGTCTTTATGCACCGTTATTACTGAGTTATTATGAGTTATCCTCACCATTGAGACGGTGCTTCTCATTTTGTGCTGTTTTTCCGAAAGATTATGTCTTTTCTAGTGATGAGTTGGTATTTATGTGGATGTCACAAGGATATATCAAGTCGAAGGCAAATATGGAGATAGAAGTCATTGCTAGAGAGTACTTTGAAAATTTAGCTATACGATCTTTCTTCCAAGATTTCGAGAAAGATGAAGATAATGACCAGATAATAAGGTGCAAAATGCATGACATAGTGCATGACTTTGCACAATTAATATCAAAAAATGAATGCTTCACAATCAATAGTGACATAGACTTGGGAGTAGATTATAAAAATGCTCGTCATCTGTGGTTAAAAATTCCCAAAGATGTCCAATTTCTTGAGTCCATTTGTAGTGCAAAAAATTTACGCACCCTCATTTTTGTACTTGAAGGTGGTTATAACTTATTTACTTTATCCCAGCATTTTAGATGTTTACGGTTATTAACTTTGTATTGTGGATATCATAGTATGTTAATGGGACTTCCAGATGCGGTGGGAAATTTCATACATTTAAGGTATCTTTCTTTAGTTAATTATTATGGAGATGCATTGCCTGAAACCATTTGTAATCTTTGCAATTTACAAATTTTGCATATTAAATTTGTCGGTGGGTTACTAAAATTGCCACAAGGGATGGATAAATTAATTAACCTAAGACATTTTAAGTTGGATTGCAAAACCTATAGGGATCCAAATATAAATTTTCCAAGAGGGTTTGGGAGATTGACTTCTCTTAGAACATTAAAGTATTTCCACGTAAATGGTGAGGATGATAGATGTAAATTGGGAGAATTAAGAAATTTGGATCACCTTGAAGGGACTCTTCAAATAAATGGGTTGGAGAACGAGGTAGATCAATGTGAGGCCATGAATGCACAACTGAAGAAGAAGATAAACCTTCGTACTTTGAAGCTATTGTTTCACCCAAACAAATGGGATCCTGAGGAAATAACAATGGGGGTGGATGCATTAGTTCTGAATGCCTTAGAGCCACCTCCTAACTTGGAAGATTTAAGCATTCGTTACTACAGGGGACCGACAATGTCTCCTTGGATGGTGTCCTTGACCAATTTGAAAAAACTTAATTTTGAGTATTTATTTATAGAGCATTTGCCTCCTCTGGGGAAACTTCCGGTCCTCGAATCATTGAGAATAGAGAGGATTAATAGATTGAGAAAGTTAGGGGTTGAATTTATGGGAATAGAAGAATCCGAAAAGAAGGAAAAAGATGATATATCAATAATGCTATTCCCAAATTTGATATTTCTCGAATTTTATGAATTAATAAAGTGGGAAGAATGGAATGGGATTGGAGGAGAAGAACAAGACTGTACCAAAAGATTCGCTATAATGCCATGTCTTCAACATTTGAGTATCTGGAATTGCCCAAAGTTAAAGTCGCTGCCGAACTTCCTTCGTACAACTCCATTACAGCATTTGGAGATCCAAAACTGTCAAATTCTGGAGGAACGCTACAAAAGAGGGACTGGAGAGGAATGGACCAAGATTTCCCACATCCCTAACATCATGATCGGTTACAAGTATGTGCAAAGAGACGGTCGAGAGTGTAAAGTTGATTCATATCTCAAGGTAATTTCTTCTGACACTTCTTCTTCTCCTTGGTCTTCTTCTTTTATTTTGCAATATATCAATATTAAATTAATAAAAAAATGTTACTTTCTGCCAAAATTTTCCATTGAAAAAAAAAATGCTGGTCGATGAATTTATCTGGTTCTCACTCATTTGAATTAGGCGATTTATTGTTTAGATTGGGTTATTTTGTGATTTATCTAAAATTGCTTAATAAATTTCCAAATGAATATCCTTAAAAATCTCATTCATTTGCATATGTATAGACAGTAAACAGCTCCAATGTCTACCTCTTTCTATTGCATTTATGGTTTTCCTCATTTTCTTGAATTAAAATGGTTCCCGTGATCTCCGTTTTGCGCATCTTCTTTTATTTTGGTAAATATATCTATGAATATTCTAATTGACTGCCAACCAGTCCCACAGATTAAAAATTTAATAACAACTTTGTTAGATTCTGAGTAATTTGAATTAGGTGATTCATAACTAGCAAAGCATGTGGTTCTTTCTCAAAAAAAAAAAAGCAAAGCATGTGGTTGCTTATATTCAGTCATCTTGTGATATATCTAAAATTGTTTAGACTAATAAAAAATGATCACGGCAACAAATCTTGCTCATTTGCATATAGATAAACAACTCCAATTGCTCTCGCTAATTTCCTTCCATTTGGGCATCTAGACTAATTTGAAATAACTCATGGTTTTCTTTTGGGCATGTAGATACGGAGAAAGCTCAGTAAATAAGATGAAGAAAAGTGCCTATCAAAGAAAATGACAAAGTTCATGGTGTTAAGCTTCGAGTAGAGATTTTTGGATGGCGATGATGAAAGATGATTTGTCAGTGTGGACAAAGTTCTTTCTTGGCTTGATTCAGAGATGCAAGTCTAATCCAGTCATGGGTAACTTCTTCTTCTTCTTCTTTTTATTAGAACTAAATATCTATTACTTATCTGTCAAAAATCCCCTAAAATAATATTTTGGCCAAAATCTCAAAGACGCTGACATCAACAGTTCAATCCTATGTTCTCTTTTGTGTGTGCTTTTGATATATGTATTAAATAATAACTTCTTATCACACTTCAATGACCTTTTATAGGGAAATAACTCAGATGGGTCCTGTTGAGTAAATTTTTAAATTCGTTAATGCTTTAAAATCTCCATAAATTTGTTGAGTGACTCTATAAATTGATTGAGGTTCTGTCCACATTGATTGGACTTCAACAAAGATAAACCTAGTGTTTTGAAACATGTACTTCTATAATTGTTAATTCTCAGCTCATATAAATTTTGAAACAGTACTATCTTGAGTCCTACTGAATACCAATTTATGTTTCCACTGGTAAGCTTCAAGCTCTAGTTTTTGGCCCATTATCCATGGATTTGAGTCTAGAACAGTTCAAAATATTTGTTATAATTTGGATAGAATTGATAATCAAGATAGTGGCATGATCATTTTCATGATGTTAGTTAATTTCCTCTGCCTTTTTTTTTTTTTTTTTTGATATGATCCTCTACTTGTTAAATGCTCATTTGGAAGTGCTGATGTGGTACCATTTGTTTATCATTATTTACTGAACCTATACAATGTATATTCAGGTTGCAGTTTTCTAGTTCCCCAATGTGTATCATTGTTATTGTGAGTTTATTCAATTTCCAAGTGATTTATGGATTTTATATATATATATATATATAAGACAAGAAATTCCCCCTTTTCAGGGATCATAAAGTTAGCTACAAGTTCGGATTTTTGGATGGTGATGGTGAAAAATTATTTGCGTTTGTTTGTGTGTCAGAAAAGTTCAGCATCAGCTTCATTCGGCATTGCAATTCTATTTTAGTCACGGGTAACGCCTTCTTCTTCTTCATCTTCTTTTATTTCACCAAAATTTCAATTAATTATCCTACTCATCCCTCAAAAACATCATAATTACAACTTTGGTAGATTAATTTTAGATTTTGACCAAACTCACGACACTGACACGAATGGTTCAATCTGGTGTGGAAGATTCTCTGTTTGAAAAGAAAAGAAAAAAAACAATACTTGAATGAATGTCACTCAAATTTTAACTTGACATGTTGGCTTTCTTTTGTAGTCAATCTAAGTTGGCGACACATGAAAAGAAATTTATGTGACCCTAGTCTTAAGAAGAAAGAGAGGGGTCGTCAAGGCTTTAAGATGTTTTTGTTAATTATCAAGTACAAAAGTTATAGGCTTAGGTAATTGCTATTTTTCAAGTTATAAAGAAATACCATGTGCTTGTTTCTTGTTTCAGAGTCTGAAGCATTTCTTTACAGGAAAAAGTGTGAAGTACTGGAGGCCTGTTACCAGCAGGAAAGAAGAAGAAACTACATATACCTTGGCTTTGTTAGTTGGATCATTTACTACTCCACTGTGAGGTATATCTCAATATTTTCTTCTTAATAATCTGTTTGTTTTCCTCATCATTATTTCCATCCTTGATAATCTCATGCTAAATATTTAATTCTTTTTGGCCTCATTTAAACCAAACATCTGATTCTAATATCTAGGCCTGTACATTTTGTGATGAATCAAATTTTCCCACATGGATGCACATTTGAGAAAGGACCATAGAAGGAGGTTCTCTATCATTTCATAATGGAAGCAATGACGTGCATCATGGAACATATCATGTGTAATCCATATTTTATGGTGACAGATGAATGGTGAGCTAGGTAATTGACCAGTTTTCAGCTTATGTAATTTCCCATGTTATGTTTTAGGTTTTGAATTTAGTTTGCTAATTCTCATGGTTTAGTGTTATACATTGAGGAGATTGATGAAAAAAAAAAAAAGGTGTGGATTTCTTGTCTTAGTGATTGAAGAGATTTGTGTCATGGAAGAGAGGGAAGAGTGGAATGTTAGCACCTGGAGTGGAGGAGAATGAGATGAGAAATGCTTGCTTTTCTTTCTATCATTGTTAGTCATCCAATTTGGAATGACATTCAAAACTGGAACTACCTGAAATAGTCACCAATATGTTCGAGGAAAGAAGAAGAAGAAGAAGGAAATGAAGCCATTTTACTTTTGTTTGCTCTTGGCAGTTCAATTCTGATTCACCTATAGGTAGATTTATATTCCTCTTTTTCTCTTCCTCAGATGCCATTGCGTTTACCTTTTAATCCATGTTCAATAACTTTTATTTTCAACACTTAAGGGTCTAGGAATGTTTTGAATGCTTGAATCCTTTTTTCATTCAACAAGGTTAAGAAGAAATAGGGAAGACCCATGGCTCAAACCACGTAATCCTTTTTTAATTCATCTAATCTTATTGTTATAGAGTTATGTACTTGCTTCGTATCATGTTCTCATGTCTATATTTTGTGCGTTTTCTGACTCAGAGGCAGAAGAGTTTCATGGCATGGAAGAGTGCAAAGTGGGGGAAGCAATCACCACGAGATATGAAGATATTACAAATACATTGGATCAAGTAACGATCACAGAACACCATTCTTGGTAGTGAATCAAATTTTTAATTGGTTTGTTGTGACTTCTTTTCTTTCTTATTTCCATCTGTCTCACTCAAGGAGTTCCTCCATGGTGTGGTTTATTTCCTTCAAGATGTAGGAAACCATATCAAGAGTATGTCTGATTCTTTTAGGCCTACGGCTAAAAACTAAAATGAAGATATTGCATAAACCTAGAATCTGCTTAGTTACATCAATGCAATGTATTTGACTTGAATATTATTAGTTGCTTAGCATTTGTCTAATTAGCCTTCAGAAGCACTTTAGCTTACCTTGGGTATCTTCCTAACAATTGAAAAGAAAGTTCCTTAAAGGAGGGCTGTAATCTCATATTGATTATTTTTTAAGTAATTAATTATGGTTAAAGCATTGTATATATTCTAAATAAAGAATAAAATTTAATGAAAATAGAAATTGGCTTTCATTTTTTGCTATTACAGAATCTAGAGGAAAATTGGGTAATGCGAAACAATCCATAGCCAATGAACACTGTTAGATTTTTCTTTTTTCTTTTTATTTTTATTTTTATTTATTTTTATTTTTATGGAGGTAGTGATCCTAGAAGTTGCACTAGTGTATGTTTAGTGCTACAAAAAAATCTTACCTGCAAATCTTTTCAAAATGGTTTTATGGTATCTGTTTGTACTTTCATTCCTTTAATCAGTTATATTGCAGGTTGAACTCAAAACCATGGTCCATATAGGTAAGCACAGCTTGCTTAAGAGGGAATGGTTATGCAAATGACTGAAATTTTATTTTGTCACCATAATTGGGAGAACAGGAGGTTTTAGTAGCACCTTTGAAACTGTCTACAGCATTCAGGATTGAGGAATCAACTAAAAAGATCTTCGCTGCCATTATTAACTTTAAGATTTAACTTTTCAATGCTGCCACGACCTTGCAAACTGCTCCAGTATATCTGTTCGATAATTTTTCATTTGAATCTCATCAGTTATACTTAATGGGAGTAGACATAGCTCAAGAGCGGCTTTTGTGGTTTATGAGGTAATGTAAATTGATTTACCATTTTATTTGTTTTTTATTTTATGGAGCTAAAATTTTGGTTTCTAAGTTCCCTGATTTTGAAAGGACTGGACCATGTGATATTAAGAAGTTGCTACAAAATTATAATCTATACATATGAAACTTGTGTTAAAGAGTACTCTTCTCAGTAGAAAATTTGAAGTATTGTCAAAAGATTTTGCAGCTAAATCTCCTAAAATTATTGACAATGTCATATCTAACTCATCTCCTAGTGTAATCTATGATTATATCTCTAAACAATCTTCTTCTGTTTCTCATTCATGAATTCAGATCATAGACAAAGTCCTCTAGTTGTTACAAATAGCATTAGACCAACAGATTAACATATACCATATGGGCAGATTATATGCAACGGATAAGGAAGATAAGATCAATCTCAAAGAGGAACCCCCATCAGGAACATCAAGGATTCAGTGAGGAAGGAAATGAGAACGAGCTTGACACCACCACTCACAAAGGAAAGTGAGGAAGATAATGTCTCGCAAAATATATTATATGGTATATTTTTCCTTTAACTTCCATTTGTTTGTTTGATTATCAAATCCACACTTATTGCTGCTTCTCATTTGAATAAAGTCTTTGGTAGCTCTGTTTTGTCATAGGAATTAGGATTATATTTTCTGGGTTATTTTTATGCTAATCATCTTGCGTATGAGTTAAATAAGTTGCAAGGCATAGTAGTAAAGTTTACTGTAGGAATTACCAATCTGCTGCTGGATATAGTCTGTCCCCTATTAGTCACCTTTTTTTTTTACTAGTCTTTTGATTGCTCGTGTGTAGTGCGTGGTGCTCAACCCTTGTATAATGCATAAACATTGAAATTCCTCGTAACATGTTATAGCTAGGCTACTATATATTCACTTTAGATCATTATCATTGACGTCCATTGTGATTAAAAGTATTATTATTCTAATCACTTCTAATGATGCCTGTTAACCTGAATATGCCTTGAATTCCAGCCAGTTGAAAACATTCCATGCTTTACAATAGACCTCTGAGGACAGAGAAAGGATATTCAGTGAGCACTTAAGGATGCGAGCATGGATTTTGAACTGCCAAGGGAAGTAAGTTTTTCCCCAATGACCAAATTTTCTCAAATTGATTCTTCATTATTCCTCTGCTGGCTTTTTTGGTTCTCTATCTGGCATGCTACTATCTAGTTTCTTATATCTTTCTCTACATTAATCTGTTGGGTATGGTTGTTACTCATGATTCAGATCACAGATGAAGCTCATTTTGTTAGTAGCCAGAGAGTGTTTGAAGTTACAAGCATGCAGAATGGTTTATAGTGATGAAGATTTGAGATTGACCTCAAATTTCATCTATCGTGCCTTTAATGTCCTTTATATTCTCCTCATCATCATGTTTAAATTGCAGGTCTGCGTTTTTATTTTATTTTCTTTCTTTCTTTCTTTCTGTTTTTTCCTCATAATTAAGGTACTTTTTTGTTGGCTTTTTTAAAGTTATCTAAAAGGTACAATATATATATATATATATATATATAGAGAGAGAGAGAGAGAGAGAGAGATATGTATATATATATATATATATTCTCCTATCTTCTTTGTGTGTGTAATCATCACTATGAATTTTTACATTATTCCAATAAAATTGCTCAACATCTTTCCACCATTTGGTTATATAAGTTTTAAATATAGTCAATGAATTGCTAATTTATTTCGATCTTGCACAATTTGGAATTTTGGTAAATATTGTTGCCTTTCCTTTGGCCTCAATTCAATATAATGCTAAATTGCATTAAAGGTCTTACATCCAGCACACAGAAAATTTACTATGATATTCTGTATAGTGTACTCCTTTCTGAGAATTTGTGGACAAGGAATAAAAAAACCAGATTGATCTTGGGATGGGTTTGAGCTTAAAATTTTAATTGTTTGCTGATTAATGATTATTTTCAATTGATAGAATCATTTTGATGTCAAAATAAAAAAATTTCCTTTGTATTTGCGGTAATAAATTTTGTTGAAATTTTTTTTTTTCCCACGCTTTGATCCTGATGCAACAACTTGTTTGTAAAACTTGTGCAGTCTAAACCTATTGGAGAAGTGTAGTTTATATTGGTCAAAGCTGTTAAGCAACGATGCACGTCAATATCCATGTCTTACATTCTGGTGTCAAACATTGCTAATTCAGAAAGCTCCATAGGCAGAATGGCAAGTCCTTATATGGCAGAGCGACAGAGCTCCCTTTCTCTTCTCGCTGAAGCTCTGTCCTTGTTTACAAAGCTCTATACTCAATTCATACACACAAATGCTTCAAGATCAGGCTCTAATCAACAATGTAAATGTCGAGCAGTGACATATGAATAGGAAACCTGGCAACTGGCTTTATGTATAACTGTAATTTTTCTTTTCCTATCTTTTTGTTGTTTGAATATGAATGACTGGTTATCAAGTTTGTCATTATAGGACGTGATTTTGAAAGCACTTAAATTGCTTGTGTTAAGAGGTAGAATTTATTTGTATACTCAGATACTTCTTTTGAATTTCAATTTTTTGAACACTACTAAGAATATATAATTATATATATGTATTATGTGTATTTCTGGGGAGAAGCCCAAGCAGTGGGATTCTGTTCTTGCTGTGGTTGACAGTGATTCCAAGATGTCTCACCTACAGATGCGTTTCCGGATTTAGGCCCTTGGAGCAAAATCTTCTTGTTTGTATATACTGTCAAGGAAACTTGAGTGGCATTCATTTTTACAGCTGCAGATGAGAAAAACCAAGGGAAAAAAATGTTTGTGGATATTTGCTTCTAGGAGGTAAGGTCTTACAATTATGACTTCCCCTCTCTTTTGGTTCTTGCCAGGATTTTCATCCCTTATTTAACACCGTTAATAAGTGCTTGTGTTTGCTCCACCATTACCCCTCCTCTCTCTCTCGTACCCTTTTAGAATCTGTAGAGGAATTGCACCTGCTGCCAGAGTTACAGCCATGGAAACAGACTCAGAAGATCCCAAGTTTCCTGATGCCAGAGCTGCAGAGACACCAGAATCTGCAAGTGTAGAGTAGAGCACCTGGCTACAAGATCAACGGACCAAGGTGATTTATTTTCCAGACAGACTTTGGAATGGTATCCTTATTTTTGTTTTTTAAGCTTCAAATGCTAACGCCCTTGCTTCTCTTTTGCAGATAAGGGTGAGGCAGTACAGCTCACCAAGACTGTCTGGATGTTGCTGCTGGAACCCAGGGCCTTGCTTCATCGGAGAGAGTTTTGAGCTTTGACTCTGACATGTTGACGCAAGATGGTAATATGGCTGCATCTACCATTACAGAACTGGAAGCTTTCATGGAGAGGTTCGAACGCAAGAAATACAGTGCTAGACTTGCCCCTCGGTTTTGGTCATTGGAGGGCCCCCAAGCTGACTTTCGTCGATTTAATGTTCAACAAGACTGTCATTCTGCTGGATCAATTAGTGGGACGTTATGGTGACTTTACTGCAGGCTTCAAGATTGGAGCAATCACTGACCATTTTATGATCAACCTGCTGTGTGAGGCCTTGATGGACATGCACCATTCAAGTTTGGACACCATCAATGAGACTAGGTTGCTACAGTGGGGCAATGTAATGAGAGCTAGAGATGGTACAACCAGGCTTAGACTTGGATTTTCTTCTTGACCACTTGCTGTTCAGTGTAAGGACTAAGGCTAAGCTTGAGGCTTTGGAGGTAAGGATTGCTGACTTGAAGAAGCTGTAGGGGCTGCGTTTATGTATGAAGTACTGGTTGCGTTTGTTATGTAAGGGGCCTACAAAGCTTAAAAATGTTTTTGTTATTTATTAAAATTTTAAGTTATTTGGGTTAGGTACTTGCTAGTAATCAATTTATAAAGTAATATTGTGTATGCTTGAAGTTTTTCGTTTTATGGAAGTGTGCGAAGCACACAAGGTGACCATCAAGCGAGAAGAAAAGACAAGATGCTACGTTGGCATAGTTAGTTGGATTATGTACTCTTCTACTCTAAAGTCTGTAAGGCACATCTCGATATTTTATTCTTTATCATTTTTCTTTTTTTTACTTATAACTAGTAGCAAACTTGATTGATATACGAAAAAATTTGTCGATTTGTTTTTTGTTAAGTGAAAATTGAAAATAGTAAATAAGACTTATAAGTGTTAGTCCCAAATTCTTCTTAAAATGATATGATCATTTTCTAACAAAATATAGTTGATATAATATAATAGATTAAAAAAAAAAGAATTAAGCTATTTATATTTGTTATTTGAAAATGTTTAAGTGTTGTAAGTATTATTTTGTATGAAGCATAATACATTTTACATTCAATTATTAAATAATACAAGATATTTTGTAAATAGTGAAATTTGTGGTTGGAATTTGTTTTTAGTGCTCCTTATAAACGGTTCATTTTCTATATATCTTGAATGACCTAACGAGAAAGTAAATACAAGTAAATTCATCACATATATTTGAAAAAAAAATTAATTTAATAACACGAGAAAGTTATAATTTTATCAAAAACCTACTAACATTATGCTAAAAAAATAACATAATTGATTATGCTAAAAATATAACATAATTGCCAATAAAGTAGCTTCTCTATCTACATAAACTTCTCCTCCCAAAGCATAACCAAAGGTCCAAAGTAGACTCAAGTGAACCGAAATGGACCATAGTATATTGAAATGGACCTAAGTGGATGGAAGGGACCATAATGGACCCAATAATTTTTTCTACTGGAGGATCATGGAATGAGGACACTCATGCAGCTTTATTATTACTCTATGTCAATATGCCTGCTAACTTTAGTAGCATTTGCAACCCTATTGCCCATCAACCAGATGGAAGATTGTTTACCGTTAAAGTGTAGTATGTATTCTATATACAACTCTATTGACATTTGTAATGATGTTTCATCTAGATCAAATTATTTTATGTAGGACGGAAAAACGATTCATTATAGGGATTATTTGGGTTTGTTCCCTGTTTTAAGCATCTCATTTCCTGTTTTTATTTGAAATTTTTCTAATAATGTATGCAGTTAGTTTTAGGGGATAATTACAGTAAACCCACCTGTGCTATGGCCCGTTTTCACTTTGTCTACCCGTGGTTTAAAACTTTACACTTTGCCCACCTGAACTTCAATCTGTTACCCATCTGTTACCCACCTCGCCCCCTGACGTTAGAAAAACACCCTTTTCTTAAAATCAAAACATAACACCGATCAAAAACCACGAACCAGAAGTTCTTTTCCTCACGAGCCCTAGAAACACGAAATCCCTTGTTTGAGCTGAGGTTTTGATTTTTCTGGTCGTGCTTTCATGTGAGGGTGAGGTTCTGACTCTGGGTTGTCTTGAGGCATTGAATATTTGAAGAGAGATCATCACCAGGTACGACAGTTGTGCTTTATGTGGGTTGGGGTTTCAATTGTTGACGGTAGCTTTGATTCAGAGGAAGTTGAT
This sequence comes from Lithocarpus polystachyus, assembly GCA_033629205.1. Taxonomy (NCBI): domain Eukaryota; kingdom Viridiplantae; phylum Streptophyta; class Magnoliopsida; order Fagales; family Fagaceae; genus Lithocarpus; species Lithocarpus polystachyus. The sequence goes on along the minus strand of CM066164.1, from coordinate 2,138,416 downwards.
AAATGATGTCTTCTTCGAGTGGAACTTACTCCGGTTCAAATGGGCATATGTGTACATATGAGACTTGTGTGCTGAGAACAAGTCTGACAGTGGATAATTTTGGGAGAAGGTTTCTGGGTTGTAGCCGATATAAGGTTGGTCCCAAGTGCCCTTTCTTCTAGTGGATTGATAATCCCACTTGTGTGCGTGGGAATGAAGCTGCCCATTTCGTGCAACAGAAGATGGATTTATTGCGAAGTGAGCTGCAACTTGCACATGAAAGGGAAAGAGCAGCTACCCAGGTAGCAGCAGAAGCTACCCAAATGGCAGAAATTGCTCAAGACAGGGCAGCAAAAGCCACTGAGAGGGAGAGAAAGTTTCGAGCTTCCTCAGTTCAAGCCAAGGAGATAGCAGTGAGAGCTTTAGAGCAAGAGAGAAAGTGCAGAATTGCACTAATGCTGTCTTGGTTTTTTTTTATTTTGGTTATGTTGTTTTCGTGTTTTAGCTCAAGTGAGAATGTTGGAATGATGAAATTGAGTCTACCTGGTGGGTTGTAACATAAGCTAGTCTGCAAATGTATTGTAATAGAATTATGTAAGATGTAGATGCTGTTGGCTTGAAGCCAGTTAATAATATAAGTCTTTTTAAGATAAAGTGTTAAGATTGTTAGATGTTGTTGGTATTTTTGTTTAAAGTGAATTGGCTACTTGTAAACTGTGAGCTGTTGGTGTTTTGTTGGATGCTGTGAGCTGTGTTGGTTTGTGCATAAAGTGCATTGTATGCAGATAATTGTGTTGGAAGTTTAATTGTTTAAAGTGTAAAGTGCATGACAACTATCTGTCAACTTGCAAGAAAAGACAACAAATACACACACAAACCTGCTATTCAACATATACACCTGCTATTCAAAAGTGACTGCTATATTCAATACATACACACATAAACAAACTCATATGTTCAACTGCAATAACCAAAATAATAATTTTGAACACCTGCCATTAAGTTGGGAAGTTGTATACATATTTAAGGTAGCATTGAATAGTCTTTCATCAAGCACCAGTAAATATAGGGCATTTGGTACAACAACCAAAATAGTTGCACTTGCCCCTGTTTACAAAACTTAACAAAAATACAAAAAGTGATTGAACAGCATATATAAAAAAGTGCCACCATACTTTTTCTGCCCTGCCATTGTCTACAAAATACATATGACCCTAACATTACAAAACCCTAATACATAGCAACAAAGTGTCTTGACATAGTCTTTATTTACTGCCCCTGCCCCTGCCTCTCCCACCACTGTTGGCCTTTCCACCTCTTGTTCTACATTTCTGAGTCCTAGCTACATTACCCCTTCCTCTCAAAGCAGCTCCTCTGGTAGCAGGTGATCTTGTAGCAGTTGATCTTGCAGCAGGTGATCTTGTAGCAGGTGGTCTACTGTCCCATGTTTCTGCAGGGGTGTGTGGTGCTGGCTGGCTTGAAGCAAACCAAGGAGCTCCTCTAACTGTGTACCTGAAGTCTGAAGAGTACCACTGACTTGGGTTCTGTGACCATGGAGTCTGAGCTGGTGGCTGTGTAGCTGGTGGCTGTCGAGCTGGTGGCTGTGTAGCTGGTGGCTGTGTAGCTGGTGGCTGTCGAGCTGGTGGTTGTGTAGCTGGTGGTTGTGACCCTGCTGCTTGGTTGGATGAGGATGAGCCCATAGTGTAAGGCTGATGTGTTGGTGGGGGTTGAGATGAGGATGGGGCTTGTCTGCATGTAGAGGGCCTTCCACTTCCCTACAACAAAAAATGATCATGTTTACAGTGTCAGTTATTGGCATTTTGCATTTAATAAAGAAAGTTTGTAAAGACTTACAAATTGTTCTTTCTGCAATCTCTTCCTCCTCTCCCATGGTGTCTCACCAGTAACATTGGCCTTGCATCCCCTTGCATTGTGCCCTTCCTGTTGACACCTTCCACACCTCACTGGCTTGTTTGCTCTAGACACCTTATAAGGGTTCCTTGGCTCATCAGCATCTCTCTTCCTCTTCATGGGTGGCCTGCCCGGTGGCTTATAGATAATAGGTGCAACAGGCTTGGGTTGGCCACTTGACACCCACTCAGACTGGCCAGGCATGGGAGGTATAGGTGTCTTGTATGTCTCCACATAAGCATCCTTGTAGTAGCATGGATGGGTGTAGTCTTCTGGCATCTCACGATTCACAAAAATTGCTGCAACTCCATGCTTGCAGGGGATTCCTGTCAAGTCCCATGCTCTACAGCTGCATGCCCTCCCTACCAAGTCCACCACATGCCTTCCCTCTCACTGGCAACCTCATACACAAACCTCCCAGATAGCATTGCACAAAAGCTCTTACACTCTAATTTTAACTTCTCCAACTTACCCTGTATGCTTGGACACAATCTGCCACCATACTTTTCTATGCCAATCTTCTTCACATACAGTCTACTCATAAGCCTAACCCTGATCCACTCCAGCATTGATAAGATTGGCTTATCTCTAGCCTTCAGAATCATAGAGTTGAAACTCTCACTCAGATTGTTTGCCAGACAATCTGTCAAAGCTCTTGGAGAAAAGTGGGATCTGGTCCACTGTGCAGGCTCTATATCAGCAAGGTACTTCCAAGCTTCTTCATCCAAACTCTTAAGATGCTCCATCCCCCTCTCAAATTCCCTTACTGATGTTGTGCCAGCACACCTCCACAACACACTCTTTAACTCCATGCCCTTGTGGTTAACCTTGAAGTTGTTGTATATGTGCTTCACACAATACCTGTGCTCCACAGTTGGGAATAGAGTCTCCATTGCAGGTAGAAGGCCCTACAATCATGTAAGCATTCAAGTAAGCAACTATGCAAGTAAGCAAGTATTGAAATCATGAACATGAGCTAGATGATAATACCTTCTACCTGTCACTAATGAATACCAGATTGAGCTCCTTTGGCCTGCCAATGTCATCTGCAAACTGCTCCAAGAACCAGGTCCAACTGTCCTTGTTCTCTTGCTCAACCACAGCCATTGCCACTGGGAATATATTGTCATTGCCATCCTTGGCAGTGGCAGACAATAATTGCCCACCAAACCTACCCTTCAAGTGGCAGCCATCCAGCCCAACAAAGGGTCTACAACCACCTAGAAATCCAACTTTCTGAGCATTATACCTAATGTACATCCTTTTAAACTTGGGTTCTGCATTCTCATTTTCCATCTCTGTTTGTAGAATCACCTTGCTTCCTACATCTGTCCTCCTTATCATTTCTGCATAATCTCTAAGTAGGCCATACTGAGCCTCTTCATTCCCAGTAATCAAACCCCTAGCTGCCTTCCTTGATCTATACACCTGACTAATACTTAAATCCACTGAAATCTGCTGCATCACATGGTGCTTAACACCTGAGACCTCCCAATTAGGATTCTTACCAAAATCCTCTAAATACCTCTTTGCCACATAGGCTGATGTAACTTGCCCATTTTGAAATGTCAGGGGGCAGGTACATTCAGGTTTAAGTGTCTTGATCTCGAATGTGCCCTCTCCACTCACCATTGATGCATAACACCTCCATCCACAATTGTTCTTGCAATGTACAGAAATCTTCTTCTTCTCATTCAACTTCCACTTGATATCAATGTGATGCTGAATCACATACTCCCTCAAAGCCTGCCTAAACACCTTGGAGTTTGGAAACTTCATCCCTACCACCAACCTAACATTTTCCATATCAGTCCTCTCATTGAATTCTAGATTTCTAGGCCCCTGCTCATCATCAGAACCATCCACACTTGCAATATCATCCTCTAAAGCTGGTTCAGCCCACTCTTCATCTAAATCTATGTTTGGAGGAACATTGCTTGGGCCAGGTGTATCTGTGTTTGGCTGAGGTGTATTAGTGTTTGGCTGAGGTGTATCAGTGGTTGGTTGAGGTGTATCAGTGGTTGGAAATGGAACATTGTGAGGTGGAGAAGACTCACCAAAAATGTCATCAGCAAAGTCTTCTCCTTCCAAACCTTCATTCAACCAATCAAACTCCTCCTCTATCCCTACACTAGCATCATCCCCTGTAGCAGCTCCTGCACCACCCCTTGCACCACCCCCTGTAGCAGCTCCTGCACCACCCCCTGCACCAACCCCTGCACCATCAGGGACTTCAACTGCAAGTGGAGTATGACCACTCTCCACATACAGTATGATGGTGTCTCTTGACCCTCCCACGTTAAGCTTGCACATGGGCACCACATCTTTATCATCTTCTATGAGCCTCAAGTCTTGCTCGAAGTTGCCCCCAGGACCTAAATAATGAACCCTACACGGTTCATCAATCCCCAATTCCTCACATATACCTTTTATTTCAAAATAACTAAGCCTATCAATATCCCTACACACTATGTCAACTTTCCCACCAAAGTATTCTAACCTAGGGTTCCACAGAAAAGTACCCCCATAATGTACCTCCAATTTCACTTCCTCATCAGCCATCTGCAATAACTAATTAGCATTTGACACGTACACAATTAATAATTAAGGAATTGTAAACATTACCAACACAAACATGTTTCTGTTTTGCTTTTGGGATGCAACACACACATCAGAGGGACCACTTTTTTTGCTTTGCTTCTGGGATGCAACACACACATGGCAAACACTAAAATTTAAACCATTGACTGATTACTCAAAAATGCCCATACATGCAACACACACATGGCAAACACTAAAATAGAAATTTGGGACCACTGTGAGACACAATGACCACGACAGACAAAATGCCCATAAACAAACACAAATCCAAACAACAGGTAACATTACATCAACAAAATGACCATTAACTGATTACTCAAAAAACCTCTACCAAAAATAAAAGATTACTCAAAAAACTATAAAACAACCACAAGCCCAAACTAAAAACTCAAACAGTGACTGATTTCTTACCAGGATTTGAGTCCCTCGACCAATTCGTTACTCGTCTAGGTTTATACTTGCAGCGCTATTTCAATATCAGATGCAGAATGGGGTTTCTCTAAGGGATTTTCGTGTTTCTAGGGCTCGTGAGGAAAAGCACTTCTGGTTCGTGGTTTTTGATCGGTGTTATGTTCTGATTTTAAGAAAAGGGTGTTTTTCTAACGTCAGGGGGCGAGGTGGGTAACGGATGGGTAACGGATTGAAGTTCAGGTGGGCAAAGTGTAAAGTTTTAAATCACGGGTAGGCAAAGTGAAAACGGGCCATAGCACAGGTGGGTTTACTGTAATTATCCCTAGTTTTAGTGATTCCTAAATGATTATGATAGGAACAACCTAGATTTTGACCCTAAATCCAATTGGTGTAATTACTAAAGATGGTTTTGAGAGGTTCATTCATTTTTGGTTTGATACAATGCTTCACATGGGCCTTTTCCCTTCCATTGTGGATTTTAATCAACTATTGGTAAACTTGGTTCTTTTTTAGAGATGTGCCGTTCCACCAAACCAAATAGAGACTAGGAGAGTCATATAAGATAGCTCATTCATGGTAAGGTTCCCAATGTTGGTTGGAAAGTGATAGATCTCTAAACTGTTTCGAATATATTCTATCTTATACTTTATTTAAATCCAACTTAACGGCTTCAAAATCCATTGCAACATTTCTTTCTAAGCATTGTCTTTATTTAAATCCAATTATAATATTTTCACTCACTCTTCTACCTCGGCCAAGGTCTACTTGGCTGGGACGGAAAATGTCATCCAGGAAAAGACACAAATGCTTAGTTAAGATTTTCAAACGAATCAAACCACATTGTAAAGTGTGTTGCATAGGCTAATAGATTGGAGGGATTTTGGGAATCAGGACCAGATTGGTGTGAACCAGTCCCTAAAGATGGTGCCCTTTGAGAAAACAATAGAATTATGGACACAACTAAAATTCTTTCAATTTCACATATATTAACCTACCACCTCACATATTGGCCACCACAGCCTGTAATTTTAAAATTTTTTACTAGCTCATGTGTAATGTGATAGACTAATCTGAAAATGTTTTTGAATTTTGTTGTGTCCTATAAAGACTATTAAGAAAATGATTTTGATATCCTATAGTACTAGGTAGGATATCCAATTCTAATTCCAAGCCACATTTCCAAGGTTCGTTCCTTAATGTGCTGGGCCCAATCCAACCTACAATAGGACCAAGCAGACTTAAATTTGGTCCACCAAGACCCAAATTTAAAAGTCCACATTTCACAATCATTCAAAACAATCTCTAAAAGTTTATTGCTTAGGCTCTAATTTGTGAAACGGGCCTAAGACCCATTTTTCCACATCCGATGGCAACTCTTTACAATCTCCAACAATAACTATTCTTGATTAATTGGGCCCACAAAATGCCTAAAATGATTCCTTACAGTCTTAAGCCTATCTTGAATATGAGATGAAGCATATGTGGCCATCAATTTCAGACAAAGTTTAATGATTTTTCATTATTAGTGAGTGTATTGGGTTCATATATGTAGGGGTGGCAAAATTGGATACGACCCGCGAACCCGACACGACACGACACGAAATTAGCAGGTTATAGGTTAAGGCTTAATGGGTTTGTGTCATATTCGGGTTGACACGACGGACTCGTTTGATAAACGGGTTGGGTTAGGGTTCAACCTATGGAACCCGTTTAACCCGTCTGACCCGTTTAATTAAATAAAATTTTACCAATATACCATTCAAACTCTAGGTATATAAACTTATTAGTTGTTGTAATTTATTTTCTTTGACATATTGTGATTGATTATTTATGATATTGAGATATGCTTTAGTTTTGAATGATTATTTGTGATGCAGTTACTCATTAATTTTGAATTTTATATTTAAAATATTTATTTGTTTGTTTTTTCATAAATGTTTTTCTTTATTTTGATAAAATTAGATAAACAGGTCGACACGACTGACCCGTTTAATAAATGGGTCGTGTTAGGATTGAGGAATCTTGACCTGTTTAATAAACAAGTCGGGTTAGTGTTGACCCATATAGTCGGATACGTAAGAGTTGACACGACACGAACCCGACACGCGAACACGAATTGCCACCCCTACATATATGTCTTTTTTTTCTGGGTCCAACGTTTAAGGAAAAAGGAAATGAAAAAGAATCATAATCCAAAATTAAAAAGTTCATGTCTTTTTTTTTTTCTGATCCCATGACGAAGTACAAAGAAAAAAAAAAAGAACTACAATCCAAATTTAAAAGTTCATGTCTTTTTCTCAGGGTCCTATCATGAAGGACTAAGAAAAAGAAAAAGAACTATAATCCAAAATTAAAAATAGTTCACATGTCTGTTTTTCAGGTCCCACGATTAGGGGTGGCAATTCGTGTTCACGTGTCGGGTTTGTGTCGTGTCAACTCATACGTATCCGACTATAAGGGTCAACACTAACCCGACCTGTTTATTAAACGGGTCAAAATTCCTCAACCCTAACACAACACATTTATTAAACGGGTTAATCGTGTCGACCTGTTTATCTAATTTTATCAAAATAAAAAAAACATTTATGAAAAAACAAACAAATAAATATTTTAAATATAAAATTCAAAATTAATGAGTAACTGCATCACAAATAATCATTCAAAACTAAAGCATATCTCAATATCATAAACAATCAATCACAATATGTCAAAGAAAATAAACTACAACAACTAATAAGTTTATATACCTAGGGTTTGAATGGTATATTGGTAAAATTTTATTAAATTAAACGGGTCAGACGGGTTAAACGGGTTCCATAGGTTGAACCCTAACCCAACCCGTTTATCAAACGGGTCCATCATGTCAACCCAAATATGACACGAACCCATTAAGCCTCAACCCATAACCTGTTAATTTCGAGTCGTGTCATGTCGAGTTCGCGGGTCGTGTCCAATTTTGCCACCCCTACCCACGATGAAGACAAAAAAAAAAAAAAACTATACTCCAAAGTTAAAAAGTTAATGACTCTGTAGTACTGGTAAAGTGGGGGAAATCATTTTACTTGTCAGTGCCTTTGAAGACAGGAAAGAGATGCATGTGAACTGGGAATTGATCATGCCACGCGTGGACTCCATTGACCAGACTTGGCTCTCACGTTTTTGAGATAGTGAATTGCATTGGATGCTTTGCTTACTGAAATAGCTACCGCATATGGGACTACCTTTTAAATCTTTTTGAGTACTACCTATAATGAAATAAAATAAATATCCATTACTTCAAATAAACACAATTTTGATCTAATTTTGGAGTCAGAATGAATATGAGATAACCATTTGAGAAAAATATTCAACAAATTAATAAAAAAAACTTGGTTTGGATTATAGGGAAAGAGCCAGAAATATTCAACAAAAACTAGTCTTGATTATTTAATCTACAAATATCAAAGCAATAGCCAATACACCAATCAATAATTATTTTAAAAAAAGTAATATTATATCCACAATAATTTTCACAAAAAATCTTAGGTGACAAAATATTGATGAATAAAAAAGTAATGTAACCTAATTTAAAACCAATAGTTACTTGTCATTTAGAATTTTGTTGTAAATTTATGTGAAAAGGTTGTAAACTTACATTGCTCTTTTAGGAAACTATCATTCCAGTCAATCTAAAAAAAACTCGATTTTCTTTTAACCTTTTTAATGACAGTTCATACGACTTTTCACTCTTTCTTGTCTCATATATCAACAAACTAAATACTAAAACAATGAATTGGAGAAAATATATATATATATATATGTATGTGTGTATATATATATATATGTGAGTAGTCAAAAAAATTATAAAAATGAAGAATATTGAACATATAATCCGAAAAAATTCATTGATGAAATTAAGTTGACAAAGCCAACAACTCGTTGGACAATATTTTATAACTCATACTAAATAAATATTCTACTTTTTATTTTTGTTAGGGGCCAAACTCTTGAAGCATTTAATTTTGATAAATAAAAAAATTAAAAAATAAAAACACATACAATTTATTAAATGACAAAATTTGATTACAAACTTGAATGTAGCCTAAGGCTACAACTTCACTTAATATATTTTTATTGGATGTGAATTTTAATAAATTCACAATTGAATTACATTTTCTTCTTATATCATCTATGTTTGCTAAATTTCCAAAAGAACCAAGATCAATTGCTATGTCATCATTAATTGTTTAATTGATGACCATTAGAAGCTCAAATACTCAAACTCACCCTCTATTGCAAGCCAAGGATTGGAAGCAGCTGTGGAAAATAAAAGCAAATGCTAGACTAAAAACCTTTTATGGAAGATAAGTTGGAATATTTTACCAACTTGTACTACTCTTAATAACAGGTTTCCTCTTCCCTCACTAGATTGCTATTTGTGTAATAATGCTCCAGAATCTTTAGAGCATTTGTTTCTTCAATGTGACTGGGTTGCACAAATCTGGTTGATGGCCCCATAGCCTATTAACTTGAGTAATTTGTCAAATTTATCTATTCTAGATTGGGTTAAGATTATTCTCTACCCAAAAACAAATTTGGGGCTAGTTGATGAATCTGCCAAAGAATTTCAATTATTTTCCTTACTTATCTGTGATCAAATATGGTTTTTCAGGAACAAAGCTAGGGTGGAGGGATCTAAAAGCAATCCAATTGAGCTTGCTAGATAGACAAGGCGTGTTTTCGAGGAGCATAAACAAGCTTGGAGTAAATTACCAAGGAGATCGCCAAAAATTAATATTTGGCAGCTCCCTCCAAACAGCTAGGTAAAATTAAATTTTGATGCAACAATAAGGGAAGAGAAAATTTCTTTGGCAATAGTGGGCAGAGATGATTCAGGAAAGCTTTTGTTGGCATGGGCAGAATAACTAGATCCAGAGAATTCTTTGCTAGGGGAAGCCAAAGCAGCTTGGTGGGCTATCAAGTGTGCTGCTATGGAAGGTTATAGAAATATAATATTGGAAGGTGATGCTCTAAATGTTATTGTTCCTTTGAAGAACGCAAATTATGTCCCTCACTGGAGTATCAAATTCATGTATGATGATATTTTGTATTTATCTAAATCTTTTGTAAATGTTTCATTCTCTTTTGTAAATATAGAGAGCAATGTCCCTGCTAATCTTCTGGCCCAATGGGTTGCTTTTATATCATGATCTGGGGCTAGTTCCCATCTCCATTCTGCCTTTATCTGTGATAATAGCTTTAGATAGAGATGGTTTTAGGCCCAAACTTTTTTGTATTTCTCCTGTTTTGTATTGAGTTATAAAATATTTATTTAGCAAAAAACATATCTACGTCCCTGATTGAATATTCGTTTTTATATGCATGCTAATGCTATTATTACCATGGTCTACATAGTTGGCAACATGATTCTTTGTGCTGAGTTGTTAATTTAAAATCACATTTTCTTCAAATTAAATTAAATTAAATCACATGTAAGTTTGCGGTATTTGGACATCTAACTTTGAAGTTTTTAGTTTTTCATTTGGTACTTAAGTAGATATTATCTTGCATAATTAATTTGTGTCAAATTTATTCTTTTTGACAATCATTCTTTAAGAGATAGTATTATATATTATAATTTCGCTGATTATCTGCTTTTTTTTTTTCTTTCAAATATTAGAGTATTAGCATCTGGTGATGAGAAAAAAAATTTATTTTACATTTTCAAACATTACTTTATCTATTTTACTAACTCATTTTATAACTCAATCTACATTCTAATTTTTATTTTTACGTAAAATTTAATAAAATATTATTCCCTCTTTTTCCACCGCACACCTTTTCTCACTTATAAACTTCTTGAAAATTCGGAAAAAAAGCTTCAATAAAAGTAAATATATTAATTTTTTTTTAAATATTCATAGCGTGTCACATGACAAAAGTAGAAAAATATAAAAATAAAAATTATTAAAAAAAAGAAAGGATAGATCGTCCATTTGTGCAACCACAACAAATCTGACATAACTTTTTTTTTTTTTTTGGTGAGACCGACATAACTTTTTTTTGGTAGAGAGACCGACATAACTTTAATAGTATATAAGTATATGAAATCATATAATTCAGATTGGTTTGGAATGACTTAGCCTACCAAGCCTATCAATAAAGTAGAGGTATGTAAAAAGCAGGCAACCTTTTGTTTGATCCCAAATGAATATCTTGTTCTCTTCTTCGTAAATGTCCTTTAGTCCCTAAGGAGACTTTAGTGGAGAATGAACGAGAAGAGTGTGAATTTTGAATATACTGCACGGACTTCATCAGTCAGTGTGAACCTTTAAAAGAAGAGAAGACGATATGAGTAGTCAGTGTGTACTATTAATTTTGATTGAGATGATCGATAGTAAAAAAATAAAAAAGTTCAGGACTGTAGAATAATAAGTATGGAAATTCATTTTTCTCGTCGGTGCGTTGAAGAAAAGCTAGGATATGTCAGCGACTGTGAATTGTGAACTGATAATGCACCGCGTGGACGTCACTGGCCAGAGTGGCCCTCAGGCTTTTAAGAGAGTTGTACTACTGTTACATAATTAAGCACAATTTTATGCTATAATTCAACTCATGACGAGTTGTGATTAATAAAATTATATTTGTAGGTCATGAAAAAATTATATAGTCTTTTGGTAGATCACGTTATCTGTCCATCATTTCACTAAAAAATTTTCACTTGTTTAAAATTGTTGAGTCAGTGTTTTAATAAAATTTCTAACTCAGTAATTTTAAACAGGTGTGAGTTTTTTAATGAAATGGTAGACCAGGTCACTTGTCCACCATATAGACCTTATAATTTCTCGTAGGTCATATGAAGACACACTTTTATCAATCACAACTCACCATGTAGCGAGTTATGACCATGTCAGCAAGCAGAGTACTCTGTCTATCACGTAGGAGGTTTCTGTTAATACATGAGTTGACGGCAGAAACCATTTTAAAAACAATTTTTTTTTGTAAGGACTACATTAGCAACGAAATCAATTTTAAAATTGAAATGGGAATTGACCTAAAATATAGGAACCAAAATTACATTTTCACCAAAGAAAAAAGAACTATAGTCCAAAATAAATAAAGCTTATGGCTTTGTAGTATGTGAGGAAATTTAATTTTACTTCTTGGTGGGTTAGAGAGAAGAGATCAGTATGAACTGGGATCCGATCAAGTCTGGTGTGGTCTTCATCAGCCAGAGTTGGCCTCAAGTTTTTTAGATAGTGACGGTGTGGTCTTCATCTGCATGTTGGACTAACTTTTAAAAAATTTGAGTGCTACTTAATCCATTATAAAGTATATATCCAAGACTTCAAAATGAATACAATTTTGACCCGTTTGTATTTAGAATGAGTGAGAGATATCCATTTAGAAAATATTCATTTTTATATGCTTGTGTTATTACCATGGTGTACATGGTTAGAAACAGTATTCTTTGCGCTATGACGTTAAGCATGTTTTGGGTGTTGGAACATGTAATTTTGAAATTTGGAGTTTCAAGTTTGTCTATGTTTTAGTAATTTGTAACGAAGCAGTTATTACCTTTTATAATTAATTTTTGTCAATTTTTTTTTTCTTCAACATATTTTGATAGTTAGATATAGCCTCTAGGTTTTTGATCCTCCGTTCAATCCTACAATCCGATCCACGTGATTCTCTCTCTCATCCCATATAAGATTTTGATTTTCACAATCGTGGTGTGAGCTAATGGTGGACTAACCCAAAGTTGGCCCTTAGATTTAAAATAGTGGATTGCAGTAAATGAAGATGGGCTACCTTTGAAAATTTGTACTGGAATACAATTATGGTGCCTTTGCTTTCTCCAACTATTGGTGTTGATTTTGCTTTTTAGACCAGTTAGAGCATTCCCATCAAGGATTGCAAAAAATTTAGCATTTACAATCACAAAACATCACTTTTTCAATTTTAACACTTCATTTTACAATACACCACACATCAAAACTTCTATTTTTTTTATAACTTCATTTAAATATTATTTATTTATAATTTTTTATTTCTTTTTTGTTTTTATTTTTTTCATCCTTCGTTTCTCTGGTCTCCGTCTCTCCCTCTCGGTCTCACTGTATCTCCCTCTCTCCCTCTCGATGACCCACGCCTATGAGACCAATCAAGTCGACGATCCACGCCGGTCACGTCAATGATCCACGAACCCAGACCCATCAACTCATACCCATGAACCCAGACCCACAAAATCGCCGGAGCACATCAGACCACAACCCAAAACGCCAAATCCATAACCCACACAACCACCGCTGAATCTAACATCAAATCACAAACTTAAAAAAAAAAAAAAAAAAAAAAAAAAACCACTGCAATAGAGATCGGCTTGGCTTGATGCTCCGGCCTGGATTTCGTCGGAAAGGGAGGCAAAGACGTCGAGCAGAGGGAGAGAGAGAGCAGAGAAATGGGAGCAAGAATGAGAAACGGAAGAAACAGAAATAAGAGAGAGAGTCCGGAGGAGAAAGAAGTCAAGAGAAAATATAAAATGATTTTTTTTTTTTACAATCTTGCTACAATGGGCTGCTAGAGATAGCAGTTTACTGTAGACGAATTGCAAAATTTATAGGATATAAAAGCTTTGATGGAGAATGTTTTTTTAACTTTTATAGCATTTAGCATGCTAAAATTTAGCATTTTTACCATTTGGCATTCTTAATGAGAATGCTCTTAGAGATACTTCACAACAAATTTAAATTGTGATAGAAGCAACATAAAATAAGCTTCCTTATTGATATCATTTTTATTATTTACTAATTACAACAAGCGACATTAATAGTTTGAAAAAATATTGTATGCTTAGACTAAGTTTTAGAAGATTAAATGAATTGGCACGTTCACATGCACAAAGCACTAGAAAGTTCAAAGAGAAAACGATTTGACATGCGATATTGTAGCATATTGTATTTATCTCTAAAAAGAAGTGAATGCTTAGGTTATTTATTTCTTTTATCAGCTTAATAAATAAATAAATTAAAATCTCACTTTTTCTAGGTGCACTTTATTTTTATTAACTCGCAGTAAATAATCAAATAAAAGTTTCAGAAAAATTATTAAAATGCATGTGAAACCTTTAAAACTTCTTCCAAGTGACAATTAATGCTTATTACATTGCAATATCAAGGAAGTTTTTTGGCAGAGCAATATCAAGGAAGTTACTGACTTATTGTGTGAAACCTTGAAAGAAGAAGCCATTGAACTTTCTAAGAATCAAACCAGTCATTACGGTCAAACATTTCACGTTTGAGCTTTCCAAGCAAAATGGTAGACAATAAGTTTATAATCACAAAAATTTTCACAAAAAATATTTTAAAAATGTTGAAATAACCAGTTGTCAATATAAATAATAAAATAATATCAATAATAATCCGAAAAACAATGATAATGGAATAAATTTTACCCAGAACATTATCAAATGATATAAAATAAATAAGAAAAAAGAAGTATAGAATAGTACATAATAAAAATGATAAAATGTATAATTAACCCTCTAAATTTCTTTAAATTTTATTTCAGTTTTCTAACTTTACTTTTGTTCATTTCAGTCCTCTAACTTTCAAGTTTATTCAATTAAAGCTTTTCTACCAACTTTTATTATATATTGTGGTTAATTTTTCAATTTTATAAAATTTTTATCAAATTTTTTAAATTAAAAAAAATCAATTAATGATTGAAAAATATTTTTCAAATATTTTTTTCTAAAATTTTAACAAAAGTTAAAGGAAGGGCCTTAATTAAATAATTTTGAAACTTAGAAAATTAAAATGAATAAAAACAAAGTTAGAAAATTGAAATGAAATCTAAAAAATATTAGAGGATCAGTTTTATATTTTAGCCTAATAAAAAAATGAGGACTTCTTTCCCAAAAAAAAAAAAAAAAAAAAAAAAAACCCAAAAGCAGAGATATAACCAAAAACAGGGCTAGCCTAAAAACTATAAGGACTGTTTGATACATGTATTTAAATATATGTTTTTAATTTTTAAACAGCATTACATATATTTTCACGCTTTTTCAACCTCATAAATTTTCATAAAATACGTTACTAACGTTACCAAATGGAACCATAGATATATATTTTGGCTACCTCATTTTCCGACTGACTTTAATCTCCTCTTTGGTCTCTTCTTTCTTCAACCAGTTGCCATTTGCTTTTTCAGTACTCTTTTGTAGTTTTGTTAACCAAGCAAATTTCCATTTCCAACTTCTAACTATGGCTTGGGCTCTTGTTTCTGCTATCAAGGACCAGCTTAGTTCTCTCATTACTTCAGAGTTCACGTCGATTGCTAATGTCAAGGGAGAAGTCCAGAAGCTTGAAAGCAAATTCCACACCATCCAGGCAATGCTCAACGATGCAGAGAAACGGCAAGTGAAGGAGGAAGCTGTGAAGCTTTGGTTAGATAAGCTCAAAGACGTATCCTACCAGATGGACGACGTGTTGGATGAGTGGAACACTGCCATGATCAAAGCAGAGATTGAGAAACAACAAAAAGATGATGAAGAAAAAGCTGAAACTAGCAGTGCTGCTAAGAAAAGGAAGGTATGGCCCCTCATCTCAGTTCCTACTCTTTTGCAGCATCGTGATATTGCTCATAAGATAAAAGAACTTAATGAAAAATTGGATGAGATTGACAGAGAAGGAGAGGTGTACACGTTTGTATTGACTAGGGGCAATGAAGAAGTTGAGAGACCAAGAACAACTTCCTTTGTTGATGTGTCTGAAATTCTTGGTCGTGATAAAGTTAGGGATGATCTAGTGAGCATCCTATTGGGCAAGGGTAGTGAAGAAGTAAGAAACCCCCATGTCATCTCTTTAGTTGGCATGGGTGGTATTGGAAAAACTACTCTTGCCCAACTAGCCTATAATATTGAGGTGAAGGCACATTTTGAGATAAAAGTGTGGGTTTGTGTATCTAACCCTTTCGATCAGTGCAAGGTGGCCAAAGAAATTCTCGAATCTATTGAACATCAATCCCCCAAGTTGACTGCATTGCAAAGTCTATTGGATAGAATTTGCCATAAAGTTAGTGGAAAGAAGTTTCTTCTTGTCTTTGATGATGTGTGGATGGAAGACTCCACAATGTGGGAGCCATTCAGAGATGCACTCAAATATGTTGCCCAAGGCAGTAGAATTATAGTCACCACACGGAAAAGCAAAGTTGTGGAGATTATGGGAAGTGGGAGCATGATTAATTTGGAGGTATTGTCTAAAGAAGATTGTTGGTTGGTGTTTAAAAAAATAGCATTTTTTAATAAGGATCCTAGGCAATGTGAGCAACTAGAAGGCCTCAGTAGGAAAATAGTAGAAAAGTGCAAAGGCTTGCCACTTGCTGCAAAGACTCTAGGAAGTCTAATGCAGTTCAAGAGAAGTATAGAAGAATGGAGGAGAGTTTTGGATAGCAATCTGTGGGAATTAGAAGTTGGGGAAATAGAAAGTCTTTATGCACCGTTGTTACTAAGTTATTATGATTTATCCTCACCATTGAGACGATGCTTCTCATTTTGTGCTGTTTTTCCAAAAGATTATGTCTTTTCTAGCGATGAGTTGGTATTTATGTGGATGGCACAAGGATATATCAAGTCGAAGAAAAATGTAGAGATAGAAATCATTGCTAGAGACTACTTTGAAAATTTAACAGTACGCTCGTTCTTCCAAGATTTTGAGAGAGATGAGAATGATGGCAAGATAAAAAGGTGCAAAATGCATGACATAGTGCATGACTTTGCACAATTAATGTCAAAAGATGTGTGCTTCACAATCAATTCTAACATAGGGTTGGAAATTGATTATAAAACTACCCGCCATTTGGAGTTAGAAATTCCCAAAGAAGCCCAATTTCCTGAATTCATTTATAGTGCAAAAAATTTGCGCACCCTTATTTTTGTAAATCGAAGTGATTATATGTTGTCTACTTTATTTCAGCATTTTAGATGTCTACGGGTATTAACTTTGGATTTTAAATCTGGTGGTACAGTATGGAATCTTCCAGATACCGTGGAAAATTTCATACATCTGAGGTATCTCAAATTAGTCAATTATTGGGGAGATGCATTGCCTGAAACCATTTGTAATCTTTGCAATTTACAAATTTTTATTATTGAAATTTATGCTGACAAGTTCCAAAAATTGCCACAAGGAATGAGTAAACTAATTAACCTGAGACATTTTAATTTGGGTTTCAAATGTAATTTTTTGAATTTAAAGTTTCCAAGAGGGTTTGGGAGATTGACTTCTCTTAGAACATTATATCATTTCATCGTAAATGGTAAGGATGATAGCGAAAGATGTAAATTGGGAGAATTAATAAATTTGAACCACCTGAAGACTCTTTCAATATCTGGGTTGGGAAGCGAGGTAGATGAATGTGAGGCCGTGAATGCACAACTGAAGAAGAAGATAAACCTTGATACTTTGAGGCTAATATTTAATGAATGGGATGGTAAGGAAATAATAAGGGAGAAAGATGCATTAGTTCTGAATGGTCTTTTTTCCAAAATAACAATAAAAACCCAACAATATAGTTAGTAAGCAAACGTTTGAAACAAATTTGGATTCTAACAATTCGAGTTCAGAGGACTCGATTTCGGGGTCGGAAATCGAGTGTGCTTAACTCGGTTTTCCCACTGCGCCTTGTGCTGAGCTGGACATGTGGTTTAGAAATCGAGTGCAGCGTACTCGGTTTCTGTTCAAAGAAACCGAGTCCAGTACACTCGATTTCCATGAACAGAAACCGAGTGCACCGCACTCGATTTCCAACTATTCCCACTCACGTGACTACTGACGTTGCGCTGCCTGACGTGACTAGACAACTGCCTCAATAGAAATCGAGTTCAGTGCACTCGATTTCCATGAACAGAAACCGAGTGTAATGAACTCGATTTCCTAGCCCTCCCACTCACGTGACTCTTCTGACGTTGCTCTGCCCTGACGTGATGGATGTGATTACACAACTGACTCAATGGAAATCGAGTTCAGTAAACTCGATTTTTCTACATGGGTCCCACCTGGGACCTCTTTTCCCCCTTGTCCGTCTCACGCCTCTTCTTTTGCTCTCACAACTCTCTTCAGCTCTCACATCTTTTAACTCTCAGAGAACTCACTCAACTCTCACTTTTTTTCAGCTCATAAACACTCACTTCTTTTCAACTCACAAACACACTCACAACTTTCCCACCTTCTCACACAACACACATCCCACACAACAATCTTCTTAACAACACTCATTTAAAGGTAATATTTTTTACAATATTGTCATTATTTTGCTAAGTTTTTTTTTAAAGAAAAATTTGAATATTACGAATTTTTTATTTTATTTTATTTTATTTTGTTAGTATAATGTGATTAACTTATTTGTTCGCATGTTGTGATTAGTATATTTGTATTGTGATTATTTTCCATTTTTTAAAATTAATATTATGGTTAATTATTGGAAATATTTAGTACTAAATATTGTTCTAATGTTATTACAACATATTGGGAAATTTTTTTTTTGTTAGTGTAAAATATTGTGATTATTGGTAATGTTTTTACAATATTGTAATTATTTGCTAGGTTTTTATTAAGGAAAAATTACATATTAGGAAATTTTTTGTTTTTTATTTTTTAGTAGTGATTAATTTATTTGTTAGTACTGTTTAATTTATTTGTTAGTATAATGTGATTAATTTATTTGTTAACATATTGTGATTAGTATATTGTGATTATTTGCCATTTTTTAAATTAATATTATGATTAATTATTGGGAATATTTAGTACTAAATATTGTGATTGATGTTATTACAACATATTGGGAATATATGTTTTCTTTTTTTGTTAGTGTAAATATTGTGATTAAATTATTTGCTAAGTTTTTTTAAAAGATTAATATTGTGATTAATTTTGTTATTACAACATATGAGAATATTTGTTATTTTTTTTTTTTTTGTTTGTTAGTGTAAATATCGTTATTAATAATATGCTAGGTTTTAAAGCTAACAAATTAATAAATATTGTGATCAATTGTTAGGAATATTTAGTACTTTTAGGTCTTTATCATGGGTATGAAATGATACATGAGTTTAATAATGAAGATAGTATTTGTAGTTTTTTTAGCATAAATTATTTCAAAATATATTTGTTTCTGATTTGGGTACCTGAGGTTTCAATAGATAACTGATTGGTATAATACTTTTATTGACATACATCAAGTTGAATGGGTTTTGAAAGTCATGCCCCTAGAATGATTTGGAATTTTAAAAGAATATGAAATTGGTAATAACTATTTTTGTACATGCAAATTTGGTTAAGGTTGGCTTTTCATACGTAAAGTTTTGTGATTGATGTTGATTGAGAATTATAAATTTGTCACTGATACAATTGCACTTGATGATCTATATAGGTTGACAATGATCTATATAAATATATACTACGGTGGACCCCTTAGCAATGCCGACCCTTATGACGGAGTCCCATTTCAAGGTCCGGGTATCCAGTGCTACTATATGATGATACGACGTAAGCTAAAGACCCTGAATGAACTGAAAATAAAAATTATGGAAGAGCTGCAAGTGAACCCTTCTTTGCATGATATACATATTACTTTCCGTTGTCCACATGAAGTCCTCAATCAATGCATTAATTACAGATATATGCCGATAAAAGAAGACAAACATGTGAAGATCATGTTTAACATGATAGAGAGATGGGCACAAATAGCAAATATTGAGTTGTACGTCACTTTAGAGCCACGTGCGGAAGTCAGCATAGAGGAAATTATACAAACAACTACATCTCTACAAGTTGCAGTCCTAGATAATCACAATAGCATTACATTGGGAGGCTATACACCCCCTTTTCAAGAGACACCAACAACAATTGGGAGTGAACCTAGCAATAGATATGAAGATCAATTTTGTACACATCGAGGTGAATCCTCTACACTTCCAGTTGTTGAAGACGAAGACTGTTTTGGGGAAGATCTTGACGATAGAGATGAGTATGAAGAGAGGATTGAGCGAGGCGACTTTGACAGGGGTGTTGATGACCATGAATTTACTCCCAATCCTCATGTTGATGATATGGCTGAATGTGATGAAGATGATGCGGACGCTGCTATTACAGTTCAACATGTTACAAATACGCCCCCTGTTTATGAACCTCCTGCCTCATCATTTTATGCAAATACTTGGGAAAATATGGTTGATCCTGAAGTTGTTCAGCAAGAATTTGCTTCTTCTTGGAATGCGGACATGAATTTTGCAAAAGGGTTGATTTTTGCGAATAAAGAGGCGGTGAAACGTGCATTAATAATTTATGCTGCAAAGGGTAACAAAAACTTTATCACTGATAGGTCGACCAAAAGTAGATTGTCTGTGAAATGCATGAATGAGTCATGCCAGTGGTACGTTGGGGCAGTCCTAAAGCCAGAGCTTGGACTATGGATGGTCACATCTTATAAGGGTCCTCACAGTTGTATGTCCCTTGGCATGGCCCGTGATGGTAGAATGATGGATTGTAATTTTCTTGCAGCAGAATTTGTTCCATTGTTACAAAAAAAGCACACGGCAACAATTTTTCACCTCGGAGATTTCATTGCAGCGAAGTATGAACATAAGCTTTCTTACTATAAGATATGGGATGCGAAACAAAAGGCTATTGCAAGGATATTCGGGGATTGGGAAGAGTCTTACCAAAGGTTGAGAAAGTTATTGTTGGCATACTCAGATCAAGAAATTGGCACTCGGTTTTGGTATCACACCATACGCAATGAGGTGTCCGGTGACACAATATTGCGCTACGTATTTTGGGCTTTCGCTCCATGCATTGAAGGATTCAAACATTGTAAGCCAGTGATCAGTATTGATGGGACCCATTTGTATGGTAAATATCGAGGGGTGTTGTTGATTGCAATGGCCACCGATGCCAACAATAAGGTTTTGCCTCTCGCCTTTGCTGTTGTGGACAAAGAATCAGGGCCTAGTTGGAGCTGGTTTTTAACATGCCTCAGGAATTCATTGGAATATGTGATAGTAGATAAGGACATCTGTGTAATTTCTGACCGACATAAGGGTATTCAAAACGGAATTGCAAATTGGCGTAGAGATGATGATGGACGAGTACGAGTAATTCATAGATATTGCCTTCGACACGTTGCTAGCAACTTCAACACGCATTTTCAAGACGCCACTTTAAAGTCATTGGCCTTGCAAGCGGGGTATGCTACTCAGGAAGCTAAATTTGAGTTATACATGCAACCTATCAAGGAAGCTGAGATCGAGGCCCTTAGGAAGAAACTGAGAACCGGGCGGCAGGAAAGTGAACCCGACTCATCCATCATGCCATACACATATCTAATGAAAGAGGATCTAGACATGTGGACCCAACTACATGATGGTGGATACCGTTATGGGGCTATGACAACCAATGTCTCGGAATGCTTCAATGGAGTACTCAAAGGTGCTCGTGGCCTGCCCATTGCTGCAATGGTTGAATTCACTTGGAGCAAACTTGTCGCGTATTTCCATGATCGACACAAAGAAATTACTCATGATCTCTCGGAGGGCAAGGTGTGGAGTACATATGTGTTAAACATCTATGATAAAAATCTGAGAAAATCAAATACACACTCCGTAAGGGCATTTAATAATTTCCTTGGTACATATCAAGTGGAGACCGCATACAACAACTATAGCTCTGGCGGGGGACACCATAGTCATGAAATAAACATAAAGGCCAGAACATGTGGTTGTGGAAAGTGGCAAAATCGAAAGATCCCTTGTTCACATGCAATTACAGTTCTTCAGTTGTTGGAGCAAGATGCGACTAGATATATTGACCCATGTTATAGTTTGGAAAACGCCATTCGCACCTACTCACATCAATTTATGGTGCCAAAGTCAGAGTCATTGTGGAGGGATGTGGACGGTCCAAAGTGGGTGCCTGACCCAGCCCTGTTGCGGGGCAAAGGTCGACCTGTGAAGTCTAGGATACGGAATGAGATGGATGGGGTCCGGCGAGAACCGAGAAGCCGGAGGCCAGAATCTGACTTGAGGGAACTTCAACAACAGCAGAGTTGTGGACTATGTCATCAACATGGGCATAACCGTAGACGATGTCCGCTTTCCCGTGGGGCTTCGACAAGCAGTAATGATCCAAACTAGGTATGTGATGCTTTGATATCAAATGCCATGATTGTATCAATTAGCCAAGCTGCATAGATTAGTACCTTTGTTTTGGCTTTTGCTATCTGACGACAATATTTCAATTTTTGTCAGGCATGCAGATACTGGAACATGTTGGTATGGCATTGTAGATGTAAATTGTGATTCTCGTTATGATGTATTCGAACTTACCACCATCGGCGCAATTATTATTTTGTTTATCACTGAATGCACTTGTAATCGAAGTATTCTATATCCAATGTACTTGTTTCTAGATTATGATATTATGAATGTTTAATATGGTCTTTCAATTAGTTGTTACTTATTTCCATTCTTTTCCCCCTCTAGCTCTTGGGATTGGGTTGTGATTTATCTTCAGAATAGATGCTTAATTTTTTTCGTAATCATAATATGTTAACTGGTGGTTGATTTTGTAGGGGTGGTCGGTGGTTGTGGCGGTTGATCTGTGGGTGTGGGGGGTGGAGCATTTTGTGTATGTATATATATATATATATATATATATATATATTTGTAAAAGTTTTTTTATATTATTTTAATTTGTTGGATATAGTATTTTAATGTGTTGCAGGAAAAAATAGAATATCTGATGCATGGGATATTGTAAAGTGGTGTGTTAAAATAGAAAAAGTAGGATTTTATGTGTGAATATGGCATTTGAGATAGAAGAGCTGATGAGAATGCTCTTAAATGAGCAAAATGAAAATGATACCAGAATTTGGAAGTTTTAATGGCATACTCTTATATGATTCTCAAGAATTGCAAAATTGTTAGGTTGGACCTATGATGGTGTGATGAATACTATACAAAAATGTGATGGTTTTGAGTTTTGACCCTAAGTGGGGTGGGAAGGAACTACAAGATGCATGTAGGGGTGGGAAGGACCCTAAGTGAGTTTCAATTTCTTCTAGTTTGCCTCCGTGTTTGGATTTGCATATGGCTCTTGGTTAAATAGGTTGTGTTTTGAATTATCATGTCGAATTATTAGTGATAAGAACTAGTCACAGGTTTTTTTCAAAGCCGTTATTTTGTGTCTGGTGGAGCTTCTATTACCCAATTTTTGGCACCTACAAGGACCACAACCGAACTCCACATATAACCTCTTTTCTACATTTATTTTTTGTTCTCAGATAGTGACTTTTTTTTTTTTGTCAATACAGGTCAATGTTAACTTGGCAGGGCTACCTGCATTGGTTTTGCCTTGTGGATTTGTTGAAGGGGGAACGGCAGGTCTTCCTGTTGGTCTTCAGATGATTGGTGCAGCATTTGATGAGGTACTGAAAACTTGTGTTGCAATAGATATTTTGATATTATAATTGCTGCATAGTCCAACCCTGTTCATGTCCTGTTGTGCAAGAGAGATGGGTGACAACCTGCTAAAGTGTTTGGGTAATTTAATTTTGAGGAGACGTAAGAGAGGAGTAAAGTTTAACTATACAATTTTTTTTAATTAAAAAAATAAGAATGAGATAATATAGAACCATGAAGAAAATACTTTCTATAAAGTTGGATATACTTTGGCATCAGCCTGATCCTGATGCATCAAAATGATCCCACTCAACAATTCCAACTACTTGCGAAAATGCGTATTCTAAAGGCATCCAATTGCATCTTCACGTTGGGTAAATTTTAAATGGCTGATATTAAGATTCTATTCGATAATGTTTGCAGGAAAAATTGCTCAAAGTTGGTCATATCTTTGAGCAAACTCTTCAAAATTGCAGATTTGTCCCTCCACTGATAGAAGATGACACTGCATGGTAGCTACCAATGATCTTTGATGAGGATAAAGACAACTTGTAATGCCATTGCATCCATTGATTGGAGAATTTTCAGTCATCATCAATTTGCACATGACAGTATTCAGACCCAGCAATGCCTAGATACACTTCTGATGAAGTATTTTAGTAGTGGTAGCCAAAGAATTAGACAAAAATGATGATTTTGCCAAAGTATTTTAGTAGTGGTAGCCCCTTATCCATGTTACCATGAACCTTGAAAATGTTCACTGTTTGAAATTACAGCGTTATATGTAAATTAAGTCAGATTGAATTTTGTACACCAGCTTCACTACAAATGATATCAAACGTGCTAGGTGTGTTTTGTCTGGATTTACGGTTCTAACACGAATCAAGTTGCTTGTGATTTCCAGAGTCCTCAATGCATCCTAATTTTATTAACCTGCCGAAGTTCTCCCAAAATTTCTTGTAATCCTGGAATCAGAATATTAATTTTCAATGTCCATTAAGAATATTAAATTTCTTGTAGTCCTCAATGTCCATTTCTTCAGACATGCTTCATTAAGCAAGCTTTGCTTTGGCCAAGGACTTTGCACTTAATGGTTTTGCGTTTTGAGCTTTGAGCTTCAAACACACCTAAATGTACTTTTAACAACACTGATTCAAAGAGTTTGCAATGCACAACCTCACCCTTGGTATCATTTTTAATAATCTAATTTTTATTGGGAGTAGAGTATCCCTTGAGATAAAAACCCATAGATATTAATTTGAAGACGTCCTACCTTAAAATATGACTTTGAATTGACAATATTCACTGCTATGCATTACAATGAAGAAATCATATAATACTTGACATATCATAATACCAACAACGATGCATCAATAAACCTAAAACTTGATCAGTTTTTCCTTGTTTTTCTTTTTTCTTTCTATTTTCTTCTTTAGCTCCGTCATCTTAAACATCTTATCCACACACTTCTGTTTCTTAGTTTGACAGTAGATTAAAAGGAGACAAGATAGATCCAAGCTGATACGATAAGAAACAAAAGCATGGATGACAAACATGGCCACAACTGCCAACACAATTAGGTGAAGCCTTCTAATCTGCTTTGCTCATAAGCAACAAATATCAAAGTATGCACCATTGAAAAGTTTTTTGGTTTGGGTTAAAGACATCATGAAAACAAGAGGGAAGCCATGTTGAAAATTCATCAAGATAGAGAGGAAGACGCAAGTTCAAGCAGATGATCCATTAGACAGCTGAACAAGAGGAAAGGAATTATATATGCAACCAAAAAAATTCAAAATAAGGACTAAATACAGTTCACTTAGGAAAGTAAAGTGGATTTCCAAAACTACCTAAAAATTATACATTAAACATTTCGTGATGCTATGCATACCTAGTCTCATATTTCTCATTCTTCCCATCATTTCAACGTCATCTCAAATTTCTATGGTCATCTTCTGTCATAGCCATCAGCAAAGGAAATAATCCAAAGGTAAAGGTTTTTTTTTTTTTCTCAGCACAGATTAAATTTGGTACTTCATGAGCTTCATCCAGGAGATCCTCCAAAGTACTGAAGAAACAGCCATTACTGAAAATTTGTGCTCGCCTGTCCAGTTTCCCGTATCAGTCAAACATCTGCATGTAAATAGTCTCAAATTAATTCTGCTGATCCTACAGCAAGGGGAAAAAGGACATTCATCCAATTCTTGTAGAAAACTGTAACTTAATCCAGTGATGAATTCTATTTCAAGCCATGAGATTTGCTACCCCAAGAAAAATTATAAAATAAACTGTAAACCAACCAAACTGATAATGCAGTCAAAATGTAACTTCTATTGCAGTTTGCAAAAACATGATAATGAAAAATAATGATGCCTCAACAGCCAATCCAACAATCATCATTCGGAGGAAAAACAAAAACCAAAAAAATAAAGTTTCATGATTTGACACTAAAGACTTAAGAGCAACAGAAAACAAAGATTCACATTACAGGACCCAAATATGCATGTGGGGGTGGAGGGAACTCTGGGGTAGGAGATGCATGTGGGGGTGGAGGGCAATCTGGCCTACTGACAACCTGATGGGGTGTAGCACGCTGACCATGGCTATGGCTAGCAGGAGTTGAGCTCGTGCTTGGTCGTCCAGTATCTTCTGCCACTTCTGGATTTGCCCCATCGGCATCTTCCAAGGGAAGTTGGGCAGTTATACGGTGAAGGCGATCCACTACCTTAAGTACAGTTGTAATCTGCTGGTACTCAGGACTGCCTACTGCATAACGCGTCAACATCTGCTTGTGACTGGCAACCTGCAAGTAAATAAATGCAATTAGTACATCTAACGCAAAAAATGGTGGTACGCAACAAAATTTGAAAAAGAAAGGTCGAAGCAATTACCATAATAAGAACTGCAGCGGTGGTGTGGTCGACGAACCTCTAAGTCACCCTATCGTACCAACCGAAGTATGGATGAGCAGGCGACATTTCACCCTCTAGCCGTGCTCCATGACATATGGATTGTGCTCGACTATTCCATACTTGGATATGGCCAACATGCTTGTCCCTCCAATTCACATTGATCTTCCCCCTCAGGTCTATGGCATGAAGGGCGTCGTCAGTATCAACATTCGGGGGGATTTCTTGTACCAGCCCAAACTGACGAACAACACGTTCCGGTGTATGTTTCTCTACTAACCAGAAACATACAAGCGGCACTCTCGCCGTCCACACGTCCCTTCCTGCAACACAGAACGCAGGTAGGTGGCCTAATTCAGCTTCATACGGTTGCCACACCACCTGCGATAGCCAAATAAAAGAGCAGCACATTATGCAATGTTCCATAATTTTCGACTATAGCTATTTTACAGTTATAACAGTATAAAATGGTCGTAAACAATAGAAAAAACACAATTTAGGTACCTGGTTTGGATGCATAGAATCCAAGAGCTGACGGTACCGGACCAGACAGATTTCCGAGGGGCTATTTTTCGTGCTCACGACCCACACGGTCCTACAATTAAGAAAGAGGGAGTCAATACTTGGAATTGAGTAGATTGTCTGTAATCAACAACAATAAAATGATGGGCAATCGAAAATTTAACATTACATACCACTGAGTTTATACCAACAAATAAAATCTAAACATATGATTAGCGGTGGAGCTAGAAATTAATATCACTTGTATTATACATCAATCATAACAATAGACCTCAGTGGTTGTAAGTCTAACAATGTGTCATGTACTTTAAAATTATGAATCTATTTCCAATAGAGAGAATCGGTCAAGGAAGAGACTTACTTAATGGACAATGGAGAAGGTGCAAATGGTGGGCCATATGCACCATCGGGTGGGAGGTTCATCCTTGGGCACAAAAAAGGAAATCTGAACCACGCCCAATATTGAACCAGTAGCAAGGCCCCACCAATCTGACCGGCATCTATGTCGGTTGCCCTGCATAGCTCTCTGTATAACCATGCAAGGCAAGCACTCCCCCAACTGTACCGAGGTGGGTTGTTTAGATCCCTCAACATTTGCAACCACATCGTATGCACCCTATCGCCAGACTTATCGGCAAAAATCGTGTCCCCCAAGAGTGCTAGAATATAACACCGTGCATACTGATGCACAACCACCTCTGCTGCACCATCGGGCAACCCTTGGTCAACTTTTTGAAGTAGCCTATTAATTTTGATCCTTTGTCCTTTAAGCACCACATTATTAGTAGCAATTCCAAGCATGTCCCGACATTCAGTCGCCCATGTCAAGTCGGTTATTCCAACCATTACCTCACCATCGATTGGAATCCCCAAAAGAACCTCCACATCCTGTAATGTGATCGTTGTCTCACCATGCGGCAGGTGGAAGGTGTGGGTTTCAGGCCGCCATCTCTCAACGAAAGCCGTGATCAAGTTATGATCAATCTCTCTAGATGGGGTCCTATGCAGCCCCTCTAATCCAACTCTCTTGACAATGTCAAGGACGCGATCATCAACCATCGGGGGTCGTTTACGAAACTCGTCATTACGACCACGGCATGTCAGTGCCCCCGGATCCTGCACATGATAGAACCATGGTGATGAGCAATATGCCATAACCGTTGTATATATGATGATAGCTTTTAATCCCAAAAAACAAAAACAAAGCGATGGGACCAAAAGAGAAACTTAGAATTTTAGAAATGGAAAAAAAAAATCAACATAGTGTAAAAGGATAAGAAGAGAGTACTCAAAACTGGTCGGTTTTAATTTTACCTTGCCTTCCCAAACAGCGCATGATCGATGTTCTTTAATAAACCTTAACACTGAACCCTCTATGGGACCAGGACCGAACTCATCAGGAATCTCAGCAGCAACGGCAGCCATACTGCATTTAACATAATAAAAAATAAAATAAATAAACCAAATAATGCAAAGACCAAGGAATAGAACATCTAGGTTGCTGAACACCACAAAATAATGTTCTCTAGTCTTTCATTAAACATTCCACCATATAATTTTACTAGTCGCTAATATGTACGATGCACTGGAAAGTTATTGAACACAAGATTTAAAAACTCAAAGATTTTCAGCAAAGGTAAACATCATAGGAACACAACAATAATGAAATTAAAATTCAAAACTCACTTAATATTATATATTACAAAGCCCTCCAACACAAGTGATTATAATATTTGAATCGTTTCCATACTATTGAGACAATTTCAACACCAAGTAAAAGAGGACCTCTAGGAGTTAGCACCTAGGGGCTAGGGTTGGGTGGAGTCCGTACCATACCATTGAGACAATTTCAAGAGAAATATGTACTCATCATCAAAAGAATCCATTGAGCCCATTCAAGCCCCTCTTGCTGCTTAAGGGCTTAAGGCTTCAAAGGTACTCAATCTACCGCTACCAACAAAATCAACCAATGAACTGCTATTCCATCAGTTTCAGTTGATTTGATTGTTTAATCTGAGAGCCGGTGATCGATTTTTAAATTTTAGAAACTAATGATGTCGATTGAGTGGAACAAATTCCTCAACACCAACCGAATTACACTTGTAATAGTGACACTTCAATAAACAAAAGCATCATCTTCCTTAAACTTTCAAAACTGACAAACACATCAAGCAGTCTAGGGAATCAAATTAATTTTTTTATCACTGAGATTTTGGCAAGCTACTGTTTCTGGTTCTAATAAAATTTTAAAATCACACCCCCCCCCCCTTCCAAAAAAAAAAGAAAAAGAAAAAGAAAATAGGTGAATAATGGAAAGCCCCAATGGCACAAATTCTAATAAAGACAGATTTAATTCTAATAAAGACAGATTTAACACAAGACTCATCAATAAGATTGGAATGCACAAGTTGGAATGCGACACACTCAGTCTGAATTTAAATGCCTTACACATTTTGGTCAATTTTTTTTTTTCAAATAAGATTCATTATCATGCTTAACCCAGCTCATCTTAGAAAGTGTGTGTGAATTTGGTGATCATATATGCCTTAATTGAAACAGAGAATCCAATAATACCCAAATAAACATATTCAACAAACACTCTAATTAACAGAAACATGTAAAAAAAAAATTTGTGTTGATCTCCCAAGCAGATTGACAAGGGGTACCTTCAGATTGAGGTTCAGGAGATCGAGGGTTTGAAGAGTGATGAGGTCCTCACAGTTGGCGCGAGGTCTGAAGACGGCGTGGCGCGAGGTCTGAAGACGGCGCGGCGCGAGGTTTGAAGACGGCGTGGCGCGAGGTCTGAAGACGGCGCGGCGCGAGGTTTGAAGATCGGTTTGAAGCTGAAGAGATCGGTTTTTTGAGTGAGTGTGAGGGTGTCTGAGCGTGTGTTTTGAGTTGTTTGAGTTGGTGATGAAGATGTGTGAGGAGTGGCGCGAGGTTTGAAGATGGAGTGATGAAGATGTGTGTGGACTCGGAGTGGCGCGAGGTTTGAATTTGTGAGGACTGTGTGAGGGACTCGGAGTGATGAAGTGCTACCGGTCTGAGCTTGTGTTTTTGAGTTGTTTGAGTGGGGTATGAGAGAAATGAGTGATTAAGTGTTTGGCTGAAACCGGCTCGGTCTATATGAACAGAAACCGAGTACTAAGGTCTCGATTTCCAGAACAAACGTCATCTGCACGTGAGCTGGGAGCGCAAGGAAATCGAGTGCAGCGCACTCGGTTTCTATTCACAGAAGTCGCGTGCAATGGACTCGGTTTCCATGAACAGAAACCGAGTGCATGGCACTCGATTTCTAGGCCACCTGGACACCCCTGTCCAGCTCAGCTCAAGGGGTAATGGGAAAACCGAGTTCGTTGCACTCGATTTCCAAGCCCCAAAATCGAGTCCTCTGGACTCGAATTGTTAGAAACCAAATATGTTTAAAACGTTTGCTTACTAACTATATTGTTGGGCTCTTATAGCTATTTTGAAAAAAAAACCGTTCTGAATGCCTTGGAGTCACCTCCTAACTTGGAATATTTAAGTATTGAAAGTTACAAGGCACCGATAATGTTTCCTAATTGGATGATGTCCTTAACTAACTTAAAAGATCTTGTAATTAGCCATTCATCTTTAGAGTGTTTGCCTCCTTTGGGGAAACTTCCATTCCTCAAATCCTTACAGATGCGGGCGATTGGAGGATTTAAAAAGTTAGGGGTTGAATTTATGGGAATAGAAGAATCCGAAAAGAAGGAGAAAGGTGATATAAAAATACCACTATAAAAATACCACTATTCCCAAATTTGATATCTCTCTTATTTACGAATTTCTATGAATGGGAAGAATGGAATGGGATTGAAGAAGAAGAAGAAGAAGACTGTATCAGAAGAGTCACTATAATGCCACGTCTTCAAAATTTGGTAATTCACTGGTGCCGAGAGTTAAAGTCGCTGCCGAACTTCCTTCCTACAACTCCATTACAGAAATTGGAGATCAGTTTTTGTCCAATTCTGAAGGAACGCTGCAAAAGAGGGACAGGAAAGGAGTGGCCCAAGATTTCCCACATTCCTAACATACAGATTGATTGGATCTATGTGCAAAGAGACGGTCGAGAATATGAGGCAGAGCCGAAGGTAACTTCTTTTGACGCTTCTTCTTTTCCTTCAGCTTCTTCTTTTATTTTGCAATATTATATCAATATTATATTAATAAAAATTTTACTTGAATGCCAAAATTTCCCACTGAAAAAAAAAAAAAAAAAAAAAAAAAAAACGCTGGTTGATGAATTATCTGGTTCTCAGTCATCTGAATTAGGTGATTTATTGTTTAGATTGGGTTATTTTGTGATTTATCTAAAATTGCTTAATAAATATCCAAATGAATATCCTTAAAAATCTCGTTCATTTGCGTATGTATAGACAGAAAACAGATCCAATGTCTACCTACATCTTTCTATTTCATTTACGGTTTCCTATTTATATGGGTTTTCCTCATTTTTTGATTTAAGGCTGTGGATATAAGACTAATCTCAAATAACCCATGTGGTTTTCTGTTGGTTCATGTAGAAAGACGATGAACTAAAATGGTTCCTGTGATCTCTGTGTTTATGGGTTCAGGAATTTTAGCTTCAACTAGAGATTTTTGGATGATGATGATGGTGAAAAATGATTTTTGTCTATACTGTGTGTGTTGGCAAAGTCCATTCTTGGCTTGGTTCAGTGTTTCAAGTCTTATCTAGTCCTTGGGACATCTTCTTTTATTTTGCTAAATATATCAATTAATATTCTAATTTACTGCCAAACAGTCCCACAGATTAAAAATTTAATAACAACTTTAATTAGATTCTGAGTAATTTGAATTAGGTGATTTGTCTGCCAAAATTTTACTAATGACCTACGGGTAACTTCTTGTTCATCTTCTTCCTTTATTTGACCAAAATTTTAATCTATTATCCTTTTCAAATCTCAAAAACTCCCTCAAAAAGATATTAATTACAACTTTGGTAGATAAATTTATCAGATTTTGGTAAAATTCACAAAGACACTGACACCAATGGTTCACTTTGTATGCCCACTGTGAATGTGTGGAAGATTCTCTATTTGAAAAGAAAAGAAAAATACCAGAATTAATGTTAACGAAATTCTGGCATGCTGGCTCTCTTTAGTAGTCAATTTAATAACAACTTTAATTAGTAATTTGAATTAGGTGATTTGTATATTGATGTACTCATATTGCAGCATGTTGTACGCGTTTCCTGTTAGCTGTGTTGATTTACTTTGTTATTTATAGATGGCACATGTCAAATGGTCAAGCTCCTTAGATTCAATTGAGGTGCCTGTTCCCATAGAGATGAGTGTCACCCCAAATCCATATGTTTATGAGTTTGTGTACAGGGTAGGCTGCAAGGTTAGAGTACCATTTCTTTGGTATTGTTTTTGCATAGACATGGTTATGTATTCAGCCTTCCTATGTACTTGGACACCATTTCTTTTGGTAATTTATTTTTTATTTTTGGACCATCTTGTCTATTTATTCAGCCTCCCCCTGCCCCCAATTTTGATTGAAGAAGATCCTCTGTTTTTGAGAGGAGTCGTCTCTTCACTGTGTGCTGCACACTAAGGAAGAGTTGGAGACTCCAGCACTTCATTATTTTGTACCTTTAGAATCTGAGTAGTTTTGCAATTGGGAATAGGGAGTTGCGAGTTTGACATGTACTAATATTTTAAACCTTTTGAACAAGTTCTTTCTACACAAACTTTCATAAATATCAAATCTATCTTTCAAAATCCTTAACGACCTGACCATATCCAAATGCCTATTCCAGTAGGTATTGGTTTGTATAATAAGCTGTCTCAAATAACTCATATGGTTTTCTTTTGGGCATGTAAATTTAGTAATATGAAGAAGATTTTGATGAAGATGATGATCAAAAAGAAGAGTCTAATGAAGATGAAGTTGACAAAGAAGAGGATGACAAAGCACTCCATGACAAAAAAGAGGATGATGAAGCAGAGCACCTATGATATCTTTGTTTCTGGGTTTGTGAATTTTAGCTACAGGTTCGGATTTTTGGATGATGATGGTGAAAGATGATTTGTGATGCTTGATTCAGCATTGCAAGATTGATAACAAGATTGAGCAAATACACAGTCAAGGTAACTTCTTCTGCCGCTTCTTCTTCTTCTTCTCCTTGGGCTTCTTTTTTTTTTTGCAAAATATAAATATAAAAAAAAAAAAAATCAACTAAACATTTTAGCTGTCTGCCAAAATTTTACACAGGAAAAAGAAAAAGAAAAAAAAAAAAAAACTCACTTGTTGATGAATTTATCTTCTTTTTTTTTTTTTTTTTTTTACTTTTATAGATAGGTTGATGAATTTATCTGGTTCTCAGTAATTTGAATTAGGCGATTTATATTATATATTGTTGTACTTCTACACATAACTAGCATGCATCTGGTTCCTAAGATTCGTTTAACTGCTCTGTAGGTTTTGTTGGGCTTTATGAAGACTAGTTTATATTTGATTCGGTTGACGACCCGACCCGACCCGAATAATGTTGCGTAGTTTTTAATAGGAGATTTTTTGGGCCCGTTTTTGTAGCTCCTGTGCGCAGGATATAAAAACCATTTTTTTGGTGATTAGGGTTTTGTCTTGTTGTAGTTTTGAGAGAGAGAAACTGTACGGCCGCACTCTGTAATTTTTTTTTTCCCCTGATAATAGTGAAATCCCTGCAACTCCGTGGACGTAGGCAAATTGCCGAACCACGTAAATATTGTCTTCTGCATGTGATTGTTTTCTTTGGCGTGTGTTTTCTCTATTTTTTTTTTTGTTTCTCACAGGATGGGAATTTTGGGTTTAATTCCCTACAGGTTCTATATATATTTTTACCTTAACATCCTTAAAATCTCCATCATTTCTATATATATAAAGAAAACAACTTCAGTGTCTACCTCTTTCTCATTCATTTGCAGTTTTATTATTAGATAGTAATGGTGAAAGATGATTTGGTCTGTTTGTGTGTTGACAAAGTTCATTCTTTGCTTGATTCAGTGTTGCAAATCTAATCTGGTCCTTGGGTATCTTCTTTTATTTTTCCGAAAAAGAAAAAATTAAAGCACTTAAACATTCAGCAGAATAAAAAAAAACCGCTGGTCAATGAATTTATCTGGTTCTTAGTAATTTGAATTAGCTGATTTATGTAGTGTTGTATACACATAACTAGCATATATAGCAGGCTCGGTTATATTTTGATTTATCTAAAAAATTGCTTGATACCAGGTTTAATAAATATCTACATTAATACCCTTAAAAATCTCACTCTTTTGCATATATATTTTTTTGATAAGTAATAAGCTTTATTGATATCAAAAAAAGGACACCCTAGTACACGAGGAGTGTACAGGGGTGAACAATCAAGAATTAAAATTACAAGAACTTGTATGGTTTATTGCATATATACTCATTTTCTTGATTTAGGCTTTGTATAAAGACTAATCTCAAAAAAACTTGTATGGTTTTCTTTTGGGCTTGTAAATTCAGTATTTTGAAGATGAGTTTGATGAAGATGAGGTTGACGAAGAAGAGTCTGATGAAGATGAGGTTGATGAAGATGATTTATGTCTATGTAACATCTTCTTCATTGAAATTCACTCTCAGCTTGATTTAGCTTTGCAATTCTGATCCATTCATGGGTAAATTCTTGTTCATCTTCTTCCTTTATTTGACCAAAATTTTAATCTGTTATCCAACTCAAATCTCAAAAATTCCCTCAAGAAGATATTAATTACAACTTTGGTAGATAAATTTATCAGATTTTGGCAAAAACTACAAAGACACTGACGCCAATGCTTCAATCTATATATATGCCCACTGTGAATGTGTGGAAGATTCACTATTTGAAAAGATAAGAAAAATAGAAGAATTATAGTTACTGAAATTCTGGCATGCTGACTTTCTTTAGTAGTAAATCTGAGTTGGTGACACATGAAAATAAATCTAGGTAATGCTAGTCATAAGAAGAATGATAAGGGCCCTGAAAGCTTCAAAATGTTTGATTTAATTATCTCCTATCAAAAAAAAAAAAGTGTATTAAAGTTAAAGGTTTAGGTAAATGCTATATATTAACTTATAAAGCAATATTGTATGCTTGTTTCTTGTTTTATAGTCTGAAGAATTTTGTTACATGGAAGAGTGTGAAGTATAGGAGGCTTGTAACCAACTAACAAAGCCAAGGTATATCTTGATATTTTCTTCTTGATCATCTATTAGTTTTTCCCTATCATTTTCTCCATCCATAATAACGTCATGTTAAATAATTAATTCTCTTTTGGCCTCATTTGAACAAAACATCTGATTCTAATATCTAGGGAAGTATGGTTCGTGATGAATTAAATTTTCACACATGGATGCACATTTGCCACAGAAGCAGGTCCTTTATCATTTCATAATGGAAGCAAGGAAATGCATCATGGAGCATATCATGTGTAATCCATATTATATGGTGGCAGATGAATGGTGAGATAGGTAATTGATCAGTTTTCAGCTCATGTAATTTCCAGCCTCATGTTTTAGGGTTTGAAATTAATTTAATAATTTTCATGGTTTAGCATTATACATTTAGGCAATGATGAATAAAAAGGCATAGGGATTTCTTGTCTTATTGATTTTGTGTCATGGAAGAGGGGGAAGAGTGGGATGTTACCACCAGGAGTGGAGGGGATGAGATGAGAAATGCTTGCTTTTCTTTTGACCATTGTTAGTCGCCCATGTAACGACCCCGCCCCAAATGTGTAGATATTGTCCGCTTTGGGGCCCATATCCCCTCACGGTTTTGTTTTCCCCCAAAGCACACAGCAGTGGGAGAAAAGGCCTCCACACATTAAAGGGAAGTCATTCCTTATAAACACATTCTATGGAATGTAAGACCCCCCTTTTTGGGTCACTACAATCCACCCCCCTTACCGGCACACGCGTCCTCACGTGTGGGGCCCACACTTCCGGTTAGGGCATGGCTCTGATACCATCTGTAACGACCCCGCCCCAAATGTGTAGATATTGTCCGCTTTGGGGCCCATACCCCCTCACGGTTTTGTTTTCCCCCAAAGCACACAGCAGTGGGAGAAAAGGCCTCTACACATTAAAGGGAAGTCATTCCTTATAAACACATTCTCATGTGCTTCCCTAGGCGATGTGGGATTCTATGAAATGTAAGACCCCCCTTTTTGGGTCACTACAATCCACCCCCCTTACGGGCACACGCGTCCTCGCGTGTGGGGCCCACACTTCCGACTAGGGTATGGCTCTGATACCATCTGTAACGACCCCGCTCCAAATGTGTAGATATTGTCCGCTTTGGGGCCCATGCCCCTCACGGTTTTGTTCTTCCCCAGGTTGCGCTGGGAAAAAGGCCTCTACATATTAAAGGGAGGTCATTCCTTATAAACACATTCTCATGTGCTTTCCTAGGCGATGTGGGATTCCATGGAATGCAAGACCCCCCTTTTTGGGTCATTACAGCCCAGTTTGGAAATGACATTAAAAAATGGACATACAAGAATTAGTTACCAAAATGTGCAAGGAAAAAGGAAAAAGAAGAAGAAAAAGGCAATCAAGCCATATTACTATTATTCAGTTGGGGCAGTTCAATTCTGAT
Source organism: Lithocarpus polystachyus (assembly GCA_033629205.1). Taxonomy (NCBI): domain Eukaryota; kingdom Viridiplantae; phylum Streptophyta; class Magnoliopsida; order Fagales; family Fagaceae; genus Lithocarpus; species Lithocarpus polystachyus. The sequence goes on along the minus strand of CM066164.1, from coordinate 2,102,013 downwards.
TCACCTATAGGTAACTTTATATTCTTCTTTTTTTATTTTCTTTGGATGCTATTGCATTTGCTTTTTAAATAATGGTCAATAACCCTTAAGGGCCTGGGAATGTTTTGGTCTCATTCAATCTTAATATCATGCAAAAGGCGTCATGTACAAAAGCCCCACTACTCATGAAAAACATGGTGCAAAAACCCCGTTATCACTTCACAGATTCTGCAAACAAGCTTAACCTTTAATCTTGTTTTCTTCAATAGTCCATTTGATTTGGTTGTGTCTGAAAATCTTTAATTTTGAATGATTGAATCTATTTTTTTTTTTTTTCCATTCAACTGGTTAAAGAAAAAAGAGGAAAGACCCCATAGCTCAATCCTTTTTTTTTTTTTTTTTTCATTTATCTAGTATTTATGTCAAAGGGTCATTACTTGCTATTTATGATACAATAATTGGGAGAACAAGGTGTTAGTGGCACCTTTGAAACTTTCTACAGCATTCATGATCCAGGACTCTACTAAAAAGATCTTCTCTGCCATTAGTAACTTTAAGAACTAACTTTACAATTTTACATAGCTGCCTCTACCTTGCAAAACTGCTCCAATATGTCTGTTTGATAAATTTTTAATTGAATCTCGTCGGTTTTGCTCAATGGGAGTACACATTGCTCAAGAGCAGCTTTTGTGGTTTATGAGGTGATGCAATTTGATTTATCATTTTTTTTTTGGTTTTTTGTGTTACGGAGTTAAAGTTTGAGTTTTTTGAGTTCCCAAATTTTAAAAGGACTGGACTTTGTGATATCAAAAAGTTGCTACAAATTTATAATTTATACATTAAACGCGTGTTAAAGAGTACTCTTCTCTTTAGGATATTTGGAGTATACACACAACTTTTATGGCTGGACCTCCAAAAATCGTTGACAATGTCATATCTAGCTTATCTCCAAGTGTAATCTATGATTAAATCTCAAAACAATCTTCATCTGTTTGTCACCCATGATTCAGATCACAGACAAAGCCTTTTAGATTTTGCAATTATCATTATACCAACATATTAACATATACCATACAGACAGATTATTTATGATAGATGAGGAAGATCAATCTCTAAGAGAAAACCCATCAGGAAGGTCAAGGATCTTAGGAATGAAATGAGCATGAGGTCTTCACATTCACACCCAAAGGAAAGTGAGGAAGATAAAGCCTCTCAATATATCATATATGGTATATTTTTCCCTTAATTTTTTTTTTGGATAAATAAATTTTCCCTGAACTTCTGTTTTGTTTGTTTGATTTTTGATTCCATAGATACTGCTGCTTCTCATTTGAATAAAGTCTTTGTAAGCTCTGTTTTATTATAGGAATTAAAATAATATTTTCTGGGTTATTTTTATGCTCCTAATCTTGCTTAGGAATTAATTGTGTTGCAATGCGATGTAGTAGTAAAGTTTACAGTATAATTGAAACTCTGCTGCAGGAAATAGTCTATTCTACTAGTGATCCTAATTAAAAAAAAAAAAACCAAAAAAGGAGTCATTCTTATTACTCTTTGATTTCTCATGTATTGCTCATAATGCTCATCCCTTGTTTAATGCTTATACCTTGAAATTCCTTTTAAGATGTTATATAGCTCCTTTCAATAGAGGTTAAGGCTACTATATATTTATTTTAGATTGTTAACATCGTTGTTCATTGTGATTAAATGTATTATAATTCTAATCATTTAAAGAAGTATGCTTTCTTTGCAAAGTTATTGCTTCTAATGATGTTTGTTACCCTGAATAACCCTTAATCCCTGCCACAAGGAAAAAGTTCCTCGCTTTACAGGAGACCTTGGAGGACAGAGAAAATATGTTCAGCAAGCACTTGGGGATGCAAGCATGGATTTTGAACTGCCAAAGGAAGTAAGTTTTCCCGTTTTACATAGATAGTACTATTGCCAATGACCAATTCTCAGCTTTGTCCTTCAATTATTGCTCTATCTGGCATGCAAGTCTTAGTTTCTTATATCTTTCTCTACATTAATTTGTGGGTATGGTTGTCATTCATGGGTCAGATCAAAGATGAAGTTCGTTAAGCTAGCAGCCAGCTAGTGTTTAAAGTTCTAAGCATGGAGAATGGTGGTCTGCTACAGCCAATATTGTCCATTGTGGCCTCGTGTACTTTATTTTGTGCTCGTCATCAAGCTTTCGTGGAAGGTTTACATTTCTCCTCCACCACCCCCCCCCCCCCCCCCCCCCGGGGCCTTGTATTTAAGGTGCTTTTCTATAGCTTTTCTAAGAAGACAGATTAGGGCACTGGTCAGGTCCAGAACAAGGGTAAAACTAACAATTGGTGTAGTTTTTGTCCTTAAATTTTTGAAGATGTAGTGTCTTGTGGCCTAGTGAATACCAATATATGTTTTCCACTAGTACAATTCAAGTTCTATTTTTGGTCCACTGTCCATGGATTTGATTAAAACAGTTCAAAAGATTCGTTATAATTTGCATAGAATTGATTATCAACATAGTGGCATGATCATAATTATGTTGTTAGTTAATTTCCTGCTGGTGAAATGCTTGTTTGGAAGCTGCCAATGCGGTACCATTTGTTTAACATTATTTTCTGATCCTGTGCAGGGCATATTCAGGTTGCTGTTTTCTAGTTCCAACGTGAATGTTGCTGGTTAAAAGGTGTTGGCCTCTTCACAATCATTGCTGTTGTGAGTATACTTTGTACAGAAATCAATTTCAAGAAAAGCCAAGAAATCCCCCCCGCTCCCCCTTTTAGGGTATTTTTTCTTATTGTTCTTATTCTTGTGGATATTAGGCTTTTCAATGTTCATTAGTGACTAATCTGCACAACTTGTTGGTAATAGTACTAAAATACTTGGATTTTCCACTTCTGTCATACCTAGCAGCCCAGGACATTTGGATATGGAATGCATTTTTATAAGCTTTTTTCCATTTCCGACATGCATAGCAGCCCAGGACATTTTCCTCTGTTTTTGAGAGGGGTCATACTTCAGCTTCTTCACAGTTAGGCAGAGTTGGAGACTTTAGTACTTGATTGCATCTCACCTTTAGCACCTTAGTAGATTTTGTAATTGGGAATTCACATAGGGAGTTGCAAATTTGACATGCACTAATATATTAAACCTTTCTGAACAAATTCTTTCTACACAAACTTTCATAAATATTATATCTATCTTCAAAATCCTTTACAACCGAAGAATAAGCAAATGCCTATTCCCTCAGAACTTGGATTTGTATAATCTCTTCCAGGGATTGATAGCCTTCTTGTCAACATTGGCTTCAAGGTACTCTCGTGGGACCTTGAGCAACAGAATAACTTGAAACTATCATGGTCAACTCTTAAGACAGATATCAACATGCATCTGATGCTGCATATTCAACCCTTCAGAATACAGATTCTTTCTTCCAGTTCAACTCAACTATCTCCCCTTATCGCTTTGGTCAATCTTGCACATTTTATTCATGTTATGATAAGTGATAACTCTCATGCCTAGTGAATAGAAAATTTAGTTATAAATTTCTCAAAAAATCATTATCAAGTGATGCTATCTGACAAGATAATTGGCCAATTTATTTATATTTTTTTGTGCTCTTTTAATGTAAGCTAAATCATCATATTCTTATTAACCTTCTATCATAACATGCATTTCCATACTGTTTTTTGTGTATGTCAAACCCTCGTGTTAAAATTTTCTTTTGGCCAGATTTAAACTAGAACTCAAATTCTAGTATGTGGCGAAGCATATTTTGTACTTGAGAAAATTTTAACTCATGGATGCGCTTTTGAGAAATACCTACCAAAGAAACTCCTTCACCATTTCATAGTGGCATTAGAGCTTGCGTATCACATCACATGGAGAAACATGAAAAGCGAGGTAGGTACTTGACCAAGTTCTCCACAATGTCCTTATTTATGGCTCCATATTGTGATGTAAACAAACCATTCAGCATCCAATATATGAGGGTCAAACTATACAATAATATCCACCATTTTGGAATTTGCTGCAAGAGCGGTACAATATATAATCAAGTTCAACTATATATTCATAAGTTTTCACATTCACAAATACACTATGGCCTCACTAGAGACAGTTTTGCAACCTTAGCTTATCAGTTCTGGAATCAAAAACTAAAAACTAGCAAAACGGTTGAGTATCGTGTAGTAGGATGAGGACAAAATTGCAACTGCCATAAAGTTTGGTGTGAATGAAACAAGTAGCATTCCCAAATAATTGTATTACAGCTAGGAACAAAGTCTAGCATAGAAGTATCAGCAAATCTAATAAGCTGACCGATGATATTAAATCATTGGATATATGACAGTCACAAATATAACAGTTTCGATGAAGAGATAGGGAACTTCAACTATCACCTACAATTTACAACATGTCCATTATAAAATGTGATCTGTCACGCAACAAATCCAAAATGTATGGTGTGTTTGTGAATATGCCTTTCGAAGTTAGAATGTATAGAGTTACATACAACACAATATCTTAGCAAGGCAGTTTATAGACAATGCATGTTGTAATTTGAATTTCTAATGTTAAAAATTCCTGTTATAAAATATAAATATTGTACACAATTTTTTAACTTGATAAATTTATAGTAGTTCTTATTACACTAAAGCAATACATTACATGATAAATATGCGACAGTTCTTACTACATTGAATTAACAATTACTTGCAAACTAAAGGGCTTGCAAGCAACGGACAACGTCTCCATCCTCTACCTATGCTGGAATTTTAACTGTCCGATAAAGTATGAAAACAAGGATGCAAAAACAAGGGGGAAGGCAATGAGAACAACCGCCACAATAGCTAACTGGTCATGGTGATACCCAAAGTAATCTTCTAAGAATGCAGAAACTGTTTTGGTTTCTCCAAATACCACAATCTTTTTATTTATATCTCCATATTGTGATGTAAGCATACCATTAAGTGACCAAGATGTAGGGGTCAGATAATACATCCAGATCCACCACTTTGGAATTTGCTGCAAGAGTAGAACAATATGATCAGTTCTACTATTTCTGCTTTTTAAATCTGAGCGCCCACACGTACTTTGTGGCCACAAGAGAGAGGAGTTTTGTAGCCTTAACTTACCGGTTTAGGAATCAAAAAACCAGCAAAGAGGTTGAATGTTGTGTAGAAGGCTGAGGACAAAATTGCAGCTAACATGAAGGTTGGCGTCAATGACACAAGTAGCATTCCCAAATAGTTGAAGTAGAGCAAGGAACAAAATATTGTATAGAAGTACCAAAAAACCTTATAAGCAGACCCATAATATCCAATCATTCGATAGCTGATCGTCACAAAAATAACAGTTTCTATGAAGATATAAGGAATCTCCACTATCACCTACAAAATTAGAATCCACAACTACTAAGCATTGAATATAACTAAAATTAAAAATAAATAAGAGGAGAAGAAGAAAGAAAGAGGTCCATATCAAGATCTGCCTCTCTTTCACTCTTTTCCCTTTTTGGATCAAGCTAGCACAAGTAAATATGTAAAAGCAGTTGGAAAAGATGAGATAAATTTCTTATGCTATCTCTCTCGAATATCTAGCAAGTATCCAAAGTACATCAAATTTATAACGTTTGAGATTACTCATAATGCCCTGAAAGCAGCCAACGATAAATTCAAATAGTTCCAAAGAAAATTATACCTGTGCAAGTGAATAAGCCCATGAAGAGTACATCCCTGCAAATATTTCCCGATACATAATAGTTCGCTCTGTTGCAACATATGGTAGAACTGTTGAGCAGTTATTTATGCCCAAGAAGAGCACGGCAATATACATAGAACCAAATATATTGAACAAATCCTGCTGGTTATTCCTAATGGATAAAATAAGAATCAAAATTAGATATTTGCATAACTACAACATCATGTAGAAAATTGAATATCTTACAGATGCACAATCTTAAGCAAAGAAAAATCTACAACTGTAAGAATCACGCTTATTAGACAAACACTTCATAAAAGAAATTCTGGTTCTACTGTCACTTACAATGCGCAAGCTCAATTTTGCCAAGGTATCCGGTAGGTAGGACTAGAAACTATTAAAATGTAGTAAACATTCTGTAAAGGTAGTAGAAATCTTAGTCATTAAAACTTACAATTTTTTTCCATCGTCCCAATAAAGCACCCCAAAAATTAAAGCTGTTACAAGCGTATGCATGATACGCATAAGGTTGTATGCAGGACTCCTCCAATAAGCCAAATGCTGTTTCCATAGGCAAGATTTTAATTGTCCCCAACCATTTTGTGAAAAGCGTGTAGGAAAATACAGATCTGTTGACCCAGGAGGTGGACTACTCAACTGCCTTACAAGCTCCATGTTTTTCCTGCAAATGGGATAATATTAGAAATCACATCAAATTTTAAAATGCCAATGCAGGTCATATGAAGATCATTCATCTTAAGGACAATATTTTGTTCCACAAAATAGATGTTCTTAAGAGAGACTAGCACAACCTTGATACCTTATAACACTATAAGGAAGGACAAACAAAACACAAGGCCATTCCCCCATGCATTTCAAAAAGGATGAAAAGCAAATGGTTTTTGATTTAATTATCTTTACGTCAGGAAGAAGCTATGGCAGAAATTCCATGGTATCAAAGTTACCTTGTAGAGACATTATTTCACATTATACAGCAACAAAACCAATGACAATTGTAGCTAAACTTAGCAACTCACTCGTATAAAGCAGAATCCCTGTACTTCTGGGCAAAATTTGCACCAAGTTCTGCTTCTGCAGATATAGAAGTGACCTCTAACATCCATGTTGCCGGATTGTAATTATTTCTAATCTTCGGAACTCCAGGGATACTCTGTCAAAGTAAAAGTTCAGTAACAAGAAGATCAATAAAATTAATTACTCAAAAGTAAACAGTATTACTAAAAGAAAATGAAAGTAGGGGTAAAAAAGCAATAGATAAAATGTGTTGCTACATCAAACTGACCTCAAAATATTCTATAACACAAGCTGAATGTTGTCCTAATGATCCCGAGTATATTACATGTCCACCCCTTTTTAGAAGAATTAGCTGCATTAGCAAGAAAGGCATGAGATAAGTAACTATTCTAGATTCGATGACAAGAAAATTGTTGCTTATTATCCAACACTAGGGTCTCATATACTCTTTGTGGGTAGTAGGCTGGAATGCATCTCACAAATTTATAATCTGGTTGCTTCTCCTCAAGAGTACAATATTTTTTCCATTTCAGTCAAATCTAAAAAACTTCTAGGCCTTTATTTATTTCCTCAGTACAAATGCATGTATTTCTGAGATTAATAAAACTCCAAGGAAGATGTAACAGCTTCTTGGTTTTACAATTTTACTTACCCTTACAATTTTAAATTCTTAAAAAAAAAAAAAATTACCTCATCAAATGCTTCAAATATGTCAATACTTGGCTGGTGGATGGTACAAACAATTGTTCTTCCTGTGTCAGCTACATTCTTCACAGCTCGCATAACAATTGCAGCTGCTCTTGCATCCAAACCCGTTGTTGGTTCATCCATGAAGATAATAGACGGGTTAGAAACAAGCTCCACAGCTATTGTAAGCCTCTTGCGCTGCTCATTTGATAGACCATTAATGCCAGGTACGCCTACTAAGGCATCCTTTATTCCATCAAGCTCAATGGTCTCCAAGACTTCATTCACAAATTCCTGCATGACATGCCACAGTAGCTTTCACAAAATATTATATCAATGATGAATATAAAACCAAACCTTTGATTCATGTCAGTACATAGAGAACTTACAACTTTAGTTTTCGAGTCTATCTGAGGAGATAGTCGTAGCCAAGCAGAAAATATCACCGATTCTTCAACTGTGATTTGAGGAGAATGGATGTCTGTTTGTTCACAATAACCCGACACCCTAGCAAATGACTCTTGAACCTTGGGATACCCTCCAATTTTTATGTGCCCTTCAATATAGCCACTGGTCTTTCTTCCGGCTAAGACATCCAGAAGAGTTGTTTTCCCAGCTCCACTGACACCCATCAATGCTGTAAGAACACCAGGCTTCAATGCACCCGTAATATCAGAAAGAATTTGAAGTTTTTTATTGGTGAATCCCTTTTCTCTCATTTCCTAGAAGCCAAAAAGGAAAAACAATGACAGGAATTAATATGATGTAATGTAAACAGCTATCAATCCAGCAGCAACCATAACCTTATATGAATTAAATGCAATTACCAAGGGGATGTCAACATAGTATTGCACATCTCGAAACACTACTGTTAAGGGTGTAAATGGTAATACCGTTCTACCTGTTAATTGAGACAAGACACTCGATCAAATGTTGGAGAAATATATGTTTACAGTAATGATCTGAAAAATAAGCAGAAGAACAATAAAATTGATAAAACCTTTATTTGGTTCTATACTATTCTGTAAAGGAGAATTTCCAGACTTTTTTTCTAGACGGGAACCATCATGTGAATCTTCACTTCCCTGTATTTGGGAGAGCTTTTCATGCGAGATAACAGCACGAGGCGTTCCAGGAGCTAGATGTTTATTAAACAAGGATGAATCAAAATCTAGCTATTGTTGCATTGCTGTTTAAGTTAAAATATAATAACAATCAAGAACACAAACTTACACTTCAAGAAAGTTAAGGCCAAGACATATCCAATGTTAAAAACAATTATAAATCCAAATAGGGCACCGAGTGATATCCAATAAAGATATCCATCAAAGTTCAGTCCACGGCTTTCGAGTATTTCTTGCCCTATCGTGGTGTTTGTGGATAACATCTACAGACAAGAAAGGAAAACAAACTTAGCCAGTAAGACCCCATATATACTCTTGATGCTAATGAAAAAGTTAATTACAGAAATGGCAAGCTATTGACTGGTTTATACTAGGAGTATTAATGCACATGTCCTACAGCCAAATTAGTTGTTTGGCAGCATGTATAAGCAGACAATTTATAGTATACAATGTTTAATTGTAATTAGATTGTGCATTACTTAGTGCTTAGTGTTTGAAGCCAGCTAAGAAATTAGAACTTCAGCTAAGATTCACTATTAAGCAAGAATATTGGTATTCAAGAAATAACATATTGATCAGAGATGAATGTCTTTCAATGCCGATCTCTTTGGAGGAGCCATACAACTAGTAGGTCTGCCCCTTGCTCAAAAGTAGCTGTATTAGCTAAAAATAGACAAAGGATTATTTGTTATGTAATGAGAGACTCACCTTTTGCCATCGTGGGGCAAGAAATTCATTTAAAAAAAGGCCCATTTCTCCATATGTGATAGGAGAAACCCAGAAACCCCACTTCAACCAAACAGGCATAGAAGCTGCAATCAGATGCACAGCTCAGCTTATCCTTTTAATTGATTATATTAGAATGAGATTGGAGAAGCGGTAAGATAACCTTACATTGAGTTATAATGAAGCCAGAGAATATTAACACTATTAATATTGCAGAAGTACCAGCTGTCATGGAAGCAGTATTGGTCTGGAAGACTGATGCCAGGAAACGGAACATGGATAATGAAGATAAATGCACTGCAAAAAGAAGAATGAACTGACGGAAGAACCTGAGCACACAGAAAACGATCAGAGATTCATAACTAAAAAAATTGAGACTTCTTGAGCAAAAGAAAGTACTAGTATAAAATGCTTTTTTGAGGTTATAGCACTTGAGAAGCTTTGGATATGCAATTGCTAGTTGATGAACCAAAATAGGGGGAAATGCAATAATAAATCTACATATTTTCATGTCAACCTCACCTTTCAGCTTCTGGGCTATATCCAATAACATAATACGTCAGACATGTCCAAACTAGAGATTCCACAAATGAAATAGGAACCTTTAAAATACTTGCTGGAATTGCATATGCCCAAGCTGGGTAAAAACAAGATGTTTTTTGTTTGTAGAAGACTTCAAGCCTTTGAATAGTCATGGACACCTCTGGAATTCCATCAACAAGAAGGATGACAAGAGCATAAAACAGGGAACCCATATAGTAATTTGCATGAAGAATATCAATATCCATCTGGGTCCGTAAAAATACAGTCATCGTGATACATGCAGTGATGAAAAGCTGCAGATAGAAAAGAAAAGGAAAACATATTTTCAGATTAATAGGTTTACCTCCCCCAAAGGTGGCTGTCCAAAAGAAGAAGAAAAAAAGAATGAGAAAGAAACGCAAAAGTATGAATCTTCACCTGAGTTGTTTTGAATATATAGGTGAAAGAATTCCTTTTCATGAGAAGATACTCCCTTGAAGCACATATTCTAAATAGTTCCCATTTAGAAAGAGAATACACACTAAAGGAAAGAGCATCTTGATGGCTTTGGGATTTATCATATGTCTCTGAAAGCTCTTCATCTAGCTTCTTTCCATAAGGAGATTCCTTGAACTTCCTAGAGAACATATCAACTGAAACATAACTGTAGGGTACTTCCATTTGATACCAGTACTGTGCTTGATCTTTCCTAGAGATAACCTGCATAAAGATAGGATGAAGTAGTTCTTTCAAACTAACAATTTAAAAAAAAAAAAAAAAAAGACCGAGTATAGGCTTCTATTCACTTGCCTCTTGGACAAACTCAGCAACCCCTTTCCTCTCAGGACACCTAAAACCACAATCCTCAAAAAAATTTAGAACATGATCACGTGGACCATGATACACAATCTTCCCTTCTGACATTAAAATAAGGTCATCAAAAATATCAAAGGTTTCTGGTGCTGGCTGAAGAAGTGAAACTAGTACAGTAGCATCTGTGATATGCACCAGCTGCTGAAGACATGTAACAATTTGAAATGCAGTGGAACTGTCTAATCCATTTGTTATTTCATCCATAAACAAGGCTTTTGTAGGTCCTACAATCATCTCCCCTGCCAAAATTTAATTTGATTCCTGTGGTCAAAATTCTTATCGGAAACTGGGTTTGGTTCTCTCTATAACTAAAACTACTAGATAGCAGAACAGCTATCAGTCTTCTATTCAAATTACCTGTTGTCAATCTCTTTTTCTGACCACCAGAGATACCTCTTCTCATGGCATCTCCAACTAGAGTGTTGGCACAGATATCAAGTCCAAGGATCTGAGAAGCCACGGCAGCAACATATATAAACTGGTAAGGCAAGTATCAATTACAGGGTACATGTTTACTTTCAGCTCTGTTAAAAAAGAATGACCTTTAGTATGTAGTCTGTTTGAAGGTTTCCTTTTAGTCCTTTGGCTGCAATTGCCTGTCAGAACAAGTAGCATAATCAATATTACAAAATCTAATCTCATGAATACCATTAAGAGGTAGGAACAAAATTATATCAACATGACTGTGTTGTGAAGTATTAAATAGACTTGCATAAGAATTATAGTATTTCAAGTATTCCATTTGATATCAATCAATAAATATACTAAATATACTCTTCTGTACATTAATTTATATCAACTTACATGATAATGCACACATGTAACCCATGCTGCTATAGAACATATTCTAATGAGTGAAAATTTTAAATTAGCAACAACAAAAAAATAGGCCTGTTGATTCTTATTTATAGTTTGATTTAAAATCCAAAATGAAAATCATAATAGAATCACATAGATCAGATGCGAAATACTCATAACATTATGAAGTAAGAATCTAAATTTAAAAGGAAACTAAATTGACGTTATATTTTTGTCATTCCACAAGCAATATAACATTAGCACCATCAGAATCCTACACATTGCAATGTCTTTTGCTAATAATATGATTGTTTCCATGTCTAGTAGAGAACGTTCAAGATTTGATCAATAATTTTTCGCATTATCTAAAGTTTTCCATCATTTTAGCAAAAACGTTTTCTCATGTAGTTTTATGGGATTTGTTTCCAAGTTTGTTGTTAAAAACTAGGATAAGCAAAGTTAACCTTTGATGTTGATTTTTCATGTAGCAAAATCAGTTGGCTTCTCCTTATAATACATATAGGGAACAAAAACTCAGCCATGCTACAGAAGTACATATGACTACACAAACATGAAGGAAAAGAAGACTGGAGATGCAACAGGTACCTTCATGTAAGTGTCTACGTCTGGATCAGGAATAATTCCAGCTTCCTTCTCCCTTTTACTGACCTCCACCATAATATCTTCATTAGGCCAACAACAAATGGTGCTGTTATTATTGTCACTGCTGTGCAGTGAAGGGGCATCATAACTAAATCATCTATAATGTGAACACTAAGGAATGCTTGCCTGCTCGGCTTCCAACACCCTGACAACGCGCTGAAAAATCCAGTATTTCCCTGACAGTCATATCCGAAATGTGCTTGTCATTTTGACTAATATAAGCTGAAGTCTTTTGAGGGACAAACTCTTCTAGCTTGTATCCATTATAAGTAATCTCCCCAGAAATCTATTGGAAAAAAGCAAATAGATAAATAATACAGCACTTGCGAACAGACTAAAGTACATACCATCGAATAAGTTAACAACTCAAAAACTCTATTCATTTTTATGGGCATATTTAATTTTAAGGCAAGGGGATAAGCATATTTCAATGTTAAAAATTTAAGTTTCCAGGATGTAGATAGGTTTAGCTTTGAGATTCTCTTGATTTTTATATCTTCATTCTGATGGTTTATATAGTCATTTTCAGTATTGTGTAAGTGTGAAACCTTGAGAGATTGGTTTAGAGTTCCTGACAGAGCCTTCAAAAGGGAGGTCTTCCCACAACCTGGGGGACCAAGCAATAGAGTTATCCTGCAAGAAAGGTAAAACCATGAAAATACACTTCTTTCAACTTCTTTATTTCTAAAATAAAAAATAAAATAAAAATCCCATATGGCTTATTATGAACAAGAACGTGTCAATTGAGGAGGCAATAGAGTATGATTTTAGATAAGATAGAATGACAGAAAAGATTACAAATTTCCAGCCCAGATTAGTGTCTGGAAGATTCATAGCTGACCACAAAGTTTTGGGACTCTAATGTAGCTGTTATTGTTCTTGTTGTTTTATACAAGAAAGTGCAAATTGAAGGGATAATATTCCCAGTCCAAAGCATCATAAATTTTGAGGGTAGTATATCAAAGAAGATTACAAATATCAAAGTATTATAACCTTCCCAAGTGAAAGTTCTGCAATGAAAATATCCAGTTTTACCATTAAAATAAATACCATTTCGAAGATGTATGGACAAGCCAACAAAGTGATGAACCTAAATTTAAGTATGTCTATAATTCTATTCATCCATGTGCTGATATGCACCACAGAAACAGTAAATACATATTTAACTTTTTTTTTATCCAGTAAAAGAGATCCTTTGAACTTCAACTATTGCAATTTCCTTTACCAAAAATCTTTCAGTATTTTTTCCTTTTCAATTGATTATTATGTTTATTATGTATGTTAAAGAGCATTCAAGAAAAAATCAACTTGAAGTGCAGCTAAGATGAACAGGGTGACATGTACAAGAAATGATAGTACAAAACATGACTGCATCGATGATAAGTTTGAGATAGCAATTAGCAGCAAGATGAAAGCTCAGAGACAATTGGTTCAGAGGGGAAAAAAAGGGAATGAATACTAACGAGAAATGATATATCCAAGTTCAAGGGACTACAATGACAACTGAAAAGGCTGAAATATAATTTTGTTCTTAAAATGTTGGTTTAATTTTGATCTCTTTTCCCCAAAATTTAGAAAGTTTCAACTTGCGCAAGTCCCTCGAAAATATATTTTAGCAGATTAAAAAAGGGTTTAGCTTGAATAAACCAAACATTGTCAAGTATTAAATGTTCAAACTCAGCTCATCAACAAAAGTAAAATGTTCAAACTTGGTTCAAGCTCAAACCAAGCCTACAAACAATGTTTGAACTCTAGCTTGTCAAAATGTCTAAAAGCTTAAGCTTCTTGTTCAACTTAATTCATTATTCAAGCCAATCTCAAGCTCAATATAAAGCTCCTCAGCTTAAGATCCTACACAAATACATTATCACACCCATTTTAAGCATATTCTCAGGGCTATTTGATTTGGAAGAGTGTTCTCTCAACTCCCAATGAATGGAAAAACTTACCATGATATGAGTCTATTTTTCAAGCCCATATTAAACTTTTTAATAAGCCCATAAACGAGCCTAGGCATAATTTGTTTTTTATCAAGCCCTATTGGTCACGAGCCTATTCATTAACCTTTTTTGTTTTTTATTTTGCTTGGGCTCTACTCATTTATAGCCCTAATGCCTAGTTTAAAGCTTACAAGAAAGACAAAAATGTATGTAAGGTAACAGAAGATAGCCATATCATATGCTTTATAAATTCCTTTTTCAATATGGTTATTAATTTATGGGTCATGCTAACGAGTACCATTAGGACATTGGTTAACAATCAATTTTAGGAAAATTTGGACACAACTTTTATGGGAAATGAAAAAAATTGTCAAAATATTATTTTTTTTTTTCCTTTCTCATAAAAACTTTCTTTAAATGGATTATTGACCAATGCTCTAAGGGTATTCGTTAGCATTTCCCTTAATTTATTAGGTATAAGATCTTTTTTTTTTTTTGAGATAAAAACAAAACAAAAAAAAAAACAAAAAAACTTACTAATTAAGTTTCAAGAAAGTTAAAATTCTAATCCAACTATAGTTTGTTTCAGCTAAACTCTATTAGCTAAGTTTCAAAAAATTTAAAATTTTATTTCAATAAAATTTTGAGAATTTTAAAATAAAATTTAAAATTTGTTTCAATTATTTTGATAATTTATCATGATATTTTATATTAATATAATACAATTTACATTAAATATCATCCTTATATCAAGTAGCTTAATATATGTTTGTATTTCGATAATTTAATCTAGATGAAACTCTATTTTAAAATTTCAAGTGACTCACTAAAATTTTGTTACTATTTTAAAATAAATTTATCTTTTACATAAAATTTTTAATTAATCTATACGTCGCACGTATATACTACTAGTATATTGAATAAAAGACTATAAAACCTAAATCATAAAATTGACTAAGAAAAAGGCATATAGCTAGCTACCTTCCAGGCTTTATGATACCACTAACTTCGTTCATTATGCTTATCTTAGCTAGTCGTGACTTCGAACCTGGCAGCTTAGTGAATACCTGTTAAGAAAGAAGGAAAGAAAAAATACTTGTTATAAAATAACTGGAAAAAATAATATTAAAAATTAAAAAAAAAATTATTTTTATATATAGTAGGTAATATAAACATTTTATATCTGTAATAAATTATAGTTTATTCAATTCAAAAGATTCTGAAAATCCAGGTTTCTCCATTAGATTAATTGTCAACTGTCTTACCCCCCAAAAAAAAAAAATTGCCAAATGTCAGATAGCCACATCAGAGTACAGACAATTTGCATAATTGTATGCATTTTCACGTGCATCTGCACTATTTTTTTTGCTCATCGGTCCTAACTCCTAATCCTTTTTTTTTGTGCTAATTAGCCATATTCATACTCCAGGTAGTCCAGAATCCATTGGCAAAATAGTATCTGATCAAGGTCTAAATAGTAAATACTCTTAAAAAGAAAGTACTTACAGAAAGCATGTTTTTAACAGAATTCCATAGGGTTGGTAATGGCTTGCCATGAACCACTTCACACTCTGCCTCCACACGCAGATTTTTGTATCTCACCTCCACAGTGGGCAATGCTACACCAACTCTGCAAATACAGTTCAGTTTCAACAAAATGAGTCCTTCATATATACAAGAACAAAAGTATAAATGAAGACATTAAAAGAAGTGCAACATATACACTAATTAGCTCGTTGAGCAAAGAAAAATAATCCTAAGAGCAATTAATAGCAGCAATAATGAATAGCAGTATACTAGTATGAATGTTCATATATTGGAATGCAAGTTTTTGTTTCTCTAATCTCTTTGTATGACTTACTTTGGCATCAATTCCATTCAAATTTGATTCTACATCCATGTTTCTTGTATATTCTTGCGCACTTGATTTTTACTAGGAAAAATAGCAGCATGATATACTAATTAATGTTCAAATACTGCATAGAGTGAAGGTTCATATTGCGATGCAAGTTTTTGTTTCTCTATATATGTATGACTTACTATGGCATCAATTCCATTCATAATGATTCTACATTCATATCTTGCTTGTATGATTTTTTACGAACTAGAAAAAGTAAACAAGAAAGTAGAAGGCTCAATTACTTGTCTATCCGGTTTCTAATTTTTCTCAATAAGCGAAGGTTGTCGTGCTCGATGTGCTTGATGAGCTTCTCTATGAAGACATGCCGTTCTTGAGCTCCAAGCTTGGTAACATCAATAACCCTTTTTTCTTTAGCATCATTAGCACCAACATCATCGCCATCCTCATCAAATAAGGATGATCTGAGCCGCTCATATGTTGGCAATCTCTCAATTGCAGCCCACTGCAATGCATATACAGCATCAGCATCAACATCACCACCCTTTGTAGAACTCAATCCTGAAGCACTGCTTCGGAAACTTGAGGAACGACGCTGAAAAGATGATCTAATGCTTCTTCCTATCTCTGCCAACTCAATTCTCAGTGACTCTATATCATCTGTACCAATCATCTGAGCCATTTTCGTTGAACTTGGAGAGCCTCAACTTGCAAGAAAAAGGGCTGTGTATATATATAGGTATAAACTTTGCTTGTGTTCAATTGATGAAGTCACACTTATTCATAATAGCAAGTAAATTAAAACTTAATGCCGCAAACTATGGAGTTGACTTTGGCTGATTCTTTCTCTTTTCCATCTATATTACTATAGTTTTTAACAAAAGTCAATTAATTATCCAATAAGGTGTGAAAAAAGAACCATTGTACGTATGTTTGTCCAAGTTTGATCCCAACACGATCTATTACTAAAATTTCATATATTTATGCTGTAACAAATTGTGTTGGGTATATCGCTATGAGTGGCATTCTCAAATAGAGTGTTAGTATGTAGTTTGTGCTCTCATAAGCTCTCATAGATGGCGTATGATTGATGTACGGAGTAAAAAAGTCCATATGATGGTAGGTAAAGACTTGTTCTTGGCCCGAAAAGAGAATGGTGATGAAACCCACAAAGAGGCAAAAACTCACATTCAAAAGGAAGATTGTTGTGTGTGTGTGCGTGCATGCGTATGAGAGAGAGAGAGAGAGAGTAGAAGTCACACTAAAGGACAAGTAAGGAAATTAAAAATTTGATATAACTTAGTAGAAGTCACACTATTGTTTTTTATAAACGTCAATTAATTATCGAATAAGGTGTGGAAAAAGAACCATTGTACGTATGTTTGTCCAAGTTTGATCCCAACACGATCTATTACTAAAATTTTATGTATTTATGTTGTACTGAATTGTGTTGGGTATATCACTATGAGTGGCATTCTCAAATAGAGTGTTAGTACATAGTTTGTGCTCTCTAACACAAGCTCTCATAGATGGCGTATGATTGATGTGCAAAGTAAAAAAGTCCATATGAAATTAAATGGTAGTTAGTAAAGACTTGTTCTTGGCCCGAAAATAGAATGGTGGTGAAACCCACAAAGAGGCAATAATTCACATTCAAAAGGAAGATTGTTGTGTGTGTGTGCGCGCACGCGCATGAGAGAGAGAGAGAGAGAGAGAGAGTAGAAGTCACACTAAAGGAAAAGTAAAGAAATTGAAAATTTGATATAACTTAGTAGAATTCACACTATTGTTTTTTACAAATGTCAATTAATTATACAATAAGGTGTGGAAAAAGAACCATTATACGTATATAGAGAGAGAGAGAGAGAGTAGAAATCACACTAAAAAAAAAGTAAAGAAATTGAAAATTTGATATAACTTAGTAGAAGTTACACTATTGTTTTTTACAAACGTCAATTAATTATCCAATAAGGTGTGGAAAAAGAACCATTGTACGTAGAGAGAGAAAGAGAGAGAGAGAGAGAGAGAGAGTAGAAGTCACACTAAAGGAAAAGTAAAGAAAATGAAAATTTGATATAACCTAAAATTAATAGAGCATCACCAATAATCTAGCTAAACCCAAAATACTCTCTTCAATATGGAGTGAAACCATTAAACATTGATTCAACAATCTTTCTAAGCATGAAGGGTTATTGTAGGTTAGCAATGGAGTTTTTTTTTCATTAAAAAATTCCAGTAGCTAAATATTTTATATATACTTTCTCTTTCTTCTTTGATTTCATTTAAAGAAAGAATAAAGAATTAATGGAAAAAAATAATATTTAAATGAAATAGAGAAAGAATAGAGAGTTTATTAGAAAATGTATTTGAAAGATTTAGTAGGTAAAAAATCAATGTAACTGTTCATTTTTCAAATAATACAAAAATTTGAAAAAATTGCTTAAGATGCTTAGGGGCACATAGGTTGATAAAATCATAATTATCCATATTGTACCAAACCAACAATTAAACTCTCAAATTGATAAACCATACAAAATTCAAGGTTGGTATGAAAAGAATATCGGATTTGCAAGGAAACCAGTTAAACCATGAAAAATCGACAATTTTATAGAAAAATATCATTTCAATATATAAAATATTAAAATCTATCTTTAAATAAGTTTTTGAATAATAATATTCTATTAGTTTCAATAGAATATATATATATATATATATATATATATATATATATATATAGAATACGTCAAGGAAATTTTCTCTCCTAGGCTAAAATATCTATTTGTTAACATAAAAATAATAATTAAATAATAATATTATCGTACGTACTACATAGCGTGTCATTTAATTAATAATATTGTTAGTCTCAATTTTGACCATAAAAAACTAAAAACAAATTATGCATGTCATGAGTAGGAAACAAGTATTACTTGCTTGACAAGATTCTTTTTATTCATTATGCAACACTTGGAATGAGATGCACCGTGGCTCCAAAAGTAGTCGTTTTTACTTGGTCGGTAAGGAAAATAGTATAATCAAGGTCCAACTTCTCTCTTGTCTCCATCAAAATAAAATAAAATAAAATGACTTCTCTCTAGTCATCCAGATTTTAGTGCCAATAACAAGTTTGCAATGTTATATAATATGACCAGTGATAGCACGCAATTAAGATTGTGATTTGAAGTCGTGTCAAGCTTGAAATCTAGACTTCAAGTCACCATTTTAGTGTGTCATATATATATATATATATATATATATATAAATCTTTGACTTTTTTTTTTTTTTTTGGTTAATCTTTCCAAAACCTGTTACATAATTATTATTTTTTTAAATAAAATTATTTTGTTTAGTTCAAACTTAACAATAAATGAAACTCTATCTCTCTAACAAGTCCAACTTAAACTTAAACTCAAACTAATCATTTTCATTTTTTAAAAACAAAATTATTTTTATTTAATCCAAACTTAAAAAGAATTAAAACTCTTGGTGTGTTTGGATACCGTTTATTTGCTGAAAACTAAAAATAATGTAGTAAAATAATTTTTAAATGTGTTAATAGTGCTGTGGGACCCAAATTTATATTGAAATTTGTGTTTGGATGACTTTTGTGGGTCCGTGAACAGTGCCGTGGGACCCACATTTTTTCAGCAAAACGCACAAATGCCAGGTATAAACGCTATCCAAATGTACACTCTATCTCTTTAACAAGTCTAGCTTAAACTCAAACTTAAACTTTGATAATACAAATCCAACTAAAACTAAAACTCATACGTTGATAATTTATCTCCAAATTTGTGAGGTAAATCATGAACACTATAAAAGTAGTGCAAACCCCAAAATTTTTTTTTTAAGCCGAGTAGAAATATGAACTCTTCTTCTGTTATTTTCTTCTCCTCTATTTTGTTAAAAAAATTATTTTATAGTTTTTCATGTATTTTTTAAAAAGTAATTTTCGTATATGAACCACCAAACTCTCTTTAGCCATTTTTTACAAGATAAAAATGTTTGCAATAATTGAAATTTAAGGTTGTAGTTACTGCATATATCTTTACTTCACCTCACAATATGAAAGAATGATAATTTCTTGGGCAAAAAGCTTATATATGATATATTAAGAGAAGGTATGACTTTTATTATTTCAACGTGGACTGCTGCTCAACATTAATTTTTTAGCATGGGCCACATGCTAATAAGGTTTGTTTAAAGTTTAGACCCATTAAAATTTAAAACTTATTGCTTTATAGGTTCATGTACTTTTTTTTTTCTTATATTTTTCTTTTAAATAGTCATATATTTTTTGAACTGTTTCAATAACTTATTCTTTAATTATATATCTTTTTTGGCATTTTAGAAGTTTTAACATCTGAATTTGTGTAGTCATATATATATATATATATATATATAATTGTAAGCTCTAAATCTTTTAACTCCTTTCAATAGTTATAGTCATGAATTATTCTTTTGAATATAATTTATCTTTCTATTATATTTCTCTATTGTTTAGTCATATATATATTGTTTTGTTTCAATAATTGTAACATAAATTGAAGTTATACAAAAGCAAATCATGCGATGGTGTAATTTTTTAATCAATTTAAAATTTCATAACACTGGTTAGCGACTAGTTTGATTAAATAATTAAAAAATAATATTTTTAGTCTCAATTTTGACTATAAAAAACTAAAAACAAATTATGCATATCGTGAATAATCAAATATTACTTGCTTGACAAGATCCTTTTTATTCATTGTGCGACACTAAGAATGAACAATGCTCCTATCGAAAAAAAAAAAAAAAATGAATAATGCACCCTCGCTCAAAAAGTAGTCGTTTTTACTGAGTAGGTAAGGAAAATAGTATAATCCCGGTCCAACTTCTCTCTAGTCTACATCAAAAAAATAAAATAGAATAACTTCTCTCTAGTCATCTAGATTTTAGTGTCAATATCAATTTTGCAATGTTAATTCATCGGGGAAAATCTATAATATGACTAGTGATTGCCACGACTAAAATTTTGATTTCAGGTCATGGTTTCAAGTCTGAAATTTAGACTTCAAGTCACAATTTTAGTTGCTGCACGTAACGTGTGTGTGTGCACATACAATTTGTGTGCAACAAGAATTACCCATAATAAATAGTTGTCATTTCAGCCAAATAAGAAACTTATAAAGTATTGAGCAGAAGCAACAAGGTCAAGAATTGATTAATTTTTATATACGAAGGTAAGTATATAAAACATGCTAAAGTCACTTTTTCAAGTTCAAAATTATGACTTCAAATTATGATTTTAGTTATTGGACGTAATACGTGCACATATAATTTTAGTTATTACATGTAACTAGTAATAGATCTTTGCATTGTACGTGATAATATTATTAGGATAGACTCATTAATTTTTTTTTTTTCTAAATTTGGGCTAATTTAATAAATATTAATATAATTCACAATCATATTTTCTTTTATTATAGAGATATTTTCATTTATTATAGAGATAATCACAAATGTAATATATATGATTTCTATCGTACCAAAATAAAAACAATACAATTTTTTAGGGGTAATAATTCGTGTTCGTGTATTGGGTTCGTGTTGTGTCAATTCATGAGTGTCAACACTAACCCAACATGTTTATTAAATGGATCAAGATTTCTCAACCCCAACATGACCCATTTATTAAACGGGTCAGCCATGTTGACCTTTTTATCAAAATGAAAAATAAATTGTGAAAAAAAAAAATATATTTTTAATATAAAATTCAAAACTAACGAATAACTACATCACAAATAATCATTCAAAGCTAAAGCATATCTCAATGTCATAAATAATCAATCACAATATGGCAAAGAAAATAAACCACAACAACTAATAATTTTATATATCTAGAGTTTAAAGGATATATTGGTAAAATGTTATTCAATTAAACGGGTCAAACTGATTTCATATGTTAAGCACTAACCCAACCTGTTTATTAAATGGATCAATCGTGTCAACTCAAATATAATATGAACCTATTAAGCCTCAACCCATAACTTACTAATTTTGTGTCGTGTCGTGTTGGTTTGCGGGTTGTGTCCACTCTTTCAATTTTTCTCAAGATTTCAAAGGAAAGTTAGTGAAAATATTAATTTTTGATAAAAGTTATTTATAATATTTTGTGTATCATTAAAAAGTATATAAAATTTAGAAATTATTCTTTTAGTTTTAAATTAACAAACTTGCTCAAACCCAATTTTTTCTATCATACTATTAAAAACACTAAGAAACGTATCTAAAAATTAATAAAACTTAACAAAACTACAATTCAAAATAATAAATAAATAAATAAAAGAAAGGGAAAAATAAAAGATTGTACCTCTTTTTCCTTTAAAAAAAAAACCGAGAATAAAATTCCAAAGGGGGGGAGGGGAGTAGAGAATTTTTTTCAAAAAAAAAAAAGTATTGTGTTAATGCTATTATAATCTAATGTAATATCCAATCCAACATGTGAAAACTCAATAGATAAATAAATAATTTTAAACACAAAATTGAATTTGTTTTCTTTAAAATCTCAAAGAATGCACTAGTATAATAAGGAAGATGAAGAACAATATAAAATATTCGTAAATGCTTTAAACAATTACTCAAGCATCTAAGAAAATCATATAATAAAAACATGACAATTTGCTACTAATTTATTAAACAAAATATTTACAAATAGTCAAAGGAAACTGCACAAAGACCATTATCTTCAACTGCATTAACTGTTCTACATCAATTTGTCCAGACTATCATGTTGTTTTCCAAATAAAGTAAAACCAGAAAACAACACAAAATATGACATATTAATAATGATTTTCCCCAAATCATATTAACAACAAACATAATTCATTAACAGTATTTATTGTTGTGAATAAAATGATAAAAAAAATTAAAAAAAAAATTGCATCAAGGAACACATATAAATTAGTCAATAATATGACAATAAGAATTACAAAGTACAAAACTCTAGTAGAAGACCCTCCTATGGTTAGTTATCAGGTTGTAACTTTTCTACCATCAATGATTAAGCAAGACATGTGAATGCCTTTTTATAGAAAAATTTTAAAACAATATTTTTTATTACTCATTGATTTCATTTTTAATTATAAATAGCTAAAAGTAGAGTTAAAAAAAAAAACAAATATATTCATTAATCTAAGGTAGAGATGCAAGAAAAATAAAATAAAAACCTACAAAAAATGAAAAAAAAATTTTGAGAGAGAGAGAGAGAGAGAGAGAGAAAACCTTTTTTGTATGGGAAAAATATGCATAAATATGGGAGAGAGTGCAAAATTTAGAGTAAAATTATAAGAATAAGAAAAGCCAAAATAAAGAAAGATAAATGGGCAAAATAATATTTAAAGTTAAAACCGCCCAAGAGGAATATATATAGACAACACTTTTATATTGATTTTTGTGGTGGCATGCTTTTGTTAAACCCAGGGAAGTCTTTGAGAGCATGTCCTCGGAAACTTAAGCGTCTCACATCGAAGAAAACTTCCCCCACTTCCTGCCTTATAAGCTGTGAAACGAAGGAGTAGTGTACCATCAGTGATTAATTATTTTGTTATAATGTCAAAATTAAAGTAAAAGAATATGTAAAGTTAAAAGCGCCTAAAATAAATTTGTAAAACCAATATATTTATATATTTAATATTGTAAAAAAATATATATGAAAAGGATGAATGATGTGACTAATGACATGATAAATGAGATAGTTCAATGGGAACGTAATAACAATAAATACTACGCTTCAACTTTTAGATATTTTAGTTATAACATCAAAATTAAAGTAGATAAATATGTAAAGTTAAAACCATCTAAAATGAATTTGTAAAGCCAATATATTTATATATTTAATATTGTAAAAAAATAAATATGAAAATGATGAATGATGTGGCCAATGACATGGTGGATGAGGTGGCTCAACAGGAGTACAGCAATAATAAATGTTACACTTCATCTTTTAGGTATATACTAGTATTATTCCCGTGCAATGCACGACTTAATTAAAATTATATATAAATGAATTGAAAATATACTAATAATTTGTGAGTCATTTTAAAATATATAAATAAAATCTTACTTAAAGTAAATTATCTGTCTTAAGGAGTCACATGACAAAACAAAATTAAGAGAAGATATTTTAGTTCCTTTCTTGAGTAACTTCATTATCATCTCAACAACAACAACAATGATAATAATAGTTTCACCAAAACTATTTATATCATCCTGTTCTTGTTTAATATTTTCCTTCCTTTTTTTTTTTTTTCTAAAGGACACATATTACCATTTTGTGCATCTATTAGTTTATGGATCTAACTTTTATAATTATATATATATATATATATAGAGAGAGAGAGAGAGAGAGAGAGATGTTCTCTTTCTTTTAATTAGTATATATAATTAGATGTTTTTCCCCAAAAAAAAATACATAGTTAGACAATTATAAACCGGTTTTTTTAAAATAAAAAAATAATTTCTGCAATATTTATGTGTTTCAAGTGTAAGTGATTTTTTTTTTTAAATTGTTTCAATTTTATAATTACATTGTTCATTATCAAAAGGTAAAATGTGAAAGTAAATAGCAAAATATATATATATATATATATATATTAGTAAATAACATATACATGCACCATTACTTTTAAAAGTATTAAATAAAAAAAAATTGTAACATACCTTTAATTTAGGATTAAATATATTGCCGCATATTAGATGTGATGTGTTATGAACTGATTACTACTTGCCATATGGCACCATGTTCCGCATCATTCTAAATAGATAGAAGATTATGCCACTTATCATCGTTGTGTGTATCCACCAGTTATGGGATCCGACTTTTTTATATTATACTAGCAATAGGCCAGTGTGCAGAGGCGTAGCCAGGAATTTCTACATAGGGGGGGCCGATTCAAAGTATTGATATAAAAAACATAAAGTAGTCGGATTTCAAATCATGAAGGTTGAAATCGATGACGATGAGTATCATCGTTGTATGGATAGTCTATATTTTTAGGTTGATATGGACCTTCTTTGAGATAAGCTCGTCGGATTTCATCTTATTTGTTGATAGGGAATTCACATATTTGTTTACGCGATCCTGGATCACGATCTATCTCTTCAAATTGAATTCTTGAACATTTAGAGGGGTGTTCATCAAGCATTGAAGTATCAACATTTGTTTCTACAGCCACAGATGTCCTAATTTTTGAATTGCTAACATCTTTTTTCTTAAAGAATGCATCAATTTTTTTTTTTTGTTTGCTCATAATTCTTTTAGCTTTAAGAATATGACTCAAAAATTAACCTGAAAAGAACTTTAAAAAATAAAATTTTAATTAAAAATTTTTACTTAGTTATATGAATGTTATTCATATTCAAGAAAAAAAAAATTTTCCACTATAATTTAAACAGTCAACCCATTTTTAATACGACTTTAATTAATAATAACTCCTCAAATAAAAACAAAAATTAAACACACAAATATTGGTACACAACATAAACTAAACAATTTAACAACACCCACAACCACAACCACATCCACAGCCAAATGATATCTAACTAATCAAAAATAGGTAATAAATCAAAACCATTTTACCTTAGAAATTTTGTCTTCACAAAGTGCGTGGCAATGCCTACTGCTTCTGTCTCTAACTTTAGATCTTCCCTTCAAGACTCATCATAAACAATCTCCCCATGCCTTCAATCATGTATTTCTCTAAAAATCTATGAAAATATAAAAAGCATGTGAATATTTAGGTGTAGATAGTTGAGAAAAAAAAAATTAAAAAGGTTTGAATGTCTAATGCTTAAAGAGAAGAAAACTCACCAGTTAGTCACCATTCACCAAGTTCCAAAACTAGAGCTGATGAAGAAAGAAAAAATTGGTCAGAATTTTTTTTTTTTTTTTCCGGACTGTGAGGACAGAAGACTGGAGTTTTGGGAGCTGGTAGGCGGCAGTACCACTGCAAGTGGAAGTGTATCAAGGAAGACAAAACAAAAGAATAAGTAGTAAAAGGAAGAAAGGGCTTCCGTGGGTCAGGGTGGGTTTTTTGAGACGTAGAGAAAGTAGTTTTGTTGTTAGTGTTAGATTTGAGTATTTAAAGGAAAGTGGGTCAGTTTTTTTGTTTTATTTGGAGTATGTAAGGCCTAAACTAAAGCTAGGCTCCCATAAAAAAAAAAAAAAAAAAAAAAAAAAAAAAAAAAAAAAAAAACTGAAGTTGGGCTAGGAAATAGTTGAGATGTGAGGGGGGGCCCGCTGTCCAATGTTGGGGGGGCCCAAATATTTTTTTCAAATAGTCTAATGGATATATATTTTTTTTTTTTGCAGGGGCCACGGCCCCCCCAAGCCACTACGTGGCTCTGCCCCTGCCAGTGTGATGCGCATATAATACTATAAGCTGCTATATGAAAAAATTATATAGAATATTCAAAATATTTTAAAGTAATAACATGACGTAGTGTTGTGATAATATGAAAATGTTTTTGTTTAATTAATGATGTAATACAAAATTAAGGAGATGAAGAATTTAGAATATAGAGTAAATGTCTTAGATATTAGTTATTATGTGATGTAACTCATAGGTTGATTCTTTGTTTAATCATGTTTTTTGTTTCTGCGATGCATTGGAGTTACTATAAAGTTTTTGTAATATCATGTTAATGTTTAGTTGGCTTATGGAAATATCTTAGAAAATTTATGATATGTCATGTTTGTTGTCCGGAACGAGCTACAGGTTTGGATTGAATCCATCCCTGAAGATATAGCTCCCCTTGTTACGCGAGACTGTGTAATCTTTTCTAGGTGCTTTTTAATAAAACATGGCCTCCAGGTGTGGATTCTCAAAAAAAAAAAAGAAAAAAAAAAGAAAGAGGTATGATAGTGGTATGTTAAACACTAAGTGAAAATAATAATGTCCTAATAATATAATTTTATTACTGTCCAAAATATGTAAAGAAGTGAAGTGGAAAGTTACACAAAAAATTACTCTAACAAATCACTACATAGTAGAACTGCATAATCTTCCACATGAGATTTTTGCTTTCTTTTATAAATTAAAAAAAAAAAAAAAAAAACATATAAAATAGAGGCATTGGGGTTGTAATCTGTGACTCCTTGGGCTATCCTATAGTTGCAATTTCCGAGCAATTCTCACGCAGATACCTAGCAGCAGAAATAGAGACCATGGCAGCAACAAGAGCACTCGAATTTGCTTTGGAGATTGGAATAACGGATGCAGTGATGGAAGGGGACTCTTTGCTCGTTACTCAAGCCTTGGTAGCTCAAACAAACTCTCTGGCTCCTCTTGGTTATTTGATAACTGATGCAAAGTTTTTATCTAATAATTTTAACGAATTACACTAGTCTCATGTAAAGAGAGAAGGTAATAAGGTTATACACAACCTTACGGGCATGCAAAACATATTGTGGACTTTATTTTGTAGATGGAGACTGTTCATCTACCCTCTTTTTCTGTTTTCCAGGCTAATTTAGCCTTAATATACATTAATGCTATAGCCTCTGAGGCTTCTTTCTCCAAAAAAAAAAAATAATATATATGACATGCTAACATAATGGTGCCAATTATTATTATTATTATTATTATTATTTTTGCATCCATCATCATTAATATGACATTTGCATCACTAGCAAATCATCACTCCTTGAGCTTTACGGATCTCATTTGGTTAAAAAGAACCATAATAATAAAGTTTGTCAAAAGATTTTGTTGCAAGTGAAATCTCATATTGAATAAGAATGACAAAAGAAAGCTGTTAATATAACATAATTGGATGTTTGGGCCCAAACTCATAGGTCTAAATTATTTGGGTTAAGTAGTATACTTATATGTTATATTAACTACTCAATTAGAGGCTCTTTACAGTATTAGCTCCCCAAATTCAGATCATAACACCCTTAATTGAGGCATATGTTATATAATCATCACTCAACCTCCAAGAGCACCTACTCAATTTGAAGGGAAATTAAATTATCTCTCCAAATTCTTATCAGAACACCCTTAACTAAGGCATATCTAATATAATCATCACTTAACCTTCAATTCGGGCTCTCTGGGTGAGTACAATTTTATAATATCTTACAAAAAATATGGTTCACACCTTAGTAAGTAAAGTCAAGAAAAATATGTTGTGTTTCGTGACATAACCCAGCTAAATCTTCCCCCACATCAAACTATGAAACAAAACTGTCTCAGTTTCAAAAAAAAAAAAAAAAAAAAAAAAACAAAACAAAAACAAAAACAAAAACAAAAAAAAAAAACAAAAAACAAAACTGTCTCGAGCCATTCATCTACATGTGGAAGAAACCAAGAATTACCAAAAACCTTTTTAGTGAAATTATTAAAAAATTACTCTGATTCAATAAATTAAGAACACATAATAACTGAAAACCTTGTCAAAAATTCCTTTTTGCAATTGATGGGACTTTCTTTCTCTTTCTTTCCGCTATTCA
The DNA here is from genome assembly GCA_033629205.1 of Lithocarpus polystachyus. Classification (NCBI taxonomy): domain Eukaryota; kingdom Viridiplantae; phylum Streptophyta; class Magnoliopsida; order Fagales; family Fagaceae; genus Lithocarpus; species Lithocarpus polystachyus. The sequence continues at coordinate 2,073,627 of CM066164.1, read as the reverse complement.
TTGAAGAAAGTTGTTTGCTAGTCATATATTGTGTTAATATAAGACTAGCAAATGCATGTCAATTTATTGTGTTAGGACACGTTTGGTAGATTGTAATAGACGTTGTAATGTAATAGATATTCATATGGCATAACTATTCAGTTGTTTGGTTATGCTTTTATTACAATGAATAGTTATTCCCTATGAATAGCTATTCTCCAAACCCAGTTTTCCATTCCCACTCTCTAATAATTCATTGTTTCGGGGCTTTTGGGCTGGTACGCTGAAATCGTGTCCTTACATGTAATTTATATATGTATCTCTAATAACAATTTAGGGGTTCAAATCTCATCTCCTAGGTCGTGACTAGGGAAATTTCAAGATGGTTTTTTTTTTTCTCAACAAATTCAAAATATTGAGTAGTTTACAAAAGCTTTTCTAAAATATTAAATTATTTTCAAGTTTTATTGTTTTCTTTATTTTTTTCAATCCTCCTATACCTACTAGGCTCGACTGGTGTAGGTATTTTTCACATGAATTAAAGGAATGTCAAACGGTAAGAAACTTTAAGATTCTAGAAAACCTAAAGTCTTATACCTGACATCCAAAAAAAGCACATATAGACTTTTAATGGTACACACCAAATTTTGAATTCCCAATCAAACATTAGTCAAGGAGCTTGTTAAAAAGTCTTCTATCGATCGAGCGAGTAGTTGTCAAATAGTTGTTGCGAAAACATGATCGATCACTCAAACATTGATCGAAGGGCAGTTAAAATCCTGAATAATATCTTCTTTTGAGTTGCATCATAAATTTGGATTTTGATTTTTGACACTCATGCAAAGTCATGGAATTTGTCATCTCTAAAACCTATCAGAATTATTTATCTTTATTATTTTCTTAAGAAAAAAAAAAGGCACAAACTTCATATGGTGTAACCTTCTCAATAACACTACTTATAAATCATTTCCATAACTAAAAAAATCAGTCAATTGATAATTTGTTTTGGTATACATACAATGAAAACATTTAAGGGTTTTTATTTTGATAGGTGAATTATAGAGAGGGTCAAGTTAGACCCAATCCACTTTTCAGGTCGCAACACTACCTTATTTTTCTAATAGTCTGACTTCTTTGGAATCATTATGGAAATTTTTAAATAACTCAATTTAGTTGTCTCAGGGAGTTAATACTTTCAGATGTAATATTAATATACATTTGATACTGATTGATCTGTAATATAACTTAGTATATATATTATAAGATAATCTTCTATTTTTGGTCAAATATTATAAGATAAACTATTATTAGAGTATGTGCTCTGCACATGGAAATTTTTGTGATCATATATCTTAGTAGGAACCAAGGGTTGGCAGGCATGCAAGGGTTCCTTTCATTTTTTTTTTAATTTTTCTTGTTCTTAGTGTGTCATCTACAGGATTACAACAGAACTAAACAGGGCCTACCCTACCCTGTTACCTACTATGCATGCCAGTCCTCAACCATGTTATGAGTTGGACAAAATGATTAATAAGTTAAATGTATGTAGCATCAGTGTCATAGTACTCATGAATGGGGAAAGGTCCTGGCATCAAATTCATGCCAGGGTTTGGGCCACAAGGATGAGGTAATTTTATATATTTGGGAGCTTCTCCTGGCAGCAACAACACCCTTGAACTTTCATCCAAAAATTAAAAAAAATCCTTGAACCAAACATAAAAACAGTGCTTTTTGTTTTTGGTGGTAAAGCAGTGTGTATTTTCTTTTTAAACAGAAGGAACAGCATATTCCTCAAGCAACTTTAAGATCTACCCAATTCTGTACACAACCCCATTGTTGTGGGTTCTTCACACCACTTTCATACACAAACAATAATCTCTCCATCTACAAGAAACCAGAGTAAAAATGAAAAAATAAAAATTGAAGGACCACCTTTTTACTACCATCACCAACCCCCTCTCTCTCTCTCCAATGCCCAGGTAGGCAAACCCAAGAATTCAATGAGTTGGAAAATTGTAAGAATTACCCTCACTTCATATAATCCCTTTAGATCCTTAAAATGATCACTTGTTTGATTATGTGCGCTGGTACCCTCTGCTGTTCGATCTTGAACCTGGGTTATCACTCCGATCAGTGTCAGAAAATTCCTTCTGGGACTCGATCTCCATGCTACCCGCCTGATTTCTTCGGTGCCTTCGATCCTGAAAAGTGGAGGGAAAAAAACTTCTAATTTAAAACTTGGTCAGGTACCATCTGTCTGAAATAAAGTTTCCCCTTAACAAAGGGGTCAGAATCAGATGTCCAGCATTTGATATGCATCGAAAAGGGGCCATGATAAACCAACAAGGAAAATCAGCATTAATCATATGAGCAGAGGAAAGTAAAATTATTTAAAGCAGCAGGGAACAAAATGTGAGATGAATAGAAATGTGGTTGGTGTAGGTAGCTTGGCCACTTGAAATGTCAAAAAGAAAAGTGGCTGTCAACCATAGATTTATAGAGTGAAATTACATTTAAATGGCATTAAATTAAGACAAATATAATTTATAACAATAATTGAAAAGAATTTGATGACTTCGATTCAACATTAAAAAAGGGGAAAATTTTTAATGAATGGGAGGGGGCCAGGGATGGGGAGGGGTAATAAAAAAAAAAAAGAAGCAGCTTACTAGAAAAGACAGAACTAGTCTGTTTGATCATGCAAAAAGAAAAGACTCAAACACTGGAAAATGTGAGCAGATTCCAACATAGGACTGCACCAGCAATCAAATCTGATATTACTAAAGTTACAAAAAGATATAAATATATCGTTCATGCTATTGAGAAAAATTCAGAAACTAACCTCTCTTGGTATGGGATACTCTTCAGATTCAAGCATGCGGACAACCTGGCTCATCTTAGGTCTTTTCTCAGAATCTGGATCAACACACCTCAAAGCAGTCAAAAGAGCACGTTTAAGGGCTCTTGTTGATGGCCTGGCTTCAATATTTGGGTCTACCACTTCTTCTGATCGCCTGCTTCCAACCATCATTTTCAGCCAATCGACCAGATTTACCTGCAAGTATTGCAACTCACATCATATAAATCATCAACTCTCATTGGACCAAATAAAAATTACATATAAGACAAATGTTTTAAAGCCCAAAGTAGACTGTTAACCTGTCCTAATTCAATTGACCTACTGACCCTTTGAAAGTTTTGAACATTTGCTGAACCAGTTCAGGCCTTACATTACCAACCCATTTCATTTTCAAAACAAATTAATATGAAGATGTAGAAAATGTTTACTCAGAGGATTGAATATCAACATTTGAGCAGAAAATTTTTATGCAAACAACTTTTTTTTAGAAGGACTAATGTTAGACATCAAGAACTTTTAAGTATACATCGCTCTCATAAAAGAAAAGCAGAAATCTAATAAATCTTTAAAAGGCCAAAGAGATACATAGCAAAACTCCGTTCCATACTATCATAAATAGAAGCTTTCTAATTGTCTTGAAGATAGGATTAAGGATGAAGACAATGAAAAAACATCAAAAGATAGGCTGTTATGGTTTGTCAGAAAAAATGGGAGGAATTTTAAGGTTTATGACAAAGCATTTCACAGACTTGAAACAGTGTCATTAGCCTACGAGCCTGCATAGAATTTGAAGTGTCACAAATATGGAAAGGTACTAAAGAGAGTCTTAAAAGCATAAAGTTGTATTACATGCAGACTCTTTTAATGGCATCCCCTTTCCATTTAAATTAATGGAAACTTTTGTATAGAAAGATAGTAACAGGGTAGGCATTGAGGTGCTTCCAATGGCTATAACAGCCTATTAACAGGCAATTCAAAATAATGAAGGGGAGCAACACATTCACACCAGCAGTTGGAGGCGATGGTAGTTCCTGCAGTAGTTACAAGACAGGTGGGGGGTCTTGCCAAGGCTGCATATGATAGAAACCATTTCCAGTATAACAACAATTGACTCCAATTGTGCAGGATTTATAATTGAATGCCAATGTGACTCTAAAAGGTTATCAGGTATAGAGATTATCCTCTTTGATAGAAACTATTGTACACAGGTAGAAGAAAGTATCTTGCTTTTTAACATTTAGCATTTGACAAAAAAGAACTACAAGGAGTCATTCCACAGGCTGTGACTTTACTCTATAGGTCAACAAAAAATCAGAATTAACCTTAGTTTTCCATGTCTACCAGCCCAGAAACAACAAGAAAAACAACAAAAAACCAAAAACCAAAAAACAAAAACAAAAACAAAACCAGAATGCAACATGGAGTTAAAACCAACTATAAGGAGACAGGTAAAAGAAGGCCATAGGTTGCCCTGAAACAAGTTGCATTCCCGATATATAAAGAGAGATCCAAATCATGAAATCTCAACTTATAATTTATCACTATCCACAAATCAGTGACTAGTACCAAAAAGAAACATAAATCAAGCTCTTGTATGATTCCTGTATAGAAACAATTCAGTCTTTTGAGCAGTTAAAACTTAAAAGACATATATACTAGTGAAAAATATTTCATTCCATACCTCATGGGCAGGACGACCATAGTCCACTGGATCTCTTCCAGTAATCGCTTCTAAGAGCAGAACCCCGAAGCTGTAAACATCACTCTTTTCATTCAAAAGGCCAGTATTTGCATATTCAGGAGCAACGTATCTGCACAGTTTTTAGAGAAGCAGAGAAGGTGAGGAAACGAATACAAAAATGATTACTCAAACACAAACAGTCTAGAATTAAATTGAAACATTCTTAATAAAATGGAAATAAGATTTTATGGACTTGAAGAATTATTTACCCAAAAGTTCCCATAACTCGAGTTGTAACATGACTTTTTCCAGCACCCAGCAACTTGGCCAGACCAAAATCAGATACCTTGGCGTTGAATTCATCATCAATCAATATGTTGCTTGACTTGATATCTCGATGTACCACTTTTGGCTCAATGGCCTCATGCAAGTAGGCAAGACTGCAAAAAGCACACCACATTAAATGGGAACTAGAATGCCTACAAAGGATGTGAATGAATTAACTTACGCTTTAGCTGTGCCAAGAAGAACCTTCACTCGGGCCTCCCAAGTAAGATATCCATGTTGACGCATTGCTCCATGAAGCCACTGCTCTAAGTTTCCATTGTTGACATACTCATAAACCAACATCCTGAAATTTTACCAGTACAGATTTATTAAATCCTTTGTTGAAGCTATCTCTCACATATCAAACCTACAAAAGATTTTTTTTCTTCGCCTAATATCTAGTAACTAGTACTTGAATATCTTACTTTTGTGGCAACTGATTTGGATTGCTGATAAAAATATTTAGTAAAAACTGAAACACAATGTAAAAGAAAACAGTACCTGTGAGTCCCTTCAATGCAGTACCCCAAAAGACGAACCAAATTCTTATGACGCACATGACCAATAGCTTCAACTTCCACTCTAAATTCTTTCTCTGCTTGGCCCCTGGAGTTAAGAAGTTTAAAGAGTTCAACTATAGCCAAAGTCACATTAACAAGAAAAAGAAATTCATAAAAAAATCCAGGAAATCGATAATCATATTTAAACTCACAGATTGTTAAGGATCTTTTTAACTGCTACTGGAGTCCCATTAATCAACTGCCCTCGGTAAACAACTCCGTAACCCCCCTCACCAAGAACGTTATCCTTAGCAAATCGGTTTGTAGCAAGATCAAGATCCCTTAGCGTAAACCAGTGGCCCCAACCTAAGTGAGAGAATTCAGGCAAGCCAGATAGAGGGGAAGGAGCGGTTATAGGATACGATGAGGAAGGCTTATACACAGTAACCTTACCAGAATCGTCACCAGATTGAGACCCGCCGCCATCTTTCTCTAAATGATGAAATGAACCTGACTGGCTGGTATTGTCTCCATTCTTCACCTTCCCCATACCCAGATGGACTAAAACCTTATCTGATTCTTTCTCACTGGATTTATCATGAATGGTGAGAAGAATACCATCACGAGGAACAAATTCTTCTGCTGATACTTGCTCCACTCGTACTTCCTTAATTTCCTTTGAAACAGTTGGGATTTGGGTCAGAGGAATCTTGTCCCTAGCTCTCCTCGATTTCTTCCTTGAAGTAAGACACATTGACAGCACAGAGAGGATAATTACGATAAATAACCCAACTGCAATCCCAATTACTTCCCAGACCTTAAGATCAAAAATGGCAGTTTTCTTTGATAATTCAGCATTAAGATCCGTGGTCATCTTTACAGATGTTCCAATGCCTACAGAATTTAACAAAAAGAGATATGACAAATGTGAAATTCATCAATGCAGAATTTCATATTCAGATTGACTCTCTTCCACCATTTACATAACCATATTAAAAGTTAAAAACCTTGAAGTCCTTTGATATTCTTAGGCAATCATCTACAAAGTGATAAAGGCTACTAATCTTACCATGTCTTTGTTAGAATTTCAAGATATTTTTACTAATCCACACAAAACTAGTAATAAACAGAAGAGAACATGCTACAACCACAGAAACAAATAAGAATCCGAAGGATCATGAAGAACAGACATCAAAATAACAACCTGAATTGATGCATTTCAATCAACAAATTCTTAGATCATAGACTACAATGCAAACAGAAGATATAACAATGATTAGACCACTTCTAACATCGCACAATTAGACAACTTAAAGCATATAAACAGAAACTTTTTTTCAACTTTTACAGCCACAAACAGTCCCAAAAAAAATGAAGCATTAAAAAATAACAACAAACACAAAATAGAATGACAAGCAGAGCATTTCAAGTTCTTACCTTCCTATGATGGAAGGGAAGCAATCACCAAATGCCAGCTTCAAAAAAGTTCAGATCTTTGAAACCCCTTCACCATATTTTTGTAATTCAACAAATCTCAGATCTCTAACCCAACAAACCACAATCAAGTAGAACCCATTTGGTAAAAACCCAGATCAACCCAATTACCAAAAAAAAACCAGTTATATAGCCCAAATGAGTTTATTTCCTATCTGGGTTTTTTTTTTTTTTTTTCTGTGGAAGCAAAAATGTGAAAGTGTGACTTTAAGCTGAAATGGAGCTTTCTGACACCAGCAGCACAGAGAAGCTTTCTTTTATAATATAAACACAAATAGAAGAGTGACAAAGAAAATGTCCTCTGCTCTGCTGCTTGTTGTTGCAGAGAGTAGAGTGAAAGGATATGAGAAAATTCAGAAAAAAGTGGTGGGGGATAATAATAAGAAGAAGAAGAAGGGGTGGAGTTATCAGTGGTAGGTGATGGGTTTAGATGCCCTTCCAACACATATACATACAGTAAAAGAGAAGCATGGAATTCTGTAAGTGTAAGGTCATCTTGATTTGTTATGAACATGACTGATTATCAGTAATTAAATTGACTACTCTCTTTTTCTGTTTTTTTTTAATCTTTTTTTTTTTTTTTACTTTTGTTTTTTGGTTTTAGTTTGGGTAAAGTGTAATATAGTGAAAGAAATATTATCAATTGATAAACATTTCTATTGGTTTTGTTTTTAGTTGGGGGGTGTTTTTTTTCTTTTTCTTTTGCTTTTGTTCTTTTTTTATTTTGTGGGAATAAAGGTTTGTGTGGAGTGGAATTTTTAATGTATTAGTTGGTCAAACATCCTAATTAAGACAAACAAAGCGATGATTACGATGTAGAAGAGGTTAGTAATGTGGGATTAGTGGAATTTTAGAAGAGGAACAGTGCTATTTGGATGGTCAAATGAACAAAGATGATTACAGATTACAATTGGAGAATTACAATACAAATTTTTAATGTCATTGGGAGATGAAACTGTGGTTTTTTGAACTTTTAAGACTTTTTAAATTCTTTCACACATAGTAGTGATTAGCTCATCAAGAATTTTTGTCTCAGAAAAACAAAAAAACCCTTTGGTGGAGTTTTAAGTGTTCTTCACTCACATGTGATTATGAGAGTTTTTTTTTTTTTTTTTTTTTTTGGAGAATCAGAGTGAGTTTAAATGATTCTAGAGCATGAGGCACAAGTTTGAAAACTCTTTTAGTTTTAGTAGTTTGGTTTTACTTGTAGAAAAAATAACCATTTAAAATCAGCAAAAGTTCACATCACCAATTTTAATTAAGTGGGTATTACACTTGTCACCTTAAAACTTATAAGTAATAGAAAGTGCCCCAAATTTAATTGTCTGAAATAGTCCTCCTAACTCAAATCAACTTGGCAAAGAAAAAATGGATCCCTTTTAATAAAGGTTAGCATTAGGTAATGCCTTACTATTATTCGAATTTAAATTCAGTGAACTTTATTTGAGAAAAGGGAAAATAAAAAAGGCAAATTGGAAGAAGAAATAATAAATGTATCTGTTCAGATTATCAAAAAAATAAATGTAGCTGTTCAACTAAGCCAACTTCTACTGCAATTGACCCACATCCACTTGCATGAGAACAATAACATATTGGGAATTTGGTAAAACCATATTGGTGGTGACAAATGCATTACCACTCACTAGAATTTTTTTTTTTTTTTTAAGGAAAAGGAAATGAAAAAATCCGTGCAAATTGGGCAATTAAAATGTCATCCAACTAAGCCAACCTCTAGTACAACTGGTCCACTTTTACAACTGTATCATGGTACACAAGACCCTTTTTGTTGATGACAATTAACCAGTAAGGCCATACAAGTCACTGGACTGCTGAGTAAATACGTACAAACCCCTATACAAAATAAATAAATAAAATTTAGTGCTACAATAATTATACATTTCTTTGTTATAATTGTAACGTGATAAAGTGTGATCGGTGAAAAAAAAAAATGATAAGTTTATGTATAAATAATAAACAACTAATCACAATTTGTTACGTTAAAGTTATGGTAAAAAATTGTGAAATAGTTTATAGTCTTATACCAGTCATCCAACGTTCATTACATCCTTTTGTCAAACTTTTGGTGTCCCTTCAACACCAAATTGGGTAAAGTACCTTTAAATTAAATTGAATAAAGCCTATCTCACTCTATAAATGGATATGATTACTGACTAGCAAGTATTACCAAGCAGTAAGTTTGTACTTTATACAGACAAACAGCCAATAACATGTTTTATATGTCTATGTGTGTATATAGAGCACATTAAATTAAATTGAATGTTATCGGCTAACGTAACTAGCAAGTATAATCAAGTACTCCTACGTTTTTGCCAACTGTATATATACTCGACTAGCCAATAACATAGTTACCATTTGCTTTATACTCTTGTGGTAACATGGGGATAGAATTCAATGGAAACAATCAATGCCATAAAAGTTGATGAAGCAAACTACTAGCAACAAGGGTTATTACTGAAGATGTCTAGATGAAGTCTTATCCACTCAAAATTATGTTGTTGAATGCTTTTTGAATGTTTGAGTAGCATGACACAGTACATGAATTTCTCAAACTTAATGTCACATAGAAAGTTCGAAGTTCAGACAGATTAGTATTAGGAGCTCCTTCACAATATCAAATTTTTTTATATAAAATTTTAACTTAAGGTGTCTGCTATTGATGATTGTTCTTATTATCATCAGATTAAGACACCAATCAATTTTGGTATAGAAAACTATTGAACGTCAAATCTCTTATTCAACTGTTAGAGACTTTGCTAATTGAGTTAATTGAAACTTACTTAATAATAACAATACACTTTAGTCATGACCATTAAATTCTTTTCTTTTTTTACTTTTTTTTTTTTTCTACAAAAGAGGATATTAATATTGGCCACAGCTGGTTTGGAACTTTGGACTGGCCGAGGCCCTATAGGCCCCATGCATATATTGCCTAAGTCCATAGAGTGGCTGCACCTATTATGCTCACCTGTCAATTATAATGGTACAACTTTAATGCCTATTTCCTATCATTGTCATGTAAAGGATTTTGACAAAAACTTTCTAGATTGGAGTAGTATATATGTCTGAAAATTGGATAAGAATTAAATTAATTACTTAATTAAATAATATCTCCCTTTTTTGATGATTTCTTGAGCATTTTTGTTTTATAAAAAATTTCAGGAAATGGTTATAATATGGTCTCAATTTTAAGAAATGGCATAGCAAAGACGCTCATTGCTAACCAACATCACACACACTTCATTTTTGGCTTCATCTTATTTTGTGAGGCAAATTGATGAAAAACCACGGACTGAGGTCTTTTAGGTAAGCTAAAGTAATCAATGTGTCTATCAACTAGCTAGCCTCTAAAGGGTGTGGATTTTCACATGCTCAATAAAGTTTATATTGGGTGTCTTATCTTTTTTTATATATGATCATAAATTTTTGTGGGATGCCATGTCTCATACGACCCCTCATTATAGTACAGTATTTAATTATATATTATGTTAATAAAACTTCTATATAATTAAATATATATATATATATATTTATATATAGAATAGGGTCATGACTCATGAATAGATGATAGGAACATTTTCTTTGATTCATAAATAAACTATCAAAAAGATTGCTCAAATTAGGAAGAAATAATCATAGGGTTACATACAATGATGCAAGTCACAAAGAGAAAAGGGTCATACCTTTAAGTCTAGCTGCAAATTAATGCAGAAGTGGGTCACGGGGTACAAGGCATGTGGTGCTACATTAACATTGCTGGCATTATATATAAGGAGAAAGATGTTAATCAAATTCCTTCTTATATGCCAACATGCAGAATAGACGCTTCAATTTAATGTGTCTTTAACTTAGCTACCTTTCAAAAATTGACAAATTTTTTTATCTTCTACAACCAAATTGGCAAAAAATTTCAGCCTCTAGTGAGAATATGTATTTACTATCAAAATATCCTTAATTCCCTCCAAAGTAGAATGTAAATAAATTTACAAAAGCCAAAGCAAAACAAGTAATATGATATCATAACCTCTTCCTTTATCACACTAAAATACTAAATGAACTTCTTTTTGGATTAGCATCTTCTTCTTCTTCTTTTTTCTTCTTTTTTTTTTTGTTGTCTTTTTTTACTTTTTAACTTATTTGTGTATGCACAAAATTTTAAACCTTTTTTTTAATGAGAAATACTAACAAGCACAATAATGTGCTCTTTAAAGAAGAATTATTATAGAGTCCAACTAATAAAAAATTGACATGAATTAATGAAAGAGCTTGAAAATACTATTAAACTGATAAATGAAACTCAAAAAGTTTGCTTTATTGGCTGCACACCCTATAAAACTGGTCAAAATTTTGACAAAAAGCAAGAAATCTAACATAAAATAATTCCTTAGCATGACCCATTTTTTTATAAGTGTAAGAGCATTCGTAGCAGACGTTGCAAATGTGCCAAATGCTAAATATTTGGCACATTTAGCACATCAAACACCAAAAAAACCTCTTTATCAGATGTGCTAAATGTGCCAAATTTTTGCAACATTGAACAGTAGCATCATATATTTGGCACGGTACGGACATATGTTGCAAACCGGTTTATTATTTTTTTATTCTCCGTTCTCTCTCCTCTGTTTTCACTTCTTTCATTTCTCAGCTCCCTCACTCTTCCTCCGCCTCTTCATTCTTTTCTTCTTTCACTTCTTTTTCTTCTCAATCTCATTGTTTCTTCTTACTTTTTTCTTCTTTCAGTTTTTTCTTCCCACACTTTTCTTCTTTCATCCGATCTCTGTCGCTGTGTATTTTTTTTTTTTTTTTTTTGCAGTGATTTGATACCCGGGTTGTGATGGTCAGATTCATTGGTGGGTGGGTCGGCTGGTGATGGGCGAATCGGTTGTGGTGGTGGGTTCTGTTGTTCGAAATCGGTGGTGGGAGGACCGGCCTGTGAACGGGTTCCGAAGGATGGGTCGGCGGTGGATGGGTTTTTTGTGCGAAGGATGGGTCGGTCTGTGGGTTTTTTGTGCGAAATCGGTCTGTGCGAAATCGGTCTGTGCGAAATCGGTGGCGGTGGTGCGACATCGGTCTGAGCGAAATCGGTGGCGGTGGTGCGAAATCGGTCTGTGCGAAATTGGTGGCGGTGGTGCGAAATCGGTCTGTGCGAAATCGGTGGCGGTGGCGAAATCGGTCCGTTGTGCGAAATGGTGCGAAATCGGTGGCGGTGGTGGGTTTTTTCTGGTGGTTTGCAGTGATTTTTTTTGCTGGTGGTTGTGGCCGCAACAAATTTTTTTTTCCGTTGGTTTGTAGTGATTTTTTTTTTCTGGTGGTTGTGGCCGCAGCATTTTATTTTTCTGGTGGTTTGCAGTGATTTTTTTTCCCAGCGATTGTGGCAGCAATAATTTTTCTGGTTGTGTTTTTTTTTTTTTTAATAAGATGGTGTTGGTGGATGTGGGTTGTGCCGGTGATGGGTGGTGGCTGTCGGCGTTGTTGCAGTGGAGGTGGATGTGCCCGTTGTTGTTGTTGACGATGATGGTGGGGAAATAGTTTAATGTATTATTTTAATGTGTCTTAAATATTATTTTAATATATAGGATTGAAAGATAAAACATCTGATAAATGAGGTGTTGTAAAAGGATGTTGTAAAATAATAAAGTAGGTTTTTGGTGTGGTAAAATGGCATTTTTTTTGCAACGACTGCTACGGATGCTCTAACTGTGCTTTTACAAACTTTTAGCTTTCAACAAAAAGTTAACCCAAATGCACATAAATAATATATTTTTTTGTATTGTCTTTCCACTAACATATATATTTCCTTCAATAAGAGTTTATATGTGTAAAATATTTCTCATTATGCCGGTACATAGTATATTTTTCAATGATAATGATATCTTTTATAGTGTCTCATGTTTATAGTTCGTACCTCATTTCTCTCTTTGCTATCTATGTATCAAAACATATATATATATATATATATTTTTTTTTTTTTTCTTCTTCTAGGTGTGAATCATAGAATATTTCTAATAAAACCTTTTTCTTTTAGCTCAATATTTAGTTTTTTATCAAAAAAAAAAAATATTTAGTTTTTTTTTTTTTTTTTTTTTTGGAGACTACTTAATATTTAGTTGTTTACCCCCAAATATATTATTTTTTGCAAGAGAGCCAATATTTACTTATTTAGGATTAAACTTCACGTTTGTTCTGCCATGCTCTTCGACCTGTCCGAAACGTAGCGTGGGGAGAATTTAAGAAATTGGGAGATTGAACTATTCAAAGATTTTATTTTATTTATATAGAATTACATGTCCTTGCTGGCATTTTGGTGTCTATATAAGCTGTCAAATTTGTCAACTTCTAGGCACATTTGTTATAGCCTAATCTCAGTTTCACATTTAAAAAAAATAAAAAATAAAATTATAGGACCACTGTTTTTGGCATTGTGTCCTAGTCTCCTAGATAATATTTTCAAAGATTACACTATTATGAGCCCCATAACGGTAATTATAGAAATGAATTATTAGTCCGGTTTTCGGTTACCTCATTGTTTAGTTTTATAGTTTATGTAGCTTTTGTGTTATTGCTCCAATTATTTGTCTAATCACAATGAACCCAAATAATTAGAAAAAAGAATGCCTTGTATTTGAAGAAAATTATTGTTTTCTTTCATAGAACCCAACAAATATATATATATATATATATATATATATATATTAATGGAATCCTCTATTGTCTACCTTCTTTGTTATGGTCTTATGCCCTATGTTATTGGGCAGACATGCATATGGGGCCCTAAACATTCAATTAAATTATGATTATGGACTTTGTATGCTAATTGGGATTGCGTGTTAGCTTGTAAATGTATGTGCATCAAAGGCCTAAGAAGAAAATTAATGCAATTCAAAATCAAATTTGATTTGACGTGATTAATTTTCTCATATTGTATAATGAAAAATTATAAGGTCCAATCATGGAATCGAAGTCTTTAATCTATTATAGAAAACTAGTCAATAAGATAGGTAAAATAGGCCAATATTGCTAACTAATATAAATAACTAACTTTTTTTTTATTAATAACTAGAAATCTATTACATGTTTCATTGGAGGAGGTATCTCATAGAGTGGCTTCATTATGTCACAATCACGTGGGACTCATAGATATCTAGGTCTCACATGCTATAAGAAGATGCTCTCATAGGACCGTTCTGTAAATAAGAGATTTTCCGTTGCAAAAATTCACTCGGTCATTGCATAATATTGGTGCATGCACATCAATGCTATGAATTTATTTTAGTTGTGGCCTAATTTTGTGACAGTAAAGATTGGCTGTGGGGTATGGATTTCTTTATTTTCAACCGTGTATTTCTGGACAAGTTATGGCTTCTTGCAGAAGGACAAAGGAATCATTAGAAAGAAGCATATGCAAGACAATTTTTAATTTGCCTAATTGGGAGCTACATGTTTGTATGAGCATCTAATGAATGCTATTGATTTTTTTTTTTTTAGTTGTGCCTAATTTTGTAACATGTGTGTATGTTTGGTTTAAGGGTACTGGATCTCTGTATCTTTAATATAGTCTAGTTTTAGAAGAAGATTTTCCCTTGCAAACGAACATATAAATTATTAGAAACAAGTCCTAATTGGCTTGGCAGAATGGGAGCTGCATATATGGTTGTATGAGCATCTATGCCATTGAATTTTTCTTCCGTTGTCAGTGCATGTTTTGGTTGAAGAGTACTGTTATCTATTTATCTATCCGTATATTTTGGATAAGGTGTCCCTTTGCATCATTGCATGGGGACAAAAATTGACTGGAAAAGAAGTCCTATGCCTATGCAAGTAGGTTTATGAATCAATTTAACTTAATTCTTTATTAATATTAAAGTTCAAACTTAATTTATTCTATTTTATTTCGCTTATGAACTCACCGTCAAGTTAGATCATATGTTTCAAATTTGGTACCTTCTTTTTTTTGTCAAATAAGTCTCAATTTATTTAGGAGCTAATTGATTAACTTATTTGTTGCATTACATAATAAATACTGCAGTTAATTTCATTATTCTTTTACAAATTTGTGTTAATAACTAATAGTTAACCTATACGTAATTTTCACTAGGTATGAAATAAACTATTTATATTATTAATATTATAAGAATTTGACATCTTTTGAATTTATTTACAAACTTATACAATTCATTTATAATTCATACAAATATATTTTTATATATCTGCGCATACTCAAATTGAGTCTGTCAATCATAAGCTTGTTTACAAAAACAAAAACAGTATTATGTTTGAATTTAACTTGAATATTAGTCAAGCCTAAACTCAACTTGTTTTTTAAATAAACATACATGAACAGATTTTTTATTTTCGAACTGAGTTATGCTCAGTTCATTTACAACCCAACAGAAAACAAGACAAATTAGGTAATTTGCTTGGCAGCATATGGTTGCACAAACATCTATATGCTATTGAACTTTTTCAGTTGTGGCCTAATTCTGTAATGATGAATGTTTGGTTGAAGAGTACTGGACCCCTTTGTCTTTTAATGAGAGTGTATTTTTAGTTAAAAAAAAGTACTGGATCTTTAACCTTATGTGGGCCTAGGAGCCAACTTGCCATCCTCTCCTTTAATGGTTTTAATTAACTTTTAAGTACATTTATGTGCCAAACCTGTGTGTTACAGCTAAACCCACGATGTCCCTTGAGTTAGCCACTAAATAAGCACCATATGGCTAAGAAATCTAAATTAGAGCAAAAGTAAGCAGGCTTTGAAGAAGTTTTTCTTTTTATTTTTAAAAAAATTTGCATGTATGTGCTCTCTCACGTATTGTTTGTGGTTTGAAAAGTCTACTCACAAAACATTGAAAGGCCAATAATAGTCTTTGGATTAAATGGAACTTTTATCATCGTAACAGGTGCAGTGCAAGGTACAAAAAAGTAGATGAAGTTGAAGCAGGGACGGATCTAGTGGCCTCCCTAATTTTGTTTTTTTTTTAAATATTAGTATATTACTAGTATATTAATATTTAACAATTTTGTTCAATAAAATTATATTTTACCTCTCCTTAACAATATCATTGATTTTTTTAAGAGTAACGTTATAGTCATACACTTTTTTACAATTTTTTTACAAATTATTGAAGTAACAAATTTGTTATTAGTTTGTACACTTGCATCATTTTTTATTTATCAATAACTACTTACCACATTAGCAATTTGTAAAAATTTTGTAGTTTTAGCATTTTCTAACTTTTAAAGGCCATAAAAATTAATAGATTAAATTTAAAACAAAATATACAAGTCCAAAAATATTAGCCCAACAACAATAATTACCAATATTAAAGCTAAAAAAATTAAGCCCAATCAATCTATTTTACCTAAAACAAACAATTTGTCCATTTAAAAAATTTTAAATAAAAATCCTTAGTAATAAATTAGTAGAGTCAAAAACTGAAGTTGTCGCACATAGATAGCAGCAAAGCCACCCCCCTGACTCTAAGTCCTAACTCTGTCCCTGAGTTGAAAATTCGCATAATCTTGGATGCAATTAGTAAAATATTTACTAAGAAAAAAAAAATATTGAAAGACATTTAAAAATAAAATGAACAAGCTGATTTTACTTAAATTACTCAAATTCTAGAGTGTTAGATGCCTGAAAAGTTAGGCACTAACTCTTTTATGAGTCACTTCTAAAACATAGGCCTCAATATCATTCAACTCCCATCCAAAAAAAAAAAAATGTATCATTCAACTGTACCAACCCCCAATCAAGGCATCAACTAGTACTTGAGAAAGGATGCATGAAAAACCAAGAAGTAAAACTTCTTCTTCTTTTTTATTATTATTATTATTATTATTTTTTTTTATCCATAAAAATTCTTAACATTAATTTTCTCACACAAATAGTAAAGTGTTAGAACATGAAAAAGCTTCTCAGCGAAAAAAAAAAAAAACATGAAAAGGCCAAAAAGTAAACTTTTTCTAAAAAAATTTTGATGCATAAAAATTCGTAACATTATTTTTTTTTTCCAACACTAAAGTAGTAAAGTGTTGACCAGTTAGTTGATGTGATCCTACGTGGACCCTCAATTTGTTTTTAAGTCACGGCTTAACCTCAGACGAGTAACATTTTATACAGAGTTTATGAAAAGTTCACTTTTTTCAGGGCTTTATGAAGATTTTAGCTCAAAGTCATTCTTGTTATTATAATTTTTCTTAGAACAAAGTCATTGTTAGTTGATTTTGCTGCTTTGATGTAAAATCAATTCCCGTGAGCCAACTTCTTTATGTAATTCGGTGATTCCAAATCCGTGAAATTAAAAACAGCCAAAGGCAAATAAATAAAATAACCAAACTTTTTCCAATTTTTTTCGGCAAATTACTCCGCAAACTCAACCTATTTACTTGTATGATAAAAGTAATGTTAGAAACACAACAATTTTACAATATTTTTTTAAAATAATTGACTGGACAATTTTTTATTAATTCTTATAAAAATCTATTATTAAAATTACGCTATTATCTTATACTAATAACTTGTCACCACAACATTTGAGTAGTATTTTGTGAAAATTGTTGTTGCTGGAGAGTAATTGGTACAATAAACCCCGTTACCATCAAATAGTTAGGTAATTTCGATATTGTACTCTACAATACAAAATTACAAATTCATTCCATCTTTTAATTTTTGGAAGCAAAATGATTGTATAGACCTAGAATTTTTTTTATGCGTATTTTATGTGTGAATCCTACCAAGTTAGATATATAAGTGTCACCATCCTAGCCTATTTTGAATTAATTTTTTAAAATATACATAAGATTTTAAAAAACTGTACATAAACAAGCTTAAAAACTAATCCAAACTCATTGTAACATTTACTTTCAAGATAATTAGGCACATGATAGATAATATGTTATGCAAGTACAATCATTTTAAACAAAAATAAAAAATCTCTAGGTATCCAATGCACCCACACACCCTTACAAAATCAACAAGACTGTCATATCATTCCGTAATTAAAGCCTATGATATGATACACACGGTCTCATAAGATAAGGGTTTGCTTTTTTTATGTTTGTTCATCATCTTCCTATTTTGCTAAGTCATAATGACAACTCTTCATTATCAGACCAAAATACCAATCAGTTTTTAGTGTAAATGGGAATTGAACTTCAAATCTCTTATACAACTATCGAAGGCTTTACTAGTTGTACTATATTTTTTTGACTCTTCAATAAGTAACCGTTTTGAAAAAAAGTAAGAACAAACCTGAGATTATGAATTTTTTTTCCCTTGAAAGTCATTCCTTAATTATATATTTCATATGGATTATAACATATCCCGTGACCCATTCATGTTTGAAAAATTACATTGCATTTGATTCCTGAGATCCCGGTGATTGTGAATTATATCTGTGTTAATGATAATGAGTAGTTTATACTTTTTATAATATATAATAATGATATGTACTCAGCCATGATAAAAATCATGGACTTATTAAACATGAAACTGCTATTCCCATTATGAATTTGGAGCATTTGGACCCACTTCACGGGCCCAAGAAGAGTGACTATGGGACAAAGATTGCAGGCATTATTTGTGTCTGTGATGCTTCAAAAGTTTATACAAAATTTCAATCTTATGCCTTCTTTGCCCTAACATATGGTCTAGATTCTTAAGAGAGTTCACAATTCAAACATGGGTTATATAACAAATGCACTTAATTACATCATCTCCTTTATTTATGATTCCTACTTGTACAAGAATCAAGAATGTGTTACATGGAATTATTCATGCTTCCCAAAAAAAAAAAAAAAACACTATGTCACATATGAGTCCAAACTTCAAAGCATAAAATGGGCACAATTTATGTTTCTTCTATATAATAATGTGAAGTTGTCACCTTATACTACGTACTCTTTTGAATCTTCTATTATACCATGGCATGTCTTTTTTCTATTCCTTGCTAATTAAGCATGTATTTTGTTTTGCTTAATTATATGGGTGATAATTTTCTAATATTATTAGTGGTCTACCCCCTCTAATAGTAATATTATGTATAGTTCATAATTGTCCTTAATTTGACCAATAAGTCCCAACTTAAAAATTATATAAAAAATGAGGAAAGAAACAAAGAAAGTAACTTGTGAATCATCAAATAAATTCAGATATATAATAAGGGCCATAAGGTGCATATAAATATAATTAAATAAATAGTATTCATAATTTCTCATTAACTAGCTGGAAGAAAGGGTAGGTTGGCTAGTCTAAGTAGTGCATAAAATTGAAAAGGAAACCCTAACAAATATGATTTGAAAGGTATTGTCCAGTATCAAGAAATTAAACACAACCCCAAAATAGGCAAGTATTGAAAGAGTGGAAGGGACCCTTTGCCTCAATATAATAAGAAAAAGTTCCAAATGAGGCTCAAATTTTTATATATATAGATTTTGATTTTTGAGAGGCATGGCATGGTGTGTTTGTTAGATGGTAGCAATCCCAGAAATTTATGAGAATCATATGTTGGAATGTGAGAATTTGATTGCTTGAAATTAGATGCACCGACTAAGCTTGAGTTTCTCACTAATCAATATATATATAAAAGCAGAGACCTCATGCAGGAAAGCATGAGGTTCTGCCATATGGCGCTTTCTTTGATAGCTATCCAATTTTTTTTTTTTGTTCAAGTTACACCTCATCTATTACTCATCACTCCTCTCTCTCAAGTCTCAATGGACTAAAATAACTTTTAAACTTTCAAGAATACCATTAATTGTTTAATAAAGAAAGAAAAAAAAAAAAACCATTAATTCAGTTCTTCTACGTCTAACCCTTCAGTTGCCCGCCTCTTGCAATTATCTAAGTTATATAGCTCTTCTACATCTAACCCTTCAGTTGCCCACCTCTTTCAATTATCTAAGTTTTATATTAATTAGTACACTTCCTTCTAGCCATGAGTCTCCTTTTACAATCGCTTCTCTTCTCTTTTTTTTTTTTTTTTTTTTTTTTTTTTTTTTTTTTTCTTTTCTAAAATCTTTAGCTACACGTTTATTTGCAAATTACATTTTTATAACTCAAATTCTTGATGTATTGTTGGACAGATTGTGCTTGAAATGAGTAAATTCTATGGCAAAAACGTGGTTTTGCATTCTGGAATCTGTAAGTTCAAACATGGTGTGTGAGGGTTTGAAATTTTATTCTTTTTCTCCTTTTGATATTTTATTCTAGAAAAGTGATTGTGTTCTTGACTAAGTAAGAGGAAACGCAAATACTGTGCTTTAACTAATATAAACTAAATAATTTTTGTTATTGTTATCAATCTAATATTAGAATTTGCAACTGAGGGTTAGGTTTTAATTGTGTTGTTATCAATTCAATATTAGAGTTTGCAATTTTGACGTGTTGGGTGTTTTGTTGGAATTATTACAGACAAATAAAAAGAAGTGGTTTATGAAATCCTATGACAAGGGCAATGGCAAGGAATCCAATCGTATCCAATTGCTCTCTCTCCACACCTTTGCAAATACCACAAACATATCATCATAATGGGAATGTTCCTTTGAGGTCAATTTTATTTTTCCCGTTATTTTCTTTGGAATGTTATTTTTAATTTCAGTAATCAACTGGGTTTATTTTTATTTTTCGGGGACAATAATCATCATATGCAAAGGTTAAAATCTAGAGCATCTTATCATAACTATTAGTATACGTCCTTTTCTTACTTTCCAACATCCATTCACGTAACTGAAACTATATGGGGCTGAATAATGACTATCCTCAATTAAAATCTCATTTCAACTACTGCTAGGCATTAGCCACCTATTGGCGCAGCCACCTATTGGTGCTACAATGCTCAAAGGCCCTATAGGGAATTTTTAGTTTAACTATGTATTATTGCTAGATATCAACACAGCACAAATTTCGTCTTTCGTGTGCATTTTAATTTAGTCTTCTTTCTCTTTTGAATTTAACTTGCTCTTTGTCAATGTTCATTCTTTGTTGTTAATTAATGATATGCTTTTGATTCCATAAAACATTTGGATATTAATGTTTTCATTCTTAATCAATTTTGAGTGTTATTTGGATGTAGTTAAGCATCAATGTAGTAAACCTCATGTTAGTTTATGTGTTTCTTAGTGTATTTTGTGCAAAAAGGTGAATTAAAAGGTCTGAGTTTACATGTGCAGGGGATGAACTTTATGTAATCTTCTGTAGAAAGTGGACCATTCAGACAATAACACATTAAAGAATGTAAATTCCGTTCATGTTTTCCAGCTATAAGAAATTGAGGAATTTCATATTTGAAAGCTTTAAAGGGACAACCGAATATAAATATTCTTGGAATTACTCTTTAACCATTGTTGTTTGTGACTTTCAAATGACTGCATATTGCAAATTGTCATGTTGATATTAGTTTGGGATACTTACAAAAAATAACAAAGAATGTTGCCAAATCTAAATTTTGCAGATTTGGCACTAACTACACTCAATAGAATCTTTAATTTTAATATTGAGCTTTAATTGGATTTGATTATGGTTTGGAACTAGGGTTTGGTTTGAATTTAGTTCTACTATTAAAACTCTATAAATTAAACATGACTAACAATAATTGTATTAATGAACGCAAGGGGTTAAAAGATTTTTTTTTTTTTACAAAATATTTCAAAATACACCGCGCATTGCGCGGGATATTGGCTAGTTTCCTATTAATAGAGCATGTGTTTCTCGGCTTCTTCCTCTACTACAACAACTACATATTGTGTCAACATCGATGTGGATGCTTATACACACATAGCTTAAGAAAATAGTGGTTAACATAGCATTATCTAAAATCTCTTGGGATCTATTGGATTGGTGGTTCTATCTAATTGTCACATTGAAATGATTTATATCTTATAATCATTTATATATATCTCAATAACAGTGTCAAAGGCATGTATGATAGCTTGATTGATTCCAATATATGGTAGTGGGACAAAACAATTTGTGCAAAGATATTGGCTTTTACAATATTAATTGGAAATTTCTTTTTAACATTGATGGTGGGTGTTATTTAAGCTGAACTATTAGATTTTTTTTTTCAATTTTTTTTTTGTTTTTGTTTTATTATAAACTATTAACTTATTCATACAATCAGTATATTAAGGAATATCAAGAAAGGGATTGAGGAAATCAGTCCAAATGCCTGGTTTTTTTTTTTTTTTTTGATAAAAGTCCAAATGCCTGGTTGGTTTTGCTTCGGAGAGATAAAAAGTGCTTAAAGAGGTTAAAGCTAGATGAATTTTTCCAAACATTTGGTAATTTTGCTAAAGAATTTTAAAAAGGTCTTCACTTTTAACCTAAAGCTGAAATTAATTAGGAGCTTTTGTTAGAAGGGGAAAGAAAACTTTACTATTCACTATTTATGTTTTATAAATTCAGAATTTAAACAAGTACTATTTATTGTTAATATGTCAAACGCTAAAAACATTTTCAATTAAATTCCTATGTCACAAATTTTTTACAACTAAGATTTCATCTAAGAATTCATAAGAGAATGAAATAGAATGATCACAATGGAATGGAAAAAAATGAAATATATTTAAGTAAGGGAAGAATTTGAGGAAATGGAATAGAGATTTGTTAGTCAATTGCTAAACTCTCAAATTGCTAAAAACATTTTCAATTACCTCTCCTTCCTACAACACAACGAACAAATATTAATTGTATATGTTTTTTATAGAATGACTTTCATTTGATAATCATATAAATTATAAATCATAATTAAAATTAATATTCCTACACCTTTTCCCATTTCAAAGTTTTAACATATCATACAGCAGTACAAAAATTTAGAAATATTTATGTTTGGTGCAAAAGACTGTCCACCATACATGAAAAGGAAAGAATAGAAATAAGAAGAAAAAGAGAGATAATAAATAATGAAACACATACAAATGAAACAACCAAAACACCTTGGGCCATATGTTTTGACTTTTGGGAGCCTTAATTTGGTCTATTGTTTAAAACATTAATTCCAACAATTGTCTAAGCAGAAGCTTCCAACTTAACAATTTCTTGACAAAATTAAATTTAAAGCAATCACTATTGTGCTGGTACAATATATATGTAGGAAAAAGAAAAGCTAGAGGAATGTGACAAGAGATGATTATGGTGAAGAAGATGTATTAGACTTTGAGCTGTGTCATCAAGTCATTTAATGAGGAAGGAGACAGTTAGGACTAAATTTAAGCTTGAGTAATGTGTCTATATCTCTGCTTATATGTCAAGAAAATAATTGGAAAGCTATTTTTATTTTTTGAGGGGTCAATATTGAGGTTGATAGGAATTTGTTCAAAGCAAAGCTTCAATAAGTTTCTCATTGATTTTCTTTGTTTATTTATTTTATAAAATTCTCAATGATCTTTATTATGCCATCACCATACGAAGGTTGAGATATATATGCTGCAACAGAAACTGAGGTTGATGGGGGAACCAGACCAATTGCAATATAACTTCTAAAAAATTCTCCAATAGGCACATCAATGTGGTGTGTGTGTCAGTGTGTATTAAGCACCAAGCAAAATGGCTAAAAGATCACAATTGTTGCTGGATTAATATAGCCAAAAATCAAAATATAGCATGGAACCCGTAAATTTTTTTTTTTCTAGATTCATATAAAACTTAAAATATTTCCACTACATGCATGGGATCTATAAACACTTTTTTTTTTTTTTCTAGACAGATCATATGATGTTTGTTTTCCACTTCCAGCATGTCATATGAACCCTAAAAAACAATCCATATTTTTCTATGGGCCTCTGAGACTTTACCATGGGCCAACTTTGAGCCCAAGGCTTGACCCAAAATGAATTCAATTATAGCCCTAGTTACACACAATCTAAAAAGATTCATAATTTGACTTTGAACAACACATTGTTTTTATCATGAACAAATTATTCTTATCTACTCAAACCAACTTGATTTTAATAATACATTGGTTCAATATTGTTTATTAACTTCATGAACCACGCCTAAACTAACTCATATTTTTCAAGACTATCTCTCATACTTGACCATGGGCTAAAGCTGAGCCCAAGACTTGGCCCAAATTGTACTCATTTTTTTTTTAAGTCATAATATAACATGGAAAAATTTATTTATAAATGGTAAAATAATTTTTAAATTTATTATACAATACATAACTAAAGCTAACCCGAATAATATAGTTGACCCAGTTGTTCAACCCAATTCGCTAAAATTGGAGTCACCCAAAATTTCAATTGACTTAACCATGGGCGGGGGCTGAGCCCAACGTGGCCCAAAATAAATTCATTTCGGCCCAGATTGATTTCCACAGAAAAACGCACCGTTTTGACCTTCCCTTAGTTGTCTCTGACAGAACCCACTCCCGCTTAGATTGCCATTTTCAAACTCTCCCTCTCTCTCTCTCTCTCTCTCTCTCTGATAGTCCTATCAGTGTCAGTCATGGGTTCCAAAGCAGGTAGAGAGAGAAAGTTTCTAGCTTTTCATTTCCAACTTTAACATACACACACTCACACTATATGAATTTGTTCATTTGTCTCAGGTGGGAATTCCATTGATCTCTGGTCAGAAATTGTGGACAATGAAAACCCAGAAAAGCAAAATCAACCCAAGATTGATGTAGTTTACAGAAGGATAAGACCCCAGAAAACCTCTCAAGATGCAAACTTGTAAACCCTTCAATCTTCATTAAAGTTGTTGTCTTTATTTGTTTTTGTTTTGTGAAAACATTGGCTGTTTGTTTGTGTTTTCTGTTTTCTGAAAGCATTTTGCTTTTTGGGTGTTTTTGTTTTGTGCTTTTCAGGAAGAAACCTGGTTCGAGTCTGCAGAATGGGAACCGGGTGAGTCTGGCAGCCCCCAATCCCATCAACAGAGTCAGTTGGAACCGCTCACTTTCCATCAGGTTGTGATTGGTTTTTAGTTGAATTAGCAATGATTTTGCTCATTTTTGTTATGTGGGTGTTTGAGTTTTTTCTTTGTTTCTTTCTTTTTGTCTTGTGTGTATTGAGATACTTTTGATTGGCTTGGCTTTTGAGTTTGATTGATGGGTAATTAGTGTATTAAGTGCAAGGGCGTTGTTTGGGTCAGACCTTTTTTTTGGTGTCGGAGTCCATAAGTCCATTGCAGTTGGTAGATTGGTTGATTCAATTGAAGAATTACTTTTTTAAAGGAAAAAAAATTTTAATTGCTCTGGATTTTGGATTATCACTGATTTTGCCATCTTGTTATGTATTGGGAGTTTGCATGTGTAATCTTGTTTTGAGCTTGGTTGATGGGTGATTAGTGTACTAAGTGTAAGGGGCTTGTTTTGGTGACACCCTTTTGGGGTGGGACGGTGGGAGTTCATTGCACTTTTTAGATGATACCTTTTATTGCTTTTTGTTTGTTAAAATGAACCATACTTATTGATTACAGTTAACTCAATTAGTCTCTTATTGTCGAATAAGAGATTTAGGGTTCAATCTCCACTTACACAAAAAATCAATTGGTGTCTTGGCATGATGACAAAGAACAATGATCATGGAACAGATGGCACATGTCTAAAATACTATCATATCTATCCAATAAATAAATAAATAAAAGAAAGCAAAATGCAATAATGTATATTAACATTGAGAGTATGGAAGCAAATAGGGTGCTTTGGGAGGTGAATTTTTCAGTGGGGGAAAACATATCTATTTATGTTTTTGTGGTGAGACCGTGAGACAACATCCTTTGGTGGTGGAATTCAGCAAAGTTTAAACAAAATTATATTTTGTAAGTGTGATAATATGTTCTTGATAATGCTTGGATTCATCTCTCCAATCTGCATGAATATACTTGACTTGGGCAGGCTGATTTCTGTTTTGCCATTTGTTTTGTATATTGTTATGATCATGCGGTATTCTTTCTGGATTTACATATTTGAATGGAAGCAGTTCTTGCAAACGTCGGCTCTTTTTTAACCCACTATGTCATCTCCTGCAGTTGACATATACATATTTGTTTTGCTTGAAGATTAGCTTCTGTTGCATATAGTATTGTAATTCAATTTTCTGATTGGCAGAGGAAGGACAAGTATCGCTGTTGGTGCTTGTGTGGATTACCAGCCTCAAGCAAAGCATGCAAAACGAAAAGGAAAACCTGCTTTGCCCAAAGTATGACTCTTTTAACTCCTTGGTTTTTCTGTTGCATGGCGTTAGTAGTATAGAGTATCACCTCAGTTGCAATTACTCTCTCCAGTTTTTAAATTGACTTATGCTGTTGGTTCATGGTTTTTGCAATTGTAGTTCCTAAAATTTTGCAATAATTTTGGATATATTGATGCCTTGTCATTGAAATATTACGTGGTTCTTTGAAGTTTTTCATGATAATTTCATACTGTCTTGTGTCTTTGCTTTTGCAAGGGAAAATTTGTACAACCTCCAAATTTCGAGAAGGAAAAGACATACTTTCAAGAGGTTGATGCCTTTGAGTTGTTAGAGGAGAGTCCCTCACCCAAGAACTTTGGTACATGGGCCATGGACGGTCAAAGTAACAATATTATCATACCACATTTGTCCTCAAGATTAGAGAAATGGTTGTTATCCAAGAAATTAAATCACAGTGTTGGACCTTCCAGTACACTGTCTAAGATATTAGAAACTCCATCCATGCCCTTGGAACCAATATGTGGTGATGATTTGGGTTCTTTGAATTTGAGAACTCCTGAAAAATCTTCTATGAAGACTAATTCACAGTTGCCTTCAGTCCAAAGCAGATCTAATTCAATTTTAGTCGATAAAATTGTGATTGAGGGGGATATCAATTCACAAAAGCGCAACACAGCGTCTGTGAGTGAGGGTCATGAAGGTTGTGAAGATATAGAAGTTGCAATTAAGAAACTCTCTCTGGCATCCACATCGGCTTCACTGGATCGTGATCAGTCGGATCCATTTGCTGCATTATTAGCAGTTTGTGGACAGTCATCTCCATCAAAGCTAAAAGATGTATTCTCCAACTATTGGTTCGTCTCTTATTCCCAACTTGCTATTGTCGTATATGAGTAAATATTGCATGTACATAGTACACCTTGGTTGATTTTCCTGATGTTGTATTATATGTTTGTTGCCATTTTTATGGAAAACTTAACAAATATTCTTATTCAAAAAGGCCATATCTGCCTCTGTTGTTTCTTCCAAATTTACAAATATTCTTATTCAAAAAGGCCATATCTGCCTCTGTTGTTTCTTCCAAAGTCAACTAATATGCTACTTTTTGATTTCATTCGTAAGGTATATGTTCTTTTGTAATCTCTGGGCTTGGTTGTCTTAATTAAGTTTACCTTGCTTTTATCAAATAAAAATTTGTTACTGAACTTATATGCTTTCAGAACTTTTGAAAGCTTGGTTATATTAAGGAAAAGAGACAAATTTGAAGAGAATGAATCTATTGTATTTCATTTCAAAGAAAAATAATAAGCACCTAGGTTGTGCAAAACAGAAGTTTGCACTGCTTCCCATAGTAAAACTAAACTTATATTTAAGCCTGACAGATTTTAAAGGCCTTGAAATCTTTTAGATACTCATTAGCTTTAGTTTTTTAAAGAAGGAAATATGAGCTTGTAGAGAAAATTAGAGATGCATCTACCTGATTTGACTTTGTGATGAATAAAACAGAACACTAGAAATCTGCCTGATTTGACTTTCCAATGGTCATCTAATTGCTTTAGTTAGTGGCACTTTTCTTTTTGTCCTCCTTTCTGCATAGGTTTGACTTGAATGTGATACTGCTACTGCATCTGCAAGCTGATTAAAGATAATTCTTCCTTGCTCCAGTGAACCAGAAAATATCATTAAAATTGGTGAAGGTACTTTTGGGGAGGCTTTTAAAGCTGGTCGCTATGTATGCAAAATAGTACCTATAGATGGAGACTTAAGAGTGAATGGCGAAGTACAAAAGGTATTTATTGCAATCACATTTCTTGTTTCTGAGTTGTTTTGGCAAGTGATAATTGATACTATAGTTGCTTGGGATGGGGCTATATTTGAGCATTATGGACACTTGGCTTCTTTCTGGTTAAAATCAGGGCAATAACAGGATACTTGACTATATTTTGGAGATCTTGATGCCAACGCTTTTGAAAATTGCTTGGTTTCAATGACTTGAGGTTTTTATCTTGAGTGTTTAAATGCTGTTCCAATGTTCATGAGGGAAAAAAAATTGAAAGACAGTGGTCTTGTCGTGCTATGAAATGAATTATGAGATGCTATTTGTTTTAAAAAATAGAATTCATTTTAGAAAATATTTAAGACAAAAAGGACTTTTATTACTGTGAAGAGCCTTCATATTTTATTTTAATATTCTTTTCAAAGTTTTTGTTGGCTGAAATCTGTGAGTCTTGTTTTATGACTAAACTTATTGTTTCTGTTCTCCAGAGGTCAGAAGAATTGATCGAGGAGGTCATTCTTTCTCGAACTCTTAATTGTTTAAGAGGAGATGGCAGCGATGGATGTTACTCATGCACTACATTCATCCAAACAATAGAGTACGTATTCCATCTAATGTTCAGCAGCTTTTCCATTCTGCAACTACTTAGCTTTCTATATTAAATAAAACTGCAACATTAAGTCTCCTTCTAGCTTTTAGGTAGGTTACTAGGGTCACATTCTAGGAATGAATCAAGCCTAATGCATGGGTATGATGTGCAAGTAGTTCTGCAACTTGGATTTGGCTATGATAATGGTTTCCTGACCAGCAGCACTACTCTTGCCTCTGTTTTAATGTGGTGGGTTGAGCTTGGTCCTGGTCACGAAATTAAAGACTGGATATAGCCAAAAATTTGGCAAGGTCAAACTTTGACCACGCCCAACATATTGCAACACATGAACTTCAGTTCTAAATTTATACGCAGTGCATATTATGACTTGTACTGCATGCAGTGCTTTTAATCTTTTTGTTATCTGTTTTTTCCTATAGCTTAAAGGTATGCCAAGGTTCCTATGATGGCACATTGATCAAAGCTTGGGAAGATTGGGATGAGAAGAATGGTTCAGAAAATGATCATCCCAAAGAGTTTCCAGAAAAACAGGTGTCTTATTGTCTCTATGGTTGTTTGTTGTAATAGACTTGTAAACTACCCTCTACTACAAACAAACATAAACACATTGTATATGCATATGTATTTATACGGTCAATCTAAATGTAGTTTTAATTTCTTTTTTTTTTTCAATATTACTAATGAATTTGCATAATTGCATTCAGTGCTATGTCATTTTTGTTTTAGAACATGGTGGCAAAGATCTTGAAAGCTTTGTACTTTTGAACTTTGACGAGGCACAGAGTTTATTGGTTCAGGTAAATGGCAGATTAGAATTGGGCTTTTAAGTGAAGTCATGAAGCTTTGTTAATCTTTTATTTAACAGACTGCCCTTTGTGGATTGCAGGTAACAGCTGCCTTGGCTGTGGCTGAAGCTGCATATGAATTTGAACACCGAGATCTGCACTGGTATGGTAACTTTGCAATCTTTTATTGCAGGAATGCTTATTTTTGATTGGCTAACACATGAATACACATTCGTTACAGGGGGAATATACTTTTAAGCCGGAATGGTTCTGAAACATTGCAATTCACCCTTGAGGGGAAACATATGGTTGTCAAAACCTTTGGTTTGTTGATATCAATAATCGACTTTACTCTTTCAAGAATCAATACTGGTGAAAGTTTTCTGCCTTTTTGCTGTGTTTGGTCCAGTAAATGGTTTTATGATTGCGTAATTAACAAGCATCCTGTTATGCACAGGTGAAGATATACTTTTTCTAGACTTATCCTCAGACCCTTATCTCTTTAAAGGTCCAAAAGGAGATAGACAAGTAAGGGTTTAAACTGGAATCTATAGATTCCTTTTAGTAATTCTTTTTCTGATTTCACTTAATTTGTTAATTTAATATGCAGTCAGAAACATATCGAAAGATGAAGGAGGTAACAGATGATTGCTGGGAAGGAAGGTATAGCTGTTGCTAAAATAATTACTTTCAGTTATGAAATTCAAATGGGAAATATTTTCAGGCTATTTTTTTATTTCATGGAAAATAGAGACCACTTGTAATTTTTATACTTCACATCTAAGATATTGATATAGATGAGTATTTCAAACATTCTGATTCCCAAATAAATTAAAAGAATGACCTAATTGTTTATTATTATTATTATTATATGAAGCTGAATTAATTTAAATTATCATATTTTACAGTTTCCCTAGAACAAATGTGCTGTGGTTGCTGTATTTGGTTGATATATTACTACTGAAGAAATCATTTGTAAGTTTTCCTCCATAATTTAGCAAATTAGTCTCTTGATTTTATGTTCATTTTACACAAAAAATCTGGGAACATGATTGAGCCTGTAGTTTAGAGAGAATAAAGCAAACTATTACTTCTGTATTTCCAAATATGAACCTTGATGAGATCAGTAATGACTCGAGTTGTTAATTAATCAATGCTATGCCAGGAACGCAATTCAAGACATGAGAGAGATTTGCGATCATTGAAGAAGCGGCTGGACAAGTATCATTCAGCCAAAGAAGCCCTTTTTGATCCTTTTTTTAGTGAATTGTTGATCATAGAATGTGAATGATTAGTGGGGAAGCAAGCAATAGAGGTGGTGATACACTAGAAAAGATGTTCTTTATCTTGTACATATTTAACAGGAGCAGGAGCAGATGATCTTCCTAAAATTGAACATCTTAATGCTTGGTGAAAAATATGCTAATTGTGTTATTATAAAAATAACTCAACAGTGATGCTAATTATCTTGGCTGATTGTGCGTGTAAATTGTATTGGACACAGTAGCTTCCACATATTGCTTGACGACTGAATTTGCCTTTTTTATTGGTCCAAGTCCAATGAGTTTGGCAAGACCTGATTTTTTGTATCTGTATCAATATAAGGATGACTTGATGCTCTCTTATTTGCACACTGGGAATTTGTACCTTTCATTTACAAAATGGCAAATCCTACTAGTCATGTACCGAAATGGACAATGGCAATTGTAATAGAAATGTGAGGTGCTACCGGAAACTTATTATGTAAAAATTAAGAATAGTTTTATTTTCAATCCTTAATTTAATAGTACATGCAATTTCTTTACCTGAAAAATAATTTTAGGAAAATTCTTGAACTTGATACAACTTCTGCTTATCTCATACCTTAGAGATATATTATACTGTTATTTAGTACCCTTTGTGCAGTGCTCATCAATATCAATAATGTCTATTTGCATATTTTGGGATCCAGGATGTTGTTTACAGTTTACTCATGACTGCAGTGGAGGCTCAGCTGTTTGTAAAGCCAGCAAAGTAGAAGCATATTATGAACATGCTGACAAGCTCAAAAGTAAAAGGGGCTCCATATGATCAGCTCAAGCTACTTTCTATCTTCTACAATGATCTTGCATGATGTGTTTCCAAAAGTTACGGACATTTACACCTCATATCTGATCTCAAATGCACCTTTCATTGAAATCTCTTATTTGTAGAACAGAAAATTACTGGTTAAGACTTGGTATGAGAAAGATCTCTACTTTTTTTTCTTTTCTTTTTTACAATCAAATCTGACTCAGGAAGAAGAGAATGGTCTTATATAAACCATTGCCACTTTCATTTATGATGCAATCAAACGACACCAAAAGCAAAAAAGCATAATATTCATGTGCCAAAATCACCAGAATTGGTTTTCTTTTTTCTTTTTCCGTTTTTTCAGATCCTTAAGACAAGGAATCTTTTAAAACTTTCTATTTAAAATTTATAAAAACCCTATCACAAATATGAATAAATGACCATCTCTCTCTTTCTTGCATGTTTGCTTTCCGCCCATACCTAGTCAGACAAGGAGCTTTTGATTCATTAATTTGAAAGAAGAGAAGCACCATAGATAATTCCACATGGGTTGTCCCCAGTCCCCACTCATGTTTTATATTCTAACTTAAATCCGCAGAAAGGAGCCGCTAATAGCATTGGTTAAAAAAGGCTAGTCAGCAGAAGCAAGATCAGTCCACAAATAGGCCTAATTGGTTGGGACTGCTTTGCAGTATAAATTTATAATGCAGTTGTACAGAGATCTCATTTGAATATGTGCCAATGCACACGCATGGTCCAGGCTCAAGCATCCAATGTGTGTTCCTTAATGTCTAGGAGACTGTGTAAACTCAACTCAGTCTCCAACATGTATCGTGCATGAATTTTTTATTTTTATTTTTTTGCCTTGGGCTTGGGAATAAAAAAATGGTAAATCGCAAGAATATACGTTGGCTTGCAAGTTAGGGGTTGTTTGATAGAGTAGTTTGAGTAATGTTGTTTGTAGTTTTTTGAAATATGTATGGGTGAAAAAATGTATGAAAAAATGTGTAATGTTATTTAAAATGTAAAAATGTTAGTTTGAAAGTTTGTGCAAAGTATTACCGACGAAATTGTGCATTTGTTCATAATTTAAAAATTATACTGTAAAATGTCTTTGTTTTGAAACTATTTAGTAAAATGTTCATATTTTTTAAACTCGATTTTAACAAAAATTGAATTTCGTGTAAAACTTGATATTCTCAAAATCAAATTATGTGTATATTTTTTAAGTAGAACTCAACATTAACAATGTTAAGTTTCACTTCAATTTTCAAAAAAATTTAAGTGGCAAAATATGCATAAAACTCGATATTGCTAATGTTGAGTTCCACCTGTATCTCAAATTTGTTAAAATCGAGTTTTGAAAATAGTGACATTTTGCTATATAATTTTAAAACAAACGCATTTGACTGCATAGTTTATAAATTAAAGACAAATGCCCATTTTTCCCCCAAGTATCACCTTAAACCCTGATTTAACTCTTCTTCTGTGATTGATACTTTTTCCACTAAAAGAAATGGAATTATGGTGGATATAAAAGAAGCAAGAAGGACAAGTTTTTGCTCGGAAATTTATACAAGCTAATAATCCCCACAACCCCACCAAAAAACATAATAATAATAATAATTTACATGGTCTGTCAAGGACCTAAGGTCATGATAATGTCCATAAGCACGAGTAGATCTGTGATTTAACAGCGATGATGTGCCTTGTTATGGACTATTGTTTGTTTTCTACAAACTACAACTTATGTAAGGCTTCCCGAACTCCATCTAAAACAAAAAACAAACTTATTACTAAGGCATACGGAAAGCAAAATGAATTTGAGGCCTAATATCCGGAACACCTTTTTCCACCTGCAAAGTTGATATTAATTAGTTCTTGTAGTGGTTTTTGCTTAGCTAAGCCCAATTGACTTTGTTATCCTCTCTAACATTATCCAACCAACTTCAAATCTTCGTCCTCTTAGGATAGACCAAAGGGTGCCCCACTACTGTCATTTTTCTAGACGAATCTCGTTATGTGTGTTTGTAAATTCATTGGATTCTTTAATGATTGATGATGTAGCTTTAAAATATAGATCCGGTTAATGGGTGCTTTATATTTATAATTGAATTATGGTTAAAAAAATGTCATGTTTATGAGTGTTCTTAGGTTAATTGTTAATAAATTATATTAAGAAATTTTTAACACCACTTTCATAAAAAAATATAAAAAAACTGTCAAAAAATTTATTTATTTTATTATTTTTTCTTAAAAAAATTTTAAAAATAGTTTCTAAAGACATTTATTAACATTTTTTATATTAAAAAAGTTTTGACAAAGGAAATAAAAAAAGTCGTTAAAATATTAACTAATTTTTTTTTTTTCATAAAAACTTTTCTATTTGCTTTTAGAGCATTCATTAACTTTTACCCAAAAAAATAACTTGGATAAAGGTTCAGTTATGCCAAAAAAATAGTACGAGTTTGAAAAGTTATACCTAAGCTAAATAAACTAATTAAGTTGAAAATAAGCTCAGGCGTATGAGTTAAGCCAACTTTTGTGTCATAAGAAATTTCCTTTGTCAATCTGTAGATCCATAAAGATGAGGGAATACATTCTTTGCAATAATCGTGCAAGGTTAATTCAATAGTTACTGCATCATGCTTTTGGGTCATCATTAAAATGTAATTTTTCTTTTTCTTTTTCTTGTTCGGAAATATCAACTTCTAATATTCATTGTCTGATACTATACTGACAAATATAAGACAGACATAGAGAATATCTATGTGACTATGTGGGATTTTTTTGGTTTAAAACTTTGATGTTCTTCCTTTTTTAAGATGCCTATATTATCACTAATCCCTGAAACCAAAACATGGCTAAAAGACAAGGCAATATGCAATATAACCCCTTACTGCAGTGCATGTGTTTGTACACGCATGTGCATATGGTTTGTCATCTGCCTAGTCAGGCTGCTTTAGATTTTGAGCTTATGGCTTTGGGAAAGATAAAGAAGCACAAAAAGCATAGTTGGACTTGATTCTTTACACTGTAATATAATTAGACAGAATATTTCCAACCTATCCTTCATGACAAAGTAACATCTTTTCTTTGTCATTACAACTTGGCCATCTTTCTTTTAACACTTTTATCCGTTCTCTCTTTTCACCTTTATCTACCATACTTTTTCCCTTCACTCTCTCTAACGGCTTTCATTCCACTTCTATGTGCATTGTCCTTAAAACACTGCCATTATATGCATCTCAATAAAAATCCAATTGGGTCTCTTTCTAGTACCCAGAAACACATCTCACTAATATGGCTAAAGGAGCATCAAAGTGCCTCTTCATTCTCTTCCTGTCACTCTTTACTATATGCTCTTCTGGTAAGTAACTACTATTACTCAAAAACCAGTATATCTTTCTAGCTGTTTGCTGTGGAAAAAATCCAAGAAACATAGGCCATTTTCTATGACCTTTTTCTTTTTCTGAGTTTGCTTTTGGTTTCTAAAATAAGTTAACAACTGCTGGGGATTTGTGAAACTAGCTTACTGTACTAAGAACCCAAAGTTGATCACAAAATTAGTAATCTCAATTTTTTTCATATTAGCCTTTTGTGATGCTGCATATATATTATTATTCCTTCTGATTAATTTCTTGTTGCTATATTGGTTTATCAGTGTCAATTGCCTGCTTAAATCAACTATTAAGATGAATATCAGGTCATATTCTGAGTGTCTTATTTCCCTCTTTATAGGAACTCTAGTAGGTTTCTCCTGTAAAGCAAGAGCAACTGCAACTTCATCACCTACTAGAACTATATCATTCCTGAAGCAAAACAAGGTCACCTTGTCTCAGATTCGGGTTTTTGCAGCAGACCATAAGGTTTTGAGTTCTCTATCTGACTCTGGTGTATCTGTTGATCTTTACTTAAGTAAATGTCTAGTTGGAAGTTCTGTTAATTCCAAGTCATCTGTTATTTCATGGCTGAAAACCCATGTTGTGAACTTTCTTCCACATGTCAACATTCATAGCATCATAATTAGGGGTGGCAAAGACTATTCAGGACAAATTCCACTACCAGTGGTTTTGTCAACCTTAAAATCAATCCATTCAGTCCTCAGTACCCTTCATCTAGAAAGTGAAGTAAGAGTCTCAGTAGCATTCCCATTGTCAATCTTAGAGAATTTGAATAGAGCACATGAACGAGACCTGCAAAGGATTTTTGGTTTTATCAAGAAGGTGAGGTCATATGTCATTGTTGAAGCTGGTATAGATGGACAATTAAGCATGGGAGATCAGTTTGTTCAGTCTATGATTGAAAGAGTCACCCTTGCCAGTTCTTTTCTCCCTGATGTTCCAATGGTTGTAACAGTTAAGAGCCCTGCTGTTCCTAGTGCAACTGAAGTAGCCCAATTCACGGATAAGGTCTCAAAGTTTTTAGAAAACAACACTCGGATTAGAGAACAGGTAGTTGGTTTATATGCAGAAGTATCATTCATGGAAGATTTTGCACAGAAGGAGCTCAAAAGGGAAGAGGAACAGATCTTTCTGTCTCACCGCAGGGAACTCCTAAGCAAAACCAACCTCAAAACAACTTTACATGACACATTCCCACCAACTCCAACCTTTCCCACAACTCCAATATCGACAACACCAGTCATCCCCCCTCCAGATAATCCTCCAACCATTGTCACAGTTCCTACTACTAACCCTGTCACAATTACACCAAACAATCCTGGTGTTCCACCATTAACAGTTCCCTCCACCACACCAGTCACGGTACCCTCAACAAATCCTGAATATCCACCTGTACCAATCACCAATCCAGTAACAACTCCTAGCACAGTCCCGGTGTCACAACCAATAACTAATCCTGTAACAACTTATCCAGCCCCATCAGGAGCTGTTCCAGTCACTACCCCCGTCACAAACCCGGTAGCACCTCCTGTAACAACAAATGCTCCAGCAATTCCAGGACAAAGCTGGTGTATCGCCAGGAATGGAGCATTGGAGACAGCACTTCAATCAGCACTGGACTATGCATGTGGAATGGGAGGTGCAGACTGCTCACAAATCCAGCAGAGTGGCAGTTGTTACAATCCAAATACACTTCAAAACCATGCCTCATACGCATTCAACAGCTATTATCAAAAGAATCCAGTGCCAACTAGCTGTGACTTTGGAGGGGCAGCTGTGATAGTTAATTCAAATCCAAGTAAGATCATCAGTTCCATTGATCATTTGATCTTTTTGTTTCTTGTAAAACATTTTTGACATATGCTTCACAAAATGAAATCATATCTGATACCAATTTGAATTTGTTAATAGGCACCGGTTCTTGCATTTTCCCATCATCATCAACATCATCATCACCAACAGCAACAGCAACTCCAACACCAACGGTAACAACAATTCCAACACCAACAGCAACAACATCATCACCACCAGATACAGGTGTATCAGGGTAATGTGTTATGTTCTCATGTTTATGGAAACTTTTCATTACTACTAACACTGGAAGAATAAACTTTTAGATGTTTCTGTTTTATTATCTCTACTTGCAGCTCTGGTACTCCACCTTCAGTGTTGAATACAAGCAACCCAGCTTCCGGTACCACAGTTTTCGGGTATGAAAACCCTCCTGCTGCAAACACAACAACGTCCTTTTCACATGGTTTACAGCCCTTTATTGGCTGCATCATTCTGGCAACATCCTTTGCTACTGGAAAGATAGTTCTGGACATGTAGAGTTGCTACTTCTGCACAATGATGACTCTAGTGTTCAGAGTTCTGGCTGTTCAAGCTGTGTACAAATCCATGTTTGCAGAAAAGGAATTAGAGGTTAGTTTAACAAGGCAGAACTAAACACCTACATCCTGCTATAATATTCACTGGCCTGCATGATCTTACCTGGGATCCAAACATGTTTGCTGCTGAATCTCAAATTTCTAATTGAAACATAGTCACATGTTCCATATATTCAGTCGATGAAGTAGGATGTATACTAGGAACTCTTGATCCTGTATATATGTTAGGATTTGTGAAGTTTGTAGTTTTTGTGTGTAGGCGATTTTCAGAGAAATTGAATAACCAAAGTGCTCTAAAAATTACTTGAGTTGCGTGGATCTAATTTAGTTTTTATTGTTTACAGTTAATTTCACTAGATCTAACAGCAGTTCATTCAAATTACTTCACAGATCAAGTGTGTCCTCTGGTTTATAAATTTTTAAGATAAGGTCATGTTTCAACATTTTACAGAATTTAAATGGCTTGCAATTTACACTTCAATAGGATATAAATGTTCGGTT
Source organism: Lithocarpus polystachyus (assembly GCA_033629205.1). Classification (NCBI taxonomy): domain Eukaryota; kingdom Viridiplantae; phylum Streptophyta; class Magnoliopsida; order Fagales; family Fagaceae; genus Lithocarpus; species Lithocarpus polystachyus. The sequence continues at coordinate 2,036,109 of CM066164.1, read as the reverse complement.
TTAAATTTGGCCAATAGCAGAGCATGGAAAGCTATCATTTAGATGGCAAAATTTTGAAAGGAAAAATTTTCAAAGGAACCTAAAACTATTTTAGACCATCTATTAGCTAGACTTGTATTTATCTTTATGTAATATTGTTGAACAAATTAGAGCCCTCCAATTATTCTTGGGATGCAATGTGCCACAAGTTTTTATGCTAGCATAAACTTATTTTTTTAATTGATAAGTTACATAGGCCTCTGCCTTTGTCTGTGTTTAGTGTTATATATTTTATTCACAACCAGTCTCAAGCCCAAAGAAGTAGAAGAATTATGGTAAGTTAATAGTCAACATAAAATTTAATTACACTACTATGCATGATAAGTAAGCATCTAGAGTCTAGACTTCTAATGACTTTTGAACCCATGAGCCCATCCTCATCTTTTTACTTTTCTTTTTCTTTTTTACAAAAGGAGCATATCAATTATAGGATTTAATTGACTGCTTTTTATCAAATCAGCCTTTCAATTTAGGAATGAACCGTTTAAACAGCAAGCCCACCTTTAAGATGTTATTTCATTTCCATGTTTTGTTAGGCATAACAATCTATCAAAAGCTAATGTAGAAGGAATGAGCATTACACAAATTAGTCAAAAAGTACATCATAGTTGTCCAAGACAAAATAATATAAAGTAAAAAACCAAAGCAGTGTGAGCCATGTGCACCGATTGTTTTTAAGAAAATTTATCCGGTCTCTCATGCATCGGATGCCAATCATACTAATGAAATATTTTGACTTTTGGCAATAAAATGATCCTTGAAACAAATCATCAATTGAAGCTCCTACAGATTTGAGATTCCATTACCAACATAATCCACCATTGTCAAAATTAAGCAAATTGTTTAATTGTTGACATTTTAAAAAACAAGAATTCAACCACCCTGCAAGAACTGGCCAGAATTGCAAGCAGTCGGTCATTATCATGCTTGGCAGCTAATGAACCACTAAAAGAAAAACTAATATAGCATGTCTAGTCAGAGTACGTGATGAATCCCTCAAATATGACAATGCCATACATAGATTCAATTCATGGCACAACTAATTCAACATAAAAGAAACACAGCAATAAAGGCATATTCTCAGCTAAAACTACATAAGAAAGAGAAACTCTACAATGCGCATTTCTACAAGGAAAATGTCCTCTGCAACTTTCCCTAAACTTCACAGCTACAAAAGGTATCGGATATTTTATACACATGAACTAGATAACACATTGCTTTCATCTCTTTGAAAAGACCACCAAGATCACCATTGACATGGAAACAACGATCTTGAAGCCAGAAGATTCCCAGAAATTTTGTTTTTCAGCACCCAAAGCTGCACTTTGATGTTTTGCTGCCAGCTGATCTCTGAGTTCTTTTAGGGCTTTGTCCCTTCGCTCTCCCATCTGTCGATGAAAGAAGTAGACATTGGTGATTGGATTGGATATGTGAGTAAGCCAAGAGGACTAGGAAAGGAATACAGGAATCTCAAATTTATGGAAGTGACCATTATTTATGAAGTTCAAGCAGGTTGAACGTTTTTAAGTTACTCAAATTTATGGAAGTGACCATTATTTATGAAGTTCAAGCAGGTTGAATGTTTTTAAGTTACTCAAAATTAGATATTGATGAACTGGCTTTTTGAAAGTGGTCTCTATCATCAGGGTAAAATAAGGCTGTTGCATTCCACCATGGGCCTTTCTACAAGGAATAGCATATCAGAGGCCACTTAAACCATAATGGGGTGGACCATTTAGTTGACTAGGACCTGACCTGAGTAGCTCATTGTTAGAAAAGGGGAGCCACCCTAAAAAGGGTGTGGTTCATCTTGTTGATGGGAAACCTATGTGTTCTGTAAACAGGCACAAAATTAACTTGCATGCATAAGGTTTGTGATTGACAAACCATAGAATGATGAAGAGTTAAACATTACCCTTTGGAGCTTTCGTGTCTGGGAACGAGATTCCTGGAGGCAGAATTCTAATTTCAACACCCTCTTTTTCAGTTCCTGGTCAGCTCGACGTTGCTTCTCTAACTGTTTTTCAAAACAAGTTTAATTGCATAAACAAACAAGAAATGTTAACCTTAAAGAAGTGTAGCACTAAGATTGTGAACAAATGAACAAGTATTATAGAGGCAACTGAATGTACCTGTGACTCCAATTCCTTGGTCTTGTGTTTCCAGTGAGCAGACATTATCTTGATTTCATCCTTCAGTTTTGATATTTCTTCATCCTTAACAACCAAAAGCTTATTAATTTTATCAAAATTCTTGGGAGATACTTCATCTAATAATTTCCTCAGTTCACAATCCTTGTTTGCTCCAGCTTTTGAAATAGCTTGCATAATATCATGTTCAATTCTCAAAACATCATCTTTAAGTTGCTTTTGGGAAGATTCCCTTGCTTGAAGATCCCTCTGCAGATTATCTAATTGATCTCCTAACCTACTTATACGATCCTCATGTGCTTTTAGTGAACTATTCTTCTCATCTAATTCCTTTATAAGTGCTAAGCACTGGAGCTGTGCTGATTGAGCTGATTCAGCACTTGCATCTGCAGTTGCTCGAGTGGCTGAGAGCTGCGATCTAAGATCATCCAAGTCCTTAAGGTACTGTCACATTAAAAACTTACAATTAGGATTATTGGATCACAAATAATGGGAGACAACCAGGATCAAACTAGAATACATAATGAATTGAATATGATTATATTGCAAAGCAATAACTGTTGCTAAAGATATTTAAATATAATTAATGAAATTGCATAATAATTGAATGAATAAATACTAACATAATTGGATCATTAGAAAATAAATGCCCTTAAATATGCTCGGCAATATAACAAACTAACTGGCAGACAAGGTCCCAAAACCTTTATAGGAACTTATTAACTGGAAGACATCTAGTTTTAAATATTTGCCAAATTTGTTCAAGTTACAGGATGAAATATGACATGAAATGTGCATGATCAGAAAATGCTAAATAATTTTGGTAGCAACTAGGACAAGGTTTTCACTTAAAGATATATTTTCACTTCCACTACAAAAAGCTTAGCTTTTTTTTGTTCAATAATAAAAAAAAGCCTACCATTTTTGTCACAACCATGTAGCCAGTCCACATTCAATTTGAAGTCATAACATAAAGAGGAGTGTTACGTTGACAACATTTTCACAACAAATCATAGGTAGTAAGTAGTTATTGGTTCTAATTTGAATCTACAACTTAAATTACTTTTTTGCCCACCCATAACAACCAATAACAACCCACCACTTAAGATTTGTTGTGAAAATGTTATAAAAATAGCATTTCTCTAACATAAATCATATCTAAATAAGAGTGGATGCCTAGAAGGATTCAAAACATAAGGCTCTTTTGTTGCAAATTAAACCATTTCCTGAAAAACAAAAAAAGTGATACATAACTTGTTCAAACACAAAGACTAATAAAAATCGTTACACCATTCATTTCTGAATTATGACTTTTACCGTTTACTAGCCTTTCAGTAGCGTTACTTAATTTAGGGTTTGAAATGCAGAACCTTCTCTGGTGCTCGTTAAATAATAATACTTTTAGCTTTTCTATTTAGGCCATACCATGGCATAACATTACACATTTATATAGCACACTTTAATAATTATGTAATAAATAACAGAGAATGTTTAACACACATCCATAACGTAATAATTTCAGTTGTTAAAACTGCTGCATAACCCGTAAGTTTTCAATTTTTATTTTGCAATAGAAAGGCATACCACATTTCAAAAGGCTTAAGTTCATATGAACTTTTTCTCTAAGGGCTTGCTCAGTTATAGCAATATTCCAAATTAAGGGCATAATTTGATCTTTTTTTACTTAAGAAACAATATTTGCTAATTTATCAAGTGAGTTGCAGACAAAGGCTAGTAACTTTGCTTTGATAAATTCCAAAGTTAATAACCAATGTCAGATAAATTCATCATCCACAATTTGCTCGGCAGAAACAATGTAACATGCAGGGGGAAATGGCAAATATATTTAGTATGAAACCATCACCAATGCTTTGTTGCTTCAACTTTTATAGAAAGTAGGTGGCTTTGAAAAGGTTATATCTAGAATTCAATACACGTCTTCGTGGAAAATCAAATATAGCCATGAAAGCAAATAGACAATCAAATGATTGACCATCAACTTTATAAGGGCGGGTTAAACTAGTTTCATTAAATTTCAGTCTGCTTATCTATACAAGTTTTCAATAAGAGATGGGTCTCCAGCACATGCATCACCAAAGGGTCACATTCATAAAATCATATTTGAATTTAAAAAAATAATGATGATGAATTTGAAGTTTGATTTATGAAATTTCCTCATTTTCCTTATGTTCACATCTATCTCTGATCCATACCGACAAAAACGTCTTAAATCATCCCAGCTAGTAGCTACAGATAAAGGAAAACAGAAATATAAAATCAAAACACTTGGTGACTTGGTCACCTTTCCTCCAATGGGCTCCGCCACAAAACAAACAGGAAAAAAAATCAAAAAGCATCCCAAATAGATGCGCATAAGAAGTGTGGCTTATGTGGTTACTTCAAAGCAGCAAAATAGTAAAAACCAAATAAATAATGCACAAGATCAACTCAAGCAAAGAAAAGCAAAAATGACCACAATTAGTGAATGATGACCTAAGTTCAAGGCATCCACCAAAAAGCTAAATCATTTTAAATCAGTTAATAACAAAATTTAAAAAGTTAATGTAAGAAGAAACAAAATTAAAAAAGAATGGTATATGAGTGGGACCTTCTCAGCAGTAGTTGCTGAAGCTTGTAGCTGCGCATTCCTCTCTTCCAATCTCTTCTGTAATGTACCAATCTCTTCCTCCATGTTCCTAGCTTTTATCTCAGCTTCCTATTGAAACAAACCCACCCAAAAAAAAAAAAAAAAAATCACTCAATCTCAACAAAACAACTTCAAACCCCATATGACCCCACTTAACAAAAATTCCCAAAAAGAGTAATGATTGACTCTCAAAGTTCCAAACCATTATCATATTCAAAGCTAACAAAAAGAACAAAGAGTTACAAAATCACATGCCTGTCTTGTTAGAGATTCTTTAACATATGATTGCTCCTGAGATGCCAACCGGCTCCGAACCTCCTTCAACTCCACCGCCAATGACACCACGTTCCGCCGGAAACTCTGCTTCTTCTCATTCAAGTCCTTCAACAGAGGATCAATATCTCTAGCTGACGCAGCTGATGATGACACCGCCGCCGCCGCCGCCTCCGCCTCCGCCTCCGCCACAGACGAAGATGGTTTCTCCACAATTGACATGAGAATTATAAGCTCCTTTTCAACAAGCTGTGACTGTGGCTGTGACTTTTTGTTGTGAAAGATCTGGTATTGTGAGCATGCACTGAATCAAGTCTACGGCCCTTCAAGTGCAAGCTAATTATCTTTCACACCTCTGCATGTGAAAATATTAGTTGTGCATTAAATTCTGAGAGGTCTCCAAGAAATGGGTATTTAAAAAATTCACAGAGAAATAAATGAAAGCTTAAAGAAGCGGTAACTTGGAAAGTACTGAAAAGGGTTTGACAAAGTTTATGCACAAAATTCAAATTTAAAGTCAATTCAAAGTGATTTTCATTTTCTCTTGGAAAACTAGCCTAATAAAATTTCAATCACCCATTTTCTTGAGAAAATCTAATCCAAAAAAACTAAATAAATAAAGGTCACCAATTTTTTCTGGCACATATAATAAACACATACATGCAGAGCTCCACCTCAACTTTTATTGAGAGAGAGAGAGAGAGAAACAAATAGAAAATGTTAGAGAGAGACTCACTCCAAACTCCAAAGGCCTGTCAACCTCACCTAAATGACTTATAGTTAGAAAGACAAAAACAAAGGCACAAGCTTTTAGAGAAAGAAAAGACACTAAACTAAATGGGTAATCTCAGATTCTCAGATTTGAAATTAACCAAAAAAAAAAAATTCAAACTTTGAAGTTGATATAAAAACTAACCCTCCTCTGCAAATTTTCTCAGGAAATTTTTAACTCCAAGAAAAAGATTTAAAAAGCTGATCTAAGACCAAAACATAAGAAAACGTCGTCTTTGTCTCTCTTACGTTACACATGAAGGACACCATGGTTTCACAAGCAACATGTTGCTTAACAAAACCAACCACCTTAATTAATTAAAAAAAAATCAATCAATCAAAATAAACGCGCACAGAGAGAGAGTGTGTGTGTAAGTTTCTAGAGAGAGAAAAATACCAGATTTTGAGCAGAGCCCATTTCAAGAAACATCATTCAGAGCCAGAAAATGACTTGAGTTTATCTAGATTCTCTCTGTCTTCAAATTTTCATCTACTTCTTCTAGCTGTTTGTTGAGCTTGACAAAAACGCTAAAATTACGATAGTCTGATAGTCATATAATCAAAAGGCGCAGATTGAGGCTCTCATGCTTCTCATCACACGATCCAGAAATGGAAAGACCAATCACCAGTAGACTAGTAGTTGTCTCCCATTTGTATTTGTCATACTACCTATTTACCAACTAATACTACTCACACACCGTAAATTTTGGTGTTTTATTTATTAAATATTTATTATTAGTTTATAAAAATTAAAAACTGGGTTTTTAATTTTTGTTTAAATTATTATTTAAGTGTATCTAGTTTTGTCTTTAGTGTGAGAGTTCCCTGTGTTTCAGCGACATGTCTTTGGTCCGAGACCGCGAGGTTTTAGGTTCGGAGTGTCCGAGTCTTGGGTTTGTGAGTCTGACAAGTTCCGAGGCTATTTTGGATTTTGATTCGTTTTGAGTCTCAGCGCGGCAAATCCAAATTTTGGGGGTCGGCCAATGGGGTTTGGACGCGTGGTTAATGGTGACCGTACGATTTTATATTTTGGGATCATTGTGGCGGGATTTGATTGATTGGGTTAAGGCTCGGATTCTGTGATGGGCCTTTGATTTAGTGCCTTGTTTTTTGTTACCTTTTTGGGCTTTGTTTGTTTTGAGAGAATTTTAAAAAATAAGAATAAAAAACTTTAGAAACAAAAATTTTAAATTGGTGATTTTTTTTTATTTATTACAATCGAAAAATAAAGATTTAAACCATGTTCGTTTTTATTAGAAACATAAAGAAATATAAATCGAACTTGACTCTCGATAAGTTGTAAAATAAATTATTAAAAAGATTATTGAAATTACTAAAATTGTTGAGTAACAGTGATTGAAAGAAAAGAAAAAAAAAATAATAAAGAGCATAATTAAGATATTAAAATGGTTCAACCAAACGGTTTTTATCTACTACAACAAACTTAATATAGAGTTTATATATTAGAGAATCCCAAACTATCTTAAGATTAGTTTGATTACTCTATAAGTACATGAACCTACAATAAGTTTGGACATCTCTATCATAAATATTTGGAAAGTTATCAAATTTATCCTTTCATCTACTTTTTGTTAAATTCATTTAAGGTCATACCAATTTTTTAACGTATAATATCATCACTTCACGACTAAGTACCTGTTTGTTAGCACGTTTTTAGCCCATGAAAGCCCGTTTTGAAAAAGTTGAGTTAAAAAGCCCGTTTGGTGAATTTAAGAAAGCAACTTTTTGTTAAAAGTTGTGTTTTGGGTTTGTGAAGAAAACGTGATTTTGCAAAAGCTCAGCATCGGTCCATTTAGCTAAAAAGCCCGTGCGCGTTGTTCCTAGCCGTTGGGCTGTACGGAGAAATTACCAAATTATCCTCAGAGTCTCAATTCCTCAGTTCTCACGCCAGACCTCAGAACTCTCATCTCATCTCTTCTCTCTGCCCTTTTGCCAAGCTCACTCTCAAAATCTCCATACACACAACAATCAGACATTTCACATCACTCAAACCAAAACATCTGAATAGATCGGAAAAAAATCTCACCAGTAAACAAAGCAAATTGAGATCCATATGCAAACACACACACACCCAAATGCAAAATCAACAGATCGGCGAAGGATGATGGATGAACGGAGCTGGGCTTCGAAGATGGGTGAGGAAGATGATGAATCGGGTTCGCGATGGTGTGTGGGTCCGCGATGGCGCGTAAGCTTCGGTGCGATGATGCGTGAGCTTCGGCGATGGTGCGTGAGCATCGGTGGCGGCGGTGAGGATGATGATGAATCGGTGAGGATGATGGATGAATTGGTGAGAGTTTGAGGAGGATGAGAGTTTGATGATGAATCGGAGGAGAGTCTTGAGAGCTTTTTTCTTTCTTTCTTTCTTTTTTTGAGAAGTCCGAGAGCATATTTGAGAGAGAGAGAATGAGCTTGAAAGAGAGAAAGTAAAAGAAATAGAAAAGCAAAGAAGTAAATATTATTTTAACGAGGGTGAGAATAAAAATAATCATATTTGAGCATGTTTATTGGTATTTATTTTATCATCTTTGTATATTTTTATGTTGTATAATTTAAACTTGAATTATTAGTGTGTATTTTATTATCTTTTTACATTTTTATTTTGTGCTTCATGATGATGAAAATTATTTATATTTAATTAATATTGATAAGAAGTCATTAATGGTAATAACAAATAATTATGACACTAAAAAGAAAAATTGCTCAAACATTATTAATAATACCAATAATATATCATTATTATTGTTATTATTTTAGTAAGTGTATGAAGTAGTTAATTTAAGTATAAAATAAACTCCCTTATGTACACATCGTCCTTTTTGGTAATTTACCCTTTAAACTGTCACTTTTATAAGTGCTAGCCAAACACTCAGCTTTTAACAGCTTTTATCAAACACTCAGGCCCTGTTTGGTTGGTGTTTTTAAACAGCAATTTTCAGTTTTTAAACAGCATTTTACATATTCTCACACACTTTTTCACCTACACGTATTTCAAAAAACAATAAACAACACTTTTCAAACTATTTCACCAAACACCCCCTTAGCTTTTTGAAAAAACACTTTTTCTTACTGCACTTTTTGAAAAAGCCACTTTTTCAAAAAGCCCAATTTTAAAAAGCTGAAACAAACTCACCCTAAATTGACTATTTAATGCTTTTAATGACTAAATTGCAAATTTATACGTTCGAGTGAAGGAAATAGAATTTAAATCAAACTTTAAGGATCCAATACGTATTTTAACCATGTAATTTTGAATAAGAATTTTTTTACAAATGTTAATATATTTCATGATATTGATGGTTAGATGTATTTATTAATATAAGGTGGTGTCACAAAACGATTTTTATTGTAATATATTCGTATTGGCATGACAACTTAGTGTATAATAATTCCATTGTATATATAATGAATTGTAAAAATAGCAGGAAAGTAATAAATAAGATTACCACTTCAATTACTTTTTTAAAGAAAACAATGTTATGATATTTATTAGTGGATGACTACAAGTTGCTTAAAGTCATTGCAACTATATGATTAGGATGTCAACTTGTCAAGTCATTATCAATTGTCGATTTGTCATCCTCCTATTGGATCAAATTTGAAAGCCGTTGAGTGGACAAAATTGGAAGATAGAATAAAACAAATGTTATTTTAAATGCACATACATACCTAACAATTTCATTTGCTTTGGTTTAATTGGCAAGGAAAGAAGCCGCTAGAATATTAGAGGAGGAAACGAAGCATGCATGTTCTTCTTTCAATTTTCAAAGAGAAAAAGAAGTATACATACGTAAAATTTGTGTTAGCACTTAGCACCATTTTTAAAAAATAATTCAACAATTATACTAAATAGAGAAGGAAATGTCTGTATTAAAAATATTAAGAAGTGTTAGCAACCTTTTATTCATTAATCTTTCTTAGGATCATATGTTGGAATTAGTTAATTGGTGGATTTAGATTACATATATATGTTAGAAGGCCAAGTAATGGCTGCTATGTCAGAGATCTTGAAGCTTCCATCAGTTGAGATTTTAGAGCTGTTGGCAACAAAGCGTGCAATGATTTTTACTGTCGAGACAGGTTTTCACCAAGCAGTCATTAAGGGGGACGTTGAGTCTATCATTAAGTCTCTACACGGTGGTGGTATGGAATTTTCATAGGTGGTCGCATTATAAAAGACATTTTGTGTCTTATGAAAACTCTTTTCAGAGTTTATCTTTCTCTCATATTGTTAGACAAAGTAATGTCGTAACTCATGCCTTAACCTAGAAACCAAGACTTTCTTTTCGTCTTTAAGCTTGGATGGAGTTTATTCCTCCTGATATATTTTCCTTTTTAAGTAGGGACTTTCCCAATTCATGATTAATAAAGTAGCATATCCTTTCTTCTCAAAAAAAGATTACATATATATAGTACTAGCAATTTATTAAAAAAAAAAAACACGTATATAGTACTATACAAAATGCAGGCAATTAATTAAGCACTAATATCTCACATATAAAAATGAACCATGAGTTTTTAACGTACACCTTTTATTTTTTGGTAAACGAAGTGAAAGGTCTACATACATTTATTATTAGGTGTTCATGCAGCGTTATTGTTCTGCATGCCCTCAACAACTAGTCACAGCTCACGAGCTAATTAAACTCAATTTCTTTAACTAATTCATAAGCCCTTATTGTCAGAGATTTGTGGTCAGGGTGTCGTTATCAAATAGTAGAAAACTAAGACCACTCTATTAATTCCATAGACTATAGACAATGGATCTGCAGATGCCTAATTTCTTTGCTAATCCATGCACATGCTGCTATGCCTACGCGTAATAATAAATGAAAAAACTTCGTCATTGTTGACTTTGCTATATAAATTCACCCACATGTATTCAAGAATTAATGTGTAACCAGCCGATACGCTCAATATTATTATACGAGGAACTCAAGCTTTTTTTTCTTTTTTCGAGAATATGAGAAACTCAATTTTTTATTTTTTTTTAAGAGAGAATTTCAACATTTGGTATCCGCTCCTAATGATAACTTTTTATTATCTAACCAAGACACTAATCAATTTTTGATGTAGACGGAGATTAAATCTCAAATCTCTTATTCAGTGACAAAAGATATCTATTAAGTATTTCCTATTTTTTTTAATTATAATTTGAGTCAATCGTTTTCTTCTTGATATAATCAATTGGCGTTAGTGGGTGATAGACATGGGCCAATACTTGTATTCTCAATTAGTCCATTTTATATCAGATATGGGTTAGGTTTAAGTCCTTTATTAAAATCACATTTTTATATTGGGATTCAAGTAATACTCTTCTCCTAATGTCATCTTTTATGGTGTCCTCTATGTGTGTGTGTTTTGTTTGGGGGGGGGGGGGGAGGGGGGGCTCAAATCAACTTTCTCTCTCCCCTGCTTACTAATTTTCTCCAAAAAAAATTGTTCCATATATAGCTTTTAATTAAATTGCTCAATTGGTAAAAAAAAAATTTGTTGCGTAGTAAGAAATTTGGATTTGAATCTCACTTACACCAAAAACTAGTTTTAAAAACTGGACTGGACCGGACCGGCCGGTTCGACTAGTTCAATTGGAAATCCAGAGCCAGTTCGGTCCGGTTAAAAGCTCCAAAACCGGTCAACAACCGGTCAAAAACCGGGCTTGAACCGAAAATTTTGAAAAAAACGGTTTGATCTCCGGTTCGGTTTTTAAAACCATGGTGTTCTCTCTCCCCCGCTTACTAATTTTCTCCAAAAAAAATTGTTCTATATATAGCTTTTAATTAAATTGCTCAATTGGTAAAAAAAATTTGTCGCGTAATAAGAAATTTGGATTTGAATATCACTTACACCAAAAACTAATTGAAGTCTTGGCCTTAGTCAAAAAAAAAAAAATTTTTTTGGAGTCTTGGCCTAGTGATAAAAAGCAATTATCATAGAATAAATTTCATATATTGAATTTTATTTATAAAAAGAATTAGTATTTTGAAAAATCTATCATTCGATTATATATTCTTAAATACTTATTATGTAAATCTACCATTCAATCCAACAATCATATTAGCTAGCAGATTTTTGTTAGATTTTTAAAAAGTATATAAAAAACCACATAAATTTAAATTTTACTTAAGTAAGTTCTTAATTTCAAAATTATTTTGATACATATTCAAAGTCAGAGCCAAGGGGGTTGAGGAGGGACAACTGCCCCGACTCCTGACTCCTAAAAAACCTCATGAGTATTAGTTGTTTATAGAACCCCTTAAATGCTTTGCCCCCTTCGGCCTAAAGAAAAAAACGAAAAGCAGTTCCTACTTAAAAAAGAAAAAAAATTTGACACTAAAAAAAGTGGAAAATTTACATAGCATGGAGGCATTCACAACACTTTATTTCACTTTTTAACCAAAACTAACGTCACTTTTGTTTTAAAAAACTTAAATTTTTTCCTAAGATTTATAGCATTTACATATGTAGGGACACAATTTCTTGGTTCGACCCAAAGGTGTTGGATTTACCCGCAAAGGCCCTAAACAATGAATTTGTAGAGAGTAGGTTGAGAAGGACTGGGCTAGGAGTGATTGAGATTATCAACTGGTTGGGACCAGATCCCCTTCCATGTTCAAGCTCCAATGATGGATTTTCAAGTATTGTTCTAGTTCTACGTCCGAGGATGACTATCTTTCTTCTCTATTTCTTTTTCTCTTTCTTTTTCGCAAAAGATCCCTTTTCCTCCCTCTTTCTTCCCTTTTATACTTCTTTTTCCTCCTTTCTTGACCATCCACGTGTGGATTTGCTCCTTTGTCCTTGGACACCTGTCCCCCTAACTTTCTCCAGAACCTGCTTCATGATGGGACTATTTACCACTGTTCAGATGTCCCCTCCACATCAATGCGGCCAGGGGATTAGCTGTGGTGCATTTAATGCGGTGTTGGCAGCCCTCCCTGATATTTTGGGGGCTTTCTTCTGGTGTACGTCTCCACAGAACCGTTCTCGCCCAGTGAGGGTCCACAGGAGTGTCTTCTGGTTGGCAGAGCTTCGAATATCACCTCGGCAATGATATTCCGAGGAGAACTGTCCTCGGTCGTTCCCCAGTCCTCGGCTTGGGCCTGTAGTTACGCTATACGGGTAAGTAGGAATCTCTGAGCCCATCGTCTCTGTCGGCCCAATGCTTGTTTTGGCCCATTTGTACTATCAGCCCACCGTCCCCACAATAGCCCCTCGAGATACTTCTTTCTGGGTCCTCGGACAGAAAGGAGGATTTCGATGTTCCTGTTGTTGACAGAATCTACTTCGGACTTGTCCCGTCCGCCAGAGGGTCTTTTTGACTTCCCAGAGCGCGTTTCTGATGACGTAACCCTCGAGACGCGCGTTCGTTTAATTCTGACGGCTCCTTGCCCTCTCACGTTCTACGGTGAGATGGATATCGTACGGCTGGGCGTTTTTTATGGGTATGAGCGGGGCTTTTCCCGCTTCCTTGCGATCCTTCGATATAAATTCCCTCTTTTCACAATCATTTACTTCACTTTAACCTGCATCGAATTAGAGCGCGCTTTCATTGAACCTGTCAACTATCCCTTCACTTGCTCTCTTACAAACTTTAGGAGCCAGTCCGAGGAGACCCATTTCATTCGTGTAAGTCATTTGAGTCTTTAAAATTTTTCTTTTGTTATACAGTCTTCTATTCTTCACACTTCTTTCCTCTTCGGCCCTGTTCCTTTCCCCTAGGTCTTTGAGATTCTTGTGAGGTTTCCTTAGAAATGGGTAGATTTAAGCATCTGGTAGAATCTAGGGAGGCAATAGAGAACTTTAAGGTTCAGTATAGGATTCCAGCGGGAGTTGAGGTTAGATATTGTGAAGAGGGTGAATGGCATGAAAATAGGCATGAGGGGGAAGTGGTAATCCCCATGATTGCCTTTGTAGAGGGGGGAATGAGGATTCCCATGAGGCCGGTCACTAGGGACTACCTCACCGCCCAGAGGTTAGCACCTACTCAATGCGCTCCTAACATGTTCAGGATCCTTGGTTGTGTGGATGCCCTGAACGAGAAATTAGGGCTAAGATTGACCCATCACGACGTGAACTGGGTCTACAATCTCCACCATCTTAGAGGTCAAGGTTATTACCTTAAGTCTAGGTACAACGAGGTCCGACTCATCCAGTGCCTTCCCGATTCCAATAAAGGGTTGAACAAGGATTTCCTGGTCATATCAGGTGACTGGCATGACGGCCTCCATTGCCCAACAAGAGAGGGGAAGCCAGGTGGGGTTACCGAGTCTAGGACTATGAATCTCACCTGTTTGTGAAAAGGCTTTTGTCATAGTTTGATATTTGTGTTGTTTGTTTATTTGTTACTACTGCCGTTATCTCATGTATTTTTCATTTGGTTGCTAATGAGTTTCCTGTGTTAAATGAACAGATAAAAATTCGAGCGTCCCCAACCTCGGCTTAGTCAACCAAAAGGACCTAGACAAAATATTAAGGTCCGAGGTATTCGTGCACACGGACGGCCAATTGAGAGCGGCTCACCTCATCCTACAATACACCCCTATCTCGACTGCGTTCCAGGCGCCGAAGTGTGTCATCAAGGCCCGAGATCCCCGTCTTCGGCAAATTAGTGTAGCCGCGCCCGGATTTCTGCTTCCCGGCCCAATCCCCGGGGAAACCCTCGCAACCGCCGCCATTCTTGACGGCATTCCGAAGAAGCCGGAGGCGTCTCAAGCATTTCGTTCCTCAACCACCGAGGATAGTTCAGACTCTGAGGACGAGTTTGAAGCTTTTGGCCAAGATTCATCTGTTAAGGACTTGACTCTCGACCCAGTTCCCCAACCATCCGAAGCGCAAGACGAGATGGGCATCCAGAGGAAAGCAAGGTCCAGTTTGCTAGAGCTGATCGAGTCCCAGCCTGGGCGGGCTGAGCCACCAAAGACAACACAAGTGAAGCCCCCCTCCTTGCCACCTGTCGTCCCTCCACCGACTCAGGCTCTTGGATTGCATCCAGCCGAGCTGAAGAGGAAGAGGGAAGCGAAGGGTAAGGAGCCCATGGATGCCGGGAGGGCTATGCATGTCCAAGAGGACGAGTCCCAGAGGATGGGCAAACACCCCCGAACGGGGCACAAGGAGATGGAGAGGAGGAGCAGCCCGTCAACAGCCCCCGAGGCGTGGCTGCCGGCGCCCATGCTGGATGGCGCCCCTCTTCCAGCCACTGCCTCCATCCGGGATTACCAAGGGGGCAGAGGTGGCTACGTGGCCGACGCGGTGGAGCAGGCTTTACTGCTCCCCGGGGACATGGCCGACCTCCGCAACCTCAGGAGGCATGAGGTCTTCCTCGCGTTGAAGAGATATTTGGGCATGGTAAGTTTTAAGCGCCCCCCCCCCCCTCTTTTTTGTTTTGATTGTTATTATTATTATTTTTTTTTGAGTGTTTTATCTAAGTCCTTATGTGTATATATATATATATATATATATATATATATATTTATATTTTTTTTTTTTTCCCCAGGCCATCCAAGCTTCCTTCCGAGCAGAGGAGGTGGTTAACTACTGCCATCGACAAATGAAGGATGAGGAGGTGAAACGGCATGACGCCGATGACCGTTTAAAGGCGGCGGAAGAGAGCCTACAGGAAACTAAAAGGAAACTCACAGAGGAGGAGCGGGGCAAAAAAAGCGCAACGGCCGCACTTGAGAACGCGGAGAGGCAAGCGGAAAGTCAGAGGCTGCTTTTACGGCGCACCGAGGACGACCTGGCTGCCTCAAAGGCGCAAGTGTTGGCACTGCAAAAGAAGCTCGCCGAGGCCGAGGCCGCCAGAGAAGAGGCCGAGAAGGCTCGGGATCAGGCCGAGCAGGAGGGTTACGACGTCGGTGTTGCCGAGACCGAGGAAGCCCTCAGGGCCGAGGTTTCAGGGGTGTGCCGCACTTACTGCCGACAGGTGTGGCTGGAGGCCCTCAACCAGGCTGGGGTTGAGGCTTCCTCTGCGCTACGGAAGGCGGAAAGTGTGTACTACCCCGCCGCAATCCGGCCATCGCTCCCTTCTTTTCCCCGAACTGATCCCGTGCCGGTAAAGGCAGAGGCCGGTAAGGTTAAGGCGACTAAGGCCTCTGCGCCATCCGAGGAGGGGTCCGAGCCGGAGAGGGTAATCGAGTCAGGACCAAGTATGAAAGCCTCGGACCCTCCGATTGTGATCCCAGACGACACCATCGAGAAGGACGCAGGCAAGGGGTTGGAAATAGTCTTAGTGAGCCACCATTTGCCCGCCCCAAATGAACAGGTGGGCAAGGAACAAGGAGCCTCGGATGCTGCAGGGGCTCAGGTCGACCCTCCTCCTCCGAAGGAAAAAATAGTAATTAAGAAGAAATAAGATTTAGTTTAGTTTAGATTAGCTTTTTGATTTAGTCCTTTGTAATTGTTGTAGTGTTATTGTTTTCGGCTCTTTTTATATTGAATGAACTTTGTTAAAAGGCACATTATGAATGAAAGATTCGTGAAAGCTTATTTTTTTTCTTATAATCATGCACAAGTAGCCATGGTGTTTATTTTTGTTTACGCTGTTATTTTACCTTTAATTCCCGTAGAAGGAAGAAACTGTTTGCTGGAAGCAAGAAAAATCCTGTATTAGGAATCGTATAATATTAGCCTCGTCAAGACAAACGGTCCAAGGAACCGTGCGCTAATTGAACTTTACCTAGTACTTAGAAAACATGATAAGTAGTACTTATTCCTTTCAAGGTACAGGGTCCGAGAGACCAAAGATAGCCTGAATATGTTAAACACTTAAAAAAAAATGAATCGTATTAATTTTTCCAAGGCAGATGGTCCGAGGAGCCAGGCGTAGCTTGGATCAGCTTAAATTTTTCCAAGGCAGATGGTCCGAGGATCCAGGTGTAGCTTGGATCAACTTAATACTTAAGAAAAAATGACTTGTATTAATTTTTCCAAGGCAGATGGTCCGAGGAGCCAGGCGTAGCTTGGATCAGCTTAATACTTAAGAAAAAATGACTTGTATTAATTTTTCCAAGGCAGATGGTCCGAGGATCCAGGCGTAGCTTGGATCAGCTTAATACTTAAGAAAAAATGACTATAACCGAGACTCATATATGGAAGAATTGGGTAAGGAGAAGATAACAGGCACTTTTATTAATAATAGTACCTTTTCAGGTTGTTTACATTCCATGGGTGCAACTAGGGATGGCAATGGGGCGGGGCGGGGCCGGAGGATGGGATCTTCATCCCCACCCCGCATGGTTGTTGCCCTTCCCCGTCCCCGCCCCGCCCCGGGGTGCGGGGCAAACTACCTTTCCCCATCCCCGCCCCTTGGGGCCCCGCGGGGACCCGCCCCGCCCCACCCCTAATACAATTTTATATATATAAATAAATTTTTTGTTACAATAATATAAATCACAACAAAACAAAATGTTTTAAAATTCAAGCATTTAAATAAACCAAATATTTAAATAGTTTAATACGTAACAACATAATTCAAAATTTCTTATAACAAAATAAACATTGTCTTTGCATGAAAAAAATTATCAAGGATAACTGGCTAGTTTTTTAACAAAATAAACGTTGTCTTATAACAAATAAAAATTAACTAGTTCTTTAAGAATAAGTTTCCCTTTCTCCCAATGTAGTGACACCACTTTCTTCTTTATAGACTTGGAGTGAAGTTTTGCTTGAAATTTGAAAAACACGCATAGAGCAAAAGGATGGGTCAAAGGACGGCAATAGCATTAGAGTTTTAGAATAAAAAATATTTTATCTCATGTCTTATACTCTTGTGATTCACTTTAAATATTAGTGATTTAAGGTTCACTAAATTTACAATTATAGTTCTTATTAGTGCGGGGCGGGGCGGGGACAAAATATTGCCCCATCCCCGCCCCACCACCTTTGCGGAGCGGGGAAAACCCTCACGGGGCGGGGTGGGGCGGGGCGGGGCAAAGCGGGGTGGGGCAAAATTGCCATCCCTAGGTGCAACACTGTTCTGTTTTCTAAGTCCTGCAGATAATACGCCCCTATCCCGGCTACGGACGTGATCTGGTACGGCCCCTCCCAGTTTGGTCCCAGTTTTCCCCAAGAGGGGTTTTTTGCAGAGCCGACGACTTTTCTCAGCACTAGATCTCCAGGCGCTAGAGGCCTTGACTTTACATTTGCATCATACCCTCGCTTGAGCTTATGCTGATAAGAGGCCAACCGAACCATGACACTTTCTCTTCTCTCCTCAATCAGATCTAGGTTTCTCTCAAGTAGATTATCGTTGCTATCCGGCGTGAAAGAGCTAGACCTCAATGTAGGGAAGCCCGTCTCCAATGGAATAACCGCCTCGGCCCCATAAGTTAAAGAAAAAGGAGTTTCACCTGTAGATTTCCGAGGGGTGGTCCTATAGGTCCACAGTACGTGGGGTAGTTCTTCAACCCATTTGGCCTTGGAGTCGTCCAACCTCTTCTTAAGTCCACTTACGATAACTTTATTTGTGGCCTCGGCTTGTCCGTTCCCTTGAGGGTAGGCTGGGGTGGAGTACCGGTTTGTTATTCCTAGTTTGCAACAGTACCTTCGGAAGGATTTGCTGTCAAACTGAAGTCCGTTGTCGGAGATGAGTGTGTGCGGGACTCCGAACTGAGTGACGATATTCTTCCAAATGAACCTCTTCATGTCGGCATCTCGAATATTGGCCAGTGGCTCCGCCTCGACCCACTTAGTGAAGTAATCCGTGCCGACGACCAGGTATTTTTTATTCCCTGCTGCCTTCGGAAAAGGTCCGACAATATCCAAGCCCCACTGGGCAAAGGGCCATGGACTGGATAAGGGATTAAGCTCTCCTCCTGGCTGATGAATGCTTGGTGCGAACCTCTGACACTGGTCGCACTTCCTCACATATACCTGAGCTTCCCTATGCATGTTGGGCCACCAATACCCCAGAGTGAGGGCTCGGTGAGATAAGGATCTGCCCCTCGTATGGCTCCCACAGATTCCCTCGTGAAGCTCCTCTAGGAGAACCTCGACAGCCTCGGGGTGCACGCACAATAAGTACGGTCCAGAAAAGGACCTTTTATAGAGTTTCAGATCCTCGGACAGCCAGAACCGAGGTGCCTTTCTGCGTATTTTGTCAGCTTCCAACTTCGCTTCAGGTAACAGGTCGTCCTTGAGAAAACGCACAAGGGGATCCATCCAACTAGGAGACGCTCCTGCTGGGTGAACGGCTGATACCTCTTTCCCCAACCGACGGGGTTGCAAGAGATCCTCAACAAGAATCACCCTCGGCAAACATTGCGCCGAGGATGTAGCCAACGTGGCAAGGGAATCGGCATGAGAGTTTTTGCTTCTGGGGATCTGCATCAAGTTGAAAGACTTGAAACCGGGTTGTAGATGCTTAACCTGGTCGAGGTACTCTTGCATTCGGGGATCCCTTGCTTCCAGCTCTCCCCGGACTTGGCCTACCACCAATCTAGAGTCCGAGAATATGTCTACCTCCCTTCCACCCATCCGTTGGACCATGGCCATCCCGACTAATAGGGCCTCATACTCTGTCTCATTGTTCGTGGCGGAGAACCCGAGTCTTAGCGACTTTTCAATTGTGATATTCTCGGGCGAGATCAGGACTAACCCCACTCCGGACCCCCTGTGGTTCGATGCGCCATCAACATACAGCCTCCACCGTGATACCTATTCTACGGAGTTCACTCCAACTGAATTTTCATCCATGTGATGATTATTTGCATCCTCTTCCAACGGGGTCTCAGCAAACTCAGCTAGAAGGTCGGCGATGACCTGATCCTTTATAGAGGTGCGGGGCATGTACTTGATGTCGTATGCCCCCAACTTAGTCCCCCACTTCGCAATTATCCCCGTATAATCAGCGCTTCGAAGTAAGGCCTTGAGCGGTAGTTGGATTAAGATAACAACTGTATGCGCCTGAAAGTAATGTGGCAGTTTGCGAGTGGCATGCACCACAGCAAGGACGGCCTTCTCCAACGGCAAGTATCTGATTTCGGCCTCGTGGAGAGACTTGCTAATATAATACACGGGTCTTTGTACCCCATCATCATCCCTTAGTAATACCAAGCTGACCGCATAAGCAGCAACCGCGATATAAGCAAATAAGACCTCGTCCACTTCGGGTCTAGACATTATCGGTGGCCGAGAAAGATAGTCTTTCAACTGCTGGAAGGCTGAAGCACACTCCTCGGTCCATTCAAAGTCCTTCCACTTATTCAACAGAAGATAGAAGGGTCTGCACCTGTCTGCGGATCGGGCTATGAAACGACTAAGGGCAGCAATCATCCCTATCAGCCTCTGCACCTCTTTGGGGTTCCGAGGTGGTTGTAATCTATTGATGGCCCGGATCTGGCTTGGGTTCACTTCGATTCCGCGGTGAGTGACCATGTAACTGAGGAACTTCCCTGAGCCTACCCCGAAAGAACATTTAGAGGCGTTGAGCCGTAATCTGTGCCCTCTCAGGATTTCAAAAATGCTTTCGAGATCGGCAATGTGGTCGGACTCCTGCTTGCTCTTGACCACCATATCATCGATGTAGATCTCTATATTCTTACCTAGCTGAGGTTCAAACATTCTGGTCATCATCCTCTGATACGTGGACCCCGCATTTTTTAGTCCAAATGGCATCACTTTGTAGTGGTAATTGCCGATTGGAGTGACAAAAGCCGTCTTCTCCTGATCCTCCAGGGCTAGAGGGATCTGGTGATAGCCTTGGAAAGCATCCAAGAAACTCATCCGAGGATGCCCCACGGTCGCGTCCACCAGTTGATCAATCCGAGGCATGGGGAAGGGATCATTTGGACAGGCTTTGTTCAAATCCGAATAATCCACGCACACGCGCCATTTGCCGTTCTTTTTCTTCACCACCACGGTGTTGGCCAGCCATTCGGGGTAGAACACCTCTTTGATAGCCCCAGCTTGCTTAAGTTTGCCCGCCTCTTCTCTAACAGCATCAGAATGTTCCCTTGAGGAGCGCCGAGGAGGCTGTTTTTTAGGAAGAACAGACGGACTTACGTTCAAATGGTGGCAGATGAAATCTGAATCCACCCCCGGGGCCTCATGGGCATTCCAAGCGAATACGTCGATATTGCACCTCAGGAAATGCAATAGCTCTTCCCTCTCCTGGATAGGCAAATGGGCGCCAATCTGAAAAAACCTCTCCGAATCCCCTTCGATAAGAACTTTCACCAAGTCCTCGCATCTCGCCTCCTCGGCCTCAGCCTCGGCCGTTGGGGCCATTGACTTTGATTGCTATGAGTCCTCGCTAGTGAGGGCCAAGGACCCTGATTCTGGTTGGTGCATAATGGCCGCCACTAGACACTGCCTGGCAACGACCTGATTTCCAAGCAATTCCTCAACCTGATCCCCGGATGGGAATTTGACCTTGAGGTGGAGGGTGGAAGAAACTGCCCCAAGGGCATGAAGCCAAGGGCGCGCCATGATAGCTGTATATGGGGAGAAAGCATCTACCACGATGAAATCTACCTCCACCACCACCGAGCCAGCCTGAACTGGCAATCTGATCTGCCCTCTAGGAACGACCACTCTCCCATCAAAACCGACCAAAGGTGACTCGTAGCTGGTCAGATCCTCCTGCTTGAGATTGAGGCCCCTATACAGGTCTGGGTACATAATCTCAGCCCCACTGCCTTGGTCTACCAAAATTCTTTTCACATCGTAACCCCCTATTCTGAGAGTTATCACCAGTGCATCGTCATGGGGCTGTTGAGTCCCGGCCTTGTCCTCATCCGAGAAGCTCAGCATTGGATGGGGATTCAATTTGGCCCTCTTCGGCTCCTGCCCGGGGTCCCCAGGATACGCCCCAGCCACCGTTATTACCCTGGAGGGACATGACCCTGTCCTGCCCGGTGTGGCGAGGATGACATTGATTGTTCCTAAGGGAGGTCTCGAGGAATTATTGCCTGGAGCCCCCGTGCCAGCTTGGCCTCCCTGTCCACCAGGATGAAGTAGGAACTGTTTCAACTTGCCTTCTCGGATCAGTTGTTGTAGATGGCTCCATAGAGTTCTGTAATCCTCAGTCGTGTGTCCGGGCTCTCTATGATACTGACAATGCAAGCTCTGGTTGCGTTTCGAGGAGTTTCCACTCATCTTGTTCGGCCATCTGAAGTATGGCTCGTTCTTAATCTTCTCCAAGACCTAATGCACTGGTTCTCGGAACACGGTGTTAACAGCCTGGGGGGCTCTAGATCCAGCCTCCCCTCCAAATTCTCGCCGAGGTCGGTTATTGCCATAACGATCCGACCTGAAATCCCTCCTTTCCTGAGGGATAACCTTGCCCTTCCCCTTCTCTTGCAGCTGATCTTCCTCAACTCTTTTATATTTGTCAATACGGTCCATGAGCTGACGGACAGTAGCGACTGGCTTTCCGGTCAGGGACCTCCGTAAGCCGTGGTTGGCAGGCAGGCCGACCTTAAAGGTTCTGACGGCCACGTCATCAAAATCACCCTCGATCTCATTGAACATTTCCCAATATCGGTCAGAGTAGGTCTTCAGGGTTTCACCCTCTCTCATGGATAAAGACAGCAGGGAATCCAAGGGCCGAGGAACTCTGCTGTTCGTGATGAAGCGGGATCCAAAAGCTTGAGAGAGCTCCTGGAAAGAGTTGATGGAACCCGTTCCGAGGCCGTCAAACCATCTCATCGCCACAGGACCCAGACTGGCCGGAAATACCTTGCACATTAAGGTCTCGTTATGAGAGTACACCGCCATTTTCTGATTAAAATAGCTAACATGCTCAACTGGGTCGGTGCGGCCGTTGTAGAGGGTGAACGACGGTTGGGTGTAACGCTTGGGGAGTCGCCCTGCATCAATCCGGCGTGTGAAGGGAGATTTGGATATCCGAGTGAGTGCTTTGCTCATGGCATCGTTTCCTAAGCCTCCAGAAGACGCGCCTCCTCCCCTGCGTTCTCGGCGATTATCCTCCTCATAGGAAAAAGTCTCGCTCGGGGGCGTACGCGACCTGCGCCTGTAGTTGCCGTCTTCCTCGCCATCGGAGGAAGGATCAGAACCTGAAGGACTCCTCCTCCTTCGCTCCTGTCGCAACTTTCTCTTCAAGTGGTTAATCTCCTTCTGCATGGCTTTAGCACGGTTGTCCTGGGAAACATGACTATCGCCCCCAGATTGACCTTCGCCAGAGCAGGTGGTATGCATGCTTCCTTCTTGGCCTTCCTGGAAGTGCTCTTCCCTCTGCGATCCCAAAGATTCTGGATGGTGTGGACCTGAGCCAGCCATGTTTAAGAATCTAACTACTCTAGTCCTTTAGCCCTTCCCACAGACGGCGCCAATTGTAGGGACACAATTTCTTGGTTCGACCCAAAGGTGTTGGATTTACCCGCAAAGGCCCTAAACAATGAATTTGTAGAGAGTAGGTTGAGAAGGACTGGGCTAGGAGTGATTGAGATTATCAACTGGTTGGGACCAGATCCCCTACCATGTTCAAGCTCCAATGATGGATTTTCAAGTATTGTTCTAGTTCTACGTCCGAGGATGACTATCTTTCTTCTCTATTTCTTTTTCTCTTTCTTTTTCGCAAAAGATCCCTTTTCCTCCCTCTTTCTTCCCTTTTATACTTATTTTTCCTCCTTTCTTGACCATCCACGTGTGGATTTGCTCCTTTGTCCTTGGACACCTGTCCCCCTAACTTTCTCCAGAACCTGCTTCATGATGGGACTATTTACCACTGTTCAGATGTCCCCTCCACATCAATGCGGCCAGGAGATTAGCTGTGGTGCATTTAATGCGGTGTTGGCAGCCCTCCCTGATATTTTGGGGGCTTTCTTCTGGTGTACGTCTCCACAGAACCGTTCTCGCCCAGTGAGGGTCCACAGGAGTGTCTTCTGGTTGGCAGAGCTTCGAATATCACCTCGGCAATGATATTCCGAGGAGAACTGTCCTCGGTCGTTCCCCAGTCCTCGGCTTGGGCCTGTAGTTACGCTATACGGGTAAGTAGGAATCTCTGAGCCCATCGTCTCTGTCGGCCCAATGCTTGTTTCGGCCCATTTGTACTATCAGTCCACCGTCCCCACAACATAAGTTCGTGCAAAAATTTCTGTCTATTTTAGCATAAGAATCTATTTTTTCAATTTTGCATACTCACTTTTCAAAATACCCCATATTGGATTATTTAATTTACACTATATTTCATTAAAATATTAATTTTTGTTGATTTTTTAAATTATTTATCTTTCTTCACACATAATAACCACCATCCACTCTTTACCTCCATTCTTGAGATACATAAAGGAATAACAAATAACTAAATACAAAATGAATACTGTCAGTGTAAATTTACATGGTTACTGTTACGCAGATTAATGTAGGTCAATTTTAGGCAAAACTGTATAAATTCTATACTTTTTTCTATTTCACACGAACTGATGTAAATGCTAGCATGTCACTATTTACAGCACTTTGGATATTTATCCCAATTTTTTTTTCTTTTTTATTTTAAGGAATTTCAATTGTTTGTGGCTCTACATCTACGACAAAGCATTTGTAGTGAGAGAAAAGAAAAAAAAAGGTTTGATATATAATTATCTGGCCCATATAGATTTTGATTAATTGCTACACTAATCAGACAACAATTAACCATATTAATGAACAAAGTTGGGAAAATGAAAAATCTTCCATGGCTTGAGTCTCTGAATATGAATAAATATTTGATGTGTCACGTTGTCACTGTATTATGAAAGTTGCAAATACAAAGGTAATTGAAAAGCAACTTTCCTAAGTAGGAAGAAATGGAAATGGAAGCATCAAAAAGAGGAAATATTGCATTACAAAAGTAAAATGGTAGTTGCATAGAACATACTTAATACATCATAAATAAGGCCACAATAGAAAGCTTCTGTCATGGTAATATTTGACTTCTTAAAGAGGTCTAGATGATAATAAAAGTACAACATGCGACCAAGAGGCTTCGAATTTTTTTTTTTTTTAGAGAATTTTAACTTATGACGTCCACTCTTAATGATAGGTATTTATCTTTAAATCAAGACACCAATCAGTTTTTGGTGTAAACGAAAATTAAATTCTAGATCTCTTATTCAACAATCAGAAATTTTACCAGTTAAACTAACTAAAACCCATAAGCGTCAATATTTACTTTTAGCAATGTTGGACAAATTGATGTTAATGTCTTTCATGTATTTAAATTAATCTCTTGTTTTTTTTTTTTTTTTGATTAGAAAGACTGAAGCACTTTTATTAAAGATTAGAGTAAACTGTTACATCATGGATAAGAGCTTGCTCAAGAAAGCAAGGTATCTCCTCAATCCAAGCATTGAAATCAAAAACGCCAAATGCGTTTTTAGCTAGTAAGTGTGCGGCTTTATCACCCTGTCTCCTGACGTGAGAAAATTCTACCTTATGAAAATTAATCTCTTGTTTTGGTTGTTATTTGATGGTATACTTTTTTATAATAATTATGGTTGCTTATAATGTTTTATATCAATTTTTTAAAGTTTTTTTTATAAATATTTACGTTAAAACTTGCCCCTCTTAATTAAAATCTTGGCTTCATCATTGTATATATTTGATATTCATGATCTAATAAAAATTTATATAAATATTGTTATGATGTTTCGATAGTCATCTGATTGATTCTGAATGATATAAATTTTTTTTTTCAAGTTAATATCATTATGATATATAGTTGGTCCCAATCATAAAGCACAGAGCCGCTGAGATTTAGCCACGTACATGTCCAACCCATATGGTCACGAAAAAAGAAATAAAGATACACATGTTATAAGTTGGTTGGAGCCATGTGGCAATACGAGACGAAAGTAATGCAATCTACATGGAACGTCTAATTAAATCCAAGATTTAATTCAATATTGAATCCCATTGAATTTTTTTCCCCTTAATTCCAAATAAAATATCCTAAAATTGCCCATAAATAAAGGCTCCATGTGAGAAAAGAATATACTTAGAGAAACACCATGCTAACTCTCTACAAAAAAGAAGAGATCTCTAAATTCCCAAAGAGCACTCTTGCTCATTCAAGATCAAAGTCATTCGTATTCCCTTGAATTGAAGTGGGAATTTTCTTTCAACTTCTACTTGACTTAGCTTGAGATCAAGCTAACAACCGCCGGCATTGAGTCAAGTACTTCCTTATACACATTTAGCAAGATGAGTTCTATAAATTATTAAAGATCTTGGGTATTGTAAAGTGTATTGGAGATCAAATTAAACTAATTTCCAATATTCTTGCTTTCAAAGAATCATATAGATAATTGTACTCACATTCATACATATCAATACAAAATCAATTATTCATCATCGTGTGATTCCACATGAAATGTGTGTACGTGTACATTCAAATTAACAAGGACTTGGGCAAAGTATAATTTGAATTCAACCATTAAAGTTTATCAACTTGCTAGAATGTGTGTGCTCATGTTTTGCTACAATAAGTTGTGGTACCTTGCCTAGGGTTTGAACATGTGCTCTCTCATGTGAAGAGAGAGCCATAAATGCCAATAAAGTTCTGTTTGCTTTGGTAGATTTCTTTTATTTTATTTTTATTTTTTACATTTTCAAGTACTTAATACATTGGAAGATATTTGTCAAAATAAAACATTTTTCATTGTCAATTGAAAACAAGCCAAATAGAGTGCAAAATGCTTTTCACTCTTTAAAAGGCCCCCCCCCCCCCAAAAAAAATATGAAACATCACTTGCTTAATAAATTGATCACAAATAAACTCCAAAAAAAAAAAAAAAAAAATCCTTCCCAAAGGTAACCTCTCTCTCTCTCTCTCTCTCTCAATAGTGATCTTTAACATACTTGACTAACCATTGACATTTTATTTTAAAAAATAATTCAATAATTATACTAAATAGAGAAGGAAACGTCTGTATTAAAAATATTAAGAAGTGTTAGCAACCTTTTTATTCATTAATCTTTCTTAGGATCATATGTTGGAATTAGTTAATTGGTGGATTTAGATTACATATATATGTTAGAAGGCAAAGTAATGGCTGCTATGTCAGAGATCTTGAAGCCTCCATCAATTGAGATTTTAGAGCTGTTGGCAACAAAGCGTGCAATGATTTTTACTGTCGAAACAGGTTTTCACCAAGCAGCCATTAAGGGGGACGTTGAGTCTATCATTAAGTCTCTGCATGGTGGTGGTATGGAATTTTCATAGGTTGTCGCGTTATAAAAGACATTTTGTCTTATGAAAACTCTTTTCAAGGTTCATCTTTCTCTCATATTATTAGACAAGGTAATGTCGTAACTCATGCCTTAACTTAGGAAGCAAGACTTTCTTTTCATCTTTAAGCTTGGATGGAGTTTATTCCTCTTGATATATTTTCTTCTTTAAGTAGAGACTTTCCCAATTCATGATTGATAAAGTAGCATATCCTTTCTTCTCAAAAAAAGATTACATATATATAGTACTAGCAATTTATAAATAAATAAATAAAAAAACACGTATATAGTACTATACAAAATGCAGGCAATTAATTAAGCACTAATATCTCACATATAAAAATGAACCATGAGTTTTTAACGTACACTTTTTTTTTTTTTGTAAACAAAGTAAAAGGTCTACATACATTTATTATTAGGTGTTCTTGCAGTGTTATTGTTCTGCATGCCCTCAACAACTAGTCACAGCTCACGAGCTAATTAAACTCAATTTCTTTAACTAATTAATAAGCCCTTATTGTCAGAGATTTGTGGTCAGGGTGTCGTTATCAAATAGTAGAAAACTAAGACCACTCTATTAATTCCATAGACTATAGACAATGGATCTGCAGATGCCTAATTTCTTTGCTAATCCATGCACATTTTTTTTTTATGAACAGCTAATCCATGCACATGCTGCTACGCCTACGCGTAATAATATATGAAAAAACTTCGTCATTGTTGACTTTGCTATATAAATTCATCCACATGTATTCAATAATTAATATGTAACCAGCCTATACGCTCAATATTATTATATGAGGAACTCAAGCTTTTTTTCTTTTTTTTGAGAATCTGAGAAACTCAAGTTTTTTTTTTTTTTTTTTAGAGATAGTTTCAACCTATGACATCCGCTCCTGATGATAGCTTTTTATTATCTAACTAAAACACTAATCGATTTTTGATGTAAACGGTGATTAAACCTCAAATCTCTTATTCAGTAAAAAAAAAAAAATCTATTAAGCTTTTTTTACTTTTTTTTTTTTTAATTATAATTTGAGTCAACCGTTTTCTTCTTGATATAATCAATTGGTGTTAGTGGGTGATACACATGGGCCAATACTTGTATTCTCAATTAGTCCATTTTATATCAGATATGGATTAGGTGTAAATTAGATAATCCAATGTGGGGTGTTTTCAATTTTACTTACTCACTTTTCAAAACACCCCACATTGGATTATCTAATTTACACTATATTTTATTAAAATATTAATTTTTGTTGATTTTTTAAATTTTTTCTCTTTCTTCACACACAATAATCACCATCTACTCTCTACCTCCATTCTTGAGATACATAAAGAAATAACAAATAACTAAATACAAAATAAATAGTGTCAGTGTAAATTTACATGGTTATTGTATATGCAGATTGATGTGGATCAATTTTAGGCAAAACTGTGTAAATTCTATACTTTTTTTATTATACATGAACTGATGTGAATGCTAGCATGTCACTATTTACAGCACTTTGGATATTTATCCCATTTTTTTTTTCTTTTTTATTTTAAGGAATTTCAATTGTTTGTGGCTCTACATTTACAACAAAGCATTTGTAGTAGGAAAAAAAAAGGCGTAAACCTTATTTTAGTCCCTAGATTTTCATGCGATTCCCAATTTGATCACTAACTTTTTTTTCCACCGCTTTTAGTCCTTCTTTTGAAAAACTCGTTCCATTTTAGTCCTTGCCGTTACATCAGAGATGGAAATTGCACAGGTGGCAAACGGTTCAACAGTAATTGCTGACGTGTCCATTAAAATAATATTAAAAAATTATTTACACTTTTAAAAATGCCACATCATCAGCAATTTATTTATTTTTTTGAAAAACCACCTCAGATAAAAATAATATAAAAATTTCTAACCTAATTATTTTTTAAAAAGAAAAGAAATTAGTTAAATTAATTTTTTTCTTTTTTCTTTTGGAAGAACATGAAGAACTCAGATCTATGTGTTCTTCATCAAGTTAAACATGAATAAGAAATTAAACATGAAAACAAAATTAAAAGAAACCCAGCAACAGATCAAAATTGAAAAACAAAAACCAAAAACCCAGAAAGATCAAAATTGAAAAACAAAAACCAAAAACCCAGAAATCCAGCAACATCTCAAAATTGAAAACCAAAAACCACAAACCCAAAAACCCAGAAACATAAACACAAACCCAGCAACAAATCAACCAAACCGAATCCTCCACCACCCAAAACCAAATCCTCCCACAACCTCTCCCCACACTTCCTCTCATTCACTGAGCAACTAATAACACTATCAGGAAACCTGGGCAGCCATTTAGGCACATGGGAAGAAGAAGAAGAAGAAGAAGAAGAAGCCCAGGAAGGAATGGAAGTAATCTGTGGGCATGGGATTGGCTTGGCAAATGGGATTTCGTCATTGAAGGAGACGAAGTCAGCGAGGTCTTTGATGATTCCTCCTCCGGAGGAAGAGATGGAGAAGAGAGTGGAGGTGGAGAGTGATGAGGTGGTGGAGGGCAAGTGTGAGGTCTAGCAGGTTCGACTTCGTGCGGTTGGAGGTGTTGGCCAAGGAAGAGGCCGACTTGGCAATGGCCTTGAGGTACTTGGTGGCCACCACGGTCAAATCGTTGAGTGCAGAGAGCTAGGTGGCCTTGTACCCCACTGGCTGGCAAATCTGCGAGACTGCTATTCTGGCTATGGCGAATGAGAACTCTGATGGGTTTTGGGGTTTTTCTTGATGAAGATGAAGATGGGTTTTTGGTTTTGAAGGAGGCTTTGCTTTCATGGTGATTTGTTGTTGCAGAAGAAGAGGATGCAGGAGAAGGTATCAAACCTTAGGCCTCCTTTTTAATGGGGGAGATTTTACTTTTGGTTGATTTGTTGCTGGGTTTGTATTTGTGTTTCTAGGTTTTTGGGTTTGTAGTTTTTGGTTTTCAATTTTGAGATGTTGCTGGGTTTTTGGGTTTTTGGTGTTTGTTTTTCAATTTTGATCTGTTGTTGGTTTTTTGGGTTTTTGTTTTAATTTTGTTTTCATGTTTAATTTCTTGTTGATGTTTAACTTGATGAAGAACACATAGCCTAAGTTCTTCATGTTCTTCCAAAAGAAAAAAGAAAAAAAATTAATTTAACTAATTTTTTTTAAAATAATTAGGTTAGAAATTTTTATATTATTTTTATCTGAGGTGGTTTTAAAAAAAAATTAAATTGCTGATGTGGCATTTTTAA
The DNA here is from genome assembly GCA_033629205.1 of Lithocarpus polystachyus. Taxonomy (NCBI): domain Eukaryota; kingdom Viridiplantae; phylum Streptophyta; class Magnoliopsida; order Fagales; family Fagaceae; genus Lithocarpus; species Lithocarpus polystachyus. The sequence goes on along the minus strand of CM066164.1, from coordinate 2,005,806 downwards.
AAGTGCAAATAATTTTTTAATATTATTTTAATAGACACGTCAGCAATTACTGTTGAACCGTTTGCCATCTGTGCAATTTCCATCTCTGATGTAACGGCAAGGACCAAAATGGAATGCGTTTTTCAAAAGAATGACTAAAAGCGGTGGAAAAAAAAGTTAGGGATCAAAATGGGAATCGCGTGAAAATGTAGGGACTAAAATGAGTTTTACGCCAAAAAAAAAAAGGTTTGATATATAATTATCTGGCCCATATAGATTTTGATTAATTGCTACACTAATCAAACAACAATTAACCATATTAATGAACAAAGTTGGGAAAATGAAAAATCTTGCATGGCTTGAGTCTCTGAATATGAATAATTTGACGTGTCACATTGTCACTATATTATGAAAGTTGCAAATTCAAAGGTAGTTGAAAAGCAACTATCCTAAGTAGGAAGAAATGGAAATGGAAGCATCAAAAAGAGGAAACATTGCATTACAAAAGTTAAACAGTAGTTGCACAGAACATACTAAATGCACCGTAAATAAGGCCACAATAGAAAAGCTTCCCTCATGGTAAGATTTGACTTCTTAAAGAGGTCTAGATGATAATAAAAGTACAACATGAAACCAAGAGGCTTCAATATATATGTATATATATATATATATATATATATTAAAAAGTTTCAACTTATGGTATTCACGCTTGATGATAGTTCTTTATTTTCAAAATAAGATATTAATTAGTTTTTGGTGTAGGCAAAAATTAAATCTTAGATTTCTTATTAAACCATCAGAGACTTTACCAGTTGAGCTAACTGAAACCTATAAGCTTCAATATTTACTTTTAGCAATGTTGGACAAATTGATGTTCATGTCTTTCATGTATTTAAATTAATCTCTTGTTTTGGTTGTTATTTGATGGTATAATTTTTTTTTATAATAATTATGGTTGCTTACAATGTTTTATATCGGTTTTTTAAAGTTTTTTTTTTTTTAAATATTTACGTTAAAACTTGTCCCTCTTAATTAAAATCTTGGCTTCGTCATTGAATATATTGGATATTCATGATCTAATAAAATTTTATTTAAATATTGTTATGATGTTTCGATAGTCATCTGATTGATTCTGAATGATATAATTTTTTTTTTCAAGTTAATATCATTATGATAGTTGGTCCCAATCAAAAAGCACAGAGCCGCTGAGATTTAGCCACATACATGTCCAACCCTTATGATCACGAAAAAAGAAAAAAAGATACACATGTTATAAGTTGGTTGGAGCCATGTGGCAATACGAGACGAAAGTAATACAATCTACATAGAACGTCTAATTAAATCCAAGATTTAATTCAATATTGAATCCCATTGATTTTTTTTTTTCTTAATTCCAAATAAAATATCCTAAAATTGTCCATAAATAAAGCCTCTTCATGTGAGAAAAGGATATACTTTGAAAAACACCATACCAAGGTGCGTTACGCGCTTCCCACGTGTTTCTTTTTTTTTTTTTTTTTTTTTTTTCCGCTCAGCGTTTCTGGCATTGTTCATTGGCCATAAACAGTTAAAATAGGCCAATGAACAATGCCGAACAGTAGTGAACAGTAATTGAACACTGCCAATCACACGTATTTTTTTTTTTTTTTTTTTTTTTCACTTAGTGCTTTTGGCACTGTTCATTGGCCATAAACAGTGAAAATAGGCCAATGAACAATGCCTAACAGTAATGAACAGTAACTGAAAAATATTTTTTTATTCTTTTCAGTTTTTAGTCAAATAAGCGGTATTCAAACGCACACTAACTCTCTACCAAAAAGAAGAGATCTATAAGTTCCTAAAGAGCACTCTTGCTCATTCAAGATCAAAGTCATTCATATTCCCTTAAATTGAAGTAGGAATTTTCTTTCAACTTCCACTTGACTTAGCTTGAGATCAAGCTAACAACCGTCGGCATTGAGTCAAGTACTTCCATATACACATTTAGCAAGATGAGTTCTAGAAATTATTAAAGATCTTGGGTATTGTAAAGTGTATTGGACATTAAATTAAATGAATTTCTAATATTCTTGCTTTCAAAGAATCATATACATAATTGTACTCACATTCATACATATCAATACAAAATCAATTATTTGTCATCGTGTGATTCCACATGAAATTTGTGTGTATGTGTGCATTAAAATTAACAAGGAGTTGGGCAAAGTATAATTTAAATTCAACCATTAAAGTTTATTGACTTGCTAGAATGTGTGTGCTCGTGTTTTGCTACATTAAGTTGAGGTACCTTGCCTAAGGTTTGAACATGTGCTCTCTCATGTGAAGAGAGCCATAAATGCCAATAAAGTTCTGTTTTTTTTTTTTTTTTTAAAACGTTTTCAAGTACTTAATACATTGGAAGATATGTGTCAAAATAAAAACATTTTTCATTGTCAATTGAAAACAAGCCAAATAGAGTGCAAAATGCTTTTCACTTTTCAAAAGCCACCCCCTCCCCCCCAACCCCCAAAAAAAAAAAAAAAAAAATCATGAAACATCACTTGCTTAATAAATTGATCACAAATAAACTCCACAAAAAAAAAAAAAAAAAAAAAATCCTTCCCAAAGGTAACCTCTCTCTCTCTCTCTCTTTCTCTCTCAATAGTGATCTTTAACATACTGTTGACTAACCATTGACATATTTTTTCCAAATGGTTTTTTTGCTCAAACTTGTTGCTTTCTCATTTAATATTTTGGGCAAAAAATCCAAATTACTTCGGGTGTAATTATATAGAAAATAGATTTTTTTTTCCTATTTGGGTCTTGTATTAGTAAGGCAGCTGAAATCTATGATCGCTTCAACAAACATACCCCTATGAAATATTTCATACAGGTTGGCTAGAAAAAACCTCCTAAGGGTTGGTTTATCCTAAACACGGATGGGTTGGCTCTTGAGAACTCAAGAAGGGCAGGAGATGGAGGTCTGATCTTTAATAGTGATGGGAATTGAATTTAAGGGTTTTACTAGAGGGTCGGGCAACACTAACAGCTGCCTAGCAAAACTTTGGGCCTTGAGAGATGGGCTCAACATGGCTTTTGATCTAGGAATTCTATACTTAATTGTTGAAATGGATGCTTTGTCTATTGTTCAACCTATGAAGAATTCTACTCCTAACCATCACTTCTTGTTGATTTCAAGAACCTTTTTATGAGCATGCCTTGAACTCAGATTAATCACATCTACAGAGAAGCCAACCAATGCGCCGATGTATTGGCAAAACTTGGCGCTAATTTAAACTATACTTTTGTAATTTTTGATCACCCACCGGATGTGGTGCAGAACTTGCTTACCCTAGATAAGGCAGTAAACATTTGTAATAAACTTATTTTTATTTCTAATTAGTCTAATATATTAGCCTTTTTAATCAAAATTATTTGGAAATTCCATGAAATATTAATATTTTATTCATGTGAGTCAAACATCATAAAATATTTTATACTTTTTTGTGGTTCATATTCTCGGTGACAACCAAATTACCGCATGAAAATGAATAATTTTTGTCAAAAAATAGTTTCCAAGTAGGACCCCCCCCCCCCCTTTTTTTTTTTTTTTTTTTTAATTTTAAAAATTCCTGTTAGGACATATGGATCGTTGATCAGGAGACTCTCGCTTGCCGGAGTGTGTTTTGTCTTGTAACATTAATTTGCACTAATATGTAGTAGCTTTCATGCTAACGAATTGGCACTTTAAAAATGGAAACCTTAATTTTAGCAAACTGTAAAATCCATGAAGGGACAGTTTGAAGCATATATATATATATATATATATATATATATATATATATATACTAATTAATTAAAAAAGCCCTTTGCGTGTAAGACCAAGTCAAGTCGTTCCTTCCCCACAAAAAATGGCATCCCATTCGTGACCCACTTGCGGAAAGTTATGGTGCAGATTGCAGAACCCTTATTGCTTGCACTGCATGGACCTCGTCTCTCCTCTTCTCTCTCCGCGTAATTTTCTTTTTTTATTCAGAAGTGGTTTTAATGACTAACAAAAATATTTCTTTTACATTAGAGTCGTTAGAGTCGATCATGTAGGAGGGATGTTATATATAACGGTTACACAAAATAAAATTTGAAAATTAATTAATGCTTTAATATTTCTTTTGCATCTGAAAATTAATTAATGCTTTAATCTTCTGTATGGTTTAGGAATTTATTCCTCGTTCAATCTTTAGTAATTTGTGATCAGTTCACAGATTCTTTTGTTAAGAGAGGAAGATAAATTTTATCAAGTTTAATATCAACTTAATTACAGTGTTAAATTACTATGAGAAGTATGCTTTGTAAGCTTTTTAGGTTTTATCTACTCGATCGGATAACAGTGACAAGTGTATATTTGAAGTTTGATAAGTTTTACCAATTCCCTGCTCATTTTCCTCCTTTATTTGTGCGAGAAAAAAGTGCACCTTTCTTTACAAATATTGCAATACCTCAATAAAAATCTTCTTTAAAACTCTTTCCCATATTTTATATATATATATATATATATATATATATATTTTAGACCAATTATTAATTTGACATCTTGCCACCTTCCCAAATTCATCTGTTTGCGTTCTTTCATCCAGTAAAAAGTACATTATTTTTATCTAGTAATATTTATATTATCTTTGAGATCTTCATGATAAATCGATCAATCATCTTTATGTAATAAGAAAATTTTCTTGTATAACAATCTAAAGAATATCTTCTATGTGAAAGATTGATATAAAAATGTAAGAAAGTATCTTGTGTGATATTCACTCGTTTATGAGTTTTGAAAATACTTTATTATACGTAAAAATTTTATTTTGTGTAACCGCTATATATAACATCTCTCTAACATGATCAACTCTGATGTAAAAGGAATATTTTCTTCAATGAACAAAAGAAAAAGAAAAAAGAAGAGAAGAAGAAGAAGAAGAAGAATAAATGTGATTTCCTGGATAAACTCCTAAAAAGAAGTGACAAAAACAGTAATGTGATCTCATAAATCATCTTCATAGATTCACATATTCTACATATTGAGATTTTATAGAGTTTACCATCATAGAGTTTATAAAATTCTATCTTATCCACTTTGAAATAAGTGAAATAGATTTTTTTACATCATTACTAAATTAAATGGATACGAAAATGATTATAGCCAATATCTGATAAAATATATTAATTACTAGGATCATAATCCACCTTATTTCCTAATTAGTTTAGAGACACAAAATTTTTTACAATTTTTTTCATGACTGCTGTTTTGATGTTGCTTATAATTCTTTTTTATTTCACTTTATGACAATTGTTTTTTATCATCAAGCTAATACATTAATTAGTTTTATCAAATTTGTTTTTGGTATAGGTAAGTTTCAAATATTAAATCTCTTATTTAATTACTAAAAACTTTATCAGTTGAGTTTTTGGTATTTAGAACCTCTGCTGAAATAAAAACTTATTAAAATAGATTGGAGAATGGAATGAAAAACAAATAATAATTATCATTTCAAATGGAAATGGCTATATCTTCACATTAAAAAAAAAAGGCTATATCCTTATTTTTATTAAATAATTTATTTCTTATTCAGTTCCCAAACAATTATTTTCCAAATTTCATTCAATTTTTTCCTCTTTCCCAACATCCTAAATTAATAATCGAATTTATTTTCCTTTGTAAACCCACAACTCTCACTATCAATCAAGACTACAACAATTATCTTATGTAGCCGATAGTAACTAACAACTTGTTACTTTTATATAAACCCACTGTTTTTTTTAATACCAATCATAACTTGCCATCTTATTAGACATAGTACAAAATTGTGACCCAGTTGTGGTACTAGAATTTTCGAATCAAGATGACTCATTCAACACCAACAAGCTACAACAACCACAACACACCACGAGTTACACCACAAGCCAAGACTAGAGAGTCCCTTGACTGACCGATTCTTCTCGTTGCAAAAGTGAGTCCCACAAGACAATATAAAAAGGTTAAGAAAATCTACCTCCATAGATCTCTCTCTCATCATCAAATTTTATTCATCACCAACACTTTCACATCACAGCGAGGGGACACAACAGTAACAGAAAAAACAACTGCAACTAATAAGTCAACAAAAACCAAACTAACTTATATCTCCTCCTTTATTTATTAGTATTAGATTCTTTCTCCACCACCCCATTTTTTTTTTTCTTTCCATCCCCAAAAATGGAGAGCACCACCAGCGTCAACAACAATGGTGGTGGAAGCAAAACTACGGTGTTTGGTTATGGTGCGGCAAAGACATCTGTGTGGTGGGACATAGAAAATTGCAGGGTTCCAAAAGAAGGGTACAACCCAAATGCCATAGCTCAGAACATAAGCTCTGCGTTGATGAAGATGGGTTATTGTGGACCCATCTCTATTTCTGCCTATGGTGACACCAATGCTATCCCTGACCCTGTCCAGCATGCTCTTTCCAGCACTGGCATCTCCCTCTACCATGTCCCCGCTGGTATAAAACTGCTAACCCTTTTTATTTTATTTCTTCATTCATTTTTTATATGCTTTACCATGTGAATTCATTTTTTTTTTTTTAATGGAAGTTGGTCAATTGAGTTATGTGTATAAATTTTGGAGCTTGATCTATGATTGGGTTTAAGGGGATCAAAGTTTTTGCTGTGCTTTTGGGTAGAATTTGTCTTGATGGGTTATGCGTATGAAATTTTGGAGCTTGACTCATGATTGGGTTTAGGGTGATCAATGTTTTTGCTGTGCTTTTGGTTAGAATTTGGCTAGTTGGGTTATGTGTATGAAATTTTGGAGCTTGACCTATGATTGGTTTTTGCTGTGATTTTTTTTAGAATTTGGCTAGTTGGGTTATGTGTAGAACTTTTGGAGCTTGATCCATGATTGGTTTCATTATGGTCAATGTTTTCGCTGCGATTTTGTGTAAAATTTGGCTAGTTGGGTTTTGTGTGTACAGTTTTGGAGCTTGATTGGTGACTGGTTTCATGGATTCTTTGTGTTTTTTTTTTTCCTCTGTTGTAATTGTCTTTGTTGTAATTTATGTGGAAGCTGGCAGGTTGGTTTTTGTGTTCTACCTTTGGGAGCTCGACCCATGATTGGTTTCATTAGTTTTATTTATTTATTTATTTATTTTTTGGTGTTGGGGGGGGGGGGGAGGGGGGGGCGGGAAGAGGTTTTGATTTAGCAAATGTTATGTAGTTGCCTATTGGGTTATATATACTTTAAAGCATGAGACAAGACTAATTGTATGATTTTTTTCATCATTTATCTTACATTTGCAAAACTCATGTTGATGTTATTATTTTCTTGCAATAGAATATGTGTGTGTTTAAACCTTAATTGAAGGTTCATTGGGAATATAGGTGATAGGGAATTGATCCAAGTTTTTTGGAGGAGATTTTATCATCCAAACTAGTTGACATTCATATAATTGTTTTATTTTATTATTGGTAGAGTCTTATATAAATTTTAGTTATCTCCTATTTGCCCATCTGACATGCATAGAGATTTTAATTAATTTGATATGTGTAGAAAATTTATGTTCTATAAGTTTATGATGTGGTTTTTGTTGTTGGTGGTTAATAATATTTACTACTAGCATCATAAAAACTATGCTATGTTTTTTTCATTGTTCTTCTACTGTCAAAACCTTGTAATATCTTAATCCTTTTGGTAGCGTGTGTCCTATTTTGTGAAAAAGTTGCATTTGGTTTATTGAATATCCTTGACAATGTAGTGTAAAACTGCTATGCTCTATACTTTGTTAATATTTGATTTTTCATTTGCTTGTTTTGGTTGATTGCATTGCATCTGGTATTTTTGTTCTGCTATGATATATAATTTTTTTTTCATTAATGTGAATATAGGGGTCAAAGATGCAAGTGACAAGAGGATTTTGGTGGACATGTTGTTTTGGGCAGTGGACAATCCTGCACCGGCTAATTACCTCTTGATTTCTGGTGACCAGGATTTCTCTAATGCTCTGCATCAGTTGAGCATGAGGAGGTACAACATTCTTCTAGCACAGCCTCAGCAGGCTTCTGCACCTCTTCTTTCTGCTGCTAAGAGCATCTGGCTTTATACCAGTCTTTTAGCTGGGGGGCCGCCAATAATGAACGGTGAATTGCAACAGCTTGTTAATAATAATAGCTATTCATCAAGTTCCAACACATTACAGATGCCAGTTTCTAATGCTGTTGGTATAACACAGCCTATGAAAACCTATCAGGGTAATCCCCATATTGGAAATCATAATATGGCATATATAGGAAAGGGGGTGGACAGTAGATGTCAAGGAAAATCCACTTCAAGAAACTTCAGTCAAGCTAATGGATCAAAAACTTTGAGTTTACCAGTAGAACATTATAGCAATGTGAACTCTCATCAACCTGGTAATTTTTCTTATATTCCAAATGTTCCTCCAAGTAGACCTGCCCAAAATTTTGTTCATGGCAATCCTGGTCCTTCATGGAGCAATAGCAGTAACCACCAAAAAAATCACCAATATAATTATTCATTGTCATTACGGCCAAACAACTCTGCCACTCAACCTGCATTTTCACCTCGTAATATGCATCCTCCTCCACTTAATACTAACACTTTTGTTCCTCCCTTAACCCCTCTGAGGCTTAATGGATCCAACTTTACCTCAAGACCACCTACAAATGTGCCTGATATTAATTTCTTGAACATCTCTGGATATTCCAACAGTGTTCACAGCCCTCCTACTGTCCAGCAAAGAAATCAAGAGCCTAGACATACTTCTATTACTAAGTCTTCAAATCATGCATGCTTAAGTGAATCACAAAATGGATATATGGTGCAGAAGAAGCTGTCCGTTTACCCTAACATGCTGAATAATGGATATCCTCGTGATCCAGAGTATCCATCCTTGTCTTCAGCAGAAATGGGTGGCACTAGTACCTGTATATTGGAGACTCCTGGATTCCCAAAGCCTTCTGGGTATGTCCAAGGCCTAGGGGTAATCTTGCTTGCATTGGACACCCTAAAAAATGAAAAGATAATGCCTACTGAAGCAAATATAATTGATTGCATTCAATATGGAGACCCCAAGCATCGGAATATTGACATTAAAAATGCTCTGGAGAGTGCTATTGAGCAGCAGATGGTAGTGAAGCACATTTCCGGTGATGTGCAGTTGTATGTTCCTAAGAATGAGAAACTTTGGCATTGTGTGAACCCTATAGATGGTAATCCTAATCGATACTCAAAAGTTACATGGGACGAAACTGAAAATTTTCTAACATCCCCTGCCGGACGATCTGCAATAATCGCTTCTCAGTGCAAGTAACACTTCTACTTTTGCTTCTTATTATATGGCTTACTGGAATTTCCCTCCAGTTTCTCTTATCTTCTGATCTATCTTTTATGTAGGTATGAAGCAGCTAGTATTTTAAGGAATATGTGCCTGAAAGAGCTTGCCTTGGGTGACATACTTCAAATTTTAAATATGGTAATTACTGTAAAGAAATGGATTGTGCATCATCTATCTGGATGGCAACCAATTATAATTACTGTTGCCCAGACTGCACTCACCTAGGGGCCATAGCTAGTCCAGAAGTGCAAACTGAAGCTAAATATGGGAAGGGAAAAGGGCCTGAAGATATCTAAATGGTGCCATTTAATGATGGTGGTTTGGACTATAGATAGTTGAAAGGAGGCTCTTTTTCCCTAGAATTATAATATACTTAGTAATGCCTAAAGGTTATATAGAATAGTTACATATAATTTTATATCATATTTTAAGTTTTATTGATTCTATATATATTTTAAGTTTTATTGCTGGAGTTCTCAAGTTTATCTTGGGGAGAAAATGAAAGCAGTGCTTGGACAGAGTTAGATCAGAATTATATGATACAACTTTCTGAGGTTGTGGAGTTGCTAGTTGCTACAGTGGACTTCTTGTGAACCATTTAAATGGGGATTTAAAGAGAAGATCAAACCATTGTTTGTTTTGCATATGGAGCATCAAGCATGTTAGTTTCCCATCACCGAGACAGTTATATGTATCACAATGAGTATTCACTATTTGTTCGCTCCAATTGTTAATGAAGGTCCACAGAAAAGTGCATTTATCTTTTTTGGACGGTAGTTTTTTATATTGGTCGTGTCTTCAAGTTGAGGCAGGAGGTTGAACCACTGGACAGAGAAACAGAAGACACTACTTACACAGTTGACAAACAAATGAACACAAATTATACTGCTGAGGAAATTTTTTATTTATGCAATCATGTATTTGGAATATGGAAATCTATTGGTGGAATCTGATTAGCCTTCTATGATCATATCATGCTATGAAGGAACATGGTGGGATTAAAGAAAATTGAAGCCAAATGACAAGGGCATGTCGTATTTTTAGACTGGTATGCAGCCTACAGAGCCTTTGAGTCGTTCTCACTGCATATTTGATTCTTCTTGCTACATTTTGGTCTTCGGTTTTTTTTCCTTTTGTCATGGAACTTTCTACTGTAGATGCATGAATATGTTTCATGGTACAGACATTGTTGTGCTCATAATGAGTTGAAGAATGTTAATAAATTTGTTGTCTGTATCCTTATTCTCCTCCTTCATGATTGTTGTGTAATTGAAGCAGAAATGATATGTTTATACCTTTATTGATGCATGTCTGTGCATTTGCTTATACATGCATATAATTAAATTTATGTATTAAAATGCAAAGTAACTATTTCTAACAGCAGTGCTTGAAAGTTCTAGTGGGGGGAATCAGCCACAGCATCAGAAGCCACAACCTCAAATGTGATAAAATCGAGAAATAGCTTTTAACCAAATATGCAATTTGTTCAGAATATGTTTCTTAAAGAGTTGGCCTTGGCTGTTGCGTTGCTGTGGACCTATATGGATAATGGATGCAAAGGAATGTCAAATTTCACAATATTGGGTACATCAAAATAGAGGAGGAAATTTTTAAATGATTTTTAGTAGCCAAAAAAAAAAAAAAAAAATCAAAAGATTAGATTGGATGTTAAGGCTCGGATAAGTTATGTAAAATCAAAAGATTAGAGTGGTCTCTTTTTTCCGTAGAAAGGATGTTACTTGTTACTTTGTTAGCAAATAAAATTGTAAGGACATAGGCTTCCTGTTATTTGAATTGTAATTTGGATTATATATTTTTATTTTAAATAAAATGTACTTATTCATAAAAAAAAAAAAAAAACACAATGTTATATATCCTGAGGGTAGAGAGGTAGAGTAATTTTGTTCTGCCTGCTTTTTTTTTGGTTTTGTCTACTTTATATTTGATATCATATGATTTATATCCCACTCAAATGTACCAGTAAAAAAACATAAAATTCATATAAATTTAACTCAATTCAAATGCCTTCTTCAAAACACATGGTTGGAGAATTTAGCCAGACTCACATAATCATATTTATTATGGGAGAAAGTATACCTTGCATTCGTTGTATGTAGCGTAAACTTTCTCCTACCGTAGGCCAAATGGAGTGACAAATAAGCTAGTTAAAAAATGAAAGAACCAAATGCATTGTGAAACACTATTTGATACATGTCTTACCTTTTTATTATTATCACTACTCTCTTTTGGGATAGGATAGGAGTCTACCACCCATATAGATAATATACATAACATTATGTATTGTGTAATTGTGTGTGATGTTATGAGCCTGTTTAGTACATGTGTTTAAACACATATTTTCAATTTTTAAACAACATTACACATATTTTCACACACTTTTTTCACCCACACGTATTTCTAAAAAATACAAACAACGTTACTAGAACAACGTTACCAAATAGCCCCATCTATCTGCTACATAGGAACAAAAAACTACTATAATCTTTTAGCTTATTAATATCTATGCTCTTTTTGCCCCAAAAAAAAAAAAAAAAACATGGATTGTCTAGGTACTCCGTTTATTTAAGAGGAAAAGGATTATGATGTTTTATTTCAAACAAATTATATTCATGCACATGAGGAAGGTTTTTGGTTCAATCTACAACAAAATTAACTCTATCTTCTTCTTACTTTGGGGGTAATTGCGTCGGTTAATGGATACAAGTCTATAGTTTATATATATAATAACATATGAACTTTTGAGGTTTATTATTTATTTATAAGCACTAATTGATACATGTTCCTTCCACCCTTTTTTAATTCTTACACACTCTTTATTATTATTTTATTTTATAAATATAATAGAATTCAAACTTATGATATATACTTTATAATAATTATTCTTATTATCACGCTAAAACACTAATCAATTTTTGGCATAGGTGAGTTTGAATCCCATATCTTTTAATTGACGATAAAAAACTTTAGGCAAAAATACAAAACTAACTCTTTAACTTTTAGCTTTTGTCATTTTAGTCTTCTAACTTTCAGTTTTGTCATTTTAATCCTCTAAATTTTAATTTTTGTCATGTTGCATTCTGTTAGGTCTAAGTTACTGCTCCGTTAAGTTTGGTCTTTTTTTTTTATTGAAAATAATTTTTGTAATTAAAAGAAAATAAAAAAAGCTGTAAAAAAGAAAAAGAAAACATGGAATGCCCCTTCAGTCTTCATCCTCAACCTCCCCGGTCTCTGCACTCTCTACCTCCAAATGCTCCGCTCTGGCTTCTCCCCCAATGCTTTCACTTTCCCTTTCATTCTCAAGTCCTACGCCGCTCTCTCCCTTCCAATCTCCGACACTGCTCCATTGCCATGTCATCAAAACTAGGTGCAACCCTGATCCCTTTATACAAACTTCTTTAATCTCAATGTACCGTAGATGCTCTTCTATTGAATATGCACGTAAGGTGTTTGATGAAAATGGTGAATCAAGAAAGCTAACTATTTGTTACAATGCTTTGATATCTGGGTACACCTCAAATTCAAGATTTTATGATGGGGTTTTGTTGTTTCGTAAAATGAGGGAGGCGGGTGTGTCAGTTGATTCAGTTACAATGTTGGGGTTAGTACCTTTGTGTATGCTTCCGGTGCATTTGAGTCTTGGGATGTGTCTTCATGGTTGTTGTGTTAAGGTTGGTCTAGACAGTAATATATCTGTTTCAAATTGTTTGCTTACAATTTGAGAGAGAGACTGATCTTGAGAGAGAGATCGAGATTGACTTTCTCCGTTTTCCGGTTTTGATTTCAGGGGAAGGGGAACAACGTCGTTCCCCTTACATTTTTTTTATAGTTTTTATTTTATTTTATTTTCTTTTAATTACGAAAATTATTTTTAAAAAAAATGCCAAACTTAACGGGAGAGGTAACTACTAACTTGTACTTAATAGAATACTATATTAACAAAAATTAAAACTTAGAGGACTAAAATGACAAAACTAAAAATTAAAAGATTAAAATGACAAAAACTAAAAGTTAGAAGGTCAGTTTTACATTTTTACCAAAATTTTATTAATTGAACTTACTAAAATCCAAATTCTTACCCACTTTTTCTAACAGAAAGTGATTAAAAAATGTGCAATGTAATGGTAAGTCCTACTTCCAAGTGCAAAAGAGAGTCTATGAAGTATAAAGTAATAAAGCCCAATGGCCAGCAGCTTGGTGATATATGGGCCGGTAACAAACAGAATTGAATTGTGTGCATAGAACAAAACCCTTGCTTTCTTGCACATATTAACAAGTAAAATGCAAAACCCAAAAGTCCTCCATTGACACTATCGTCTCCTCCCCAGTAGCCTCTGCTGAATTCAGTCTGGTCCATCTCTTCTCAGGTCAGTGATCACCATTCCTTTACATCTTCCTTCTCATTAGTTCATTTTCCCGTGAAAGTTATTTTCTTTTTACCCTTCGGGAAATTCTTCTTTTTTCCGAGAAAATATAGATTCATGTTCATGAACTCCTCAAATGGCTGTAAAGCTCTCACCTTTAGCAATTTCCAAGAGAATCCCCAAATGGGTCACTCTCAATGCATTCATTTCTTCAGTTTCATGTGCTAATACCATCGAAATTTTCCCTGAAAACAATCAAAATACACTGAACTCATCTGACTATGAACAAAATGTTAACTTTTTAAGGAATAAGCTTGCCCCGGATAACTTAATCCGGGTTTTGGATAATACCAGTGATTTGAACTCGGCAGTGAGGATATTCAAATGGGCTGCTCTCCAAAAAAGGTTCCACCATACCACTGATACGTATTATTGGATAATTCTGAAGCTGGGTTTGGCTGGAAATGTTAAGGAAATGGAAGGTTTTTGTCAGAATATGGTGAAAGATAGGTGTCCTGGTGTTGAGGAAGCTCTTGTGGCATTAATTAATACCTTTGTTAGGAATGGTAGGCCGAGTGAAGCTATTCGTGTTCTTGTTAATATGAACTTGGGTGGTTATAAGCCCTCTATAGATACATTTAATGCTGTATTGGGTGCTGTTGTGGAGGAGAAGAGGGAATTTCAAGATGTGATGTTTGTTTATAAGGAAATAGTGAAAGCTGGAATTGTACCAACAGTTGATAGTTTGAATTATTTGTTGGAGGCTTTGTTTGGGACCAATAAGGTTGAGTCTGCTTTGGATCAGTTTAGAAGAATGAACAAGAAAGGATGCAATCCTAATAGCAGGACCTTCGAGATAGTCATAAAGGGTCTTGTTGAGAAAAACCGAGTGGATGAAGCTGTTAATGTTTTAGGTGAAATGCTTGAACTTGGCTGTCAGCCTGATTTGAGTTTTTATACCTGTACAATACCTTTATTTTGTAGGGAGAATAAGCCAGGGGAGGGGATTAGGTTGTTTAGATTAATGAGAGCTTCTAACTTTGTTCCTGATTCATTTGTTTACAAGGGTCTAATACGGTGTTTGTGTGAGAACCTTTTGCTGGATGATGCATTGAACATTTTCAAAGAGATGATAAGTAGTGATATAAAGCCGGTTAATAATGTGTGTTTGGATATAGTAAATGGATTGTGTACATTAGGGAAAATAAATGAAGCTATAGAGTTCTTGGAGGAGAATGGTGTTTCTGAAACTTCTTTACACAATATATTGCTTGAAGTTTGTTGCAGTTCTGGTAAATTTTCAGTGGCAAAAGGCCTACTTGAGAAAATGTCTGAAAAGAACATAGCCAACTGTGATTCTTGGAATTTTCTTATCAGATGGCTTTGTGAGAATGAGGGTATCAGGAAGGCATTTGAACTTCTTGGAAAAATGATTATTTCTTCATTTATTCCTGATTGTGCCACGTACTTGGCTCTAGTTATTGGCAACTGTAAATTGAACCAGCATGATGATGCTTTGAAGCTGTTTCATGAGATTCGTGCTAAATGCTGGGTTTTGGATTCTACATCTTATTCCGAGCTGATCGATGGCCTATGCCAGGTGGAAAGGACTCTAGAAGCTGCTGAAGTGTTTTATTATATGTCTAGTAATAAATTCCCTCTTCAGTCTTCCTCATTTGATATGTTGATCAAGGGTATTTGTGCCACGGAAAAAGTTGATCAAGCAATTAAGTTATGGCAGTTGGCTTACTATTCTGGCACTTCTTGTAATAATGGAACTTACAGTACAATTATGCTTGAGTTGTCTAAATTAGACAGGGCAAAAGATGTGTTAGTAGTTTTCTCACAAATGCTGATACAGGGTTGCAGTCTTGATCAGGAAGTGTATAGCTTCCTCATACAAAGCATGAGTTCACTTAATCGTTTAAAGGAGTGTGTCTTCTATTTTAACATGATGGTTAATGAGGGTTGGGTACCTGATTCTAAAAGACTATTTGATCTTCTTTTGTGTATATCCAACCATTCTCAATTGTGTGTGGTTTCAAGTGCGATCAATAAACTTATTTCTAATTCTGAAATTCTAAATCCTGAAATTTACAACATTTTGATTAATGGCTTCTGGAAAGAGGGTAATAAACGTGAAGCTTGTCACTTACTGGATTTGATGTTGGAAAGAGGTTGGGTCCCAGATGCTACTACTCATGGATTGTTGGTTGGATCTATCGCTAGGGAGGAAGCAGACAGGGGGGCATATGACCATCATGATTCCACCGCGCAAGATGCTGTTAGTAGCATACTTACTGAGGGCTTAGGAAATACGTGATGTACCCACTTAAAGTAGGCATGGACAAAGACAATGGTTGTTCCTCGTGAACCCTGATAATCAGAACTATAATGAGTGGCAAAAAGATGTTATATTATGTTCAGTTAGAAAGGGCTGGATTCTTTTTTCTTCACGCAGCGATGTAGGTGCTCATAAGGGCAATGACATCCTCCAGGTTTGGTTGTGATTATACTTACAGTTTTTATATAGGTATTTGATGTTTTGAACTTTTGATTATCAAAAGAAACTATTTGATGTTTTATTTTCTCTATTTATAACTTGCAGTAGATTTGAATTTTGCATTATTTATGTGACTTGCAGGTTGTTACAAAGGGTCTCAGAGAAAATCGTCAGATTGAGGAGGAGATGCAAGCTTTTGTGTATAGCAACTAATGGCTTGAGGCTGAAGCTGCAATAGTACAAAACTTGTGCCTTAAGCATGGAATTTGATATGTTGGATGGGTGCAAATCAACCAAAAAATACTGGACCACCTTTCCCTTAATTCTGATCTCTTCCACATGTTATAATGTGACCCTTTTTCTTCTATCAGGTAATAGAAGAGCTTGTCCTGTCAGGAAAGCTATCTGAATGTGGAGATTGATGGTGTTTGTAAGGTTTCATTCACCTTGACCAAGCATGGGACATTATTGTTGGATGCCAAAACTACAAATTCTGCACCCATATGTATGAATGGTATTTAATGGTTTGTTTAAAAATGTCAAGGCTTACATTAGGGAATAGGTCTTTATTCTAAGATGTAAGCTTGAAGGTTGAAGGCTCAAATGTAAGAATAAGAGTGTTAATTTTTTGTGTAGATTTCAAATTTGTGATTATTATCCTATTAAAGAGTTGAGAACTTCCAAATGTTCCAAAAAAATAGAATTTTTTCACTTTTTAATATTTTGTTTATATTAATATTTGGAGTTATAAGAAATAATAATGATATTATGTACGTGTCAAATAATAGAAAATGTTTTTTGTTTTGGTTCTTTTGGTAGGTTTGCAATTAAACACAGGAATACAAGTCATTTGCCTATATTTTGGTATTTTGTTGTTCTTGTTACTTTTATTTTTATTAATTATAATAAGGTTAATAAGAAGATTGTATACACGGAAATCCCTATTCCTAAATGCAGATACTGCTCATAAAGTCCAGCAAAATCTCATCTCACAGATGCCCTCCTTTTAGATTGAGATTCTCTGAAGTTCTTAAAATAACTTTGATTTAGAGGGAAAAAAAAAAAACCCATTGTGGAGTTATTAAAATTTTAGTTATTTGTTGTTAAAATGAGTGGTTTAGATTCATCACATTGTTAATATTTAAAGAAACATTAATAAACACCTAAATCCTTGTAGTCCAATGCTATTGTCTAAAAATTTTAAGATCTCAATCGTGGAATTACCTTAAAAAAGGATTAAAGTGTTTCTTCTTTTTTTTGTTGGGGGGGGGGGGGGGGGGTTGGTGGTGGGGGGTGTTAAATTTCAGTTGAGATTTTAAAATCTCTACTTTGAAATCACCCTAAAAAACAATCTTACATTATTTTCTTTAACAAACTTCCATTCTGATGTTCTCTCTTTGGTGTCTGGACTTACTTGGATTTGGATGTTAAAGAATTTACTAACACAGGCATATTTATCTACTCTAAATAGGGCTAACTTCTTATCACTCTTTTATGTTTTGTTTATGGTTATGCCGACAAGCAAGTTGCCTCTATATACATCGAGGAAATGACTCAGCTATTGCCTATCTTGCTATTCATACCAAAATGGGTTCTAAAAATAGCCATGTAGTTTTGACAAACTTGTATCAAAACCCTTCAGTACCTAACTACATACTGTTAGCTTCAGCAGGAAAAAGAAATGAAGTAAAACTACATACCGTTAGCGACATATATGATTTTGGTTGCTTTTGAGAGGCGCCAAACTCGTTTGTGCTAACCTCCCTCTCATGCATTCAAAAAGCTAGATGACCCTACTTTTGAAATGCCCTCTCCATCATCACAAGAGAAGAGTAGAAAATAAACAAAAAATAACCAAACAGAAGTTCTTTTTTGTCTCCTTGCTCATGGCGCAATTTGATGAGGAAATAAATCAAGATGAATTGATTGGAAACATGGTTGTGTTGGGTGTTTCTCTCATAGTAATTGCAGCAATTGTCATTGGTGTTGTTGCCGGGTTAGATCACTCCCAAAAACCCTAGCAAACACAAATGTCACCCTTGACTCGATTTGTAATGAAACAGATTACAAGGAATCCTCTAAATCTAGCTTAGAACCAGTAGGTAACCAAATCAAAGTAATAATCTATTTCAAAGGTTCTGTCAATGTTACCATTTCAGATTTTTTTGGATCGATGGTAGATATAATAGCTGTGTAAGCCAGGAGTGACAGGGGTCAAAGCACTGGTTTTGTGGTCCATAACAGCAATATCGACCGAGACAAGTCTTACTACCTTGAAGGACTGAAGAACACTTACCTGGGCATGCCACTGCAATCATTTTTGGGAGATTTAATTAGTCCAGAGGGATGGTTTAACAACAATAATACCTTTGGAATTGAACTGACCCTTGCTGAGTATGGTAACAAGGGGTTTGGAGCTCAAGCCAACAAGAGAGTCAAATGTTTCACAGTTGGTCGATTCATTCAAGCACAAAAATGGTTAATAGGCACTGAAGTCCCTTTTCAGGCTAGGTTTCTTTGCTGAAGATAGAAAGAGAAACATGTGGGGGAGACTCAACAAAGAGAGCATGTAATGTTTTTCTGCCGCCAACAAGAAAAGGAAAAAAAAAAAGTGATTAAAAGAATTGGAGAGAGCTGTCAATTTTATTTTGTTCAGGTATGGACAGTCACAAATTTTAGGCAAGCAACCTGAAAGCTATTTGCTATCCAAAGGTGAAGAATATTTGTAGGATTAGAAGAAAGCGTCCTTAATGACAAATGCTGCTGCATAGCTTCTGTTTTCCATTGATTGTTTCTAGAAAGATGCATTCAGAAATTTTAACCCAAGCATCGCGTTTAGAATACAATCAATTTTGTTTTCAGGTCTTCCCATGTTCAGTTTCTTGCTAGCTCGAACTAACCCTTTTTCTGTAATCAAGAACCAACTTGTTTCTCAAGATCTCTCTCTGGTCCTTTTTGCAATCCTATTTCTGTGGGCTAAGTTTGTGTTGTTTGTAGGTCTTATGCATGTATATTTTGAGCGTGCTAAGATCTTTGTCTTAATCCATGGCTGTTGTATGTGTAAATGAAGATTTAAGCCGAAGTAAGAAATAAATGCATGATTCACTGATTCTTGCTGACATATTTGGTAATACAGAAACCATAATCATTGAATAACAAGTCTCATAAACCTATGTTGTCTTAGTTAAAGCTATTGAGAAGCAGCTGGAATTCGGGAATGTAGACATGCAACCACCATGACCTTTTCTGGATGGCATGCATTATGCCTTTCGGCTATCACTTTGTGGTTGCTGCAAACCAATTACCAACTTTTGCGAAAAGGCAGGGAAATATATTGAGAAGGTTCATATATGCAGAAATCATAAAATCAAGAATTTTTTTTTTCTACAATCCCAAATGAATCACCTACTAAGTGGTAGCGAATATGTGCAAAATTAATAAGCCAAGACTGCAAATTTGATTTTATACTCAAAGGAAGAAGTGATGAACCACACACACAATGACTTGTGCTTTTCTGCAGTAGAATGGGAATACAACAATTTTACTACTAATCTGTCAAGAAATCTTTCCCCCTTTAATGTGATAAGAATGAAAGATTGCGTTAAGCAAGATCTGAAGCGAACTAGTGTAACAAAGAGAGAAAAGGTCTCTTGGCAAAGTACTAAGACATAAAAAAGAGAGGGTTTCAGGTCATTGAATCCAAAATAGTTTTCTATAAGTTCTATGTCCATGACTCCATATATTGTGATTGTGTATATATATATATATTGCCAACCCTATTGTAACACATTATTAGTGCCAAACTGCAGCCTGCACTTTGTCTGGTATACCTCTCTTCCAACAAGAAATCCACAAAGCATAAGTCCTTGAAAAGATCTACAGTAAGTCAGAGGACAAAAATCTAATGCAGAAAGAAATTTGCTGGATCAAAACAATAACACTAGTTAAATAATTCATTAATGAATTCGGAAAAGTTGAATTTTCTTCAGACTTCATAAACAACTCAACCCATGGCTAAGCAAAAAATCAACTCAAGAAAATTTTTTGTAGCTGTCATTGTGATTAATATTTACAAAATCCCACAAAAGCAAATATCTGCATCACTAAATACAAGTAAATATATGCCATTATTTCACTAGAAAAAGAATAACATCTTCGTCTTTAACCAAAACAGAACCAAAAAATTGGGAATTAGCAACTATCTATATCTGTATTAGACTGACTACCAACGATAACAATGTGCCTACTAAAAATTACAACTGAGCACATCGAATCAATTATAACTACACATAATCACATAATTCTCAAAAACCCTCGCAGCAAAACAGCCAACAAATGTATACAACAGCAATGAAATTTATCAAGAACTTGCAGCTCACTTAATCACTCACCGAAGAACATTCTTTGTGTGCAATCTCACATATAGTGAAACTTGAAATCTCTTTTGCCATTCATTGAGTTGAACTCCCAAAGCCCCTGCAATCACATTGAAAGCACACACAAGATCTGACAACTTTTTTACAACTGGGTGGTGGTTGTTGTTGTTGTCGTTGTAGTTGTTATTGTCATAATCTCGCTCTCATTTTCCTTCCCATTTTCGCTCTGCACCCCATTCACATTACTTGCCCTACACTCAACTTCCAATTTTCTCTCCTCGAAAACCCCACCAACCCCATTACTACAGCTATTATTATTCTTGGGAACCACGCTTTCCAAAGACTTTAAATTCCCATTACTCAAAACCCCATCTTTAATCTTGTTTTCAATGCGGCAGTCCTTCCGTCCTGCTTTAGCCTCCACCATGGCTAGATGCTCCATGGCATCGCGTGCGCGCTTCTTGGCAGCCGCAGCCTCGCGGACCTTCCTCTCGGCATCAGCACGCGCCACGGCAGCAGCCTTCGCCATCGAGGCGGAGGCAATGCGGGCGGCGCAGAGGAGGACGGAGGCGGAGCGGGTGTCGAGGCGGGTGGCGGTGTGCGGTTGGAATTGGAAGAAGGAGAAATTGGGGTCAGAGCAAGGAGGACAAAGGTAAGAAGAAGGGTTGGTGGTGGTGGTGGTGGGGAGGCAGTGGGAGTGGGTGAGAGAGGAGCATTTGGAGCAAGGGGTATGGTTGTGAATTGGGGGGTTGGGAGGGGTAAAGTGGTCAAAGCAGAGAGGGCAGAAGGAAGAAGGGTGGAGGCGGAGGACGCAGGAGGTGCAGAGGAGGCGGTCGACGCCTCGGAGCCTGACGTGGTGGAAATGGAATTGGGCCCACTTGTGGTTGTGAGTGTCGGTGTGGGACCCGACTGATTGGCTTGCTTTGCCGCAATTGCTGCATTCTGATTGGCTTTTTGGTGATGGTGATGGTGGGTTTCGATTTGTGTTGGGATTGGAGGGTGTGGAGAGGTTCATTTGATTATTGGTATTAGGGTTAGGGTTAGGGTTGCAGAGAGAGGAAAGAAGGAAGGAAGAGAGTGAGGACGAAGACGAAGAGGGAAGAACGAAGAAGTGGGTTTCGTTTTATTAGGGTTGAGCCTACGACGTCGTTTCTTTAAACTAAGGTTTTTTTTTTTAATTAATTAATTATTTTTTTAATAATATTTTTTTAATGGCTATTAGAGCAATTACATCAGATTGTGCATAATTCACCTTCTATTTTACACTTAAAACCTACTTTTTTTATTTTACACAATCATTTTTATAAAACATTCACATCAGTTTATCTATTTTACAAAATATTTCAATAAAATATTCATTCTTCTCCATTTTTTTATTATTTCTCTCAACCCTTTACATACGCTCTCTCTCTCTCTCTCTTTCACTTTCCATGTTTTCTGATCTGTTGTTCTCTCTCTCTCTCTATACTTATCTGACCATCTCTCTACCCATCTCTATACCAACATAGATAAACTCTTCCTCTCGGTCTAATCCACATCCTCTCGGTCAGACTCCTTAGCTCCGATTAGGCAAAGAACCACGAGCTCCGTCCAAGCAAAACCCACGAGCTCTGTTGAAACTCGGTCAAGCAAAACCCACGAGCTCTGATCGTTCCACAAGCATCGATCAAGACCCACAAGCTCCAATCAAGCACTGATCGTTCCACGAGCACCGATTAAGACCCACGAGCTCCGATCAAGACCCACGAGCTCCAGTCAAGCACCGATCGTTCTGCGAGCATCGATCTGTCTCTGTTGGTTTGTCTGTGTGGGTTTGTTTGTGTGTGGGTGTGTTTGTGTATCTCTATTTTGATTTATCTGTGTGGGTGTGTTTGTGCATGGGTGTGTTTGTGTACATTTGAGGAAAAAGAAGACGAGGAGAGGAGAAGCTCGAGAGTTCGTTGAGCACTGAAAAGAGAGAGAAAAAAAGGAGCGAACAAAAAATTAATGAAATACTAAATGCATAGGCTACAGTAACCGTGCATATATGCACGGTTATTGTAACAATTGTGCAAATATGCACAATTATACACCCACTGATGTGGGTGTTTTTTTGCTCAAATTGTGTAAAATTAGCCACTTTTTCCATTTTGCACAATTATGCATCAACTGATGCAATTGCTCTTACTTATTTATTTTAGGTGAAAAGTACATTTTTGTCCATACATTTTTAGGCTATTTCCATTTTAGTCCCTACATTTTCTTTTTACCGCTTTTAGTCCCTATCCTAAAAAACGCTTCACGTTTTGGTCCCTGCCGTTACATCAGAAACGGAGAAAGCTGACGTGGCAAACGGTAGGAATTAATAATATTAAATTAATGTCCACATGGCCTAAAATAATAATAAAAAAAATATTTTTTGGCATTTAAAAATGCTACATCAGCATTTAAATTTAAAAATTTAATTTATTAATTTTAACTAAATAAAAAAATTAAAAACAGAAATAAAAACTAAAAATTACATTAATTCAGATCTAATTATCTCTTGAGCAAGAACTCAAGCCCAGAAATTAAAATAAAAAATCACAAACCTAGAAACATAAACACAAACCCAGCAACAGGGAGACCTTTGGTGAGACCTCTTCTTTGGTGAGACCTTTCTTCAACACCATAGGGACTTTCTCGACCAATTCCTTGGCCTCCTTCAACCCCAAATTTGTGAAAGTTCTCACCTCCTTTATGATTTTGATCTTCGCCGCCGCGTTGTACTTCTCCAGCTTCAAATCGAATGCGCTCTTCTCGGCGGCTTTGGCCTCTACGCTCGACCTGGCTCCGAATCCGAAAGCCGAGGACTGGCCGAGCCTGGAGATTGCTGGGCCGTACTTGTTGAGGCCCATCTTGTGCCTCCAGAGGACGGAGTAGTCGTAGTGTTCGAGCTTGGTGAGGCCTCAGATCTCGTCGGCGATTTGCTCGAGCTTTTGGGTGCGAGTCTCGGTGGCCGTGCACAGAGTGCGAGCGAGTGGTTTGCCAGTGAGAGTGAAGAGACTGGTTAGGGACTTGGTGGTTTGCCAGTGAGAGTGAAGAGACAGAGCGAGTGCTTCTGTGTTCTTGTTCATTGAGCTCTAAAGAAAATTGGGGGTTTTGAAAATGATACGTTTATTTTGGGTTTTCTGAAGATAGATTGCTGGGTTTGTGTTTGTATTTTACTGTTGTTTTTGTGTTTGGTTGACAAGAAAAATCAGTTGCTGGGTTTGTGTTTGGTTAACATGGAAGATCTGTTGTTGGGTTTGTGTTTGTGTTTCTGGATTTGTGATTTTTGATTTTAATTTTTGGGCTTGAGTTCTTGCTCAAGAGATAGTTAGATCTGAATTAATGTAATTTTTAGTTTTTATTTTTGTTTTTAATTTTTTAATTTAGTTAAAATTAATAAATTAATTTTTTAAATTTAAATGCTAACGTGGCATTTTTAAATGCCAAAAAAAATATATTTTTTTAATTTTAGGCCACGTGGATATTAATTTAATATTATTAATTCCTACCGTTTGCCACATCAGCTTTTTCCATTTCTGATGTAACGGCAGGGATCAAAACGTGAAGCGTTTTTCAGAATAGGGACTAAAAGCGGTAAAAATAAAATGTAGGGACTAAAATGGGAATAGCTTGAAAATGTAGGGACTAAAATGTGCTTTTCGCCTTAATTTTAATGGCTATAACAAAAAAAAAAAAAGTGTTTAGAATCTTCAAACTTCTTCCAGTATTTGGCAAGAAGTATCAAACTCAAGATTTCATGAATATTATGAGACATAAGAACTAGTAAGTTAACTCCTTAAGGTTATAACTTATTAGAATTTAGAAGTAATATTTTTCGATAAAACTAGGACAACAATTTTACAATAATCCAACGGAATTTACATTCTTCAATCTAATTAATTAATTAATTTTTTTATTAATTAAATCTTTTTAACCCTATGATTTATTAATGTGCAATTTTAAAGAGAAAATTTTGAAATAAATATTGCGTTTAATATACAATTGCTATGCAAGTTATGCTATGTTAATGAACTTAAATAAAGCTTTTGAACAAAACAAGTTTGAAACTAAAAAATGAGCCAAAATGGGCAAATGTCCTTTTCGTGCAAAAAAACCAGCGTTTTGCCCTCTTTCTCAAACTAATTAGGAAAATGCCATTTTTTTGTAACTCGATAATGGCAAAGTCGAGTTTTGTGAAGAACTCGATCCTTGTATAATCAAGTTAGCTTCAGCTTTGTGCAATGCTGGCCAACCAGCGTGACATTTTTTTTTTTAATCCTTGAATAACTCGATTATCATAAAATCGAGTTATATAACCGACTATATAGATATCGAGTTATGCTTGTGTTATAGCTATTTCAGACTGTCTTGGTGTTAGGCGTAGCCTATTCTTTTGTTTTAATATAACTTGATTACTTTAATGTCGAGTTATAAGCAAACTCGCACTCCCTAAAATCGAGTTATTCTCGTATAATAGCTTCGCTTCTCCTCCCATTTACTCTGCTCCACAAATTCATAGCTGCTTCTGGACTCAACTGAAATTTGCATCACCTCAGGTAAAAAACTCACATCAGAATTTTATGGCAATGGTATTTTCATTTAATATTGTACTGAATTTTTATTTTTTTGGTTGAATGAGTGTGAAGTGAGTACATTAGTGTGATTTTAATTGTTTGTTGTAGTAAATTTTGATCACAAGAGAATGAAATTTTTACCACAGCAACATTTTGTATTGCACATAAGCATCATTGGTCATAATCATATATGGGTGTGTACATAATCATCATTGGTCAGGCATTAACAACAACATTTTGTATTGCACACAACGTGTAGACATTAACAACAACGTCTAATATTTATGGTCAAATGTGAGTATTAGTATTTCATTTTTAGCATGTAATAGTACACAAATTTATGAATGTCTTTGTCGTGTACCATCTTATGCAGCATTACATTATTTACCAACAATTGATGCATACTGTTAACTTTATTGTTTGATGTTATTGTATTCAGCGTCAATGTTTGGTTCTGGCAACCCTTTCATCTATAGGCCTTGCGATGTGTTCACTGCTATGGGTCATTGCTGGGTATTGGAAGATGGGTTCAGCTATCCAATTAATCCAAATCTGTGAAATAGTGCAAGGGTTTATAATACCATGAGATAGGAGTGGGTTTGGTTATTCCGTGAACAACAAATGTTTTATGATGAGTTGGTTGGTTATAAGTTGCCAGTGTCTTGGTGACTCACATTGCAGATTCCAAGAGACACGATCGACGAACTTCGTAAAGCATTGAACCGCATAAGAGAAGAAAATAATTGAATGAAGATATGTCTTAATCGATATCAGACCTAAGTCGAGATTCAAGAGTCAGTGGAGTGTAAGTTGTACGAGCACATACAATACATGCAATCACTTCTTACTGATCCCATTTATCAGTCAGACGTGGAGATGTCAGATGAAGAGTAATCGTGTCGTGGTATAATTGGACTTTGTTGGAGAACTATTTTGCTTAACTATGTTTTATATGTATGTGTGTCACTGTTGTTGTATTTGTACTATGTAAACCTTATTATTGATTGTAAGGAGCATGCACGTTATTCGTAATCTAGATTATTTCCACATAACGTATAAAAGTTAAATATTCCCACACATGATGTTTTTCAATAAGCACTTACGACATAACACAGAAAACTTAAAATAACTTACACGATGCCACCAATATGCATGCATTGCATATTGAACACTAATGCTACTAACATTATTAACTTAATCCTAGACATAATACACACACCACATAGGCATTCACTCAGACAGGTAATCCTCGTAGTTGAGGACATTGTTACTTTCCACTTGAGTGAATTGCCTGTTGGTTGCGGCAGTTGCACTTACGGCATAACACAGAAAACTTAAATATTCTTATACGATGCCACTAATATGCATGTATTGCATATCGAACACTAACGCTACTAATATTTTTAACTTAGCCCATAGACATAAGACACACACTACATAGGCATTCATTCTGACAAGTAGTCCTCGTAGTTGAGGACATTGTAACATTCCACCGGAGTGAGTGGTTGGCTGCAGCGGCTAGCTTTTCCGCAAGTTGAAGCATGTGATACCTACACCTACTGAGTATCATATGATTGTTCTCTTATTTTATTTTATTTTATTTTTTATTTTAATCACTGCACGCTTATATTGGTGCATGTTTCGCCGTGGTAGTGTGAGTGAGATATGGTTTACAAGAGGCGCTCTGAGTCGCACGAGACGAGATCATTGTGTAGAGCGTTGGACTCATTCATGCGGAAGTCCCATTCCCATCGCAGTCCGGCATAGTATTCCTTTCGTCGGAATCTCTCTCCCTTCTATAGTTATTTGGAAAATGAGGTAGCATCCAATTATGCGTTGACATTGGAAAATGTGATTTCAGATCGATATGTGTAGATGTTTTGCAAGAGTAGATGTAAATGGGACTTTATATAGGAGTTTTGCAAGGGCAAGTATTCACGTGGATGTGACTATAGGTAAGGGTAATTATTCATGTAAATAAAGATGATATGACTCGACAGTGTATTCTTCAGTGGCAAGCTGTTGAGCAGCACCTGCAGAACTGCAAACATGACTTGGCTGAATAGTGGCGTCTGTTGGTGCATGTGGTTTGCTGAGGCAGCTGTTTGATATGGCTACAGCTTGTGCTACAGCAACGGGCTGGTGATGTGTACTGCAAAAGAGGTTGCATATTTATTCACGTGAAGACTATTCAACATTCTTGTGCTTCATCTAACATGACTTGACGAGACAATGCATAGCTGTGTTAAATATATCATAAACTTTTCAGGGATGCTCTGCATCCTTGAAAATGGTGCATTACAAAAGGATGCATATTTGTGTATAACAGTGCTCCTCCAATCTGCATTGCATCCTTTTTTGATGCACTACAAAGGTGCCTATAGAGCCAGGCCAATGCTGCACTGCCCCAACTATATTGTCTCGCATTGTTGATTGAGTTGAGCAACTGCAGAGGCAAGAGTGAGACCTGGTTTGCCTACTTGTCCATGAACAACAAGGCCCCCATCCAAACAAGTAGGTGGTGGTGGGCATGTCGCTGCACTACTTCATCATCGGCGTCTGCAGCTGGGGGAACAACAAACCATGCATCAAGCCACTTGCATCTTATCCTCGCCTCAACAAGGATAGACCTGCTTGAGTTTGGTATCACGGGCGGAGGTTCATGGCTCAACAACTCTCGGCACACCTCACTCCATTGCATGTCTATCTTCCCAGTGACAAGCAACCCATCCACCGAAATCCCCAGCATCACCTCTATATCTTGCAGAGTGATACCCATTTCTCCATGGGGTAAGTGGAACGTGTGCGTCTCCGGACACTATCGCTCGACCAAGGCCGTGATCAAGGTGTGGTCGACCTTCATATCAGGAACCCTGAATAACCCAGTTAAACCTGCTGCATCTATGTATTGCATGATACGTGGGTCTAGCCCACCCTCTGGCAATACACATTTACGGCGTCTAACCTTTACGATTCCAGACACCTCTTGCACACGGATGAGCATTGTGTTAGGTAGTGCACATGAGGTAATTATAAAACGGAGATGTATTAATAATACAACTACATATCTCGTCGGCGGCGCACCTCCAAAGCGGAGTTGACCAATGATCCGATTGCCAGGTCAACTGGGTACCATTGATGGGTCCAGGCTCCACTCTATTTAGTGCCTGCATATCTGACATGGCAGCAAATAGAATGTTAGCAATTATTAAGGATTCACTCTATGACAAGTAAACCACAATTAATATAAAATAAAAGCATGGATACAGTAAGACATATTATGAACCCAACAGGATTGTCAACATGTCATCAAGTTAATGAACCAATGACCTGACCATAAAATCTTTGGCTTCAACTCAAGTACTCAACTAGAAAGCACAGATGTGTTTGAAAGTTTTCATTTTTTTTTTTTTAGTTATTGTTGTATTGTACCTGGTTTACTTGTCTGCATTCTTGGTTGGATTTTAATTTCTTCAAATTAGATTTGTTTATTTATTCTCAGTAGCCATATGTGGGATTTTGAATAACAAATTCTCATCTATTATTGCAATCACATGTTGCTTTGTGTAGAATTTTCAAGGTGTGGGAAAGTCATATATCAGTGAATATATGTCAACTGGAGATGACTTGACTTGATCTTGGATTTGCAACAACAGCAAGAAAGGATAAAGGGTATATATGCCATCTACAGGAAGTGTGGTTTTATATGGTCAGGTCAAACTCGAAAATGATAAAAATTTCAGAAAATGAGATCATGAAAGTGTTTCAGAGACACAGTTAACAAAGGGACTGTCCGCAAGGCCCCAGTGCTTAAGATTGATGTTTGAAATTAACTAGAGAAACTGGAATGCAATTGTATGTTATTGGCATGTTCATATCAAACAGAGAATTGAGCATGGGAGATCCGTTTGATACCATAGTATATATATTTATGCAGATAAATGAAAGTTTCATCAACAAAAATAAACATAAATGCAACAGATGCAATGAGAATATTATGTGCAAACAAGATCAAAACAATCCAAACGACATAAAAGGAACAAAACTAAACAAAGGTCCTTAAACAGGATAAAAAAATAGACAAAAGTGATCCTCTATAAGCCACAAAGAACTCTATTTAAGACAAAATTCTAAACATTTCTGCAGCTGCAACTAGTCAAGCTCTTTCTGGGAGATCCGTTTGATACCATATTTTTCTGGGCTACGGAGGAAATGCAAATACAAAATCATAATGAATGGATAAGCTCACACCTAACCTAAAGGAAGCACTAAAAGATAAAAAGCAAGAAAGTTGCCATCTATTGGAATCCACTGAGAGATTTAAACAAATTTTGTTTTTCCTTCTCAAAAGTCACAGACCGATTAATTCAAAACAGCACTCACTAATCTTGCAATTGGAGCAACCCTCCAAGCATCATGATTAACACAACTTACATTTTCAAGACCTGAACGTTTAATACAACTAACACGACCAACAAGATAAGGGAAACGGAAATGATAATTTGGAAACCAAATAGGAAAGGAAAACAATATTTAAAATTTTTCCATTTTCAGAGTGTATTCTATATATCAATCTAGAAAGTTGTAAAACAATTATTATATTGCACACGGTTCGGTACTTTGAAAAATAAATATTGCACACCATTTGGCAAAAAATCTTTTTGTTTTTGATTTTGAATGTAACAAAACTTTTTTAAAAAAAAAATTTAAAAAGCTAACTTATATTATTATTATTTTTTTAACTTTTACCATAAAACCTAACAAAAACTATATTTTTTATCTCATATTTAGCTAATAAGCTTCTGGACAATATCAAGGAATCTAAACCAACCTCTCAAGGTTTCACACTCACAATAATTGCAATGCAAATTACAGAATGATCACTACAGAAAAGCTCAAAGCAATACCTATGTAGATCCTAACATTTTAAATTTATAATGTTAAAATAGAAAGAATTAAATAAAACACAAAAAAAGAGAAAGTAGAAATAATAGAATCTATTAACATAGTTCGGCTACATTGAACTATATGTTTCAATATTTAATGTAGGGTATATATAAACCACAATAATCGAACGCATTACAAAACCACAATAGCCTAAGGTGTTATACATCATGGCTTATGTATTTGCACAAACCTAGAGATATCACCCCAACACCACCAATCGACTTGCCAAAACCCCCCATCAAAACCCCAAGCACATTTAAACTCATTAATGAGAAAATAACCATTGCAGCATGTAAAAGACAACAAAATTCTCATTAATGAGAAAATAACACAAACATAACCATATAGCAAGAAATACTTTAGATCATCATCATTGCACCATATAAAAGACAACAAAATTCTCATCTTGCTTAGTAAATTTACTACTTTTTAGTGAGTTTCAACAAAATAATCAAAATTTCACATAAAACACAACCTAATATTACCCAAAATCAGAAAAGATATCAGAGCAGAGCAACGTACTTGTAATCAATGACGGCGGGTATGGTGAGGATTCGACGGAAGCAACAACGACTGATCGAAGAGGGTAAGGGAGATTGGATAGGGAGAGTGAGACTGATGGAGAGTGGGGGAGAGTAGGGAAGACTGATCGCAGAGCAGAGAGCAAGGGAGAGGGATGGCAGAGGGCAAGGGAGTGTACAGGGAGGGAGTAGAGAGTGAATAGGCTTTGTGAATGCACACTGTGAGATGTTATGGATTCAAATGGTTAACAAAAACTCGATTTCTTAATTACTGAGTTATGCATGTTCACACGAGCAATTTTTTTTTTTATTAGAAAAAAGCCACGTTTGCTTCGCCAGCGTGGCACAACGGTTAGACAAACTTGATCATACTATTATCGAGTTCTTTAGTAAAACTCGACTTTGATATTATCAAGTTATAAAAGATGAGCATTTCCCTAATTAGTTTGGGAAAGGGGGGCAGAAGGCTGGATTTTTTGCGCGAAAAGGGCATTTGCCCATTTTGGCCCTAAAAAATGAGCTTAGTGTTTCTTCCATAAGTACCCCTTAGGTAGGCTTAATAGACTTGAGATGTAACGTAAACTTGGAGGTTTCAGGTTTTATTTACCACACTATAGATTCATGGATAAATACTGCTTCTTTAATTAATATTATTTTTTTTATTTATCAATTTCATTGTTATAAAAGGAAAAAGAGATTTGAACTTTAAACGTTGTTGTTAGAAATATCAAGAAGTGTTAATTTAGTTGAGTTACATGGATATTAACAAAAAAAATATAAAACAAAATTGAGCTTAGTGTTAAGCTTTAAGGAATTTTTTTTTTGGTGAGTCTACTAAGTGTGAATTTTGTAAGAAAAAAAAAAACACCAATATATATATATATATATATTGAGAATGAAAATACACCAAATTTGAATACTATAATACTTGAAAGGATTTGACTTAACTTGTTTAACAAAGGTCACAAATGTGGAAAAAAAAAATTTCAAATTCTCTCTTTAGAAGAAAAAATAATTTTGAATTTTTTAATGTAGAAATTTAAAATTTAAAACAAGTACAAAGCTCTTAAATTTTATTTTGTGAAATTTTTTTTCCTTTTGTAAAAGGGTACGGACAATAGAATTAAGGATGTGACTTATTTGTTGTCACTTACAAGATTCAATAGTTTGACAACGTCCAAATTGAACATTTCCATAAACTTGAATTGTTGAGACTAGGTTTTAATGTTGGCAAACTATGAACAATACCTTGCTTAAGTTTGGGGTTTTTAAACAAGTGTTAAAATGTATTCAAGATGAAGTGCATATTATTGGGCAACTCGTAGTGATCATGACACATGCTTGATCAATTAAGAATACTAGAGTGTCAATTGATTGAGGCTAGCATTCAATCAATCCAAAGTCAAGATTCTAGTTTTTTGTTTTCAATCCATTCAAGCCCACAAATTGCCTCGGATTTTGTGCCTACCAAACCCAACTATAAAAGAAGGAAAATACTAGAAGTACAAACTATCTTATAAAATTTTTTACAAGTTACTGATGTGATGAGTGATTATTGGTAAGCGAAAAAAATAATATTAATGGTAAGCCTAAATAAGAACTAGTAAAAGTTGACCACATCAACAGTTTATAAAAATGTTGTAAAATAGTTTGTGGCTGTAGTATTACTCATAAAAGAAACCCTAGGGAACATGAACAAATACTTTTCAACAGCTTTTGATTGCATCTAGCTCTAGAATACATTTGAATCTTCTCATTAACTCCTCAAATGTGAAAAGGATTATCACAATTACAAATCAAACTTCAGGGCATCAAACTTTCATAAACCAAGCTAACAGGACCAAAAGCACTTGAATATTAGCTGCCCTAGCCATTTAGGCTTGAATTATTTAATTACAGCACCACACAAAAGAACAACACACATGAACAACATAAATATATAAACAACTTGCTTCTAAAGCCACCTTGTAGACTTGACTTATAGCAAACTGGCTGATTCAAGATTATTAAGACTCTGGCGCGTCTTTCAGCAGCAATATTTTATCTTTGATTATTAATGATCAGAAAAATGAAATTTAACAGAAGAATCACTTGACATTGTTTCTTCTTGACATCCATGACGTTGAGTGGAGCCTCGTCTATAGGCATTTTTGCATCTATGAATTGAGTATAGAGCTTTGAGAAAAGGAAAAAGCTTCAGAGAGGCAAGAAAGGGAGAGTTGTTGTTCACCGTAATGACCTTTGCCATTCTGCTTCTGGATCTTTCTCAATAGCAACTTGCATCAGAATGTAAGACATGGCCATTTGAGGTGCATCCTCGCTTAACAATTTCACCAGTATAGACAACTCTTCTCCAATATGTTCTGCAGAAGTTTTACAAATGAGGTTATTGATTTAAGACAAAGGGGAGAAAACAGAAAAACATATTTATGAGTTAAGCTTGAGAAATGAAAAGTTTCTACTATAGGTTTATTATGGCAAATCTAGCGGAAATTTTTTACTTTGAAATCAAAATGATTTTATCTATAGACATTAATGGAAAAATTTTCTCTTCTAATGCCCTTTTCTAGAAAAGAACAATTATACTTGCAATGTTTTAAGCTCTTGTAACCTCCATCTATCCCAAGATCAATCTGGTGTTTGATTCCACACCCATGAATTCTAGCAATTTCTCAAAGAAGAGTACAACATATTGAAAAATTTAGTAAGTTTTTCTGCATGCTGGATATAAGACCAGTATTTCAATGAAACATTCTATGTAAGGCAATTATTTATATGAACATTATGTAATAGAAGGCTTGGAATAGACCTCTAATGCCCTGTAAGTTAAAACTTGTTCAATGTGAATTTAAACTCACAAAAACACAGCAGAATGACATCAGGCAATATTTACACTAATAATATAAAAATTCGTAATGATAATTACATAATTATATTGTTCTACTTCTCGGATAACATGAAAAAGGTAACAGAAGAGCACATTTTGAGAAAAATAAGAATACTAAATACGTACCTGTCGAGTTGAGATATGCAGTGCCAGTCAACCAGAGCCCAGAGTATATTTCGTTCATGAATAAGTTGCTGATTGTGCGGGAAGGCTGAAGCCACGAACTCAGCAAATAGCATAGGAAATTGAACTGCAAATGAAAGACATGATAACAACAAAGGTCTATTAACTCTTTATGCACAAAGTCACTACTCACTATCAATTTTGATGTTTTGAAACAATAGCAAACAATTCAAATTTTGAATTTTTAGATTTCTTTGCAACTACCAAATGTTGTTCTTTTCCCCACAAAAAAAAAAAAAAAAACCAAATGTTGGTTGGCAAATGATTTTTTTTTTTTTTTTTTTTTCATCCAAACAGTGTGAAAAATAGCATTTCAGTAAAAAACACACAAAAAAAATTTATATATATATATATATATATAAATAAAAGAGAAGTAAATGAGAGTTGCAATTTCAATTTAAAGGTATTATTATATGTTAAGAAGTACAAAAAAGTCAATGATAAAAGTATATATCCTTTTTTTAACTTCAATTCTCCTGCCAAGAATGCTGGTGCTACAACTGCTTGGAAATTTAAATATAATAGAGGTCATGCATGATGTACCTTCCTAGTGACGGCAGAAAAACAGAGGACATAAAGGCTACAAAGGACAAAATTGGAGGCCAATCTTTCAAATCATCATCACTAAAAAACTCACCCTATAATGCACAATACCATTCTCCATGCTTGTAAGTTCTATCACGAGTTGTTTTACTATGTTAATTACCCTTGTCTATGATTTGAATCATAGTATTATACCCACAGATTAATGCGGCAAAAGAAAGACAAAAGAAACCAAACATGTCAAATAAAGAGCCTAATACAGAATCAGATCAATATTTGAAGTACAAATCTGAGAACATTTGGTCACTGGACATACTAGTATGTAAAGTGGGAAGACTTACCTCCTAGGCAGTTCAGAATCCTTGCTCGCATCTCCAATTGCTTGCTGAACTTTTCTATCCTCAAAGTTAACACGTAAAGTGTGGCTACTTTCCTATGGCTCGGATAGAGCTCCCTTCTATACTACTCTTCTATTATGCTTTTCTAGCAAAGAGCAAAGACACTTGCAATGTGTGAGCTCTTTTAAACTGCATTTGGAGATCAATTTAAGGATTTGATTCCCCACCTACCAATTCTAGCAAATTCACAATAAGTACACCATTCTGAATAATATACAAAATATTTTGTGTACTGGACGTAAATTGAGCTGAAAGGCAAACTGGTATTATTTAACAAAATTATACTAATTGTGTGAGATTGAGATAAATCAATTCACGATGTCTAAAAAGAAGAGCTAGATATTCTTATAGTGACAAAACAATATGGAAAAGGGAAGCTTTGACTAGACCTCTTAATCCCCGGTAATTTGCAACTCGTTGACTATGATTTAAAACTTAGATAACCACATGGTGGAATGATGTTTGAACAATTGTTTTTCTTACCTTAAAAAAAAAATGTTTAAACAATTTTATGGTAATAATATAGATATTCGAAAAAGTGATTACAAACACATACAAATCTATCGTTCTACATCTTAGATAACGTGAAAAATATAACAAAAAAGAAATAAGAAAAGAAGAATAAAAATGCAAACCTTGAATGTAAGCACGATGATGAGGAGAAAACAGAGGACATTAAAGCTAAAACAGATGAAATAGGAGGCCAATCGTTCAGATCATCATCGCTATGGAACACCACACAGGAGAACACAACACCATTCCCCATGCTTATAGCTTCAACCATGGGCTGTGCCTAGCTTGATTAGCTTCATCTGTGATTTATATGATCAGTGACAACCATACCAATAGATTAAGGTAGAGAAAGATAGAATAAACCAAATGGTTGCATGCCAGATAGAGAACCTACTAAGACATCATAGCAATATTTGAAGGACAAATTTGGGAAATTTGTTCCTTGGAAATATTTGTATGTAAAACAGGAAAACTTACTTCCAAGGCAGTTCAAAATCCTTGCTGGCATCCCCAAGTTGTCGCTGAACATCCCTTCTCTGTCCTCAGGGTCTGGTGGGTGGGATTCAGGGATTATACAAGCATCACTAAACTAAAGAAGTTTGCAATGACAAACATAATGTTTTAAATGATTAGAATAATATACTTTTAATCACAATGGACAACAATGATAATGATCTAAAATAAATATAAGGCCTAGAGGCCTAACCTCTATTTCAAGGAGATATAACACGTTAAGAGGAATTTCAAAGCCTAAGCATTAAACTAGGGATGAGCATCATGAGCCATACATGCGCAATCCAAAGAGTACTTAGCAATGCTTTCTCTTTCTTTCTTCTTTTTCATAAATTTTTGGGTGACTAGTTGTATAGACTATTTCCAACAGCAGAATGTCAATTCCTACAGTGGACTTCACTACTACGCATTAGATGTTGAAAACCCACTTATAAACATTAGAATCAACAAAAACCAGCAATTCCTATGCAAGATGAGGAGCATAAAAATAAGTATATAACCCAAAAAGTATAATTCCAATTCCTACAACAAAACAGAGCTATCTAAGACTTTATGCAAAGAAGAAGCAACAAAAAGTATGGATTTAATAATCAAACAAACAAACTAAGAAAAATATATCATCTACCATATCAGGGTTTTCTCTCTAATAAGATAGATCTTGTGTCTGTGTCCAATACTCAAAATAAAAATCACAAGCATATCTTGATTATTAGTTCCAAAGGGATTGAGATGGTTACTTAATCCAACAAATGAAGCAAAAGTACTTGTAACATCTGCATATCTACTGGTAATTGCTTCTCATACTTTGCACTCTCCCATGCTCAGAAACATTTAAGCCTCTGAAAAAAGCAAAAAGCACGAAATATTTACTTAGGAACTTGATAGATAGCAAGTACATAACCCTATGACATCAAGGCCAGATGATTGATAACTATAGGTTTGAGCTATGAGGGCAACCTGCTTTCTTCTTTAAAAAAAATTATTACCAGTTGAATGAAAAAAGGTTGAAGAACTAAACGATAAATGGAAGAATGAGTACAGTTATTATAAAATTAAATAGTTTGCTCTTCATATGTCAACATTTAAGATGGACTGCTATAGAAAACCAGATTACAGGTTAAGCTTGTTTGCAGCATCTTTGAATGGATAACAGGGCTTTTTTTTATTATAAGCGTTGGGGTTTTTGTGCTTAAAGCCTTGCCCATTTCTCTTTCTCTATCTCTGAATTATCTGTTTCAGTCACAACCTACCTATCTTAGTTTTGAGTTTGCATAATGTGTACAATGAATGAGGCCAAATGAGAACAAAATATTTTGCATGATGTTCTGAATGAATAAGACCTAAACATGATGCAGGACAACCAGAACGAAAATTAAACAACAAGAAAATAAAGGGATATGACCTAGGAGTCAGCACTTAAGCCTTGCTTGGAGTCAGCACCAAGCGGGGGAAACCACTAGGAGTCAGCATCTAGGGTAGAACTGGAGTCAGCGCCTAGGGTAGACCTGGAGTTAGCACCAGACCAAAGAAAGACCAAACGACCATTTTTTCATTCATTAAAATATCAACTATCTCCTTAAGGAGTACAATAGGTTGCTTATAAAGGATTGCTAAACCCTAGTTCTAATTGGCTAGGAAACCTTAATTGCCTTATTACAAAAATACCCTTACTTTTAAATTAAAATACTAATAGCCCAATAAACTAATAGGACCTAAAACATAAAAATACAATTGGCTTGCAAACATAAATAATAATAAACAATAATCTTCTTGCGTCTCCCGCATCATTCTCCTCTGGTTGGAGAAAACTCGACCTCGAGTTCTAAAGCGTTGAAGGATTAGGATGCTGACAAGTAACACTTGCTTCAAGTCTAGAATCACCTTAAAAAGCATAGAGAAAAGAAAAACCTTGAATTCCACCATGTCAAACTCTTCTGGAATAATAAAATCAATGTGTGGAATCAACATAATCTTATCTTGAACCATTGGCTGCACTATGTTATCCACTTTCTCCACTTTAGCAAACTGTTTGTCTTCATGCACCATGGAAGGCTGATCAAAAGCAAATTCATTAGTTTCCAATATCACATCATGCACATCCTCTAACATAATACTCTTTTTAGAAACCATCTCTTCTCCTTGTTGTTCTGCAATAGGTTCATTTCTTTGCACGCATGTTAAAGCAGCACTTGCCGAGGCATGTACGTCTTTGTCAACATTAGGCTTTGGTGTCAATTGAGGTTTCTCCACTACCAACATATCATCTTTAATGTTATCTTTTATGGGGGCAACAATAATTTTATTGTGATCAATTATCCTTGGTTTCCCTATTGAATCAGTTTGAGTCTTCATTTGCTTCATCTGAGCAATCATGTCTTGAACATTTTTCTTGATCTTTTCAGATAATTCCTTTAACTCCTTGGTAGATTGTTCAAAAGTGCACTGAGGACATGAGATGGGATGAGGATGAGGATTCATCGTATTTGCTTCAACTTGAAAAGTACCACACTAAGATTGGGGCAGATACTTAGCTCGATAGTATGGTGACAAATAATCATCACAAAGCTTTTCTTTCATATCTTCCCACACATTAATGGCAGGTTCGTAATTCATATAGCGGAAATATTCAAGTTTCTCCCAAAACCTTTGTGCTTTACCTCTTAACTTCAACTTGGCGTACCTAACCTTTTTGTTTCTGCAACCTTAAGGGTTGGAAATTAAAGTTATTGACCATGGATTAAAAAGCAGATGCAATAGCATGAAAAGAAGTACATAAAGTTACCTATATGTGAATTAGAATTGAACGGCCTAAAGAAAACAATTGTAATATGGCTTCATCGCCGCCTTCTTTTTTATTGAACATATTAGTTACTAATTGGGGTCTGTTCATTTTTGAATGCCATTCCAAAATTGGGCAACTGCTGATGGGAAAAAACAAAAGAGGCATTTCTCAGCTCATTTCCTCCACTCCTTGTGGTAACATTCCATTCTCCCCCACACTCTACACACCTTTGTACTAGATCTCCTAAATCTGTAACGCTAAAAGTAATAGTTTGCAAAGAAAAACGTAATGTTTTAAATGATTAGAATAATATACTTTTAATCACAATGGGCAACAATGATAATGATCTAAAATAAATGTAAGGCCTAGAGGCCTAACCTCTATTTCAAGGAGATATAACACGTTAAGAGGAATTTCAAGTCTAAGCATTAAACTAGGGATCAGCATCATGAGCCATACACGAGCAATCCAAAGAGTGCTTAGCAATGCTTTCTCTTTCTTTTTTCATTTTTATAAATTTTTGGGTGACTAGTTGTACAGACTATTTCCAACAGCAGAATGTCAATTCCTACAGTGGACTTCACTACTATGCATTAGATGTTGAAAACCCACTTACAAACATTAGAATCAACAAAAACCAGTAACTTATTCAACTCCTTTGCAAGATGAGGAGCATAAAAATAACCCAAAAAATATAATTCCAATTGCTACAACATAACAGAGCTATCAAAGACTTTATGCAAAGGAGAAGCAACAAAAAGTATGGATTTGAAAATCAAACAAACAAAATGGAAATTATGGGAAAAATGTATCGTCTACCATATCAGGGTTTTTCTCTCTAAGATAGATCTTGTGTCAGTGTCCAATGCTCCAAATAAATATCACAAGCATATCTTGATTTTTAGTTCCAAAGGGATTGTGATGGTCAATTAATCCAACAAATGATGCCAAAGTATTTGTAACATCTGCGTATCTACAGGTGGTCGCTTCTCATACTTAGCACTCTCCCATGCCCATGAAACATTTAAGCCTCTGACAAAAGCAAAAAACACGAAATATTTACTTAGGAGCTTGATAGGTAGCAAGTACATAACCCCATAACATCAAGACTAGATGATTAACAACTATAGGTTTAAGCCATGAGGGCACCCCACTTTCTTCTTAAAAAAAAATTATTACCAGTTGAATGAAAAAAGGTTTCCAAAACTATATGATAAATGGAAGACTGAGTAGAGCTATTAAAAAATTAAATAGTTTGCTTTTCATAAGTCACCATCTAAGATGGACTGCTAAAGAAAACCAGATTACAGGTTAAACTTGTTTGCAGCATCTTTGAATGGATCACAGGGCTTTTATTTTATAAGCATTGGGGTTTTTGTACTTAAAGCCTTTCCCATTTCTCTTTCTCTTTCTCTATCTCTGAATTATCTATTTCACTCACTACCTACCTATCTTAGTTTTGAGTTTGCATAATGTTTACAATGAATGAGGCCAAATGAGAACAAAACATTTTGCATGATGCTCTGAATGGATAAGACCAAAACATTCCTGCAACCTTAAGGGTTGGAAATAAAATTTATTGACCACGGATTAAAAAGCAAATGCAATAGCATCAAAAGAAGAACATAAAGTTTCCTACATGTGAATTAGAATTGAACGGCCAAAGAAAACAATTGCAATACGGCTTCATTGCCTTCTTCTTTTTTGTTGATCATATTGGTTACTAATTGGGGACTGTCCATTTTTGAATGTCATTTCAAAATTGGGCAACTGCTGATAGGAAAAAACAAGAGACGCATTTCTCAGCTCATCCCCTCCACTCCTGGTGGTAACATTCCATTCTCCCCCACGCTTTACACACCTTAGTACTAGATCTCCTAAATTTGTAACGCTAAGCCAAGAAAATTAGCACACCAGATTTCATACCCAAAAAAAATAACAGTAGAAATTACATAAGTCGAAAATTGGTCAATTAGCTAGCTCACCATTCATCAGCCACCATATAATATGGATTACTCAGGAGATAGTCGTGATACACTTCCTTGCTCTAGAATGAACTGATAAAGGAGTATCTTTTGTAGCGCTTTCTAAAATGTGCATCCATGAGTGACACTTTGCTTCATCACAAAATGTACTTCCCCAAATCTGATGTTTGGTTGAAATAAGGCCAAAAGAGAATTAGATATTCAGCATGAGGTTTTTATAGATGGAGAAAATTATAAGTAGAAACCAAAAGATGATTAAGCAGAAATATCGAGATATGCCTTATAGTAGAAGAGTACATAATCCAAGGTATTTTGTCCCCTCTTCTTGCCTGAATCCCTGATGGTCACCTTGTGCACTTCACACACTTCCATGTAACGAAATACTTCAAACTCTAAGAGAAGAAATAAGTATACAAAATTACTTTATAAATAGATAACTAGCAAGTACCTAACCCTATAACTTTAAAACTTGATAACTACCAATAACATTTTTAAGCTTTGAATGCCCCTCTCTTTTTTATAGTAGTATTACTCATAGAATTGTTATACCCAATGCCATGCCTTTGCCCTAACTACACATGGTTTGGGTGGAGGGCACATACCATTGCACCATGGTTTGACTTCTAGTGTTACTCATAGAATGAAGAAATAACAATTTTCTAGCATTGATAAACAAAGATAATAGATTATGTACAAATGTTACTAGCATCTTTGATGTCATAATAGAGCTTTCTACAAAAAGCACAATGATATGATGTTAAGATTGAGAAGTATTTTACACGACGTCTAGACTGAAGGAGAGCAAAAAATTCCTAGGGCATTATTAGGTAAAAAAAAAAAAAAAAAATTATTGACCATGGAACAAAATACAAATGTGGAAATAAATTAGAAAAAAAATAGTAGAAAGGATAGAGTAACATACTCAGGAAACAAAATTTAAGTGCCTAGATCAAGTAAGTTTGGACTGGGCCTATCTTCTCCTCTCCAATTTTTATGGTGTCCTTTTCAAAATGGGCAACTATGGATTGCAACAAATAGCAAGTATTTATCAAATTCTCCCCTCTACCCTTGGTGGTAACATTCCACTCTTCCCCATCTTCATTGACAGGAAACATATCACTAAGACAAGAAATCTATATGCATCCAGATTCAAACTTTTAAAGTTTTAACATCAAAGCCTAAAGATTAGCAACTATACACTCAAGCCCTCAAAATTATGGATAGAAGGTTGCATAAGTTGTAGATGGTAAAAATAAAAATATTAAATTACAAGGCCATATGCCAATAATAAAAATATACTAGTAAAGTTTCAGCAACATTCAGTTTGGGTTCTTTTAAAAAAATAAAAATAAAAATAAAAATTCTTCCTTACATTCACACATGCATTCCGGTAATGTTGCAAATAGTGGTCCTACAAGATAGAATCATTGGTGATGGAGTCGCTGTGAGTTTGGCCTAAATTTGGCAAAGTTGCTAGTAATTTCTTTGGTGGGAGTTTTTGAGAGATAATTAAAATAATAAATTGAGATTTCAGCCAAATGACAGAAGTAGCAGAAGAGGAAGAAGTTACCCTTTATTGATTTACACACAGATTTCAAGATTTCATCTACACATGCACTTAAGAAAACCATTGCTGACAGTGTCATTGTGAGTTTTGCCACAATTTGATAAAATTACCGAAGGTCATTGTTTATTCCCCTGAAATCAAGAAAATGAGCAAGACCCATATAAATATTAAAAAGCAAATGAAATAGAAAGGGGATGAAATAAGTAGGAAAAAGTTACCCCTTATTGGATCAGACTTGCAATTCCGCATCAAGCTGAGGATAAACTTTGCTCACACAAAATTCCGATCTTTTTGTTTTTATTTTTTATAGAGCGGAGCCCAGCACCTAAAGAAAACCATATGAGTTATTTAAGATTAGTGTACCGAAATCAAGAAAATGAGCAAGACCCATATAAATATTAAACCGCAAATGAAATAGAAAGAGGTAGGCATTTGATTTGAGTAGTTTACTTTTAAATGCAAATGAGTTAAAATTTGGTGACTCTGTTCATTTGATTAGTCTATCTAAAATTCCAGCATTTTATTTTTTAGTAGTGAAATTTTAGTAAACCCATCAAGCAATTTTGAATACATCACAATATAGCTGAATCTAAGCAACAACAATAAACCGCGCTAATTCAAATTTATGTGAATATGTTAAATTTCATCAATCTGCATTGTTAGTAATTTATTTTCCGTGGGAATTTTAACCAGAAAATGAGCATATTTAATTGATAGTATTTGTTTTCAAAATAAAAGAAGAAGCAGAACAAGTTACCGTCTAGAATCAATTAATCAATTAATTTGATGATTGGGATGTGAGAAATGTTGGGCCAGTCCTCTCCTGTCTCTCTTTGGCAACGTTTCTTGATAATTGGACATTCAGCGATCTCCAATTCCTTCAATGGAGTTGTACGCAGGAAATCCGGCAACGACTTTAACTTTGTGCAGCAGCGAATTATCAACTTCTGAAGACGTGGCATTATAGTAATACAGTCTTCGTCTTCTTTTCCTCCTTCTCTCGTTCCTCCAATCCATTCATCCCAATCCCACAAACAAGAAAACTCGAGATATTCCAAATTTGGGAATATTTTTATGTCTTCTTTCTTGTTTTCAGATTCTATTCCCATAAATGCAACTCCCACTTTTTTCAATCTCCACGCAGACTCTACAGTTAATGATTCGAGGCACGGAATCTTCCCCAAAGGAGGCAAACTCATTAACTCTACGGCGGATTGGAGATAAAGCTCTTTCAAATTGGTTAAAGACGCCAACCAAATAGGAGACATTGTATTGCCCCTGTAACAACTGATGTGTAACTTCTCCAAGGTTTGAGGTGGCTCTAACGCATTTAAAATTAATACGTTACTCAAGTTACTCTCAATTCTTAGATCCTTCAGAGTCAGATAACCGTCTTTCCCAAAATTTAGATACAAATCACGAAGGTGGATCAATTTTTTTAATTCTCCAAATTTACATCGTTTGCTATCCTCGTCACTTAAGTTGACACAATTTAATGTTCTAAGAGAAATCAATCTTCCAATCCCTCTAGGTACCACAAACTCACCTCCAGTAAGATGTCTTAAGGTAATTAATTTACCTATCCCCTGCGGTAATAATAATACTGTGGGCTTATGACAAAAAGTTTTATCAATCTTCAAAAATTGTAAATTGCATAGATTACAAATAGTTTCAGGCAATACCAATTCTATATACGTGTCAAAATGCAAATCGAGATACCTTAAATGTATTAAATTTTCCACTGTATCCGGAAGTTCCATTTTAAGCTTCAAAGTTAACACTCGTAAACATTTGAAATCCTGAAATAAATTGGACATGTAATAATCACTTTGATCAAAAAAGATGACAGTGCGTAGATTTTTGGCACTATAAGTGGATGGAGGAAACTGGGTTGCTGTTGAAAAACCCAAATGGCGAGTTTTAGTAATTGACTGTGCAAAGTCATGTACTATATCATGCATTTTGTAGCTTATTTTATTACCTATACTACGAAATTTTTGAAAGAAAGAGCGAATGACTAAATCCTTAAAGTATTCTTGTGCCATGATTTCTATCTCCATATTTCCCTTTGACTCAACAAATCCGTGTGCTATCCACATAGATACCAACTCATCAATATCAAAGAAATGATCTTTTGGAAAGACAGCACAATATGAGAAACACCGTTTCAATGGTGATGACAAATCATAGTAACTCAGTAACAATGGTGCAAAAAGACCTCTTTCAACATCTTCTAATTCCCACAAATTGCTATTCAAAACATTCTTCCATTCTTCTTTACTTTTCTTTGAGCGCATGAGACTCCCTACAGTCCTTGCTGCAAGGGGTAAGCCTTTGCACTTCTTTGATATTTGCTTGCCAAGGTCTTCTAGTTGCTCACGTTGCTGAGGATCCTTATTAGCAAATGCTATTTGACTAAACACTAACCAACAGTCTTCCGTAGACAATTCCTTCAACTTGATCATATTCACACTTTCCATCATCTTTGCGACTTTTTCTTTACGTGTTGTGACTAGAATTCTACTATTTTGGAAACCACAATTTTTGAGTGCATCTCTGAATGGCTTCCACATTGCATAGTCTTCAGTCCACACATCATCAAAGACAAGAAGAAACTTCTTTCCCCTAACTTTATCGCAAACTCTCTCTAATAAACTTTGCAATGCAGTCAAGTCAGAGGATTGAACCTTAATTGATTCAAGTATTTCTTTGGCCACCTTGCACTGATCAAAAGGATCAGAAACACAAACCCAC
This sequence comes from Lithocarpus polystachyus, assembly GCA_033629205.1. Taxonomy (NCBI): domain Eukaryota; kingdom Viridiplantae; phylum Streptophyta; class Magnoliopsida; order Fagales; family Fagaceae; genus Lithocarpus; species Lithocarpus polystachyus. The sequence continues at coordinate 1,961,031 of CM066164.1, read as the reverse complement.
GCTTTTATCTCAAAATGGGCTTGCACCTTGGGATCATTGTAGGCTAGTTGAGCAAGAGTCGTTTTTCCAATACCTCCCATGCCCACTAATGAGATAAGATGGGGGCTTCTTTCTTCTTCGCTTCCCTTGCCCAATAGCTTGCCCACTAGATAATCCTTAAAGCTATCACGACCCCATATTTCAGACATATCAACAAATGAGGTAGTTTGTGTACGTGGTTGCTCAACTACAGGGTCATTAGTTAACTGAAAATGGTACCTATCTTTCCCTTTGGCAATCTCATCTAATATTTCATTCAGTTCTTTTATCTTGTGAGCGATGTCATGACGCCTAGCAAGTTTATCAACTTGACTGAAACAACATGAAGGAGAGGGGATAAAGGAGCATACCTGCTTCTTCTTCATAACAGGGGCATTATCAGCATTTTCTTTTTCTTCTTTCTGAATTGCTGATTTGATCAATTCAGTGTTCCACTCGTCCACCACATCCTCCATCTTGTAGCATACGTTGTTGAGCTTTTCTAACCAAACCTTCACAGCTTCTTCTGTAACTTGTCTTTTCTCAGCATCAATGAGCCCCGCTTTCACGGATTGTAGATTGCCTTCAAGCTTTTGGATTTCTTTTTCGACACCAACGACCAACCTTATCTCTTGTTCTGCCCCCCGAGCAGCAGTTGAAAGTAACTGCTTAATGAGATCAGTAACAAGTCCCTCAGCCATACTCGGAGAGTGAAATTGAGATTGACAATACAAAAAACAGGAAGTGGAGATAGATTAGAAAGTGTGATTCAGAAAGGAGAAACTCAAAACCAAATAACAAACTGAAAGCGTCAATGAACCTATAATATATTCCTCCTCATTAACAACTTGTGGGGTAAAACTCAAAATAACTGAAGCCCCACCTATAAACAATAAGTGAAAAAAGCAAAAGTACCCTATGCAGTGACAAAAGCATCCATTGCCCATTGGAATCCACCAGCTCAAAAGCCTGAGGGCCTACTCTGGCCAATGAAGTCCACGCGGTGCATTATCAATTCATCATTCACAGTCACACTGATCCTAGCTTTTCCTCAATCTACGGACAAGTAAAATGAATTTCCACACTTACTAATCAAAAGTCGTGAACTTTTTTATTTTTTATTTTCTTACTGTAGTTCTTTTTTCTTTTTCTTTGTCCTCACTCCTCATGATGCATCATGCATGGGACCCTAACGAAAAGACATTACAAGTTTAGAACCCAGTAATGGAAATACCATTAATCTCTTGTCGGTAAGAAAAACTTGGGAGATCTTTTTATTTTTCACGGTTGGAATTTTAAAATTTTCCTCCAATTATATTTTTTCATCATTGATGGAAAATTTTCTCTTTTCCTTCCCTAATAAATCAGTGATCCTCATTTGAAAAAGTCATCACCTCATAGTAATGTTTATAGAGATAAGCCTAGATTCACGTATTCGAAAATTCAAAAGCATGCAAATTGTAAATTGAAGATTTGATCACTTACTCGTGAATTATAAGTTATAATAAAGAATATCTTTTAGATCAGTTACTTGTTCCAAACATCTCACGGGCAAATTAAATTATCATAAATAATCATAGCGAATTTACTTTTAAATTACTTCCATGTAGGGCTGTCCACTGGAACCCGTACCCGACCAACCCGAGGTGAACCGTATCGGCAGACTTGACACTAGTGACCGACGGCAGCGGGTTTCAGACTCCAGAAACTGAGACCGGCGGGTTGGTTGACGGGTTTGCTCTTCAAAATCCAATTCCAACCGATCTGACCGCCTATATATCGAAAACACCCACCGATTTTCTCAGGTATGAGGATTTTCGATCATTTCTTGACAAATCTGTTGAGATCTGGCGAGATCTCTTCAAGAACTCATCGAGATCTCTTCAAGATTTGGTGAGTACGTTAGAAATCTTGCTCGATCTGGCAATGTTTCGACCAGTTTCGGATTGATTTCGGCCAGTTTCGGCTTGATTTTGGCCAGTTCTGGCCTGATTTCGCCTGGTTTCCTCTTCCCCGAGTCCGTCCGACCACCGACCGATCTGAACCCGATATCTGAGTCGCCCGAACCGACTCATCTAACAGTCGGCGGCGGGTCTGGATGTTGGAGACCCGACTTGGTCGGGTCGGTTCCAGGTTGGGCACAAACCCGACCCGGACCAACCCGTGGACAGGCCTACTTCCATGTAGCAAAATACTTCAAACTCTAAGACAAGAAATAAGTATACAATATTACTTTTTAAATAGATGATTAGTAAGTACCTAACTCTATAGTGTGGGCTTTGGATTTCCTACATTGGGTAGTTCCTAACACAGAGACTCAACAAAACAACCTCTCCCTATGAATTCCTCTACTCTCACTACTACTGCTCTCCTGATGCTCTCTCGCTCCCTCTATTCTTAGTTTCTTATGGAACCTTTCAATAACCCTTTTCTCCCTTAGCTTTTTATATTTATAGCACAAAATTAGTAGAGGAGTTATGATTACTCTTGTGGTGAGTGGGAAAGGAGGTCCAATGTTATTATCCTTAAGTGGGTGTTTAGTTGAGAGTGGGGGTTGGTAAGAGTGGCATCAGAACTGGTTCTCACATTAGAAGATCTGTCCAGCAGCAATATTCTCCAAGGCAATACTGAGCATCTAGGGACTCACCTTCCCGGGAAATTGCTTTCCTCGACCAGGCCGGAGATGACCGACAGGGTCTCACCTTTGCCACTCATGTCATAATGGCTTTATTACGGTTTTCGGGTTTTGGATGGGCGTCAAGGCTTGCCTGGGCCAAGTTCGCAAGCCCAATAGAACACACAACCACGCACAATGTCCTAAGGCCTGAGGCCCAACAAGTCCAAGGCCTTGTACATGTGGCATCATTGTGATAGATTTTATGAACAATGGTCTTGAGGGGTAGTAATGCCCTGGACAATAGCCCCTCCTTGATTCGTGCCTGGCTCCCGAGGATGAATCAAGGACTCTAAGAGACAAACACTATCCAGGAAGTCTAACGAGCAGATACTGGACGGTTAAAAGACTCATTAATACGCCCTTAAAGGCGCATTGTATCTGACTGTTGGTTCAGCCGTCATCATTGTCTGACAGTTCGTGAACTGAGGCGGCGCGCGTGTGGTAGTTGAGATTGGGATTCATAGAGTTCCTGCTCCTTATTTATTAAATGTCATTTATTTCCCCATTTGGCTCCTATAAATAGTTCTTTCGGAATCCCTACTTCACTTTTACATTCTTCATTCTCCAAACTACCTCTCTGCCGAGCATACTGTTTTCGTGCACTTATCTTCCAGCCCAAAAACCATTCTTTCCTAGAGCCCTAAAGTAAGTCCTTTCTGCCTTTCCTTTTACTCTCCTTTCTCCTTTTAGTTTTCCCTTATTCTTAGTTTAGGAATCTTAGCTTGGAAATGGGCTATTCCCACCTTCTATCTTCAGAGGCGTCCTTGGCTAGCTTTAGGGCTACCTATAATGTCCCTGGAGATGTTGACATTGCCTACTGTCACATGGGTGATATCGACCTCTATAGGCATACTAGCCTAAACACAGTATTTTCCCCCCTTATAGCCATTCTTGAGGGTGGGGTTAGATTCCCCGTTGACCCTCTCATCATAGGCACCTTTAGATTTTATGGCTTGTGCCCCAACCAACTCCCCCCCAATTTTATCGTGTGGTGAGTTGCGTTAGTAAGTTAAACCAACTGTTCGGTTTACAGTTAAACCACCATGATATTAATTTCATGTATAGTCTGTGCGGGAACATTAAGATCGTCTACTACTTAAAAACTAGGGATATGTGGGTACGGCTGATATCATGCCTTCTCGATTCCAACAGAAATTCAGCTGGGGAATTTGTTCAGGTGAGCGACAATTGGTTTGCTGATGAACTCCCTTGCCCCTTCTCGCCGCGTGACGTTGGTCGGTACTGAGAACCTTTATTTGCTTCATGTTTGAATCTTTTAGCTATTTGCATATAAACTAACCGATCTTTTATTGGTTTGGTATAGAAGGAAAAAGGTTTCAACTAGATCTCCGAGTTGTGCATGTGAGAGATCTCAACTTTGTCCTTAGGTCGGAGATTTTTATGCATATGAATGGGCAACTCCGAGCATCCCACTTGATTCTCAGCGTTAATCTAGTGTACTCTACCTAGCAAGCATTCAGCCAGGGTTTGGTAGATAGACCTTTGCTCTTATATATAGACGTTTGGCACACAAACTTCCTCCCTACCTCACTAACTATTGGTGAAGCTCGGGACCTTGGCCCTCGTTATACTACTGCGGAGGACCTCGCCCCAGTCAGAGACGAATCGGCCGAGCGAGTTTCTCAAAGTCGTAGAGCGCATATTTTGGTTGAAGGGCCCGACATTCCTACCCAAGTAGCCGAGACCGCAGCAGCAAAACCGGCCAATCCAGAAACATAGGCTAATCTTGACGAAGATATGGTGACATGTCTTACCTTTTCCATTGACCAATTTTTGCCCGACACCCACTCGCCTGGCCAACCTGAACAGTCTCCTGCCCAGGACAAAACTCCACCTCCACCCTCCGGCCGTGCCAAGAAGAAGCAACGTGTGAGCGATCCTCCCTTTAGGGTTCTTAGTGATGCTCCCTCCAAGAACCCTCCTTGGCCGTCTAGTGGGATCGTCATCCGAGAACCCACCGGAGCTCCCCGACCAACAGCCCAAGTCGGAACAAATGTTGCTCCCTCATCCCAAACTGCGATGGCCTGGCAGCCGTCCTTCAAGCTCAGAAACGAGCCCATGCCGATGACTGCCAGCTTAAGGACCTGGGCGCAGGGCCAAGGGGGGCGGGTTGCTCAAAGTTCGGTGCAGGGCCTCCTTCTTCCTGAGGATATAAATGTCTTCTCAAACTCGATCGAGGACTCACTGGCATGTCGGCTTCAATGGCATACAATAGCAGTAATCTTCTCTCCCCGTCTTTCATTTGTTGTGTGGCATATGTATTCCTTTGTTCATTTTGTGATACCTTCTTATCTTATTACTGTTGTGTTGTCAGGCTGCGCAGCTGACTTACGACCTTGATGAGAGGATGAAGGAGTTGGTTGAGAATGCGGAGAAGGAAAAAGCTTTGAAAGACGTGGCAGTGGACATTGCGAAAGAAAAGGCGAAGGCTGCTGAGGTAACCAAGAAGAAGGCTAAGGCTACTGAGAAGGCTCAGTTGGTGGCTGAGAAAAAGCTAGCTGAAGTAGAGGAGAAGTTGGGGGGTATTGAGCTCAAACTGGCACAAGCAGAAAGCCTAACCCTGACCCAAGCTGATGAAATTGCCGACCTCAAGGCGGCTCTTGATTTTGTCGAGGAAAAGAGGTACAACCAAGGCTTCGCAGATGCTGAGAACTTTGTGGGTTGTTCACCAAGCCCTGACTCATGGGTTTGGCAAAGGATGGTTGGCAGCCCTGCAGACAATGGGAGTAGTGGAGGATTCCCCTCTAAGGAATCCTGAGCAAATCCCTTATTCGGCTCCCGTTCCCCCTGTCTAAAGCCAGGCCAACGCTGCTGATGAATAAGAGACCCTTAGTATGAGGGAGCTGGTTCGCGCCATTGACACTCACGTGAAAATGGTGGACCTTGAAGTTACCAGCAACCTTCATACTGAGGAAGGACAAGGACAAACACTTGCAGCCGACCAACCAACCGAGAATGCGGCCGCCCACCGAGTCGATGAAGTCACACAAGTTCCTCCTGCCGACCCGCCCGCTTAACCTTCATGTTTTTATGTCGCGTTTATCTTCTGTTTATTTAATTTCCCTTTCTATTAATTTAGTTTGCCCATTGCCACCAGGTTGTGGTGGCAGAACAATAGTTTTAACTCTCGTTTCTCCAAGTTTTATTTTCTTAAAGTCACTGGGCTGTGGTGACAAAACACTGGTTTAATCTTTACTCGTTTGCTTTAATCATGTTTGTTATTAAGTTATCCTTCCTGTAATGTTCTTTGATTGTTTTTCTCTTTAATATATGCATATATTCCGAATGATTGGGTGATTTAATCTCGGTTTGCATCCGAACAATGAGTGAAACTGCTTTCTTATCTTTAGAAGGCCAGGTAGTTTCCGGCCATGTAGGGTGGTCATGACCGGCCTGTAAGAGATCACCTGTATCTAGAAAGAATTGGCTCCTCGGCGACAAGAACTAAATTTGACATATGTTGACTCTTTAGGGAAATGTAGGGTAGTTACCTTCCCTGTGACCTGTGTTATATCCTCTTGAATCATTTGACATAATCTCTGTGTAAGGTTTCCTCTTGAATCATTCGACGTAATGTCCTGAATCATTTGACATATGTTGACTCTTAGGTAGCTTGTGTCTGTTCTTGGAATAACTCAATGTAAGGTTTCCATCCACTCGGTGATTAAGATCGAACTGAGAAGTAGGTTTTTGTCCTAAATATGAAATTGGGTTCCACCTGCTCGGTGATTGGGATTGAACCAAGAAGTAGTTTTTTGTCCTTAGTATGAAATTGGGTTTCCACCTGCTCCGTGATTGGGATCGAACCGAGAAGCAAGTTTCTGTCAGTATGAAATTAGGTTTCCACTTGTTCGGTGATTTAGATCGAATCGAGAAGCAGGTTTTTGTCCTCAGTATGAAATTAGGTTTCCACCTGCCCGATGATGATGATCGAACCGAGGACAGGTTTCTGTCCTTAGAGTAGTTTAACGTAAGGTTTCCACTTGCCTAGTGATGATGATCGAACTAGGGACAGGTTTCTATCCTTAGAGTAGTTTGATGTAAGGTTTTCACCTTCCCGGTGATGATAATCGAACTGGGGACAGGTTTTTGTCCTTTGAGTAGTTTAATCTAAGGTTTCCACTTGTCTGGCGATGATGATCAAACCGGGATAGGTTTCTGTCCTTAGATTTAAGTCAAATTCTCTTTAAGTTGACTAACAAATTAACAGTAATAAAAACCACAAGCGTGAGAATGTCAACATGAATAAACGTCGTTCTTGCATTACTTTACGTTACCCAACATACATGGGTGCTGACAGTTTATTGATAAAACTTTTTTAGATTGTGGACGTTCCATGGCCGGGGAAATGGTCTTTCGTCTAGATCCTCCAAATAATATGCTCCTGCTTTTGCGATGGCAGTTACCCTGTAAGGCCCTTGCTAGGTCGGGGCTAACTTCCCAGCATTTGTATCTTGCATATTCCTTACCGCTTTCCGTAACACTAGGTCCCCAGCACTAAATTTCCTTGTTTTTACATCTCGGTTATAGCGCCGGGCAAGCTTATGTTGATACTCAGCAAGCCATATAGTCGCCACTTCTCGGAATTCTTCTAGCAGATCCAAATGCTCCACCATTAATCCATCATTCTGGGCAGGGGCAAACTCCGTAACTCTTGCACTACATAAATTTACCTTGGCCGGTATTACAGCTTCTCCCCCATATGTTAGGGAGAACGGAGTCTCTCCTGTAGACCTCCTAGGAGTTGTCCGGTACGCCCACAAAACGTTGGGTAGTTCCTCGGCCCACCTACCCTTTGCCCCATCTAACATTTTCTTCAATCCATTCACAATTGCTTTGTTAGAGGCTTCAGCTTGGCCATTACTCTGAGGATACGCTGGGGTGGAGTACCTGTTCTTGATGCCGAGATCACTGCAAAACTCGCGAAAGGCTTTATTATCAAATTGCAATCCATTATCAAATATAAGAGAGTCCGGCACCCCAAATCTCATGACTATATTCTTCTACACAAACTTTTTAACATCCACGTCCCGAGTATTAGCTAACGCCTCTGCCTCCGCCCACTTGGTGAAGTAATCAACAGCTACCAAGACAAACCTTCAATTGCCTGTAGCTCGAGGAAACGGGCCGAGAATATCCAGTCCCCACTGCGCAAAGGGCCAAGGGCTATTGACTGGGTTCAGATAACCTACTGGCTGGTGGATCAAGGGGGCGTGCTTTTGACACTGTTCACACTTCCACACATACTCGACAACATCCCTCTACATCTACGGCCACCAAAACCCCTAAGTCATCTCTCGGTGTGCCAGTGAGCGTCCCCCCACATGACTATTGCACATCCCATCGTGTAGCTCAGCCGAGAGTCTGCTAACCTTCTCGAGGTGCAAACATAAGAGCCCCTAAAAGATCTACGGTATAACTTGTGATCTGCTAACAGCTAATAACGACTGGCTACTCAGCGTACCCTGTTGGCTTCCTTCTCATCATCCGGTACTTGATCCTCGGCTAAAAAATCGATGATCGAGTCCATCCAACATGGTCCGAGTGTTGAAACCACTGCAGCATCTATCGCAGCGTTAATACTCGGTTGTGTTATAAGCTCCACTTTGATCATCCGAGGCACATCCTCCATCATCGATGACGCCAATGTAGCCAAAGAGTATGCATGCCTATTCTGCCCTCGAGCCACTTGGACCACCTTGGCCTTGGAAATCTAACCCATAACCTGCTTTACTACCCGCAAGTATTCCTTCATTTGATAATCTCGAGCCTCAAAACTACCCTGCACCTGACTGACCACCAGTCGAGAATCCGAGTGAATCTCAACTTCCCGTGCACCCATATCTCGAACGGCTCTCAATCCAGCAAGTAAGGCTTCATACTCAGCTTCGTTGTTAGAGGCCTTGAACCCCAACCTGAAATAATTTTCCAGCCTTATTCCTTCTGGAGTGATAATAACAATCTCGGCTCCAGCCCCCATTGCACTTGACGCACTGTCCATGAACACTTTCCTCAGGCGACAATCCACGTGACAGATTATTTCCATTTCACTTCTAGGAAAAAACTCTGCCACAAAATCAACCAAAACCTGGCCCTTCACCGAACCTCTTGGCCTATACCTTATATCAAAGGATCCGAGCCGCGTTCCCCATTTAGCTATCCAGCCTGTGAAGTCAGATTTTTTCAACAGTGACTGTAAAGGGTGTTCGGTCAATACATATACGGTGTGGGCTTGAAAATAGTGAGGCAACTTCCTGGTGGCATGCACTAGTGCCAGCACCAGTTTCTCCATGGGCAAGAACCTTGTCTCCGCGTCAACCAAGGTCTTGTTGATGTAATACACGGGTTGCTGCACACCTTGATCTCTTAAATCTGTTTGGGGTTGACTTCTATGCCCCAGTTGGTGATCAGATATCCTAGGAACTTGCTAGCCCCCACCCCAAAAGCACACTTATCCGCATTAAGGCGCAATTTATGTTGTCGTAGTACTTCAAACACCCCTTGAAGATCCTATATATGCCGTGCCTCCTGTTTACTTTTCACCACCATGTTGTCAATGTACACCTCAACCGTACACCCAATCTTGTCCTGAAACATTCTGGTCATCATCTGTCGATATGTGGCCCCGGCATTTTTTAACCCAAAGGACATTACGGTATAATGGTAGTTGGCGTCAAGGGAGATAAATGCTGTCTTTTCTCGATCCTCGGCAGTCAGGGCAATCTGGTGATAGCCTTGAAAGGCGTTTAGGAAACTCATCCTGGGGTGTCCATATGTGGCATCCACCAATTGATTGATCTTCGGCATAGGAAAAACGGGTCCTTTGGGCATGCTCGGTTGAAATCTGTGAAATCTACGCAAACTCTCCACTTACCATTCTTTTTCTTCACCACCACAGTCTTTGCCAGCCACTCTCGGAAGAAAATTTCCGTTATCGCACCAACCTCCTCTAACCTTTTAACCTCCAGCTTAACTGCCTTAACGTGTTCCTTGGTCGACCTCCTCAGCTTCTGCTTCTTGGGAGGGAATGATGGGTCTACATTAAGCTTGTGGACTATGAATTCGGGATCCACCTCGGGCACCTCATATGGGCTCTAAGCAAACACGTCTACATTCTGTATAAGAAACAGTAGCATCTCCACCTTGTCTTCATTCTTCATATTTGCTCCTACTTGGAAATACCTGTCAACGTCCGGTAATATCTTTACTTTGACCAACTCCTTAGCACAACTCGCCCCCCTTCCTTCTTGGGGCTCTTGTAATTGCTATAAAAGGACCTCCTTAGATGGGTCCCTCTGATCGGCTTGCGCATTTTTCCAATTAACCGCAGTAATTAGGTATTGTCTAGCCACATGTTGGCTTCTCGTTACTACAGCAATGCCTCGCTTGGTACGAAACATAAGATTCATATGCAGGGTGGACGGAACAACCCCTATTGCATGGATCCACGACCTTCCCGAAATTGCCGTATATAGAGAAAACGAAGCAACCACTATAAATGCTACAACCACCTCCTTACCTTCCATATTTACGGGAAGGGAAATTTGCTCATGGGGAATCACCACCCTGCCATCAAACCTGACTAGAGGCGTATCATACTTTGAGAGGTCCTCGTTCTTTAGTTCGAGCCCTTTGAATAGGTTCGGATACATCACATCGGCCTAACTTCCCTGGTCTACCATCACTCTCTTTACTACGAAACCATTTATTCGGGCCATCACCACCAATGCATCATCGTGCGGCTAAATTATCCCTTCTAGATCATCGTCGTTGAAAGCGATGGGCTCCCGAGCAAACTTCATCCTCTTCTCGGAGGGTTGCTTGCCTGTGCAATCTTCTACAGCACTACAATCAACACTCCTCTTCTCCTGGTCACAGCAGTACCCCTCAGGGCAACGTGGATGACTTCAATTACTCCCAATAGGGTGGGAGAGGGTTTCTCCTTTACTGAGCACCTTGCCCGATTCCCTGGTTCCCTGAATCCACCACAAATTCCCTTAAATATCTCGCTTTCGCTAACTGCCCTAAATGATCTTTTAACACCCGGCATTGCTTAGTGGCATGCCCTTTATCCCTGTGATAAGTACAGTTCAAGTTCTGGTTTCTCCAGGACGAGTCAATCCCCATCTTGTTCGGCCATCAGAAACATGGCTTGTTCTTGATCCGGTCTACGATTCTGTGCACCGGCTTTTTGAACGTCACGTTCTCCTCCCCCATTTGTACCTCCGGCTCTTGTATCCTTAAATCCTTTCGGGGCCTTAACTAAAAATTGCCCTGTAGAGGACGATTCACTAACGGGGCCTTACCTTTACTCTACAGTCGGTCATCCTCCAAGCATTTGTACTCCTTAATATGCCTCATGAGCTACCTCATATCATCTGGGAGGCTTTCTTGTCAATGACTCCCGTAGTTCAGAGTCCTCGGGCAGCCCCATTTTGAAGGTGCTCGTCGCAATCTTCTCATTGCCCCCACCAATCTCATTATAAAGCTTCGAATACCGACTATCATAACTGCGAAGGGTTTCTCCTACCCTTATTTTCATGGATAGTAATGCATTTACTAGTTGCGGTACCCAGCTACAGGTTACAAACTGGACATCAAATTTTTGGATCAACTCGGCAAAACTGTAAATGGAACCCTTCCGTAACCCATTAAACTATCTCAAAGCAGTGGGCCCGAGGCTCGAGGGAAATACTTTACACATTAGCGTGTCATTGTGAGTATGTAGAAACATCATCTGGATATAATGGCTAATGTGCTCCATCAGGTCCGTTTTCCTATCGTAGGAATTGAATGGTGGGCGAGTAAATCTGCTCGACATTGGAGCCCATTCAATGTCGTCTGAGAATGGCGACCGAGCAGCTCTATGTAAGGCGCGACTCATAGCATCCCTGGTAGCATTATGGGGCCGTCGCTCTTTTGGGGAATCTGAATCCCGGTCTGCATACTCCCATGAACGTGAACGGTCCCAACGTCAACGGGACTCCTGTGAACGTGATCAGTCCCGGTGTGGATGGGACTCCTGTGAATGTGAATGGTCCTGGTGTCGACGGGAACCGAACTGATTGGACCCTGTCCCATAGCAGTCTCCCCCACTAATAGATCCCCATTCTCAGTTGTTTCGGCCTCTTCTCCAGCGCCTACCTCTTGCTTCTAACTCCAAATCTCTCACCAGCTTGCGTAACCGCTCAAGTTCTTCATCTCTCTTATCAAATTGTTTGTGCCCTGAAGCACTCGACATTGTCCGATGTGTTTGGTACGACCCTTCTCCAAGGCCAGACTGTTTTTCCTCTCGTTCACAGTCCCTATCTTCATGCCTTTTGTGCCTTCGTTCTTGCCAGGTGGATCCCCTAGAAGTTCCCACCGAACCACTTTCAGCATAACTCCCTGAACAACTTTCAGACATTTCCCGAGCGTGAGTCTAAGTTGAACCACGGCTTTGTAGGAGATTCCCACAGACGGCGCCAATTGTGCGCGCCAAAAATGTGGTTAATGGGCCAGCCCTCACTTGGGCTCACAATCTATTTGTAATGTGGGCTTTAGATTTCCTACCTTAGGTAGTTTCTAACACAGAGACTCAACAAAACAACCTCTCCCTATGAGTGGCTCTACTCTCACTACTACTGCTCTCCTGATGCTCTCTCGCTCTCTCTATTCTTAGTTTCTTATGGAACCTTTCAACAACTCTTTTCTCCCTTAACTTCTCATATTTATAGCCCAAAATTAGTGGAGGAGTTATGATTACTCTTGTGGTGAGTGGAAAAGGAGGTCCAATGTTATTATCCTTAAGTGGGTGTTTAGTTGGGAGTGGAGGGTGGTAAGAGTGGCATTGGAACTGGTTCCCACATTAGAAGATCTGTCCAGTAGCGATACTTTCCAAGGCAATACTGAGCATTTAGGGACTCACCTTCCCAGGAAATTGCTTTCCTCGACCAAGCCGGAGTTAACTGGCAGGGTCTCACCTTTGCCGCTCATGTCATAATGGCTTCATTACAATTTTTGGGTTTTGGATGGGCGTTAAGGCTTGCTTGGGCCAAGTTCACAGGCCCAATTGAACACATAACCACGCACAATATTCCAAGGCCTGAGGCCTAACAAGTCCAAGGCCTTGTACACGTGGCATCATTGTGATGGATTTTATGAACAATGGTCTTGAGGGGGAGTAGCGCCCCATACACACATATTAATTAATCACATAAAATATTACTTTTAAATTAGATTCACAAATAAACAAATAGAAAAATGGAAAAACAAAATCAATCTCTCTCTCCCTCTATATATATATATATATATATATACACACACACACACACAGTAATATTTAATGTTGCTATACTTTTGTTGCGCCAACTCATTCTTCATGCCATATATATTATTTTTTAGATTGTGTTTTGCTATTATGTTTCTTTCATTTCCCATCACAGAGTCTTCTCCCTCAATTGTATAGTTTTAATTTAATTTTGGTTTGGGTTAGTACTTAGTTTTTTTTATATAACAAAAATAGGAATTTGAGTTTATATTAAAATACAATCTACATAATTATGAATTTGAATATGCCTACCAATTGTTTGAGTAATAAATTATTATAAAGTCTATATTTTATTCCGTTAGTTTCATTTTAATTTTTGGTTAAGATAACATTATAATTTTATGATGAGTTTTGATTTCCATGATAATCTCCTTATTCTTTAAGAGATGATATACTTGAATAATAAATTTGAAACTTATAAAGTTTAGTTATATATTATGAAAATATAATTCACTACAATAGAAGTTAAAAAAATATGATTCACCTTAAAAAAATATTAATCAAACACAAAAAAATAGTAGAATTATATATTTGTAAAGAAAAAAAGATAAAAAAAAAAAAATAATTGTAGAAATTTTTATATAAAAAAATAGGCAATATTTAAAGTAATTATTATTTTTTATATATTACACCACGTTATATAATATATTTATATATTTAACTGATTGTAGTAAACGTTGTATTATACAAAATAATACCCTAGAAGAGTTCAACTATTAATTAGGAAATAAAAAAAATCACAACAATATTTTAAATTTTAAATTAGGTCTTCCTTAACCGTTACAATCAACGTGAACTGTGAAGAAATGAATGAAATGAATGAACCAAGCCGCTCCACAATAGCAGAAAGTAGCGTAGCAGCCATACTTTGGAAATGAAAATTTGCTGGATAGATGGTGAAGAGTCTGTGAAAGAGTACGTAGGTACTTTCATCCCCCCTCAAACGAATGGGGAACTTCCATATGAGTTTGGAAGTAAGCCAATTAAACCTGGGAGAAGGAAGACCCTTGGTAAACAGATCAGCAAGTTGATCATGGGTAGAAATGAATTTAATCAACAAATCACGCCTGAGGACCTTTTCACGAACAAAGTGATAATCAACCTCTATGTGTTTTGTCCGAGCATGAAACACAGGATTGGTGGCAATGGCCAAAGCACTAACATTGTCACACCATAGAAGAGGAGGTTGAGGGAGAAAAATACCAAAATCACGAAGTAACATTCTAAGCCAATACAATTCAGCAGCAGTAGAAGCTAAAGCACGATACTCAACTTCTGTGGAAGAACAAGACAAGGTGCATTGCTTTTTAGCAAACCAAGTGATAGGGGAATTACCAAGAAACACCACCATACCAGTGATAGATCGTCTGTCCACAGGATCCCCAGCCCAATTTGCATCGCTATAAGCAGATAAGGAGATGGGGCCTGGGGTAAAAGCAATCCCAAAATGGAGAGAACCTTGAAGATACCTCAGAATCCGTTTGGTAGCTTGAAGGTGATTAAGTGTAGGAGTGCTCATATGTTGACAGGCCTGTTGAACAGCAAAAGACAGATCTGGCCTGGTGAAGGTGAGATATTGTAAAGCCCCAACAAGACTTTTATAGGATTTAGGATCAGACAAAAGAGGACTGTCATGAGGAAGGAGATGATGATTAGGAGAGCATGGTGTCTTACAAGGCTTGCAGTCAGTCATGCCAAATTTCTGAAGGAGATTAGAGGCATATTTGGACTGATGCACAAACAAACTAGTAGAGGTATAATGAATCTGTAAACGAAGAAAATAGTGAAGTAATCCAAGGTCTTTGAGATCAAATTCCTTGCTCAAAAGCTTGATGATGTTAGAAACAAATGAAGAACTATTTCCAGTGATGATAATATAATCTACATAGAGCAACAAATACACAATGAAAGACTGATGCCTCAAGATGAACAAATTACCATCAGCAGCTGAAGCACAGAAACCCACATGAAGCAGTTGAGAAGTAAACCTCTCAAACCAAGCCCGAGGAGCTTGCTTGAGACCATAAAGGGCTTTATGAAGAAGACACACATGATTAGGAAAAACAGGATCAACATATCCTTGAGGTTGAGCCATAAACACCTCTTCCTTTAGAATACCATGTAAAAAAGCATTCGAAACATCTAATTGCTTCAATTCCCAACCATGTTGTATAGCCAAAGCAAGGAGAAGTCTAACTGTAGTAGGCTTGACAACTGGACTAAAGGTTTCATCATAATCCAATCCATACTGTTGTAGGTAGCCTCTAGCCACTAACCTGGCTTTATAACTTGCAATAGTACTATCACTATGCCTTTTAAGCTTAAAAACCCATTTGCAAGTCACAACATTCTTATGTGGAGGAAGAGGGACCAAAGACCAAGTTTGTTGCTTCTGTAAAATTGGAATTCACCATCCATGGCAGCCACCCATTGAGGATGCTTAGAAGCTATACTAAAGGAAGGAGGTTCTGTTACAGTATAATCACATTGGACTTGCATAACTCTAGGCTTATATATTCCATGCTTAGACCTTGTAACCATAGGATGGGTATTAGTGGAAGAAGGAACAAGATCAGTAGAAGCAGAATTAGAAGAGGGTAAAGAAGGTTGGACAGAATCTGGAAGGTCAGGTAAAGTAGATATAAGGGAAGTAGACACTGAGGAAGGAGTGTCAATAGGAGTAGGAACAACAGGGATAGGACAGGAGGAAGAAAGGAAAGAGGGAAGAAGAGAAGACACCAAATCAGAATCTGATGGAAGGGAAGAAGATTTAGGAGTAGTAATAGATGGAGAGGGTTCTAAAGGAGCAGGTGGAGACACAGAATGAGACAACCAATCAGACAAGGAAGCAGAAAAAGGAACATGAGGATTGGTAAAATGAGAATCAGTAGCAAAAGGAAAAAGAGTCTTATTAAACAGAACATGACAAGCAATGTATATTCTGTTAGAGGTAGGATCAAGGCAAATATATCCTTTAGACATAGGAGGATAACCAAGAAAGACACATGGTTTAGACCTAGGTTGTAACTTGTTTTTATTATAGGGTCTAAGAAAAGGATAGCAAGCACACCCAAAAGATTTAAGAGCATGAACAGATGGTGGTTTAAAGAACAATTTCTCCCAAGGAGATTGAAAGCTTAAATCTGAAGAAGGTAACCTATTAATAAGGTAAATAGCAGCAGTGAAAGCATATGACCAGAAATTAAGAGGAAGATGTGATTGGTAAAGGAGAGCAAGACCTATTTCAACAACATGTCTGTGTTTCCTTTCTGATACACCATTCTGTTCAGGGGTATGAGGACATGAAGTTTGATGGAGAATGCCATGGGCAGAACAAAATGATTGAAACTCAGCATTAGTATATTCAGAACCATTGTCAGTCCTTAAAATTTTAAGTTTGGAATTATGTTGAGTTTCAACCATAGACTTGAAATGCTTAAACACAGACAAAACTTCATTCTTAGACTTAAGAAGAAACAGCCATGTGAAACGAGTGTAATCATCAACAAAGAGTACATAGTAATTAAATCCAAGTAAAGAAGTAATGGGAGAAGGACCCCAAACATCACTATGCACAATTTCAAGGATTGAAGTGGAAACAATTGGAGATTAATTCAAATGAAGTCTGTGCATTTTAGCACTTATAGAATATTCACAAGAGGAACAAACTTCATCAATCATAGACAAAGAAAGAGATGAAAATACAGTCTTGAGAACAGAATACAAAATCCTAGAATTAGGGTGACCAAGTCTGTGATGCCAAAGCAGAATCTGATGTGGTTTGACAGACACAAAAGCAGAAGACTTGAAATTATTCAATGATGAAGATAGGTCAGAGATGGATGGAATAGGATAGACTCCATCTCTACTCAACCCGGCATAGAGGATCTTCCCCATGGGCAAATCCTGAATTAAGAACTTGTTGGCATCAAAATAACAAAACACATTATTTTGGAGACAAAGTTTATGAACAGACAGTAGGTTAGAAGCAGGGTCAGGCACCCTTAGAATATTATCAAGCCTAAAATTATGAGTTAGAGTTTGAAGCTTACCATTACCAATGTGAGTGACTGGCAGTTGCTGACCATTCCCAACAATGACAGTCTCATTGCCTTGGATAGGGTGTTGATGAAGAGATAGCTGTGACAAATTGGGAGTCACATGATCTGAGCAGCCTGTGTCAGTAAGCCAAGAGTTGGAAGCCTGAACTTGAGCAGCATTGGCAACCATAGAAGCAAGTTTAGCAGGGGCATGCCTTCCTTGATATTCAAAATCCATGCGATGGTAACAATCAAGAGCTGAATGACCACCCTTTCCACAAATTTGACAAATAGGTCTACTAGATTGACCTTGATTATTGGAAGCCTTAGCTTGATTAAAAGACTGAAATTGAGACTGAAATTGAGTTGGAAAACTTTGATTGCCAGGATTAAAGTTCTGAAACTGAGAACCACCAAAATTAGAGTAATTGCCTCCACCAAAGTGAGAGCTCATTCCACCAGAGTTAGGTCCATGTCCACGAGCACCTCTCCCTCTCTGGTTTTGATTCCTACCTCCTCTTCCCTGAGGAAAACCTTGTGAGTGAAAGTTTGCAGCCATAGCCATAGAAGCTGGATCAACACTATTAGATCTCTTCTTAATAGCTCTCTCTTCAGCATTAAGTAATGCATTCAATTCCTCCACTGACAACACATCACTCCTAGTTCTAATAGTCGAGCTAAAAGAATCATAGTCAGATGGAAGACCTTCAAGAATAATGTGGAGAAGCTCCTCATCATCCACAAACATAGACACAGCAGCTAACCTATCACGAGCTTGCTTAATCTTCTGAATATAACCATCAATAGAATCAACCCCTTTCTTAATTGCATGCAATTCGTTGTGAAGACTCATAACATGAGATCTTGAAATTGATGCAAATCTCTTCTCTAACACTCTCCAAACTCCTCTAGTAGATTTTTGCCCAACTGTGAGAGCAAGAATCGCAGGAGAAAGAGTTGAATTCAAGAATGTGAACATAGCTTGTTCACGATTCTTCCAAGCTATGAATGCTGGATTAACTTCATTAGTAAAATTACCAGATGAATCTTTAAGAAATCTATCTGGAGCAGTGATTGAATCATCAAGAACATCAATCATTGAATAGGTATCAAGAATTACCTCGATTTGATGTTTCCAAACAACATAATTCCCATAGTCAAGCTTCACAGTCATCATAGATGACATGTTTGATAGCAACAGCAACGAGGAATTCACTGGCAAACTTGAAGTAGCCATAGCAGATACAGCACTTGAAGAAGACGATGAAGAAGATGAACTAGAAGCCTTTGATATGGATCAATGCTCTGATACCATGTAAAGAACACTCTTAATCTCTCAAACAAACCTCTCTCAATCTCACTGTCACTATATTAACCAAAACAGAAATGAAAAACAGAGGCAGAAAAATACACTGAAGAAACTCAAGTATTATTGCTATATCAGAGTTCAATACAATACAAATGAATAGAAATCTCTATATATAGATACATCAAGTGAGGAAGAGGAGAGAAGCCCAACAGCCCAATGAAGTCTGGTATAATAGACTTGTAACCACCTCACACGAACCATAACAGAATCATACACATGCGTGAGATAAGGAAACGGCACCATTGGGTTTAATGAGAAACGACACCGTTACACTTTAGGCGTGTTTTATATTTGATCACTTTAGCAGACGACATCGTTTTGAACTTAGGATTAGTAACTTCTTTTCCTTCAGGATTTGAATTTGAGCAGCATGTACTTTCAGTGAGTAAATGAATGGGCTGGAGTTAAAATGGCTCTAGAGAAAAATCAGACGAAGAAAAAGCTTGCAATTGGGCTTGGATTTGACAAGTCACTGACTTGGGCCCCACATACTTGCATCTAATAACAAACATACCACCCAAACTCATATCTTAAAAATTGGAAACAGCCTTAGACCTGAACTCAATTTCCGTTACTCTCACTCAAAATTTTGAGTTTGGAGTTTAGACAACAACACTAAATTCAGTGGGTCTCACGTTTTTAATTTTTTAATTTTTTTAAAAAACAGGCATACACATTATCTTCACAATAAATTTGCCAACTTTTAATTAAGAAGTTTAACAAAGAGATTTTTGGTTTCTATCAAAGCTTCTGAGATTTTGCAACGTGAAAGAGTTACTTCCATGATATTGATGCAATGTAAGAGCATTCACAGCAGTGGTCTCAAATTGCTATATTGCTATAATATATAGCAATATAGCTCCTCAGACCCACAATTTCAGCTCCCAGCAGTGGAGCTATTTCCCTATTTTTTAGCATCACGTGAACAGTGCACATCTATAAATAAATGTGCACTGTTCATCAAAGCTAAAAAAAAAAAAAAAAAAATTTATTAACTCTCTCTCTCCTCTCTCATTAACAACTCAGCGTCTCATTCTTTCTCTCTCTCTCTCCCTCTCTCTCTCTCTCTCTCTCTCTCTCTCTCTCTCTCTCTCTCTCCGGCTTCTCTTCTTCTCCTTCCTTCTTCCTTCTCTTTTTTTTTTCTCTCCCTCATCGCCGACTCAGCTCATCGCCGTCCTCCATCGCCGATCTCAGTTCATCGCCGTCCTCCATCGCCGATCTTCATCGCCCAGTCCTCCATCTCCTCGCTGATCTTCATCGCTGTCCCACTCGCCGTCCTCCATCGCCGTCCTCCATCTCTCCCTCATCGCCGATCTCATGGGTTTTTTTTTTTTTTTTTTTTTTTTTTTTTTTTCCTGTTGTGGACTGCTGGTGATGGTGGTGGTGGTGGTGGTGGTTGTGGCTGTGGCTGTGGCTGATGGTAGCCGACCCATCGCCGTCCTCCATCTCACCGATCTTCATCGTGGGTTTTTTTTTTTTTTTTCTTCTTTCTGCTGTGAACTGCTGAAGTTTGCTGTGGTGGTGGTGGTGATGGTTGTGCTGTGGTGGTGGTGATGGCTGTGCTGAAGCTTGCTGTAAAATTTTTTATTATTATTGTAATGAGTTTTTTGTATTATTTTAATCAAATAACTAAAAATATAGATGTATTGCTGTAAAGTGTGAAGAGGTAATAGCTAAAATTATAGATAAAGTGACTTTTAGATGAGGCAAATTTATATCCACTGCTGTGGATGCTCTAAAGAGCGTAACTGGTACCTAGAAGTTTCAAAAAGTAACTGGTCATAGTCCACACATAAAGCAAGACTACACTTAAGTCTCTTCTTCCTCCCTTACAGATAATTAGAGGTTTCTTGGAGGAAGGCTGTTGCACTTGCAGTTTCTTTTCATTGAAATTGAGGATTTTATTATTACTTTTTTTAAATTAATTTACGGTAAAATTATTTTTGTGGATGTTTTTATTTTGTTGGAATTTGACAATTGTGATAAAAAGTAATAACTACATTACTCAAATTTGGTTTGTTTACTTTGTTATATATCAAAATCAAGCTTAACACAAAGCCCGAATTTTATTTTCAAACTTGAATTTTTTTTAGAAAATTCTTAGTTGAAATTAAACTTGTTCAAGAGCTTTGTTATGTCCATTAATGTTTATTTAACAAACATAACTTTTACTTATAGTTATTGCACAGTAGCAGCATAATAATTACTGAAATTTTTATTCAAAATTTTTTCCTTAAATTTAAAATTACACATATTAATTAATCACAGAAAATATTACTTTTAAATTAGATTCACAAATAACCAAATCAAAAAATGGAAAATCAAAATCTCTCTCTCTCTCTCTCTCTCTCTCTCTATATATATATATATATATATCCCGGTAATATTTAATATTGCTATACTTTTGTTGCATCACCTCATTTGTCATGTCATATATTATTTTTTAGATTGTGTTTTGGTATTATGTTTCTTTCATTTCCCATCACAGAGTCTTCTCCCTCAATTTTATAACTTTAATTGAATTTTGGTTTGGATCAGTACTTAGTTTTTTTTTTTTTAAAAATAGGAATTTGAGTTTATATCAAAACATAATCTATATAGTTATGAATTTGAATATGCCTACCAATTATTTAAGTAATAAATTATTATAAAGTTTATCTTTTATTCATTTAGTTTCATTTTAATTTTTGGTTAAGATAACTTTATAATTTTGTGATGAATTTTGATTACCATGATAATCTCCTTATTATTTAAGAGATGGGATACATGAACGATAAATTTGAGACTTATAAAGTTTAGTTGTATATTAGAAAAATATAACACACTTCAATAGAAGTTAGAAGAATATGATTTATCTTAAAAAAATATTAATCAAACACACAAAAAATAATAAAATTATATATTTGTAGAGATAAAAAAATTAAAAAAAATATTTGTAAAATTTTTTTTTTATAAAAAATAGACAAAATAATAGTTATTTTTTTATATATTATACCACATTACATAATATATTTATATATTCAACTAATTGCAGTAAAAGTTTATTCTATAAAAAAAAAAAAAAATTGCAGTAAAAGTTGTGTTACACAAAAAAATACCCTAGAAGAACTCTACTAGGAATTAGGAAATAAAAAAAGATCACAACAATATTTTAAATTTTAAATTAGGTCTTCCTTAACAGTTTTAGTCAACGTGAACTGTGAAGAAATTAAAGAACCAAGCCGCTCCACAGTAGCAGAAAGTAGAGCAGCAGCCATACTTTGGAAATGGAAATTTGCTGTAAAAGAGTACGTAGGTAGATGGTGAAATGAACAAGGAGAAGCCAGATAGCAAGGTGTGTAGCTGCTCAAAGTGCATGCAATAATGAAGTTGAGGGCCCAACCCACGTTCTGATATCTCAAAAGCAAGGCCAGCTCTGCTCTAAGTCCACATTCTATATATCACCAGTTCACACTTCACACTGGAATCCACTCTATAATCTAAAAACCAGAGCCAGCTCAGTTAGAATCCACCCGATAATCCAAAAAGCCGGGCCAGCTGTTATCAACGAAGGATGAGTCTGACTTGAGCTTATTTCTTTTTGCTTATTTTAGTTTTGGTTGTGTTTACCGTTAACAACTTTTAAATTTTTTTTTTTGCCATTTTTATACCTTTATTTTATTTTTTCAACTTTATAAATACTGATTCGTGCTTGTTAATATTTTTCTTTATTTATTAGCTTTTTATTTTTAATATTTATGAGTTATATTGTAATTTTTTGGTATTATTTATAGGTTTTATTGTATTATTTAACTAATTTTTAATTTTTTTAATAAAAAATTTTCAATTTCAATTAAATAAATTGTTCTCAAATTGGCTCAAAGTCTAAACCATATGTCATCAGCTCACACTGAACTATTTACAAAGTGAATTTCTACACTTATTTACAAAGAAATGAACTTTTTAAAGTTCTTGTACTAGTCGAGTGTCATGGTGAAGGGAAAAAGGAAAAGGTTTCTTCTCCGAAGACAGACTCTTATAATTCTCTGTATGTCTCTCTATTTAATGTAAATTTTAAAATTTTTACTATTGGATTGTACATTTTTTTTAATAATTTTAATACACATAATTTTTTTTTTCAAATTAGATATTATTTATCATTCAATCAATAAACTTATTTTTTATGAAAAATTTTGATTTACAAAAATTTAAACATTTGACTGATGATATAGCTATTAATTTTTTATTTTTATAAAATGTTGCAAGCATAGAAGATATAATAAGAACATATAATCCAATTGTTAGATTTTCAAAATTTACATACAATAAAAAGATATAGAGAAAGTTTGAAGGATTTTTCACTAATTGTGAAAATTTGTATGATTTTATACTATTTATTTTTCTCAAAATTATACGTTAATTATTTTTGCATACGCTACGTTATATATTGCTATACACACTCTATCTCACAACATGATTTCAATTATAAAGCTGAATTGATTTTAGTTATAATCGTTGTTAGTGATAATACACTAAAATATAATAAAATCACACAAAATTAAAAATTAGGGCTAAACAAAAATTGGAGATATATAATATAGAAAAAAAATAAACAAAAAAAAAAAAATCTGGATTGAGGTGCAACCAAGGAGAAGCTAGGACTTAGAGTTAGGGCGCAACTCTGCTACTAACTACATGTGGCAGCTTCGGTCTTCAACTCTGCTACTAACCACTGAGATTTATTTATTTTAATTAATTAATTAATATTTTTTGTTGCATGCATTTGTTGTTGGGTAAGGATAAAATTATTTTGTTTAAAATTTTTTAAAGGGCCGGTTGTTTGCTTTGGGTAAAATAGGTTAATTGAACTAAATGTTTTTTAGCTTTACTATTGGTAATTTTTGTTGTTGAGCTAATTTTTTTGAGCTTGTATATTTTGATTTAAATTTTAGTCCATAAATTTTTTTATGACCTTGAAAAAGAGGAAAATTCTAGAGTTATAATTTTGTTTTACAAATTATTGATATGGTAAGTGGTTATTAGTAAATAAAAAAAATGATATAAGTCTTGGGTTCAGATCCAAACCAATAAGAATTTGTTACCTCAACAATTTGTAAAAATATTTTAGAAAAGTTTGTGGTTATAGCATTCTCTTAAAAGAAGTAATGATATTGTTAAAGGGGGACAAAGTGTACTTTTATGGAATAAAATTGCTGAAATTAGTACCTATGTACATGGTAATATATTTTTTATAAAAAAATTGGGGGGGGGGGGGGGGGGGAGGGAGTCCATGACTCACTCTATTCCTAAGTGTGACACTTGCTCTTTTTAAGAAAATTCAAGCCCTCGGTTGGCACATGACAAAACTTTTTTTCAGTGCACAAATTTCATCACCCAAATTAATCTAATTGATTAGGTCTATTAATCTATTTGGAGGGAGTTTTAATATTCATGTTGGACATAATGCATAAATAGCCCATTAACTCACCAATGGCTAGATTATTTATTTTGATTTGACACCACCTCCTCGTAGTTGACCCAATTTCTACTCCAATAAATTATAGCCCATTAATTACCGCACTTATAAATAATTAAGAAGTCTCTCTCCTTATCAACGTGAGATTTTACATTTGGCTAGCTTATTATTTTTACAATAAATTTGCCAACTTTTAATTAAAATATTAAAAGTTTGACAAGAAACATTTTTGGTTTTAGCAAGCTTGTTGAGATTTTGCAATGTGAAAAGCTTCACCGCAAAGCAATGATTGTCGGCATGGTTCTTAGAAAGTTCAAAGAGTTATTTTTCATGATATTGTTGCAATGTAAAAAGCTAAAGTATGGTAACCTAGAAGGTTCAAAAAGTATCTAGATACAGTTCACACAGAGACTGCACTTAAGTCTCATCTTCCTTACAAACACTTAGAGGTTTTCTCAGAGGGTTGTCTTGGAGGAATAGTTTTTTCTGGTGAAATTATTTTTGAGAATGTTTTAATTTATTGGAATCAGAGCTCTAAAAATTGTAACGAAAAGTAATAACTCTAATACTCAAATTGATACTTAGATTAGTGCTATACAAGTTACAGACTCCAAAGGCTTCTACACTATTTTCTCTAATTCCAATACAATAAAGCTATTAGGAAAGGACGACATGTATGGTTCAAAAACATACACGTCAAAAGCAAACTTAATATATCACTTAGTAGTTTAGTTTTCTCGCAGGTGTGGTACGGAAAAAAATATGTTATCACGGCTTATTTACAACTTCTGTGTTACGAGATGTTGCCAAGCGTGATTGGTGGAGAAATATGATAAAGTTGTAGTAAAATGTTGTAAAATAATTATGGTCCTAGAATCACTATGGCTTGTCTTCATCTATTCTTTATTTTTTTAATTAATAATATATTACTAGATATTACTCCTTAGTTTTTTGGCTAAATATTGCTCTTTTTAGAGTTTATTTACGTTATGGTTACTGTTTCAAATTATTTGGGAATCTGAGAAGAGAAAGTGAATTTCGGCAACACAGTTGCCGAAATTCAATCAAAAGGTGAAGAGAGAAATGTTAGGCTGAATTTCGGCAATTACATTGCCGAAATTCTGCTGCCCAATGGACGTGTAAGGGGTGCCCAAAAAAATTTTTTTGCCCCCTTATTTCGGCAATGACATTGCTGAAATAGGAGGAATAAAAAAAAAATTGCCCCCCTATTTCGGCAATGTTAGCCGAAATAGGAGGGGAAATAATAATAATAATAATACATATCTTTATTATAAACCAACAAATGTATTATGCAATATATTTTTTCAAGTAATAGATGTAATAATTAATAATAACAAAGTAAAATTGATTATAAAAAGATTACAATAATACAATTTATTACAATTTTTGTGGTCATATACTAATAATAACAACAATAAATAATATTAAATAATTTTAAAATTAACAAACACATACATAAATTTAATTAGAAGTTTGAGATGCTTACCACAATCGTGAAAATTATAGAGTGATACTTGCAAAAAAAAAAAAAACAATTAGATAATAATAAATAAACACAAAATGTTGTGGGTTATATAACTCAAAACAACTCAAACCAAACATCTCTCATTATCTTTACAACAAAATTTGCCAACTTTTAATTAAAATATTAAAAGTTTGACAAAGACATTTTATTTTATTTTTTAATTTTTTTAATTTTTGCATTAGACATTTTTGGTTTCCATAAAAGTTTTGAGATTTTGCAATGTGATAGTTTGACTGCAATGACTGTCGATGTGGTTCTTAGAAAGTTCAAAGAGTTATTTCCATGATATTGTTGCAATGTAAAAAGTGTAAGTATGGTACCTAGAAGGTTCAAAAAGTAACTAATCATAGACTCACAGCCACAATTCACACAGAAAATCTTGCATTCCCTTGTGAACGGTAATAGGAACATTTTGGACTGAGGTGCAACTAAGGATGAAGCTAGGACTTAGAGTTAGGGTGCAACTCTGCTACTAACTGCATGCGGCAGCTTCAGTCTCCAACTTTTCTGCTTAACCACTAAGATTTATTTTAATTAATTAATTAATATTTTTTGTTGCATGCATTTGTTGTTGGGTAAGGATAAAAATTATTTAGTTTAAAAATTTTAAAGGGCCGGTTGTTTGTTTTGGATAAAATAGGTTAATTGAACTAAATGTTTTTAGCTTTACTATTGGTAATTTTTGTTATTGAGCTAATTTTTTTGAGCTTGTATATTTTGATTTAAATTTCAGTCTATAAATTTTTTAAGACCTTTAAAAAGAGGAAAATTCTAGAGTTATAATTTTTTTTTACAAATTATTGATGTGGTAAATGGTTATTGGTAAATAAAAAAAAATGATGTAGTTGTGGTTCAGATCCAAACAATAAGAATTTGCTACCTTAACAATTTATAAAAATATTTTAGAAAAGTTTGTGCTTATAACATTCTCTTAAAAGAAGTAATGATATTGTTAAAGGAGGACAAAGTGTACTTTTATGAAATAAAATTGCTGAAATTACTAAATTAGTACCTATGTACATGGTAATATTTTTTTATAAAAAAATTGGGGGGGGGGGGGGGGGTTGGGGAGGGGGAGGGAGTCCATGACTCACTCCATTCCTAGGTGTAACACTTGCTCTCTTTAATAACATTTAATCCCTTTGTTGGCACATGACAAAACTTTTTCTCGGTGCACAAATTTCATCACCCAAATTAATCTATTTAGTGGAGTTTTAATATTCATGTTGGACATAATGCATAAATAGCCCATTAACTCACCAATGGCTAGATTATTTATTTTGATTTGGCACCAACTCCACGTACTTGACCCAATTTCTTCTCCAATAAATTTTAGCCCATAAATTACCGCACTTATAAATAATTAAGGAGTCTCTCTCCTTATCAAACTGAGACTTTACATTTGACTAGCTTATTATCTTTACAATAAATTTGCCAACTTTTAATTAAAATATTAAAGTTAGACAAAAACATTTTTGGTTTCAACAAAGCTGTTGAGATTTTGCAATGTGAAAAGCTTCACCGCAAAGCAATGATTGGTCGGTATGGTTCTTAGAAAGTTCAAAGAGTTATTGTTCCATGATATTGTTGCAATGTAAAAAGCTAAAGTATGGTACCTAGAAGGTTCAAAAAGTATCTAGACACAGTTCACACAAAAAGCAAGACTGCACTTAAGTCTCATCTTCCTTACGATTACTTAGGTTTCTCAGAGGTTTCTTGGAGGAAGGCAGTGACAGTTTCTTTTCGGTGAAAATTATTTTTGAGGATGTTTTTATTTTGTTGGAATCAGAACTCTGACAATTGTAATGAAAAGTAAGTACTCTAATACTCAAATTTGATACTTAGATTAGTGCTATACTAACTCTAATACTCAAATTTGATACTTAGATTAGTGCTATACAATTTACAGACTCCAAAGACTTCTACACTAATTTCTCTAATTCCAATACAATAAAGCTATTAAGAAAGGACTACATGAATGGTTCAAAAACATACACGTCAAAAGCAAACTTAATATATCACTTTAGTAGTTTAGTTTACTCCCAGGTGTGGTACGGAAAAAATATATTATCACAGCTTATTTTAGAGCTTTTGTGTTAAAAGATATAGCAAGTGTAATTGGTGGAGAAACATGATAAAGTTGTGGTAAAAAGGTTGTAAAATAATTATGGTCTTAGAACAACTATAGCTTGTCTTCATCTATTCTTTATTTTTTTTAATTGATAATATATTACTAGATATTACTAGATATTTTGATTCAATTTATTTTTATGCATTTCAATAATTGTTGTCTAATTATATCCATCTTTTAACCTATTAATAATATTCTTTTATCTTAATCATTATAATTAATGTGTTATAATTTAAATTGAAAACCTAGGTCGATAGGCAAATTAAAAACTAAATATGTATTATAAATTAATTCACTTAACTGTATTATATATATGTATCACAAAAAAAAAAAAAAAAAAAACACATTTTGTATGTTGAATTGTGTTTATGATACTACTATATATTTTAGATAAGTATACATAGTATGGATATAAACTAAGAATAAAAATGTAGTCCTCTTATTTATTACTCGCCCCTCCCCACCACCACCACCACCACCACCACCCCCCCCCCCCCCCCCCCCCCCCACAAATTCCTGCCACTGTCCACAAAGCTGAACCAATTTCTACTTCAATAAATATATTTTAGCCCATTAATTACCATACTTATAAAAAATTGAGGAGTTTCTCTCCTTATCAATGTAAGATTCTACATTTGGCTACCTTATTGTCTTTACAATAAATTTGCCAATTTTTAATTAAAATATTAAATTTTGACAAAGACATTTTTGGTTTCAGCAAAGCTTTTGAGATTTTGCAATGTAAAAAGCTTGACCGCAAAGCAATGACCGTTGGTATGATTCTTAGAAAGTTCAAAGAGTTATTGTTCCATGATATTGTTGCAATGTAAGAAGCTAAAGAATGGTACCTAGAAGGTCCAAAAAGTATCTGGACACAATTCACACAGAGAACAAGACTGTGCTTAAGTCTAATCTTCCTTATAGATACTTAGAGGTTTCTTGGAGGTTTCTTGGAGGAAGGCAGTTGCAGTTTCTTTTCGGTGAAAATTATTTTTGAGGATTTTTTTATTTTGTTAAAATTAGAGCTCTGACAGTTGTGATGAAAATTAATAACTATGATACTCAAATTTGATTTGTTTACTTTGTTATCAAAATCAAGCTTAACACAAAGCTCAATTTTTATTTTCAAACTTGATTTTTTTTTTAATTCTTAGTTGAAATTAAACTTGTTCAAGAGCTTTGTTATGTCCATTAAAGTTTATTAACATAACATAACTTTTACTTATAGTTACTGCATAGCAGCAGCATAATAGTCACCATAATTTTTATTTAAAATTTTCTCTTTATATTTAAAATTGCACATATTAATTAATCACAGAAAATATTACTTTTAAATAATATTAACAAATAATCAAATTAACAAAATGGAAACACAAAATCAAACTTTATTTATCTATCTATCTATCTATCTATATATATGGCATAGCATTTAATGTTGTTATGCTTTTATTGCATTATCTCATTTGCTGTGCTATATTTTATTTTTTTTTCTTTATGTTTAAAAAAAATAAAATACAAAACACATGACAATTTAGAAATGCTAAACAAAATACAAAAAAAAAAAAAAAAAACACATTTTGTATGTTGAATTGTGTTTATGATACTACTATATATTTTAGATAAGTATACATAGTATGGATATAAACTAAGAATAAAAATGTAGTCCTCTTATTTATTACTCGCCCCTCCCCACCCTCCCCCCCCCCCCCAACAAATTCCTGCCACTGTCCACAAAGCTGACCCAATTTCTACTTCAATAAATTTTAGCCCATTAATCACCATACTTATAAAAAATTGAGGAGTTCTCTCCTTATCAATGTAAGATTCTACATTTGGCTACCTTATTGTCTTTACAATAAATTTGCCAATTTTTAATTAAAATATTAAAATTTTGACAAAGACATTTTTGGTTTCAGCAAAGCTTTTGAGATTTTGCAATGTAAAAAGCTTGACCGCAAAGCAATGACCGTTGGTATGGTTCTTAGAAAGTTCAAAGGGTTATTGTTCCATGATATTGTTGCAATGTAAGAAGCTAAAGAATGGTACCTAGAAGGTCCAAAAGTTATCTGGACACAATTCACACAGAGAACAAGACTGTGCTTAAGTCTCATCTTCCTTATAGATACTTAAGAGGTTTCTTGGAGGTTTCTTGAGGAAGGCAGTTGCAGTTTCTTTTCGGTGAAAATTATCTTTGAGGATTTTTTTATTTTGTTAAAATTAGAGCTCTGACAGTTGTGATGAAAATTAATAACTATGATACTCAAATTTGATTTATTTACTTTGTTATCAAAATCAAGCTAACACAAAGCTCAATTTTTATTTTCAAACTTGATTTTTTTTTTTAATTCTTAGTTGAAATTAAACTTGTTCAAGAGCTTTGTTATGTCCATTAAAGTTTATTAACATAACATAACTTTTACTCATAGTTACTGCATAGCAGCAGCATAATAGTCACCATAATTTTTATTTAAAATTTTCTCTTTATATTTAAAATTGCACATATTAATTAATCACAGAAAATATTACTTTTAAATAATATTAACAAATAATCAAATTAACAAAATGGAAAAACAAATCAAACTTTATTTATCTATCTATCTATCTATCTATCTATCTATATATATGGCATAGCATTTAATGTTGTTATGCTTTTATTGCATTATCTCATTCGCTGTGCTATATTTTATTTTTTTTCTTTATGTTAAAAAAAAATGAAATACAAAACACATGACAATTTAGAAATGCTAAACAAAATACAAAAAAAAAAAAAAAAACACATTTTGTATGTTGAATTGTGTTTATGATACTACTATATATTTTAGATAAGTATACATAGTATGGATATAAACTAAGAATAAAAATGTAGTCCTCTTACTCGCCCCTCCCCACCACCACCACCACCACCCCCCCCCCCCCCCCCCCCCCCCCCCACAAATTCCTGCCACTGTCCACAAAGCTGACCCAATTTCTACTTCAATAAATTTTAGCCCATTAATCACCATACTTATAAAAAATTGAGGAGTTTCTCTCCTTATCAATGTAAGATTCTACATTTGGCTACCTTATTGTCTTTACAATAAATTTGCCAATTTTTAATTAAAATATTAAAATTTTGACAAAGACATTTTTGGTTTCAGCAAAGCTTTTGAGATTTTGCAATGTAAAAAGCTTGACCGCAAAGCAATGACCGTTGGTATGGTTCTTAGAAAGTTCAAAGAGTTATTGTTCCATGATATTGTTGCAATGTAAGAAGCTAAAGAATGGTACCTAGAAGGTCCAAAAAGTATCTGGACACAATTCACACAGAGAACAAGACTGTGCTTAAGTCTCATCTTCCTTATAGATACTTAGAGGTTTCTTGGAGGTTTCTTGGAGGAAGGCAGTTGCAGTTTCTTTTCGGTGAAAATTATTTTTGAGGATTTTTTTATTTTGTTAAAATTAGAGTTCTGACAGTTGTGATGAAAATTAATAACTATGATACTCAAATTTGATTTGTTTACTTTGTTATCAAAATCAAGCTTAACACAAAGCTCAATTTTTATTTTCAAACTTGATTTTTTTTTTTTTAAATTCTTAGTTGAAATTAAACTTGTTCAAGAGCTTTGTTATGTCCATTAAAGTTTATTAACATAACATAACTTTTACTTATAGTTACTGCATAGCAGCAGCATAATAGTCACCATAATTTTTATTTAAAATTTTCTCTTTATATTTAAAATTGCACATATTAATTAATCACAGAAAATATTACTTTTAAATAATATTAACAAATAATCAAATTAACAAAATGGAAAAAAAAAATCAAACTTTATTTATCTATCTATCTATCTATCTATACATATGACATAGTATTTAATGTTGTTATGCTTTTATTGCATTATCTCATTCGCTGTGCTATATTTTATTTTTTTTCTTTATGTTAAAAAAAAATGAAATACAAAACACATGACAATTTAGAAATGCTAAACAAAATACAAAAAAAAAAAAAAAAAAATCAAATCAAAGGAAATATAAACAAACTAATAGACAAGGATGTAACGTGTCCTCACAAAGGAAATGTTACCATGCATCAAAAGAAAAATAGAATATAAAATACACGCTAATGTAGAAACATTTAATTAAAAAAATAATTAATTACGAGATCAAACCAAACGTAACATATTTTAAATTTTGTTGTCCGTGGGTTGATGAGAAGTTTCTTTTTTTTTTTTTTTTATTTTTTAGAAAATGAAAAAGAAGTCATCAGTGTGAACAGGTCATGAACCGCGTGGACTCATTGACCATATAAGCAGCTTCTATTTGGTTTCTCCTTTCATCAACCATTTTTACTCTTTCAGTCTCTTGTTTTATCCATCAAACTTCAATTTCCAATTCTTCTCAAAAAAAAAAAAAAAAAAAAAAAATCAATTTCCAATTATGGATCGGGCGGATTGGGATCAACAAGTTTCAAAAATTAAGTCCCAGCTTTTTTCAGAGTTTACTTCAGAGTCCAAGTTGATTGCAAATGTTAAGGAAGAGGTCCCAAAGCTTGAAAGCAAATTCCGTTCCATTCAGGCAGTGCTCAACGATGCAGAGAAAAGGCGAGTGAAGGAGGAAGCTGTGAAGCTTTGGTTAGATAAGCTCAAAGACGTATCCAACCAGATGAAGAGCGTGTTGGATAAGTGGAACACGGCCACCAAGATCGTAGAAGATAATGAGAAAAAAGATGAGGAAGAAGAAGCTGCAACTAGTACTGCTAAGAGGAGGAAGGTATGGCCCCTCTTCAACTTTGATTTTTCAGTTACTAGTCTTCTTCAGCATCGTGATATTGCTCATAAGATAGAAGAACTGAACGAAAAATTAGATGAGATTAACAAAGAGAGGGAGATGTACGGGTTTGAATTGACAAGGAGCATTGAAGGAGTTGAACGACCACAATCTACTTCCTTTGTTGATGTGTCTGAAATTCCGTGTCGTGGTAAGGTTAAGGATGATCTAGTGAGCATCCTATTGGGAAGGGATAGTGAAGAAGAAAGAAACCCCCACGTCATCTCTTTAGTGGGTCCGGGTGGTATTGGAAAAACGACTCTTGCCCAAGTAGCCTACAATGATCCCAAGGTGCAAGCCCATTTTCAAATAAAAATATGGGTTTGTGTTTCTGATCCTTTCGATCAATGCAAGCTTGCCAAAGCAATCCTTGAATCTATTGATGGGCAAACACCTAATATGACTACATTGCAAGGTCTATTGCAAGGAATTTGTGACAAAATTAAGGGAAAAAAGTTTTTTCTTGTCTTAGATGATGTGTGGACCGAAAACTTCACAATGTGGGAGCCATTCAGAATTACACTCAGATCTGGTGTGCAAGGCAATAGAATTCTGGTCACCACACGCAAAGTTAAAGTTGCAGAGATGATGAGAAGTGCACGCATGATTGATTTGGGTGTATTGCCTGATGATCAAGTTGAAGAACCTCCACACGAGTCTTGAAATACATTACTAGGGAAGCTTGGTAAATGTTTATGGGGCTGAGATTGCACAACTCAAGAAGAATATTAACAAAAATATCACTAAAGAAACTCTTATTGTTAAGTGAGAAAAATGGTTTTGTATCAAGATGCATTCCTATTGAATAATAAAGATACAATTATGCCTTAATTTGTTTAAAGTATACATTTATATTTGTGGAGAGAAGAAAATGA
This sequence comes from Lithocarpus polystachyus, assembly GCA_033629205.1. Taxonomy (NCBI): domain Eukaryota; kingdom Viridiplantae; phylum Streptophyta; class Magnoliopsida; order Fagales; family Fagaceae; genus Lithocarpus; species Lithocarpus polystachyus. Next base: position 1,927,784 of record CM066164.1, on the reverse strand, counting down.
GGATGAGTAGGCATTCTGAATGGTACGATGGTGCCGAGATTATTTGATTATTCAAGTCCCTAAAATTTGTAAAACAATGAAGTTTTAGTTCCTAAGAATGGTTCCTAGTAGAGATGAAAGACGTCGACTACAAATAGACGATAATACAATTACGTCTCTTGCCACATATATAAGACATTAGAAATGATGGACATGTTTGAAAGATTGACAATAATTACCCATCTTGTATTTGGGACTAGTGATTAAGATATGGGAAGTAAATGTTGTGTTAAAATAACGACCAAAGGCAAGAGTGAATTTTTATTTTAATAAAAAAACTACTTTTTTTTTTATTGGCTAGAGATTACAGAAGTTCTAATCTATTTTATTTTTTCGACATATTCATATGATGTTAGTGCATTTATCTTGTAATGTTGGGGAGATTGAGTTATTTAAAAAATTCTTGACAAGGTTTATAGCACTAATGAATGGGGTGTCAAAATTAGAGGAGCACCCTTACAAATTTCATCTATATAAGTGTGGAAGTGGGCTTACTTTCTATGGAAGTGAGGTGATTTTCTAAATAACCATCTCACCCCTAGTATTTGTCAATAAAAACAAACCCTAAGTGCTTATAGAAAATGTTGGTGCCACAAAACTAGGTAAAAGGTCATGCACTGCACATCTATTAGGGTAAATAAAAGGAAATTTTAAAGTTGTGCTCCATGCTTAAAGCGTCAAACCTCTAAGTATGCACATGTAATAATGATTGAAAATGACAATTGGGAGATGTGGGAGTTATACTGTGTAAATTTTTAGGTGATAGTCCCCATTAAGTTGTTATGATGTTGGGCAAGAGTGACCTTGTTTAGATTTTCTATGTCATCTTGCAGCTTTTCACACACTTTACATATATTCTCTGCTACAATTGTTACATTGTCATGCACCAAACCTGAATAAGGTCCAGAGAGCATGAGATATCTATTTGTTCAACCTGTGCATGGATTTTTCTATAACCTTGATAAAATTGTTTTAACTCAAAAATAGTAGCCTGCTCATTTTGAGACAATCCATAATGAAATTAAACAAAATGCAACCATTTATAAAGAAAATGCAACATAATCTTTATAAATGGTTGAGAGTACCTATTCTAAATTTGCTTTTAGATATTATATAGATTATTTGCTTTTAAAGAAGCAACGTATTTGATATGACTTTTGAGATTCAATTGTTTGATAGTGTCTAAATAACAGATTCAATAATTTGAAAGTGTCCAAATCAAACTCTTACAACATTCAATAGTTTGATAGGCTTCAAATCGAAGACTTGAGGAACTCAAACACAAGATGAAAGCTAGAAAGTGTAAACGAACTTTGAATGAACTAAGTCTTTGTTTTTGTTATGGTATTAGGTGATAAATGGGACTCACGTGTTTTGAGAGAAAATTCTCATGAAATAGTCTCATAAGATACTTTTCCAAAATATAGAGCACTAATGCACACACCCTAAATCAATACATATTCAATAGTCAATACATGAAAATGAAATCTTGAGAACCTGCAATAAATTGATTTGTACTTTGAATCCAATATGTCACTATAGAAGTTGAGTTGCATCCCAAGCTTCTGAATCTGAAAGCATATCCTTTTAGATTGTGCAACTGATATTAGTTAGTGTGTGTCCATTCCCACCAAGGTTTTTGGGTTGCTCTCTATCTCAAGTGAGGTTCCACTTGTTTGACTTGTATCACCCTCCGGCTGCTACAAGGAGGAACTAGTAAACCATATTGGACTGTAATATTGGCAAATAATATACTACTATTTCCAAATGAGTTAGGATTGTCATGAAAAATGAGGAAGAAATTTCACCACAAGAATATATCTTATCATAAAATACTAAAACCTCGAAATTTATTTCTCATATTCACAAATGTAGGTACGTGAGAAGAGTATTAGAAAATTTATGGTTTAAATCAAAATTAGAGATAATTTATTTACTTATGCCAACAAGCTTTTTCATTAATCACCAACTAAGGAAGAAAATCATTCAAAGCGAAAGTGTCAAAGGCTGTTATATATGAGCGGTCAATAATGTTTTTGCTGGAAATAATGTCATCAAACATTGAAGATGCATGCATTAGAGGAATAATAATACAAACACCTCTTATTTTCAACTCTTCTTATGGTTGATGGAAACATCATCCCAAATTGATAAGATAGTACCATTGTGATCATTATGAGTAACACTCTAGAAATTATTAGCTTTGAATCCAAAATTTTCATTAATGGTCTCAACAATTAAAACGTAACACAAAAAATCCCTCTAGCCTTCAGCATATCAATGGCACATACTTATATATACTGCATTATATCATCATATTGATTTTAAAAAATAAATCAGACAGCATAAAGAGAACTTGGCCCCCAATCCCCCACCAAACAAGGACATAATTGAGCTTAATATATACTCAGTACTTGGACAAGGCTTTGCTTGTGCTGATTTTCCCTCCCAATGAGGAATTTTCCAATGCCATGCTTGCTTGAATAAATCTTACCATTTTTGGGATATAAAACAATGTCTTCAAGTTGTCTAAATTGAACCAAGCATGTAGCGAGTCAACAGATCAGTATTAAATGTTTGCTGGAATGTGAATACAATCAGCCATCATAGTGAATGGTACGCAGAAACTAGAGCTTGATCATGAATTATAAAATCACCTATGCAAAATCTTAAATCTTCATTTAGAAGTTGGTCCATATGCATTGTCTATTCTCCTGTTTTCTCATTTTTTTATTATTATATTTTCTTGGTTATACATCACATAAAAAGTCTTGGTGTGCGAAACTAGTGGGCAGGAAAACGAGTAGAAAGATTATCTAAGAAGTGGGCAGAACATTTCCTTCTTCAATTATATATAATGAAGAATATTTAAAAAAGTAGAAAGATCTCAATCATGCAATACCTCTTGAATTTCTTATGGATATCTCAATTTTCTTCCTTGTTCTATGTCTGCTACAACTCTTCCTCTATCTTCATCTAATACACTAGACATTCCTAGAGGCACATCTCTATGAGTTGAGAAACCAACTGACAAATTGGTTTCAGCAAATGGTGAATTCTCTGCCAGGGTTTTCCTGTTGGAGATAATACCTTTTGCTTTTCCATATAGTTAAACAAGTCCTCAACTCCCACTGTTGTTTGGATGGCAAACCAAGATGAACCTGTTGATGAAAGAGGTTCAGTGCATTCTATTTTGAGGTGCATCCTTGCCTAACAATTTTTAACAGTATAGACAACCCTTCTCCAATTGGCTTAGACTGCATAAGTTTTACAAATGAGGTCATTGATTTAGGATGAAGGGGAGAAAACAGAAAACGTACTTATGAGTAAAGCCTGAGAAATGAAAAGTTTCAACTATAGGTTTATTATTGCCGATCAAATGGAAATTTTTTACTTTTGAAAACAAAATGATTTTATCAATGGACAATAATGGTCAAACTTCTCTTCTATTGCCCTTTTCTAGAAAAGAACAACTGTACTCTCAATGATTAAGCTTTTCTAACCTCCATCCATCCCAACATCAATCCGGTGTTTGATTCCCCACCCATGAATTCCAGGCTTCTAGCAATTTCTCGATAAAGTGTACAACATATTGAAAATTTTAGAAAGTTCTTTTGTATGCTGGATATAAGACCATTATTTCAATGAAACATTTTATGTAAGACAATTATTTATATGAGCATTATGTAAAAGCAGGCTTGGACTAGACCTCTAATCCCCAGTAAGTTGCTATTGTTCACTATGAATTTAAACTCACATAAACACAGCAGAATGACATTGAGCAATATTTATAGTAATGATACAAAATTCATAATGTTAATTACATAATTATATTGTTCTACTTCTCAGATAATATGAAAAGGCTAACAGAAAAGCACATTATGAGAAAAATAAGGCTTAATAGGTACCTATTGAGATGAGATATGCAGTTCCAGTCTACCAGAACCCAGAGTTTATTTGGTTCATGTACTTGGAAAATAAGTTGCTGACTGTGCAGGAATGCTGAAGCCACGAACTCAGGAAATAGTATAGGCATTTGAACTGCAAAATAAAGACAAGATAACTAAACAACAAAGGTCTTTAACTCTTTATGCACACAGTCACCATCAATTTTGAAATGTTTTGAAACAATAGCAAGCAATTTAAAATTTGATTTTTAGACTTCTTTGCAAATACCAAACGTTCTTCATCTCAAAAAAAAAAAAAAAAAGAAAAAAAGAAAAAGAAAAGTCAAATGTTGGTTGTTGAATGAAATTTATTTTTCATCACAACGGTTTGAAAAAAAATCATTTCACGGTCAAAAACACAAAAAAAAAAAAAAAAAAAAAAAATCATTTCACAGTCAATGATAAAAAGTATATATATTTTTTGACTTCAATTCTCCTACCAAGAACATTGACGCTTTGGAAATTTTAATATAATAGAGGTCATGTTAGTAGACAAACCTTCCAGATGATGGGCAGAAAACAGAGGACATAAAGGCTAAAAAGGATGAAGTTGGAGGTCGATCTTTCAAATCATCATCACTATAAAACCCACCACTATAGTGGACAACACCATTCTCCATGCTTGTAAGTTCTATCATGAGTCGTTTTACTATGCTAATTACCCTTGTCTATGATTTGAACCATAGTATCATACAAACAGATTAATGCGGCAAAAGAAAGACAAAAGAAACCAAAAAATTGCATATCAAATAAAGAATCTCATACAGAATCAGATCAATATTTGAAGTACAGACACTTGCAATGCGTAAGCTCTTTTAAACTGCATTTGGAGATCAATCTAAGGATTTGATTCTCCACCTACCAATTCTAGCAAATTCACAGCAAGTACACCATTCTCAATAATATACAAAATATTTTGTGTACTGGATGTAAGCCCATTATTGTAATGTAACATTATATGGACTTGAGCCGAAAGGCAAACTGGTATTATTTGACAAAATTTTACCGATTGTGTTAGATTGAGATAAATCAATTCACGATGTCTAAAAAAGAAGAGCTAGATATACTTAAATTGACAAAACAATATGGAAAAGGGAAGTTTTGACTAGACCTCTTAATCCCCTGTAATTTGCAACTTGTTGATTTTGATTTAAAACTTAGATAACCACATGGTGGAATGATGTTTGAACAATTTTATTTCTGACCTATCAAAAAAAAATGTTTGAACAATTTTATGGCAATAATGTAGAAATTCGAAAAAGTGATTACAAACACATACAATTCTATTGTTTTACATTTTAGATAACATGAAAAATGCAGACCTTGAATGTATGCCCGATGATGAGGAGAAAACAGAGGACATTAAAGCAAAAACGAATGAAATATTGGAGGCCAACCGTTCAGATCATCATCACTGTGGAACACCACATTGTAGCGCACAACACCATTCTCCATGCTTATAACTTAAACCACGGGCTGTGATTTATATGAGGAGTGACAACCATACCAATAAATTAAGGTAGAGAACGTAGAGTAAACTAAACAGTTGCATGCCAGATAGAGAACCTATTAAAGCATTAGAGCAATATTTGAAGGACAAATTTGGGAAATTTGTTCCTTGGAAATAATTGTATGTAAAACAGGAAAACTTACTTCCACGGAAGTTCAAAATCCCCAAGTTGTCACTGATCATCCTTTCTCTGTCGTCGGGATCTGGTGGCTGCGATTAAAAGTAAGAAGTTTGCAAAGAAAAACGTAATGTTTTAAATGATTAGGATAATATACTTTTAATCACAATGGGCAATAATGATAATGATCTAAAATAAATATAAAGCCTAGAGGCCTAACCTCCATTTCAAGGAGATATAACACGTTAAGAGGAATTTCAAGTCTAAGCATTAAACTAGGGATGAGCGTCATGAACCATGTACAAGCAATCCAAAGAGTAGTTAGCAATGCTTTCTCTTTCCTTTTTCATTTTTCTCTGTCGTCGGGATCTGGTGGCTGCGATTAAAAGTAAGAAGTTTGCAAAGAAAAACGTAATGTTTTAAATGATTAGGATAATATACTTTTAATCACAATGGGCAATAATGATAATGATCTAAAATAAATATAAAGCCTAGAGGCCTAACCTCTATTTCAAGGAGATATAACACGTTAAGAGGAATTTCAAGTCTAAGCATTAAACTAGGGATGAGCGTCATGAACCATGTACAAGCAATCCAAAGAGTAGTTAGCAATGCTTTCTCTTTCCTTTTTCATTTTTATAAATTTTTGGGTGACTAGTTGTACAAACTATTCCCGACAGCAGAATGTCAATTCCTATAGTGGACTTCACAACTATGCATTAGATGTTGAAAGCCCACTTACAAACATTATAATCAACAAAAACCAGCAACTTATTCAACTCCTTTGCAAGATGAGGAGCATAAAAATAACCCAAAACATATAATTCCAATTCCTACAACATAACAGAGCTATCAAAGACTTTATGCAAAGGAGAAGCAACAAAAAGTATGGATTTGAAAATCAAACAAACAAAACGGAAATTAAGGGAAAAATATATCATCTACCATATCACGGTTTTTCTCTCTAAGATAGATCTTGTGTTTGTGTCCAATGCTCCATATAAAAATCACAAGCATATCTTGATTTTTAGTTCCAAAGGAATTGTGATGGTTAATTAATCCAACAAATGAAGCCAAAAGTATTTGTAACATCTGCATATCTACAGGTGGTCGCTTCTCATACTTTGCACTCTCCCATGCCCATGAAACATTTAAGCTTCTACAGAAGTAAAAAGCACGAAATATCTACTTAGGAACTTGATATATAGCAAGTACATAACCCTGTAACATCAAGACTAGATGATTAACAAGTATAGGTTTGAGCTATGGGGGCACCCCACTTTTTAAAAAAAAAAAAATTATTACCAGTTGAATGAAAAAAGGTTTCCAAAACTAAATGATAAATGGAAGACTGAGTAGGGTTATTAAAAAATTAGTTTGCTTTTCATATGTCACCATTTAAGATGGACTGCTAAAGAAAGCCAGATTATAGGCTAAGCTTGTTTGCAGCATCTTTGAATGGATAACAGGGCTTTTTATTTTTATTTTTTATAAGCATTGGGGTTTTTGTGCTTAAAGCCTTTCCAATTTATCTTTCTCTATCTCTGAATTATCTATTTCACTCACCACCTACCTATCTTAGTTTTGAGTTTGCATAATGTATACAATGAATGAGGCCAAATGATAACAAAACACTTTGCATGACGTTCAGAACGGATAAGACCAAAACATTCCTGCAACTTTAAGGGTTGGAAATAAAAGTTATTGACCATGGATTAAAAAGCAAACGCAATAGCATCAAAAGAACGAAAAGTTACCCATATGTGAATTAGAATTGAACGGCCCAAAGAAAACAATTGTAATATGGCTTCATTGCCTTCTTTTTTGTTGAACATATTAGTTACTAATTGGGGTCTGTACATTTTGAATGCCATTCCAAAATTGGGCAACTGCTGATGGGAAAAAACAAGAGAGGCATTTCTCAGCTCATTCCCTCCACTCCTGGTGGTAACATTCCATTCTCCCCCACACTCTACACACCTTTGTACTAGATCTCCTAAATCTGTAACACTAAGCCAAGAAAATTAGCACACTAGATTTCATACCCTAACAAGTAATGGTAGAAATTACATAGGTTGAAAATTGGTCAATTAGCTAGCTCACCTTTCATCAGCCACCATATAATATGGATTACTTAGGAGATGGCCATGATACACTTCCTTGCTGCAAAATGAACTGATAAAGGAGTATCTTCTGTAGCGCTTTCTAAAATGTGCATCCATGAGTGACACCTTGCTTCATAATAAAATGTACTTCCCCAAATCTGATGCTTGGCTTAAATAAGGCCAAAAGAAAATTAGTTATTCAGCATGAGGTTTTTATAGATGGAGAAAATTATAAGTAGAAACAGAAATATGATTAAGCAAAAATATCAAGATATGCCTTACAGTAGAAGAGTACGTAATCCAAGGAATTTTGTCTCGTCTTCTTGCTTGAATCCCGGATGGTCACCTTGTGCACTTGAGCGGAAGTCACACAAGCTAAGGTTGTCGGTGGTGGTCTGGAGAAAAAAAAAACGCTATACCACCAGAATATGATAAGATAAAGTCAAGCTAGCCGACTAAGACAGTATGCTACAGCTAACAGCAAAGGAAAAGGCTCAAAAAACGAAAAGTAAAGAAGTTGATCACAGGTAGGCAGCCACAGAGCTTTAGGAAGCAAGTCTAGAGACTCGAGAAGGCGGACGAGTACATCCAGAGAATAACTGAAACGAAAAAAGACGGGATAACGCTGGCAGTAAGAAAGTAGGCCATAGTGGCTATTACGAGTAAGGTAGTCCCCAGCCATTGAGATGCCGGCGCCGACTGATCGATGAAAATAACGCCAGCCTGTTAACAGATAAGAGGACTAATACTTCGAATGCAATAAAAGAGCTTGATTGAGATAGTGAGTCCATTGTTGGGAGACTCGATGAGAAGACTCATCCCTCTCTTCCTCTCCCTGGCCAGAGTGGGGGTGGAAGGAAGGCAGAGGCCATTGCAGCTACAGAGGCCGCTAAGGAAATGCTATGGATGAAGAGATTTCTCCTAGAGCTGGGTGTAAGGCAAGATGAGTATGTAGTGTTCTGTGATAGTCAGAGTGCTATGGACTTGAGCAAGAATGCTACTTACCATTCCCGCACGAAGCACATAGAACTTTCACCTACTATTGGATTTGAACCAATGACTCTCGCCGTATGAAAGCGATACTCTAACCGTTGAGTCAAGTAGGTCAAGCTGAGTCAAGTCAGAGAAAATAGACCCCTATAAGAGAAAGCCGTGCAACCAGAGTTCCGCTTACTATACAAGGGGGGGGGGCGGAGCGCTAAGAAAGAGAAAGCGTTATCACTATACGAAATGAAGCAGCGGCTAGCACGCTAAGATCAACCACTTAGAGAGCGTGGAGCCTTTCTTTCTCGGTCGTCTGTCTTAATATAAGTGGATCCGATTCATGCGGTCGTTCTCTGCTGCATTGGTGTTTTCACTCCCCACTCTCCACCATAACAAAATGTTTCCACTATATCTCAGGAGTAGTCAAAGGAAGTACGGCGGGTCCAAGTAGGAAAAAATGAACTAAGAAGTAGGGCATACAACAATGGATCAATTCATTCAACAAGATCCGTTCGGATCGGACCAGGATGAATGGGATTGGTCTGACCTCTCGCTCGGATGTCAGACTCCCGCCGCCTGCAGATGTCCCATGCCACGTTTCGTGAACAGCTATACCCGAGAATGAATGAATTGTGTGTGATATAGCGCCGAATAAGCCATTGCTCTATTCCCGACTCGAAATCTATAAAGGACTTTAAGGGAGAGAAAATGGGAGCCCTATACCATACATCCTGCTGCCTCGGGACGACCGCACGTTACATCATAGCAGCACGACCAAATGAAGGCGGAAACCCCTTGTATAGGTTGGGCGTTTCTGTGCACCCGGCATCCTGCAAGAAAGGGCCCCTTACTATAGAACAAAGCAACGAATTGAGCTTTAGAAAGTCGTTTCGCGTTAGCGCATCCGTTTTCTTGCTCGTTAGCGCTTTACTAATATAATAGAAAGGGGCAAGCCAAAACCTACTCCTAACAAGTTGCTGGATCGAAGTAGAACATTCTCCATCCGCTCGCCAGCAGCAGAGGGGGTTCGATTCCCGTTATACGCGATGTGGCGAAAAAGACTGATTCAACGAGATATGCCTTGCCTGCATTAAGATTTAAAACTTGTCGTCTACTTTCAGGAAATGTTCGGAACAGAGAACTTACAATAATACAACGCCGCATTCTCCGAAGATTGAGGAACAAGAAGAGATCTATTAAGAGAAAGATTTATCCGAGAGAAAATCTTAACAGTTACATCCAATCACAAACTACACGAAAGTTGCCCCTTTTTCATGGGAATTTACCTATCACAGAGATGCACAGAGGAACAGAACGAACTTCATATATCCCTTTTCCACTCAATCCAAAAACTAGATTGGACGTTATTCTGGTTCGTCTCCATTTTTGTGAAACTATTCCTCAAGCAAGGCAGCCGATAAGTCATCGAAGGCTTTGTGTGAATAATGGAATGGTAAGCATTACTCATTTGAAAGTGTCCCACGGTGATCTAATATCTTTTCAAGAAAATGACGAGAGAATCCGCGGTGAAGAAATAAGGAGATCTTTCTATATCGAAATTTCAGTTGAAAAAATCATAGGCAAATTCCTGGATCACCCGGTAAGAATGTGGAGAAGAACCAAAATAGAATGGTTCCACCTACTCAAAACTAAGAGGGGATGCCGCCTACTACTAAAATCCCAGTTTTTGCAACAGTTGCGTTCTTCTATGCAAGAAGAAGACTTAGAAAGAACAAAGAAGTTTGGATCCGAAAAAGTATGCTTAGGCAGTTCCTTCGCTGAGCACAACAGAATGAAGAGGAATTTGTATCATTTCAAATCCCTATTCTTATTGAAGAGAAGGAACGAGAAAAACCGAAATATTCCTACTCGAACAAGAAGTCCTATAGTTTACAACTCTTCTTTATATAGTAATTCGACCTATTGCTCCGCGTCCCCCCATCTGTTTACTATGAAGAGAAGAATCAAAAGGATCGAACTACCTACTCATTATTCGGAGGTGAATCATAGAACACCAAAAGCTGTGGTATCTTATGGACCTAACATAGGTCACATCCCTCACGACATAAGATTGAAAGATCTAAACCTTCCTCTTCGGAGCGGAAATGGACGTGGCCAAAACATATAAAGATCGGCGTAGTCGCTTATAGGGACATATCTATCCGGATAGAAGATAGTCTAGATCTTGATTCTGATTGATTGCCTTTTTTTTACGACAAGTTTTAAATCTTAATGCAGGCAAGGAAAGATCGTTTTTCAATTATTACTTGCTGGGTCGGAGCGTAGACGAGCGAGCAGAGCCCAGGAAAGAGGGAAGCCCGTCATGGAGCAGTCGACTAGAAGTAGAAGACTGCTGGCCTGAGAGAAGGTGGCCTCTCTCGGGAAACATGGCCCAATTTTTCTTCTTTCTTTTTGATTTCGGGTTTCTTTATTTTTTCAGGGGCCCAGAACGCTAAAAGGTAGGGGAGAAGCAAGCCTAACCTCTGATCGACCTGGACACATAAATAATTCTCGGCGTCGAGAGAGATTTGAGATTCCGTAAGTAACTCAGTGAGTGCTTTCTAAGAAGGGCTTGGCTTGGAAGAAGAAAATGAAATACGAACAACCGCGCTGGTCGTAATAGATCGACTTTCATGCTAGTTCTTGCTCCAACATGAAAGTTCCATTTCAGGGAAGGACGACGTACCAATGATACTTTCTGTTTTGTCGAGCCCTGCTTTGGTCTCTGGTTTGATGGTTGTACGTGCTAAAAATCCGGTACATTCCGTTTTGTTTCCCATCCCAGTCTTTCGCGACACTTCAGGTTTACTTCTTTTGTTAGGTCTTGACTTCTCCGCTATGCTCTTCCCAGTAGTTCATATAGGAGCTATAGCCGTTTCATTCCTATTCGTTGTTATGGTGTTCCATATTCAAATAGCGGAGATTCACGAAGAAGTATTGCGCTATTTACCAGTGAGTGGTATTATTGGACTGATCCTTTGGTGGGAAATGTTCTTCATTTTAGATAATGAAACCATTCCATTACTACCAACCCAAAGAAATACGACCTCTCTGAGATATACGGTTTATGCCGGAAAGGTACGAAGTTGGACTAATTTGGAAACATTGGGCAATTTCTTAGTCTTAATCCAGCGACTGGCCTTGCTCCGAGCGATATCCGAAGTATGGTTCGCTTAGCCAATTTAGCAGGATCTTATTCGACAACCTCACCCATAGCTTGAAGTTGATTTCGCTTTCTCCTTTTGGCTTTTGGACGGCCAACGAAAGCTGTCAGTTGTGGACCTTGACTTGGAAGACTAAGTAAGGGCAATACAAGGCAGAGTACCGACATTCCCTCCTAGCTTCGGATGCCAGTTCAGAGCTTTTGAGAGAAGGTTTCCCGGTTGCATTGGTTAGTAGAACCCCATCAGTAGGAGGTGTTGATTCATCCACGAGGATTTACAGTTCTGTGCCAAAAGAGATAGATGAACTACAGAGACTAAGCTGCCTCTTCACCACGAGGATTTTTTCCATCTTTCATACTGACACCCGGATACGAAATTTACTGAACTACTTGAGCCTGCACCGATGTTCGTTCATCACAATGATCATCAGAAAAGGAAAGGTTTGGGAGCTTACGCTTCCTCTGCTCGTCATTGATCGAATGAACTAAAGGCCAGTCATTGTCCCACCCGATATTGTTTGTTTATAAGTATAAAATATGGATTCTTTCATCCCCAGTCCTCTCGTCCCGGAAGGAACAAGCAAGAGACAACGCTAACTGGACGAGGAATTGAGCCGGGCTATATGTATGGAGTGGAGGGGGGGAAACCTCCATTCCAAAGACGTGGCCCATGCGCCTCATCAGCGCAAAAAGGAGCCGCTAGTAATAACGTCTGATTGATTCCTTTTTTCGCAATCCCACTCTGTTGTTGTCGATACAAAACCGAAAGGTATATCCTAAGAGGTATCACCTCTTCCTTTTGAGAGTGATATAAAGAGTCACAATCAAGGAGATATTTGTGTTATGATTCCCACATTCCAAATATTTAGTGACAAGAAATCGTGTGTGCGTCTTTCATGGCAAGAGAAGCTCGATCGTGCTCGTGCTAGAACGGATAATGGAACTTCTAGTTTATGTGGTTTTGGGGTATTGAATTGGATTGCAAAAGAAAGCGGGACTCCTTTTAAGATTGATAGTAAGAGATTGCCGAACCAAAGTATTCCGCTTTTTTCACACCTTTTATGATGCATAGTATTTCCCATCTAAGGCAACCTTTATTCAATCTCCGGATCGTATTATAGGGTTACAAGATCCTCTTAAAGGGTCCTCTCGAATTCCATCCTTTTCTCTACTCGATGCGATCAACTACTCCTATATCACCGACATCAGGTTTGTACTCTTTTTATGCCTAATCTTGGGATTTGGTGGAGCCTTGTACCCCATATACTTCTTTTTAATAATTAGATCTGTTGTTTGGTAAATCATCTGAATCTCCTACGTCCTCAGCCTTGCCCACCACATTCAAATGTGCAGTTGGGACTGCCTATGCCTTGCCTATTTTGTGAAAACGGCGTTCCCAATCTTATTAGCAACCTTAAAGACTTTCACCCTAATATACCATCCTAACATTTCGATCCTCTAGAGATCAGGTCCCATCAAGGAGCGGTATCCATGTCGATAATGATCGGGGCAATCTTCTTGAGTCTGGCACTGCCCTTGTATAATACACCATTTCTATTGGTTAACGAGTACGATGTTCCTCTTCCTTGATTTAGTAATCTTTTTCGAATAGAGGGTTTGCTTTCTGTTGTCTTGATTGAGGTTGTTTGGAGTGCAGATGGAAGTGTTGTCAAGGTCCGAGTGTAGTCTAGTCAATCTTGTTGGCTATACGAGCGAGAGATTCCCCGGGAAGTCTTTCAAAAAAGGAATGAGCGCTCTGCCCTAGCGAAGACGCACAGGAGAGATTCACCAAACTAGGGGCATATCCCGGATGACAGCTCGACCGATTAAAGCCATCGATGAGCTAAACAGAGGATCCCTACTTGATACGAAACAGAACAGGAACTTCACTCATACTTAAATACTTCAATCGATGAACTCCTTGCTTCATCGATGCTCGAGGAAGCAAGAGCGGGATGAGTGCCAACTACAACTACTAATGCTAATGGAAGCCCCTTTCTTGCTCTGCAACTCTCGAACTAGAGGAAGGAAAGCGCTATACCCACCCACGGAAGAAGCGAGGACGGGAATCTTGTACTAATTAAGCGGGAAGACCGATCTATTTCATTAAAGGAAGAAGGGGATTCGTAGGCAGGAAAAGATCAATAAACAGAAGGCCAAAGAGCAAAAGCCACTCATCAATTGCTTGTGAAATGCGGATGAGCACGGGCAGGTTATACACTTTCCCGAAGCGGTAAATGAAAAATGAGATAAGAGATGTTAGCATTAGCGGAAGATTGATCCTATAGTCTTACCCACTATCAAGCGGTTGAGGATCTACCACTCAAGAGATGATATGCTTACCCGTGAAGACGAAAGTTTACCGTGTTGGCAAATCCGATCCCAAAAGCCGCCCAATTATCATATTTTCAAGCAGCCACTAGTTTTCCCCCAGAGGACTCAGGAAAGTCTCGTTTTTTCTTAAGAAAGATGGCGCCTCTAAAAGGATGTCTTCCATTTAATCAGCAGCCAAGGCCAAGACCAGAAGAAAGAGTCCTACAATCATGAGGGATTCAAGAGAAAGAGATAGCAAGCCGGAAGGACGACGGGAGATGATCATTCGGACAGGAGATGTGGACGAGTTTTAGCCTAGCTCCTAGAAGAAGGTACCGGGACCTCATTGAGCATAAGATTTTAGCGGTTAATGGAGAGCACCAAACCCATGCGTTGGCTTTGGTGCGAGGATCAAGGAGGCCGGATTTACCTTTATGAACCTCAGTGCGAAGTGGTCGGGTTCACTCCTCCTGTTGCCTTTACCCAGCGGCAAGACGCTTCATTTTGTCGGAAAGGGAATGCTTCTTCCCCTCTACTGTGCGGGTGCTAAGACTAGGCGAAGAATTTCATGAATCAGTTCGCTTGACCAACCCGAGCCTTCGAGCCTCTAGTTCTTCTGATTTTGCTAACATCCTTCGATGACAGGCCGACCGAAGGAAGACGCACCGGAATCCTACTTCTATCTCATCAGAAGCAGGCGCATAGGCTATAGAATATAGAATCCCACCTTCCACTCTATAAGCTACTGTGCCTAATTTTTAGCTTTTTGGTCATAGGTTGCCAGTTTTCGGAGCTCACTTTGCAGGTCAGAACTATCGGAAGACGAAAGAGAACTTATTTAGACGAAAAGTGTGCCAGTGCCATTACCCTAAAAAACCCTACATTAGCAGTTCGGGTGGAATCAGACATAAACCAAGTCCAAGAAGACCGAGGAGGCCTTGGGGAGAAGGTAGCGCACTAATTCTATCCTCTTTTCCTGCTACTAGGGAAGCGCGTGCTACTGCTACTACTTTTGCACCTGCTCCTCCTATTATAGTTGAATTAACTCCTACGCCTGGAACTCCTCTTTATTTACCGCATTTCTTCCTTCTGCAAGAGTCATGTTCACTGCTCCTGCACCTCCAACTCCAACAAGAATTTTCGCATCTCTATTCGCATCTTCCTCATATGTAGTCTCTACGCTTGAAAAAAAGGCTTTTTAATCGCATCTGAAACGACAACAAGTGCGTGCATTTCCCTATCAAAGCCCTTGAACTAACCTTTTAGGCACGAAGGGCATTCTGAGGATGTATTTCATTAGCCAGGCACCCATATATTGATTTGTTGAAAACAGCTCCTTCGTCTACCGCGCCTATTTGTATTGCTACAATTATGCTTACCGATATGCAACTGACTAAACAGGATATATGGCCGGGCAGGACGGCTTTGCTTAAGACCGGAATGCTACCCCCGCTCGAACTCCAGAACTAAACTCAAGTCATTGCTCATTCCCGCTCATGCTTGCTAGCCTATGCTTGCTATAAAAATTCCCTTACCTACTAGACTTGTCTAAAAGAAGAAAAGATGCACGAGCCACTCTTTCTCTTATATACGCTATTTGAAGATAGTGATTTGAATGCTTATCCCCTGCCTATGCGCTTGCCTTTACTACCTGCCCTTACCTGCCTGCCTTGAACTACTGCACTTGCATATACCTTTTCCTCTATCCAGAAGATAGCTTGAACTGGCATTGTGACTACAGATATATAGCCAATAGAAAGAAGTATTCCCAAGCTGGAGAGGAGAGAAATGGAATTTACAGGCTTTTTCTACCAATGACCGGAGACCAAAAAGGGGAATAGAAAGATAAGCCTTAAGCGGTCAGACTAATTACGATCGATTCGCTAAACATTCAAGATTCCAGATGGCCTGCTAAAAGAAGGAAGGGCGATAGAGAGAGGTGGAAGGAAGACAGCCTATAATGCATTACCAGAAGGAGAACTACCAGCGCTAATAGCTAGAAGACCTAGAACTCAAGAACTAGACTCCAGCGATTGTGCCTACCAGTCTTAGGAAAGAAAGAAACAGAGTCACAAAAGAAACTTTAAGGCACAGGAAAGAAGGAAAAAAAATGTGCAATGCATGACAATGCATGAGCATGTTACATGCAAAAAAAAAAAAAAACATCATGGGCAAAACAGAGTTATAATGAACTTAGAATGGAATGCATGATCATGCGAGATCAAATTAACAAAACCCAACCCAAAATTTTTGACAAAATCACAAAAACCTCAAAAATTTACCTAAAACTAAAACCTAGGTCACAAAATGCGTGAAGAAAAGGAGAAAAGGAATATTTAGAACACTTACCAAGGGATTGAGGCTTGGATTAGGCCGAAATCTTGAGTGGGAGAAGGTTTTTGGTGAGAATAATGTTTTTAGGTCAAAAGAGAAGAGAGAGAGATTGAGATATTTGAAATGGTTCAAAAGCGGGTCGGACTTCAGAATATATAGAGAAAACGTAGCTCGATAGATTAAGGAGGTATTGAGCTTCTATCGAGAACAAAAGCTCGATAGATTGAGAGGTATCGAGAAGGTATCGAGGGTAAAAAATCTCAATAGAATAAGGAAGGTATCGAGAAGCTATCGAGCAGACAAAAACCACAAAGAATTTGGCTCGATGGATTGGGCTATCTATCGAGAGGTATCGAGAGAAACCCAGAAATCTCAATAGAAGAGGCTTGTATCGAGGAGCTTTCGAACGAGTATCGAGGAGGTATCGAGCTATCTGTCGAGAGTCCTGAAAAGAGGATTTCAAGGAGGAAAAACACCATAAGACAGAAGCAATCAACATAACCATCAAAGCAAGCATTTAAAGAGCATGTTAAACATAAAAAAACACAACCTTAACTTTAGATGCAAAGCATTCCTAGATCAAAACACACTAAACAAGTCTAGCCAAATTTTATTTCAAAAACAAGTTTAGACAGTTTAGAGAGCATATACTACCACATGTTGTATTCCTTGAGATGATTAAATCACATTGTACCTGTATAATAGTATCAAAAGTAGAAAAGAGTATGTGTCTTGTGTGTAAAACTTTTGCAAGAGAGCATAAGTTCATCATTATGTGAAAAGTAATGATATAGGAGGATTAAATACATTCACACGTAATCATAACTATTTGATGGGGACTATCACCTTCGAGGTACATCATATAACTCTCACATCTCCTAGAAACACGCTTGCAACCATATTAAAAGCACTTTGATTCTTTTTTCTTTTCATGTTCTTTGCATAATTTTTTCTTTTAAGCATATCATGTATGGGCATATAAAAGAGAAAAGAAAGTACCTAATTATGTAAGCTTGAACATCCTAATTTTTATGTGCAAGTGCTACACCTTACTGAACATAGCTTTTATGAGTTGCACATAGATGTTTAATGATTGACGAGTTTTAGTAGTGAAATGGTTATTTATGTCTTTCTCTAAGGATTTTTTAGTCTTTCCTGTCAAAAAGAGTGATTTAAGATATAAAAGATAAGAGATCAACCAAATCATACAAATCACATAAACGAGTCATAAAGCTCACATTGCTTAGTTGTGCATGAAGATGCTCATCTAAGCTACAAGTGATACAAAGTTGAGAAACCTTGTTTCAATGGCTATCCAAGGTACACAAGTACCAGTATACACAAACACACATTGTTTTTGTATTTTTTTTGATTTTTCCATTTTTTTATTAAAAAAAACTTAAAACAAAGCAAAAACAAACAAACAAATAAACAAAGCATCAAAATTAGACTGACTCAAACCACACCACAAATCATGTTAGAGATCAGAAAAGAGGAGAAATCACTTAAAATCTTTTTCCTTCTAGAAGGGAGACCTAGATGGAGATCCTTTCTTTTGCATGAACTTTTTTCCAGATGGATAAGAAGGAGAGTTGAAACCATTAAAGTTCGAAAGAAGCAACACTGCCTTAAGAAGTTCTCCAAGAGGGGCTAAAGATAGTTGGAGTTGATTTTGGTTTTCCAGAGATGACACATTATTGCTTTGTTGAGTGGCTAACCACTTATAGCAATTTGGACGAGTGTGTCTAGATGCTCCATAGTAGTGACAGAAATGAGGTTTCTTTGGTTAAGACTTCTTGTTGGTTGAGCGATGATTATTCTGCTTAGTCTCTTTCTTACCAACCTTAGGCGGTGCTCCTAGAATGGATTTTCCTTTATCACACTTATGCTCACTTACACTTTTAGTTTTAGGATTAGTTACCTCAGAGTTATCAGAGTTATCATTATTAGTAGGTGGAACAAAAATAATTCTATTTAAAGCATTAGAAGAGGTACTACAAGAGGAGAGAAAGTGATCATACCCAAGACCTGTTCTGTTAGATGCAGACTTCTAAACATTCAGCATTTCATCTAGTTTGGCATTTGAAGTCATTTCCAGTTGTGCCCTAACCTGAAATAGTTTAGCATCTAGTTTCTTGGCATTTTTAACAAGGAAGTTGTTCTCAAACCTCAGTGCTCCAATGGTCTGATTAGCTTCATTAACCTTGGTGGAGAGTTCCTCACATTCTAACTCCACTTCATTGAGCTTTCTCGTGGCCAACCTGTAGAGCTTCTCATGCTTCTCAGAGACCTTGTACAGCTTAGCATAAGCAGTGTGCATACTTAGTACCATTAAATAAAGGAGGGATAATCAAGGATTGCCCATAATCTATAACAACAAGAGTTGATGGATCACACAGCAATGATTAAAACCTAATCAGTGTGTGCCCGCTTTGATACCACTTGTTGGGTTAGGATAGCTTGACCCTGGTTAATTAATTCAATTATCCAAGTTAATTAATTAAGTTCAATTGCATACAAAATGTGTAGGCACCAACATATCACAAAAAATGCTAAGAGCAGCAGAAAATAAATTAGACATGTTGATTTGTTGATAAATGAGGAAAACCTTTCAAGGCAAAAATCTCACTGGGTGATTTTAAGGTTACCACTCCAAAGAATCCACTAATCATCAATCAAGTGGTTACAAGTATAAGGAATCTTACCAACTATCCTGGCCTATCCCGAAATACCAACCTACAGTTGAACCTTTGCTTCAATACCTAATTGGACTTGATCTTGTAGTAGCCTTCTTTCCTTTGATGCACAAACCTCCAATTTGTGACTACCCTTTGTACAGATTCTAGTACATGACTAACTCCAGCAACTTGAATAGATGTTGTTGGCTACAAAGTTCTTCACTTCATCAATAATAAAGATCAAGAAGCACTTGGTTACAAAACTCAATGGTGTACAAACGCAGTAGCTTCACATAGAGAAAATAAGTCTCTTGGTCTCTGTATCTGTGTGTGACGATCTTTAAAATAATCTTTATATATGTTTAGGATTGTGATATACAAGACTGGGCCAAATTTTAGATCTAGAAATTTTGAAATCGTAATTCTCGGTAGATCGAGCTGTTGTCGAGCTATTTGTCGAAACTTAATGAACAACTTTTCTTCACTTGTTTCTTGGACCAATCTTTATGTCTTTAATACTTGACTTGAACAACATGTTTCTTGAAGTACTTAACCCATCTTAGATCTACCCAATTACAAGTAAAGTGCATTTTGTCAAAGCATTAGCCAATTACAATAAAGTAGCTTTTTAACCCGCACTATGTGCGGGAACCTATTAATTTATATTTATTAGAAAGAATTTTTTTAAATAATATATTTAAACACCCAACATATATCCCCTTCACAAATCTAATTACAAACACCATTGGTAGATACCAAAAACTAATTTAACCCAAATCCAATACAAAATACTCAAAACAAAATTTATTTTAAACCCAATACCATAATTAAAACCAAATCTAACTCAAATACCTAAATCTAAAACAATCCAACCAAGTGCATTTGAAGATGCTGATTTAGCTTTAGCTTACTTTTTTTTTTTCTTTTGAATTCCAATGTGCCTCTACATTGTGTGGTTATGTGCTCAATGCTCATTTCATATCTCAGTTATTCTTTTCGTTCTTGCTCCTTTCCAATCGGCCAAATATCGTTTCCCGTGAGGAATAAATATATACCTTTGTAGATTCCGTTCAACCCCAACATTTAAATACTCCACCAAGTAAATGCATCTTAGAAGCTTGATAAGAAACTATAAAATTAAAAAAAAAAAATTATAAATGCATATAAACCGCAAAGTTTGATCATAATCTACAGTAAACAGTACACCAATTGTTTTTTTTTTTTTTAACATAGATTCATTGCGTTATTGAAAGTGTATGGGGAGTTGTATCAGCAAGGAAAAATATGAAATTGCAAAAAGTGTACCCATATCTCCTTGCAATCAAAATCATTGCAAATTAGACTACAAATTTGGCTATATAGAACAAAGTAAGTGTTCTTATAACAAAAAAGAAATGTTAGATCCAAATGGAAGTTTCCATACAAAAAAAAAAAAAAAAAAAAAAAAACCTTAAGTAATACATGAATATTAACAGAAGTTCAAAACCCTATAAAAGCTTAAATCTATTTATACAGTACACCAATGTAAGAAATTTAAGTGGTTTATTCTATCTAGGCACAAAGTTAAAAGTAACCTCCAACTTTTTGTAGCTTATCCAGACCTTCAAATGCTTTAAAATGTTTATAAGTCTCTCATCAAGCTCTCTGATCCGTTCAACCTCACCCTTTGATATTTTAAAATTAATATGTGCCTATCATTAAACAAATAAATGCATTATTACTACCAGTTTTCTCAAAACTAACATACTCAACATGCTTTTAAAAAAAAAATGCCAAAGCTTTATTACAATCTAGTCAAATTGTAATATTAGTAACCAAAAAAAAAAAAAAAATGGTCATTGCATCTACAAAATCTAATACAAACGAACCATAATGGACAAAATCTAATACAAAGTATGAGATAAACAAAGAGAAAATCAGTCTGTCCTTACCTTTCAGTTTGTTCCTCAACTCTTCTTGTAAATATCCCGAGTGTTGTGCCTAGCAAAGAACTAAGCAAATCTGTATTTCAACAAAATGATAGGGTTAGAAGGTTTTTCAAATTATAGGAGAGAAAGATGAAAGAGAGACTACAAATGAAAGGTTTGATCCATCAAAAATAAACATAAATTATGTAAACTTGTGAAACTAAAGAGACATTGGAATTTCAAGTGCATTCTCGAAGAAAAAATATTGCAAGGATTTTAGTTAAGAACTAAGTTTTGAACTTTACTCTAACTATTAAAATCAAGAGTGAAAATCCCTAATATTACCCAAACCATAATATATAGATGATAATTTGAGACCTAATCATCCAAAAAAAGAGAATAAACCCATCCATCCTTCAATAAGAATCGAAGGAAAACCTTAGACAATTCAGCATGAGTGGAAAATTTTAAATATAGAAATTCAAATAAGAAAAGTACCGTTGAGAAGTTACAGAAATTGAAAATAGTGGGGGAAGTGGGAAAGAGTGTGCTTACCTTCCAGATATACTACTGCAGAGAAGGGATAGGGGCAGGAAAAATGAACAGAGTAGCAAGGATTGAGGCAAAGTACGGATAGAGCAGATGGCAATTAGAATGGAAGGGATAGGGTAGAGAACAAACAATGTAGTTGGTAGTTAGAATGAATGAATATTGAGAGGGAGAGTTCCACCACTAAAATACAATTTTCTGGCTCATTGGAATTCAGCTGGATATGCCAATGAGCTTAAGGAACAAAACAATACTTATTAAAATAATATTGTACCTATTTTGTATAAAAGAAGTACATGAATAGAGCATCTTTGCCTTTTTTTTTAATTACATGCAAACCTGCAAACTTAATAGCGACCACTTGTTTTTCAGTTGTGTTAATACAATTCACACACCAGCAACTGTAATACTGCAATAACAAAACACATTGTTTGCTGTTAGGTTCTAAAAGTTTAGAACAATTGGCAAATCGTGAGCACACAAGAACATGTAAGTTGCAGAAAGAAGAATTCAAAATCTGCCTGGTTCGATCGATCGAAAAACAGGCTCGATCGATCGAGAATCGTATCTGTAGAATTTTAAGTTGGCCCAAACAGCAGTTCTAGCTCATTAAGGATTAGGGTTTCAAGTCTACTTCTCCCACTATATAAAGGAAACCCTAAGCACGTTTTTTATAGGGCTTTTTGGAGAGAAAAGAGTGTGCCTCTTTGTTATTTAGGGTTTTGTTCCTAAAACCTCTCTTATTGCTTCTACCGGTGTTGTTCCTTGAAAAATCTCAAGATCCGATATTGCTGAAGTTGCTGCCTTCTCTAATCATCAAAGGTGCTGATGATCTAAACCTTCAAGGGTGGTCTTGGAGTCACAAACAGGTGAGTTTGTGTTGCTAAACCTTTGAGTGGGATCTCAAAGTCACAAACGGTGGAGTTTGTGTTTTGCAAAGATTAAAGAAAGAAGGAGTCCGTGGATCTCGGAGCTGTCACGTGGTCGTGGTAGTAAGTTTCCTACACTTGGGTAGTAATAGGATGTTAGTGGTCTAAGTCTTATTGTGTAAACTTCAATTCTTTCTAGTGGATTTGCTATTTTACCTTGAGGATAGCTAGGTTAAATCCTCCCCAGGTTTTTACCGGTGTGGTTTCCTGGGTCATCATATCTTTGTATTGTTTATTTTCCGCTGCTTTGTTGTTTTTGACATATTTGTGTTAACCTAGTTTTGTTTAAATTACCTAAGTTAATCACTTGGCTAATTCACTAGGTTAATCTGTTGTGTTTAAGGGGTCTAAACGAACTGACATTTGCAATAGTCTACCATTAAAACAAAAGTTTAAAGTACCTAACCCCGTTAATTATGTAGATAGAGTGGAAGGCAATAAAAACTTTTAATAGAAAATATGAAAGAAAAGCCAAAAGGCAATAACAAAAACTTATTCTAAAAGAGAACCAAGTAATAGCATTAAAAAGAGGGCTGACCTGTATTAGACTCCATACCACACACTTGCCTTGACAAACAAACATTGACCATTCGAGTTTGTTTCATTTACCAAATTAAACAAAAATGAAACACAGCTTCTCCCATAAATCTAAGTTGCATTTGTTTCCATTCGAGTTTCATTGATTGTTTGCAAATTAATTGTGGCTATAGGGAATATTTATTTCTATCAATGAAGCAGTCCTATCTAGTAAGTTTTCTGCTTATCTTCCTTTTGAAGATAAATATTTCCTTTCTCTTGCCAAAGGCCTTGTAGCTGAATTGGTACCTCCCTATACACAAAGTGCTTGGGGGTCTAGGGAGAAAAGGGTTCGAGTTGCGGAGTTAGCAGCATATTGTAATTATCTTTCAAAAAAAAATTATTCCTTTCTTGAAAGATAGATTTGTGTTAATTCTCACAATTAGTCTTAAAACACATCCACTTAAAGTAAAGTAGCCGCAAAAGGTAAAAAGTCAATGCTCTTGGGACTTGGGAATATGGATATTAGTATTACACATTTGTGGTGCATGATTAGAATACAAATTGATCACAAAGTATCATGACTTGAATACACATCTTACTCAGTCATGAGGCCACATTTAAGGTAAGACATTATTTAATTTCTATAATACCAAGATTGTACCATACGTAATTAATTGGCAATAAAAATGAACTCAACAAAATATGACCTATACCCGCTAAATTCATCACCATATTCTTTCATTCTTCAACAGGATAAAAAAATTGAAGAAATTGAAAAGCCTTCCCTCCACAGAGATTCACGTTACTACTACTATAGGATTTGGATTAAGGGAAAACTCTCAATTTACTTTTTCCTTCCAACTTGATTTGTATTGTTTATAACTTTGTCTAGAATAATCTCCTGCTCTATTTCGACATTCAAATTTTCCAAAAGAGACTAAGACTCAAAGTTCTTTAAATCTGTTCCCCTGTGTTTTAACCCAGATAACATAGATAGATAAACATAAACAAATTTAACCCAAATAACTTAATCATAAGCAAATATAACATAAAGACCTAAAATGAAATCAATCCAAATAAAGATAAAAAAATTTGATCCTATTTAATGCACAAACTGAAAAGCTAATAGAAAACCATAACTTCAAGTTAAAGACCTAAATCAAAACCACTCCAAATAAAATATCAGTTTCTAATCATATTTAATGAACAAACTGGAAAAAAGAAACACATATTGGTATTCGTTTTGGCATGATGATGGCAGGAGGAAATTCATTTAAAAATAAACACCTCATACTTTGTTCTCTGGTTTTTTTGTTTTGTAGTCAGGCAGTAACAAACAAAAAGGAAATTCATTTTAAAATAAATGCAATAGAAGATAAAGTGGCAATCACAACTTTGAATCAATCCAACATGAGATCAAAACATGGATGAAAGGAAATAAAAATAATACATGAAGAAAAAATAATTATAGTTTCTTTTATATGACAAATTGATAATCGTAATCAAAATCAATTCAATTGAGTACCAAAACTTAAGCCTAAATCAAATCAAATTTTAAAGCAATATTTACTTAAATAATACCTATAAAGGTTTTAGGCGGCCTAACCCAAGATGTCAGATTACTCTCTTTCCAACTCTTTTCACATGCCCTTACCAACACTCTCTTCGAATAGCAAACGTTAAAGAAACAAAAAATAGAGACTATTTGATGAGGTTGATAATGGAGTTACTTATTATAGGCTTATTAATAACTTAATTAACCTTTGTAAACAGCATGCTTGGCATGTGAGTTTTTTTATTTTTATTTTTATTTTTATAATACAATAGCTACAATAGGGGTGGGAGAATGTGGACCCTGGATGTTTGAGTTGACTTAAGGTGCTTTTTTTTCCCTTTTTTATTTTATTTTTTATTTTTTATGCGAGATTAGTCATTGATAAGGTAGTTAATTGTACGTTCATTGCTACAATTTGCAGTTATGGGAAGTTGCTCTTCACCTCTTCCATTTCAATCAATAAATGAGAAAAATATGATGGTGCTTGGTTAAAACATGCCAATGAACCTGAAATTCACATTCGTACGTGTAATTTTCTCAATAAATCATGAGTAACCGTAAAGGACAAGCAGCCTAACATCAATACTTGGAACCTGGATGAAGCATAGTAGAAGCACCTTGTTTGTCTCGTTGAAAGATACGACTAATTTCAGCTCAAATGACGCAAGATGTGGTTGGAATGATCCAAGGATGTATCAGCAGAAGACACAAGCTTAATACTGCCTACTGCATATTACATATTACAGAATCTGAAAACAATAAGGTTTGGAACATGGTGCTGCTTTTATTTTGAGGTTATTTTTTCACTGGAAACAGACAACGGTGGGAGCTAATTTAATGCGGATTAGACTTTAGCATGTCAGACACTCAAATTGGTTCAGCCATCTTAAATCCTGAAAATCCTGAAAATCATAACCAAATATAATATAAAGACCAAACTGAAACCAATCCAAATTAAAATATAAAAAAATTAGATCCTATTTAATGCACAAACTGAAAATTTAAGAGCATTCACATCAGTGGATGCATATTTTCTTTCTATTTTACACGAAAAGGCCTACTTTTTCTATTATACACACTCACTTTTACAAAACACCTACATCAGTCTGTCTATTCTACACTTTCTCTTATTTTAATAATATTTTTCTCACATTTTTATTATTATTTTATAATTACCCATGGCCCACCAACTTTAACACAGCCAACTCTCTGATCTCTATCTCAATCTCTTTCTTTTTCCTTTTCACTTTCTTCTTTTTATTCTTTTCCTTCTCCGTCTTTCTTCTTCTCCGTTTTTTCTTCTTCGGCCTTCAGCACTTTCTTCTTTCTTCTGTTTTTGCTAATGCTGAAACAAGAAGCTAAAGAGAGAACTCTTGGTGGTTAAGCTTTTTTTTTTTCTTTTTTTTTTTCT
The DNA here is from genome assembly GCA_033629205.1 of Lithocarpus polystachyus. NCBI lineage: Eukaryota > Viridiplantae > Streptophyta > Magnoliopsida > Fagales > Fagaceae > Lithocarpus > Lithocarpus polystachyus. The sequence continues at coordinate 1,901,723 of CM066164.1, read as the reverse complement.
TTGAGAAGATGGTGGGTAAGCTTAAAAAGAACATAAATTTAATGTTTTGGTCTGGATTTTCTGCTATTTCTGCATTTTCTTCTTGTTCTTTTGCAATTTCGGTTTGATTATTTATATGGGTTTGATTTTCTGTTGATTTTGGGTTGATTTTGTGGTGGATTATCAATTGTTGAAATGGGTTGGAGACTTGGAGCGGTGGTGATTGGGCTGCAATGGTGGTTGGGTGGTGTTGGGTTGGTGATGGGGTGGTTCTGCCCTTTCTTCTTCTTCTTCATTTTTCTTCTACTGATGCGTTGTGGCGTTGGGAAAGAGAGGAGTCTGACCAGTGAGAAAGGAAAAATAATAATAAACTATTGATATACAAAGCTACAGTAACCGTGGATATTTCCACGGTTACTGTAGTAATTTGGAAAATAAACAGTAGTATAGAAGGACTGATGCGGATAGATTTTGAACAAAAATGTGTAAAATGATGCACTTTTTGTATTATAGAGGGACTGATGTGGATGTTCTAATAGAAAAACATAACTTCAAGTTAAAGACCTAAATCAAAACCACTCCAAATAAAAATATCAGTTTCTAATCATATTTAATGAACAAACTGGAAAAGAGAAACACATATTGGTATTGGTTCTGGCATGCTGATGGCAGGAGGAAATTCATTTAAAAATAAAACACCTAATACTTTGTTCTCTGATTTTTTTTGTTTTGTAGTCAAGCAGTAACAAACAAAAAGGAAATTCATTTTAAAATAAATGCAATAGAAGATAAAGTGGCAATCACAACTTTGCATCAATCCAACATGAGATCAAAACATGCATGAAAGGAAATAAAAATAATACATGAAGAAAAAATAATTATAGTTTCTATTATATGACAAATTGACAATCGTAATCAAAATCAATTTAATTGAGTACCAAAACTTAAGCCTAAATCAAATCAAACGTTTAAAGCAATATTTACTTAAATAATACCTATAAAGGTTTTAGGCGGCCTAACCCAAGATGTCAGATTGCTCTCTTTCCAACTCTTTTCACATGCCCTTACCAACGCTCTCTTTGAATAGCAAACGTTAAAGAAACAAAAAATAGAGACTACATCAATGGAGGTACGTCTGATTGGGGTAGAGGGTGGATGTACTATGGCGCAATTTAACCCAAACAATCAAAACAGAACCACTTGTAACTCAAATACCATAATGAGAACCAAATATAACATAAGGACCCAAACAAATCCAAACCAATCCAAAAAAAATATCAAAACCTACTCATAATTAATAAACAAACTTAAATGCGAAGATAAAATCTCACCGGTAGTGGTTCCAACCTCTCTCTATCTTCCCCTGCATGAATAGGGAAAAGAAAAGGGGGGGGGGGGGGGGAGAGAAAAACCCTAGAAACGTAATTGAATAGGAAAAAAAAATTAACATCTAATTTCCTGTTTCTATTGAAATGAATTTGTTATATAACTGGGAAAAAAAAACATGGAATAACTTTCAAAAATATGATCTGTTTAAACATCACAAAGAAATTTAATAGTGATGGTTGTATTTTCACTGTGCATTTATTTTAATTCCTTTATAACCTCAATTACCCAAATACTCAAATCAAAGTATCTAACACAAATATGCAAAACCAAACCAATTCTAACCCAAATACCTTAATATATAAACCAAAATCTAAAATCAAACATGAATTAAAACCAATCTGGCCAAAATACTCAAAGCCAATACCTAACAAAGAAAGAGAAAACTTTACCAATAGCGACCCTCTGATCTCTCTATTCGCACCTTGTGGAGTTTCTGCATAGTGGTTTTAGTCGTCTAATAGGGGCGTTAGGGCCGTATTATCTCTCTTTGAGTAGAATCTATCATTCTATTTTATTTTCAGTATTTTATTTTTTAAAATAACCTTACCCATAATGGCTCCAGCAGTATGACGGTTGGGGAAAGCCAGTTTTTCGGTCGTTGCAAATGAACGACAGTGCCCTGAGATGTCTCTCCTTCCCTCTGTGCGCCTTACAAACCCTCAAACTCTCTGTATCTCAAGAACCCTAGAAAATTAAGTAAGGGGAACCTGCCGGTTTTGAATTCAAAAACATAGAAATATTGAAGATTTAAGATTCTAATTCAAATAGGAAAAGCAATGGTGAGGAGTTTCAATCTTTCAAACTACAAAAAAAGTATTTGAAGAAGAAGGGAGTACGCTGACCTTCGGTACAAAAAAATAGAGACCATACCGGTAGAGGGCACGGTGGTCTGATGGTGGCAAAGCCTAACTTTCTTCTCAGATTTTTCTCTCTCCACCATCCATGACAGACCGAAGTTATTCTTTCTCTATCGTTCTCTTCTCCTTTTCTTTCTGCAGCATATGTTTGTTTTGGGTTTTTATGTTTTTTTTTTTAATAAGCGCATTGGGTTTTTATAAGCCTCTCCCAAAACGTTGCACCGTACGGGTCTTTTAAAGAATAAATTGTAAACGTGGCAGCATTTTAAGGGGGGTGTTGGGTTTTTATAAGCCTCTCCCAAAACGTTGCACCGTATGAGTCTCTTAAAGAATAAATTGTAAACGTGGTAGCGTTTTAAGGGGTTATTTTTCCTAACGTGGCAGCACCTCCTTAAAGGCTTCTGCTTTTATATATAATATTAGATTATGACCCTAACATAGAATATTGTGTGTATGAACACCTGAGTAATATATAAAGCCAACACTGATAGAACCTACTATTTATTGACAGAAATCTTAGCCGTACTTGATTTGATCAATAGTATCATTGTTATTGCCTATTCCTATGAATCAAAATCACACCTAGGGAAAAAAAGATTTAGCTCATGTTGATTATAAAAAAGCAATGACAGCAACAAATTTTGATGATTTTTATGAGGCACATACTAAAGCCTTGAAAAAAAAAAAAAAAACGTAGAACTAGCATGCAATAAAAATGTAAAGGCTAAGACCTTTGTGGAAGGGGGCTTAATTGGGAAATCATTCATATCTTTTTGATGGAATACATGTTTTATGCATGCACATTCATCTTTCTTTGAAACCAATTATTTTGCCTTTTTAGTTAAACCATGTGTGATTTTCCATTTCGAAAATGGGATAACCTTTTATCAATGGGGTTAGAGGATGAACGGGTACAAATTAGAGTTTCTATAGGTAAATCCATATAACTCATTATGAGAAGTGCTAAGTCCACATTTTCACAACAAATCATAGGTGGTAAGTTGTTATTCGTTCTAATTTGAATCCACAACTGAAATTACTTTTTTGTCCACCCATAATAACCAGTAACAACCCGCCACTTAAGATCTATTATGAAAGTGTTGTAGATGTAGCACTTCTCATTAATTAACCTTGTCAAAGATATTTCAATGCAATAATAGAATTTTCAACCTCTATCTTAAAACTTTAAAAGTCAACAATTCATATTTTTGCCTCCATATTTTAAGACCAACATTTTCCAAAAGATAGCATAATGATTTAACTACTAAATTTCACAACATCCATGAAGATAATAAACCAACTAAACACTCAAATAACCAAAATAAAATAAATAAAGGATTTATTAACCACAACATGTTAGAAAACCAAACTCCTACTTTATTTTGGGGGTCCATAGAAAAAACCTTAATCGGCCACCCGTTGTACACCACCCTAACCCTCTTATTAAATAAGATAATTCCCCCAAAACCAAAATCCATAATCATAAATCATGGTTTAAAGTCTTCACTTAATTGATGTTCAAGTTTGGTGCAGTTTTTGAATTGCCAGAAGACATCCTGGAGTGAGGAATGGGCTGAATAAGTAACGATAATACACTATCTTTAGTTTTTTGGTCTGCATCACCGAGCCCATCTCCATATTGGTACATGAAATGACCCATCCTTGCAAGGTTCATTGCAATTTCAATAAATGTTTGACAGAATGGAGAACTCGCAACTCTCTCTTCATTTAGCTTCTTCCATGCTGTACTAATCAAAGACTTCACATACTCACGAGCGTCTTTTTCACTAGCACCAGTTTCATTCATGTAACATTGGATTGATTTTGGAACATCACCCCTTTTTAATTCATTCTAAGTTTCCAAAGAAAAAAAAAGAAAAAAGAAAAAAAAGAAAAAGAAAACATTGTTAGGCTATGCTTATGTGAAGTAGTTGAAAGCATTTTTAATGAAACTATTAGGATAGTGTGATTAGCATACTGCAGATGTTCCAAGATCATCTGTAAGTCGTAGAATCATTGATGACCAATAGAATATTTTGGGGTACTCTTCCAAGCAATCCAAGGCTTCCTTTGTTATTGGATTGGTGACCATAAAGTAAGCATGCATTAGTATAACTGGTGTTGTTATTGTAATCCATGCATTCTCAAGGTATTCTTCAAGGCTTGGTATATATCCACTATAGTACCACTTTGCCTCCAACAAAAAAGATCTACATACATCTGCCCACTGAAACAATTATAATGGACAATTAAAATCATCATGTATTTAAGAGAAAATGTTAACAATAAACAATGATAGATTTAAAAGCTCTATTAATGCCAATACCGCTTTTTTCAAGTATCGAATGATGTGGAATCCTTGTTCCTTAAGGGGATCAAAAGCCATTTCATTAACAAAGTTGTAGAGAGTGAGGAAACATGTCTTCATATAATCTGGAAGCCGATCCATTGCATTGATCTCCCATCTGGAGTCACAAAAAAAATGAAAGAGTAATTTTTAGTTTTTATGTCAAAGGGGATGAGGCGTAGTGCACTAATGTGATTTATACAAACCTCTCAATGGCATCTGTGAAGAGCTTGAGTTCATCCAAAGTTCCATATACGTCATAAACATCATCTACTATCGTTAATAGTACGCCCAACTTTGTTAAATTTATCCTACAACACCCAAACTGAGGTTGATCTATCATACCCACTGACCAGAAGAAAATCTCCATTAGCCTATCCCTTGCAAAATTCAAATTTTCTCCAAGCCTAGTGTTCTTCCACCACCTTTTTATGGACAAAACAAGAAAATATCAATTTTCTAAATTTAAAATTTAGGCTAGGATAAACTTGATTATTTGTTTTATGTTGCCTTGATATTTGATTTTAATTTTAGCATTCACCATTGTACACTTCAATAGTTCAATAAAGAATCTATATAGTCCTTCAAGGCTTGTCAATAACTACGTAATTAACGTATTGATTATATGTCATATGAAGCTCAACTTAATGTGAGAAATAATAAGCTTTTTTTACCTTGACACTTGTTTTAGATCTTCTTGGTGGACTGCTTGCACCATGTTGAAATCCATTTCAGCAAGTTTAAGTAAGATAGGGTTCATGTCTTCTCTACTCCTATGTATATCAATAAACCACCTTGTTTCAAACTTTGTTATTCTCCAATGTAGTGGAAGCTCCAAGGCATGAGTCACCATAGCAGAAAGAGTTTTATCTTTATTCTGCTTGACATATTCTTGGAGGTGCTTGGTTGCGAAATTTCTCGATTCCTCCAACATAGTCTCACTTTCTGTCAAAAGGAATGATGCTTCATACAAGGATAGTATACCCTTGGTTTCCTCACAAAGGCATGCCTTGAATTTCCCTTTCTCATCCTTGAAAATATTGAAAACTCCTGCAATGACCAACGCAATAATTATTAACTATATTATGGTAGTATGTACACTATCAAATCCAAGAAATAAACTCTTTACCTAAATGTACTCTTTCCATTTTCGGTGAACTGGAGATGAATTTATTCCGTTTAAATAGCCAAATGTTTTTTGTTTTTTTGTTTTTTTTCATGTTTCTAAATTACCTTGAGAGATGTTGTATCCATGCTGTCTTAGGAGTCTAAATTTAAGAGTTGTGGCATATAAATTCTCCTTCCTCCACGAATCACCACTTTGATCATTGTTGTATAGATCTTCCAATATTGTCGTTATCTCTCCCTCGAAGTGATGAGATAATACAAGTCTTTGCAAGATATCTATTAGCTCGAGTTGCTCTAAAGGATCCACCACTTTGTGAAGCATCATCCTCACATGTTCCTTCAACACATTACTTTGTCCAGTGCAAGTTTCTCCCTACATCACAATTTTATCATAGGGGCCAGTCAGTTTCCAAGTAATATATAGTCAGAAGCACTAGTAAAACGATATAGCAATTGAAAACAATAACAAAATGATACCACATATTTGTTTCTCAGTGACTGGATGTAATCATAGTCCCAAATGGAAGGTTGGTAATTTGCTGATCGCCGAACAATAATGGAATTATTTGAAGTATTGCTGTCTGCCATGCCACTGCCAGCTAGCTGGATGTTAGACTGAGCTTTAGATGGGAGAGGTGCTCCTGTGAAATTGCAAGTAGGGGGAGAAGCAAGTAGGTCACATATATGTTATCCATTGAGGCAGAGTTACTGTGGTTTTTGTGATTGAATGGGTTATTATTTGAAAATAATAAGAGAAAACCCTTAAGGGCTACAGTAAGAGAGATGAAGGTTATGTGATTCAGCCTTGTTAGCCTACAATATATATATATATATATATATATATAAATATATATATAAAATTTCAATCTATAACATATGCTTCATAATATTGCTCTTTATCATTGTAATAAAAGACTAATTATTTTTTTATATAGACAGAATTTGAATCCTGTCTATTTCATTTCTCTTATTGGGTGATAAGTTGAGTTAAATAGAGTGCCAAATGCTGAATTTTTAGTATTTGGTGCATCAAACACCAAAAACTACTACATGAGTTAACATAGATCCAAACAAAATTTAGGAACACCAGAAACACGAAGGTTACGTGATTCAGCCTTGTCAGCCTACATCCACAAAGAAAACCCTTAAGAGCTACATCTTTATTATATAAGAGTGTAATACACTAACCTATGTTACAATCAAGGGCGGCGCTACAACCTATTTAGGGAGTTCAAATGAACCCCTTGACTTCAAAAAAAAAAAAAAAATTATATTTGTAAAATATTTTTTTTTGTTAGTTTAATACTTTAATTTATTCTTTTTTTTTTTTTTTTGCACACCCTTATTACAAGTATTTTCGACTCTAAGAGTAAGAGTAAGTGTTTGTGAATTGTAAATGTAATTCTTTTTTTTTTTTTTTATAAATTTATATTATATGTGTATGAGTATGTCTAATATTGATTGTGTATATTACTTTATGTTATAATGTTATTTGTGTAAATTATGATGTGTGTGGATATTTGTATGTGCAATATAAATATAATATAACTTTATATAATTTAATAATTAGGAAATATAGAGTGTTTTTTTTTATATGTGTGTGTATTGTTATCATATTATAATAATTTTTTGTTATAAAGTAGTAAAATTCAAGAAAAAAATTGTAAAGTCAGTGATTGTTCAAGCACTTGATTGGTAAGTAGACATGTAGTGTATTATTTTATATATGAATAAATGTGATTGTGTGAGTCAATAATTAACACGGAGCCAATGAGTTGAGATTAGTCATTTAGTCTAAGATATTTTTATAAAAACAAAGTCAAATCTATATATATAATAATAGGTGAAGCTGAAAGAAACTCAAATTAGAATTCTAAATTAGAGTTCCAATTTTGTGCCATGTGTCTTAAATATTTATTCTTAAAGAATTTTATTTCTTAATTTTAGAATCAAATGTGGGACTACATCATAAATATTCATTTAAGTGAGTTATTAAGTACAAAAACCAAAGAGTAGAATAAATGAATCATAAAAAAAAAAAAAAGTGCTTCACAATAATTAAAAAAAAAAATAGACAATTTACATTTTATACCTAATAATATCCTTACAACATTTTTTAAAGAGTTAACAAAATATAAAAATGACTATCAATAGTATTTAAATTATATATATATAAATTATGTTATGCATTGTATTGTATATCTTTAAGTTTATCCATGCATATGCATGAGGTTATAAGCTAATAGATAATAATGACTGTATAAAGATAAAATTGTTAGACAAATTTAACAAAATAAAGTGGTTATAAGCTCACAGCTACCCATATTGGTAATAGATACTCGTAATGAATTATAATGTAACATTCAAAATTTGAAAACTTGTAGAATAAAATTGCAAAACTTCACGTATTATTATTATTATTATTATTATTATTATTATTATTATTATTATTATTATTATTATTATTATTATTATTATTATTATTATTTGTCGATAACTCAATATTTTCAGGTTCTCTTTTTATTAAAATTTTTTAATGACCTCCCTAAACAAATTTCCTAGAGCCGTTACCTTACAATGAACCATAACATGTGTATATATAGACATCTAAATCTTAAACTACTAGTACAAGTAAAAGTAAGTTTGGACGTATTGCATTGGGCTAATATGTCTAATATATCTCTAACACTTCAATTACAAGTTTAGAATTAGGTAAAACACTTTTTTAGCAATCATAAATTCATAATTCTAAATATCTATTCGGTTACTGGTTGTAGTTTAAAGTTTAAACTTTATAAAGTTAATTGATTTTTGTTTTGACAATTTTACTCACAGCGTCAATTGTCCATTAGATTTAACAAAACAAACAAATTTTTTTTAAATATTTTTTATTTATAATTTTGTATCAATACAGGGTCATCACTCTAACAATCACGTCATGTGAAAATCAAACGAAAGAGTAAAGACCCATCGACACCCCACTATGAAATCCAGCATACAAGAAAAATTGAAACAAATCTAGCCCATAATACTTAAAAGGATTGATAGCATGCATATTTAATCACATATGATATGAATATTTAGAACAAACTCATATAAAAATAATCACAGTGCCTCTGGATCAGAATTTACTAAAACACCAATTAACACCGGAATAAAAATAGAGGACTGACAGTTTTATTTCAGAGTTTTGTAGAGTAATGATTATGAATAAATTAAGAATTGTGTACCTTTCTTAGCATACCAAGTGTCTCCTTTTCTTTTAGAGTTTTATAGAGTAATGATTATGAATAAATTAAGAATTGTGTACCTTTCTCAGCAAACCAAATATCTCCTTTTCTTTTAGAGTTTTGTAGAGTACAACGTTTGTGATGGGTAACCACTAATGTGATGTCTTATATAGAAAATACAAAGACATTTTTTTTTTATAAACTATTACAAATATCTTGACAAGTTGCACTTGCTCAGTCGTTTCTATAGCTAACCACTGATGTGATGGCTAGATTATTTAATCTTGACAAAGTCACGCTTGCTTAGTCATTTCTGATGGCTAGCTACTACTAGTGTGATGTCTATATACAAAGTACAAAGCCTTTTTTTTTAGAAACTATTTACAAACACTTTGAAAAGTCGTAGATTTGAATCTGTTTGGGATCCTTACACATCTTAATCTTTAGTAGCAGTATCCAGTTGCTATCTCGTGCGATTTTTAATCTATATATATATAACCGAAAATAACATAAACTTTTAAAATTTTCACAAATTTTCACATTATTATTATTATTTATAATTTTTTAAAATTTTTAAAATTAAAAAGTGAGAGAGTCCTAACAGAAGTCCCTCTCTTTTTTTCTCATCATTTTAATTTTTTAAACTAAATAGTGAGAGAGTCCTATTAAGACTCTCTCTCTCTCTCTCTCTCTCTCTCTCTCTTCCTTAATCCAAATTTTTTTTTATGTGAGTTCTTTTTTTTTTTTTGGAAATATATATATATATATATATATATATAACTGAAGCCTCTGAAACTCCTAGAAATTTCCACATCATCGTTTTAATTTATAATTTTTTTTAATTTTTAAAACTAAATAGTAAGAGAGTCCTAACAGGAGTCTCTCTCTTTTTTTCTCATTATTTTAATTTATAAAAAATTTTAATTTTTTAAACTAAATAATGAGAGAGTCCTAATAGAACTCTCTCTCTCTCTTTTCTTTAATTCAAAAAAAAAAAAAAATTTTACGTGAGTCCTTTTTTTTTTTTTCTTTTTTGAAAACTAAAGTGAGTCCTTAAAAAATATATATATATATAAAAGTGAGAGAGTCCTAATAGGACTCTCTCTCTCTCTCTCTCTCTTTCTTAATCCAATTTTTTTTTTTACGTGAGTCCTTTTTTTTTTTTTTTGGAAAACTAAAGTGAGTCCTTTAAAAAAAAATTCTAATGTGAGGTCTAATTAAAAAAAAAAAAATTTTAATCCTAATTCTAACGTAAGTCTTTTAAAAAGTTAAAATTTTCGATTTTACATTATATATAGATAATAATAATGATGTAGCAAGCTCTAAGAATATGAGAATGCAATTTGTAGATCTACTATCAAGATAACATAGATTAGATTAGTAGTGGATAGTAGATTTAATTGCAGTTAAGTATTATATGAAGTTATCACCATAGAATAGCCCACATCAAAATGTGTTATGTGAAACCAATAACATGAAAGAAAAAGAATTTTTCTTAATCATTATATTGGAAAAATTAGTTATTTTCATTCATTTTCAAATTATACATTTTTAAAATTTAAGTCATATACCTTTAAGTAAAATAAGTACTTTTAATTTTTATTTAACTATCACGTGCATCGCACGGGTTAGCGACTAGTTTATATATATAACCGAAGCCTCTGAAACTCTCACAAATTTTCATATCATCATTTTAATTTATAATTTTTTTTTAATTTTTAAAACTAAATAGTGAGAGAGTCCTAACAGGAGTCTCTCTCTCTCTTTTCCTCATCATTTTAATTTATAAAAATTTTTAATTTTTTAAACTAAATAGTGAGAGAGTCCTAATAGGAGTTTCTCTCTTTTTTTCCTTAATCCTAAAGTTTTTTTTTTTACATGAGTCTTTTTGTTTTTTTTAAACCTAAAGTGAGTTCTTTAAAAAAAAAAATTCTAATATGAGGTCTAATTAGAAAAAAATATTATTTTTTTAATCTTAATTTTAACGTAAGTCTTTCAAAAAGTTAAAATTTTTAGTTTTACATTATATATAGATAATAATAATGATGTGGCAAGCTCTAAGAAAATGAGGATGCAATTTGTAGATCTACTATCAAGATAACATAGATTAAATTGGTAGTGGATAGTAGATTTAATTATAGTTGAGTATTATGTGAAGTTATCACTATAGAATAATCTATGTCGGAATGCATTATGTAAAACCAATGATATGAAAGAAAAGAATTTTTCTAAATCATTATATTGAACAAATTAGTTATTTTCATTCATTTTCAAATTATACATTTTTAAAATTTAAGTTATATACCTTTAAATAAAATAAGTTTTTTTAACTTTTATTTAACTATCCCGTGCATCACACGGGTTATCGACTAGTTTATTCTATACACATAATAGTTAAATTTAAAATCACATATATTTAAAAAAACAAATAAAAAGTCTGGTATGAAAAAATTATTAATTAAAAGTTAATAGAAAAATTTTATAATTTAGGATAAACTAAATATTTAGTTTTTAATTTCACATTAAATGTCAATTTGGTCCTTAACTTTTCAAATGTGTTAATTTAGTCCCTACTCTTTTAGTATTGTGTCAAAAAAGTCATTACCGTTAAGTATTAGATGGAGAATACTGACATGGCTAACGGTTAAAATAAAATATTAGTTTTAGGCCACCTAAGATTGCCATTTGGACTGCCATGTCAGCTTAAAAAAAAAAAAAAAGCGAATAACGCGAGGCTTAGGGGCTGTTTGATTTTTTTTTTTCATCATTCATCATTCCTCATTCAATTTTCGCCACTCACTACTTAAAATACTCTAATTTTCCCATCTTCACCTATTTGGCACGTTCCGTCTGTGACTTTGTTTCAAAAAAAAAAACTAAAAGTCAAGTCATACGACTGTTGCTTTGATTCAAAAAAAAAAAATATATATATATATATATATATATATATATATAAAGTCAAGTCATGCGACTGTTGCTTTGATTCAAAAAAAAAAAAAAAAAAAAAAAAACCAAAAAGTCAAGCCATCCAACTGTTGCTTTGATTCAAATTCAAATTCAAAAAAAAAAGAGACCAAAAAGTTGACTGTAAATGGTGAGTTTGAGGTTTTCTCTTACTATGAGGCTTTGAGAGGCTTCAATGATCTGTAGTTCTTTTGGGAAAGTACTTGGTGCACTAAGGCTCCCCAAAGAGTTGCATTCTTTGTATGGATAGCAACACGGGAAGATATTAACACATGATTATCTCATGAGGAGAAGTACTATGTTTATGTTGTAATTCTCATTAATTGCTGCCTATTGTCATTTGTGATTGAGCTTATAATAGATTGCATGTTGCTTATAAAATTAATGCCACTTGAACCTCATCTATATGATATCATGTGCTTCAATCACATCAAACCTGAAATCTCTATTGTTCATATGGAGTGTGATGAAGAAATTCATTTTCCTCTGTCAGTTGCTTATGTTAGACATCCTTAAGACAACAAGATTCTTAAAGACGATGACAGTCTCTTCTGCTGTTATAGATTCAGAGGAGAAGTTCGTGTTGTCAAGGAGTAATTGATGTTCCCAAGGGAATCCAGGACTTGTCAAATTGCATTTAGCTGAAGTATAGTTTGCTAACGTTTCTCTCACTATAGCAACGTATTTGGTTACATTTGAATCAAGTTAGGTAAAAGGAGGAAAGATAAATCCAACAGGTCTGATTTATTGTGCTTTTAAGTAGTGATGTTGCCTTGTTCTTTTAATTCATTCGGCCATAAATTCTTCATTTTACTTCTCCCATAACTTCTGCTCTTCAAAAAGAAAAGAAGGAAATAGCCAAATGCTTCGCAATCATCACAAGTAAACTACACCAAAAGTATCAAAGGAGAGAAAAAAATGACAAAGTGCATTTATATATATAATTTTAATGTTAATCTGATTTTATACTACTATTAGAGTTTATGCATTAGAGTTTGCAAATTGGTTGATTTCGACAAAGTTAAATTCTAATATGCTACCATTCTAATATGCCTTGTTCTTTATTCAATTTTCTCGTATATGTAATTTTATTAAACTATTTTGTGTATCGCATGGGTTAACGACTAGTATATTCTATAGTAAAACTAAATGCTTTAATTTTGTTTTGTAGGATAATTCTCCACTTTTGAAGGCATGTTATGATTTGTCAAATGAGCATCCAAGCAATTCTACTGGGAAGTTTGGTACCAATGATGTGACAAAGGTTGAAAATCCAAATTTACTCGAAGACGGCAGGGGCAATTAGTTTGTTTATGATATATAGAGTCACAAGATTAGTTTGAACATGGAAACTTGATGGTCAATATTTTTGTCTCATAATGTAGCCTATTGGGCAACCTTTTGTAATAAGGTAGGAATCTTCTCTAACTCTAGAATATTAATGTACAAGTTCTCTTTAAATGCAAATAATTTTTCATCATCATTTGTTTGTACATAATTTCTTTCTCCTTTGCTAACATAGGTTGGCCAATATTAAGAAGCAATAAGTTTGTTACAAGATAATTTCTTTTTATTGAGGTGCAAAAATAATCCACCATAAGCGGCAGATTTTGAAACCAAACAAAAGCATCATTGCTAGTGTTGCCTATCTTTGACAATAGATGTGGTAGTTAGTTATCATAGAAATGATACATGTCATATCACAACAAAGGAAAAAAAAAAAAAAAAAACAAAAAACAAATCAATCTTCTAGAACTATATTACCCATAACTAATTTTACAATATCTACTTAATATTGTAACAACTAATTAACAAAAAAAAATCTAATAGACTAATTCTATGACTAATATAGACGCTTGTTACAAAGAAACAGTAAGTATGCAACACAAATAGGTGACCAAAATATACATCAACACCCAAAATAAAAAAATACATCAAATGATTGCAATAGCAGCCTTGACTGCATTGCATTCCAATTTCGAAAGCCAGCACTTGAGCTTCCATGCTTTATGATATCCACTAGAGGAAGTACATCTTAAACAAACCCCACTTGAATTGGTGCTAATAGTAGTAGCATTTCCTTCCATAGGCAGAATTTGAGCTTCCACGCTTTAGGAGATCTACAAAAGGACGTGCATTTTAGACAACACCATAATAGAAATTCTTCACACTTTAACCAATATTTTCCAACTAGTTTCCAACATATCTAACTGTATTATCATGTACATAAAAGCAATTAAAAATTATGAGAGGAAATAGATCCCAAGTGACTAACAAAATCTTCGAAAGCAATCTAGAATGAAAAGAAATATTCCTCTAGCAGGTACTGTGAGAGACCGCGCCCCCGGCCCCCTTTTTTCTAGGTAGTGTTGGGCCAAACCCACGTGAATGGGTGGAGTCGTGTTATTGCCTCTCAAAATGGAGGTTCGACTAGTTATATTTTCCCCTTTAGATTAAAGGTTTTACAATGGAGTCGCCACTTATTTAATTATTGGAAAAATAAGAAAACCTGAATTGAAAAATAATTCCTCATTTTATTAATTTGAAATTGAATTTACATTGATCATAGGAGAATTACATGGCTTTGGTCCTAAGTACAATCTAAGATAAAGTACATAGCTTTATTTCCTAGTTACAATCTAGAAATTGAAAATTACATGGATAAGCATTGGTCTACTAACCCTTGATCTAAGCTCGGAGGCTATGTTACAAGGTGGGAAGGTGTTAGGCACCCACCTTGCCCAGTGAAACCGGTCTTCTAGACTATGGTGGCCAACATTCATATCACATCATCCAATATGTAAATCAATCAATTTGAATGTAAAGTGTGTGCATGTGATAAACCCTAATTCAATTTATTAGCATTGCATATGGATTGAAAAATAGATTCTAGTGAATATGTGTGTATGGTGATATCCTAGATTCAAGGATTTGAAAGAATTATGAGACAAACATGTTTTTCATATTTTTGATGTGGATTTAAGATTAAAACTAGTGTTATGCATAAACATGTGATGAACAACCAAGAACATGTGAAGAACAATTAAGAACATTCAAACATATTCAAAGGAATTTAAATGATCATTATCATGCTTTAATCTTAAACTCTCATCATGGCAACACAAAAAACAATTAGGGAAAGAGATTATACCTTCATGCAAGATCCATATGGAGGATGAGGAGACTCTTGAGGGAGGTCCTAAGGGTGGAGGAAAAGAAGAGTTAGGAGAGGAAGAGTGAGTTTCACTCAATACCTTGAGTCTCAGGAAGACCAAGATATGACAAGACTACTCAACTTCACTAGAACTCAAGAGAAGGGAAGAGAGGGGTTTTTTTTTTTTTTTTTTTTTTTTTTTTTTTTTTTTTGTCTTGGAATGAAGGAAATTGGGGGTTATATAGTTGTGGTGGAGGAAATATGAATGGAAGGCCATTTAATGAGGGTTGACAAAGAATCATGAACCTAGACCTCATTTTAGCCTTTGGGGAAATCTGGTGCATTAAATGGAAAGATTGATAGGAGTGAGGAGCAAGCCAAAATTCGGTTTTCCCGTAGCTGCTGTAACAGCCTGTGAAGCCAACTTCGAAAAATCATATCTGACTCAATTCTGATCGGAATTGTTTCATTCTTGTGCTCAAATTGAAGCCCCGGATGTCTAGTTTCTGGGAAAATTAACCTCATTCACAGATTCAAAATATTCTGAGAGATATTGATGAAATGGTGAGCAGAGGTCATTTGTTAGAAAATGGTTTCAGCACAATTAACATTAATAGGTCCCAAATTAGCTCCCAATTAACATTAAATGGCTCCAATCACTCCCATTTCAGACTTAATTGGTCCCAAATTTACTCTAATTAAAAGATAATTGCACAAATTACTCATTGAATAATTAATGCTTAACTATCTAATTAATTAGGTGTGTGCAACCTTACCATAAAATGTAGTCCTAACCAATCAAATTATGACACATCATTGGTCTCAAATTGATTATACTTATAACCAATTGAAATCAATTGTTCATAATCACATATAGTCGGACTCAACATGTGATAGTGCATCTCAGCCATTAAATCTTGATTTGATGATAACTTTCAATCTTGTGGTCCGATTAGGGCTTATGACCAGTCGATTTGATTGTTATAACATTAAGATCATTTTGGTGGAATGAGATTAAGGATCTAATGACCAGAATCAAGAAGTATATTTCCAAAGAAAAATTACCCTTTTACCCTCCTGGTGAGTTTAAATGCTAGTTGCAAAATGGGGTGTCAACAAAATGCCCCTCATTGACAGAGCTTGAAAAGCGAATGTCAATGTACGAAAGAGACACCTAACTTTGCAATCAGTATTTAACCGTGGTGGATGTATGATGCATGCAGATAAGAATGCAGACCAAAATGTGGACCGAATCTCAAGGGAAATTGCCTACGTACCTCTTGGTGAGAGGATCAGGTCCAAACGTAGTTCATACATGCAGCTCTCTCTTTTTTCTTTTTTCTTTTTTTTTTTTTTGAAAAAAAAAAAAAATGAGTACAAGACATGCTTACTAGTGGTGATCTTGAATTTTGAATGTGCTTCCTAGAGGTCCGCAGATTTGAATTTGGACGTGCTTCCCAGAGGTCCGATGGATTTGAATTTGGACGTGCTTCCCAGAGGTCCGATGGATTGATTTGAATTTGGACATGCTTCCCAGAGGTCCGATGGATTGAAGTTTGGACGTGCTTCCCAGAGGTCCGATGGATTTGAACTTGGACGTGCTTCCCAGAGGTCCAAGGATTTGGATTTTGGACGTGCTTCCCAGAGGTCCGATGGATTGAAGTTTGGACGTGCTTCCCAGAGGTCCGATGGATTTGAACTTGGACGTGCTTCCTAGAGGTCTAAGGATTTGGATTTTGGACGTGCTTCCCAGAGGTCCGATGGATTGAAGTTTGGACGTGCTTCCCAGAGGTCCGATGGATTTGAACTTGGACGTGCTTCCCAGAGGTCCAAGGATTTGGATTTTGGACGTGCTTCCCAGAGGTCCGATGGATTGAAGTTTGGACGTGCTTCCCAGAGGTCCGATGGATTTGAACTTGGACGCGCTTCCCAGAGGTCCAAGGATTTGGATTTTGGACGTGCTTCCCAGAGGTCCGATGGATTTGAACTTGGACGTGCTTCCCAGAGGTCCAAGGATTTGGATTTTGGACGTGCTTCCCAGAGGTCCAATGGATTGAAGTTTGGACGTGCTTCCTAGAGGTCCGATGGATTTGAACTTGGACGTGCTTCCTAGAGGTCCAAGGATTTGGATTTTGGACGTGCTTCCCAGAGGTCCGATGGATTGAAGTTTGGATGTGCTTCCTAGAGGTCTGGTGGATGGATTTGAATTTGGACATGCTTCTCAGAGGTCCGATGGATTGAAGTTTGGACGTGCTTCCCAGAGGTCCGATGGATTGAGAGGTATTATTCATGCTGATGTTTGTGGGCCTTTTACTCTAGTACCTGCAAAATATTTTCAATTAGTAATGGAGTTATTCATTGAAAAGAATTCGGCATACCTGGCGAATGCCCCTAGTTTGGGACATCTTCCATGCTTCGATGAATACCAAGAGTGGATAATTGACTTGATGTTACACCACTGGAGAATATGGAAGAGGACAATAGCTTTCTGTTCCTAAAGGAGAATTTAATGAAGATTTTTTTTTTGAAAAATTTGGAAATCTTGAAATTTTTTTTTTGGAGGAATTGAAAATTTTGATTGATGAATTTTTTTTTTTTGAAAAAATTTGGAAATCTTGATTTTTTTGAAGGAATTGAACATTTTTATTGATGAAATTTTTGTTTTTATCTTTTATTTTTTTTTGAAAGCAACCTAAGAGGTACGAGCCCATTGCCCCTAGTCTCAAGGCTTTTTGATTTTTTTTTTTTTTTGTTTCAAAGATTCGGAAATCTTGAATTTTTTGTTTTGAAAGCAAACTAAGAAGCACGAGCCCAATGCCCCTAGTCACAAGGCTTTTTGAAAATTCTCTCTCTTTTTTTTTTTTTGAAAGATATGGAAATATTTTTCTTTTTATTTATTTATTCATTTATCTTTAAAAAAAATTGAAAATATTTTTTTTTGAAAATTTTATCTTTTTTTTTTTTTTTTTTTTTTTGAGATTTAAAGATTTGTTCATTATCAAAAAGTGAAGAAGATGAAGATGAAGATGGAGTAAAAGTGATGAAGATTTATTCATGATGATTTTTTTTTTTTGAAAAACCAATCTTTTGAATGAGAATAACTTTGGCTGCAAGTTGATGTTGATTGCTGGATAAGTCCTTGCTTAATTCCTACAAAAAGAAAATTTCAATTAGCAATGGATTTATTCATTAAAATAAATTGGAAGTGCTTACCCAATGCCCCTAGTTTAAGGCATATTCCATGCTTAGATTGAAGCTGAGTTCATTTGATGTTGCGGCCATTGGGGAACATGAAAGAAGATCACGGTCCGTTATCCTTGGTTCCTGCAAAAAGGCTTTCTTTCTCTAGCTTGTTAGAAACCAATTATCATGAAAACATTTTTGGCCATTACCATTAGTGTAGACATGCTTGCAAAAAATGGATTGATGCCTCAAATGAAAACATGCTTTCATGCAAGAATGACATATTCGCATACAATATAAATAGGCCAATGCCCCAAGTTTAAGCATGCTTGATGCAACACAAATGGGCTCAACCTAACATGCACCAAACAATTTTGTCCCATTGTTTTGACTTTGTTCTCCAAGGTTGTTTGGGTGATTGGGACCGGGCCTCTACAAGGCTGCCTACGTACCTCTCTCATAGAGGATCAGGTCAAGACGTAGTTCAGAAGAACTAGATTTTGAAAAAGAATGATTTTTTTTTGAACAAGAGATGATCCTTTGAACAACCATTTTGACAAATCAAAGGGTTTAAGAATCAAACAAATCTCTTTGATTAGGAATGATCAAGATCATTATACTCATGTAATCAAATTTGCTTCATCCTTTTGAACATCGTCAGATTAAGTCTTCAAAGGCAATCAAGAAATGAAATGTGATAATATTTATGAATCACATTGTTGGGAGCAAACAAGGAGAGTTCTTCTGGTTTGGAAGTTCTTTTGAGTCATTTTGAGGATGAGAAATTTTGTCCTTAGACATATCATCCTGTGGGGTTTGACAATTTTAAGCATTTTTTCTTTTTAATTCAAGAGAAAAATATTAATAGAGTTTAAGATGCGCTTACAATTAGCAAGACTTCAAAGAGGTCTTTACTCATGGGTTGTAATGTAGGCCGGGTTTGGGTTATGAAATGAAAGACATAAAAGGCTCAAAATTCCCTATGATGTTTCCCCTAAGTATGCATTACTCAAAAATCAAGTATTGGAGGAGTTTTCCCATTTCTTCTTTGTCATCTTCTCACTAGTCTTCATTGATCACTCCCAACAACAATCGTTTTTATGCTCATTCCTCTTGATTCATACCTCTAGACTTTCATCTTGTAAAACTCTGTTCTTTTTAGGTTGCATCCTCAAGTTTCCAATTTGGTATGATTTTCCAACCTTTTTTTTTTTTTTTTTTTTTTTTTTCTTTGGCCCTAACTTTTGCCTAGACTGCCCTTTTGGGTTTTCAGACTAGCGGGCTTCTTCTTCTTCTTTTTTTTTTTTTTTTTTTTTTTTTTTTTGGCCCTAACTTTTGCCTAGACCGCCCTTTTGGGTTTTCAGCCTAGCAGGCTTTTTTTTTTTTTTTTTTTTTTTTTTTTTTTTTTTTTGTCTTTCATCTCTTGATTGAATGAAATTTTGGGGACATTTTGCTCTTCTTGTTTTTCTCAGCTTAATGATTTTTGGTCATTTTGATGCACTTTCTAGACTTCTTTCTTGCCTCGATACACTCTCTAGACTTCTTTCTTACCTCGATGCATTTGCACCTTTGTGTGCTTGATGAAATCTCTTTTAGATGAATCTTGTATTCCTCTTGGCATGATGAATTTTGGGCTCTTCAAACTTGAAGCACACTTTTTTTTTCTCACATTGATGGAATTTCATTTATCTTTCCTTGATTGAGTGAAACCTCATTTTTCTTTGATGATCTCTTGTCTTTAGCCTAATGAATTCTCCACATGTCTTTCATGTCTTCTAGGATAGTCTTATCACTTAGCTTCAAAGTTACAAGGTTGAGTCATCTTGAACATGAGATTTAAGTATGCATAACTTGATTGTTCCCACCCCAAGTTTAGATTTTAGTGGGTTCATGCAAAAAAAAAAAAAAAAAAAAAAAAAGGCTAAATGTTTGAAGGCTCAAATGGGCTAGCAATGGATAATGAACATTCTAGGTAATAGGAAATAATTTGGTTTAACCAAAGATGGCCTCTTATCCCTAGTAATGCTTACTTGTAGGCACATTGACTCAAGCTCTTTTAATAAATTCATCTTAAAAGAAAAAATATAAATGCTCTAATGTTGTGAAACAAAAGACCTTTGAAAATTGGATCAAGTGCATGGATTCTTGGGATTTTCCGATGGATGGATTCTTTTTGATTGCCTTTTAAGACCATTTCTTCTTACATTCTAAGTCAAGTAGCAAAAGTCTTTACATGGATCAAATAAAATTAATCATTCTTTAGTACAAGTCAATTGCTCAAGCCTTTAAACATTAAGATTTAGAAAATGTTTTGTCCAAGGGATCTTCACGTACCATTTTGAAAATGACTTCTTTTTCTTTCTTTTTTTTTTTTCTCTTTTTTTTTTTTTAAATCTTGAAAGAAAAAATTGGGTCTTTTTGAAAAAGTGACTAGGAAGTTCAATGGTCTTAGTTCAAATTTTTTTTTTTAAATGACTCAAAGGCCCAATGCCCCTAGTCCAAACAATTTCTCATTTGAATTTTTTTCTTTTTTCTTTTTTTTTTTTTTGAAAGATTTGGGAATCTTGATTTTTTTTTTTTACAATTTTTTAAAAATATATACATGAACAAAGTACATCAAATGCTACATGAATTTTTAGAATTCAAAGAAACATAGAAACATGGAATAAACAAACAAGCTTTAAACTTAACCATGATGTTGCAAACCAAATGTGGAGTGAGGCAAAGTTGGGCCGCTTGCTTCTTCTTGGTCCATTTAGGATGCTTGAGACTGGGATGCTTGAACCTTGATTGTGATGCAATGGCTTGGGCTTGCACTTGGAAGGCTTCAACCTTGATTATGATCTTTTGGCATTTGCTTGAAACGGCTTGGGCTTACACTTGGAAGGCTTGAACCTTGATTATAATCTTTTGGTATTTGCTTGAAATGGCTTGGGCTTACATTTGGAATTCATGCATCTTGTGAGCTTTTGGCCTTTGATGTTGATCATGCATATACACCTTCGATGGGCTCAAGTGTTGGGCTTAGACTCATTTAAGAAACAAACTGGGCTTCCATCTCAAGTAGAGTTCAATCATAGGCTTTTGAGTTTGAGTTCATTTACAACATACAAGGTTCAAACAATCATGATGGGCCCAAGCGTTGGACTTGGGTCATGATGGCTCAAACAACGGCCAAACAAATGCATAATGAAATGCAATTTACATGGACCGACCTAAAGGTAGGTTCTATGGGTCATTACAATATAGGTAGAAGGTAGGTTAAAGGTCCCCATAAGCTAGGATGTCGTACCTCCCAACTTGTGACGCCAGGAGCGCCGTGTTGGTCCGAACGGTACAGTTTGTCCCTATGAACCATCATGGCATAACCATGATGATCCTTGTTGCGGTGGGTGGTAGGTTCACCGCTGGGTATGTGAGTCTCAGGAAGACCACAATCCACGGTTAATACTACCGGGCTTCCGGGCTAACACACAAATAAAATAAATTTCATTCAAGCAAATGATGCATGACATGCAAAATAATGACATATTAGACATATTATATACAAAAGCAATAAACAAACAATGACATTGTTGGCCACCATAATCTAATTGAAGCTTAGCCCTCAATATCCCCAGTGGAGTCGCCACTGTGAGAGACCGCGCCCCCGGCCCCCTTTTTTTTTAGGTAGTGTTGGGCCAAACCCACGTGAATGGGTGGAGTCGTGTTATTGCCTCTCAAAATGGAGGTTCGACTAGTTATATTTTCCCCTTTAGATTAAAGGTTTTACAATGGAGTCGCCACTTATTTAATTATTGGAAAAATAAGAAAACCTGAATTGAAAAATAATTCCTCATTTTATTAATTTGAAATTGAATTTACATTGATCATAGGAGAATTACATGGCTTTGGTCCTAAGTACAATCTAAGATAAAGTACATAGCTTTATTTTCTAGTTACAATCTAGAAATTGAAAATTACATGGATAAGCATTGGTCTACTAACCCTTGATCTAAGCTCGGAGGCTATGTTACAAGGTGGGAAGGTGTTAGGCACCCACCTTGCCCGGTGAAACCGGTCTTCTAGACTATGGTGGCCAACATTCATATCACATCATCCAATATGTAAATCAATCAATTTGAATGTAAAGTGTGTGCATGTGATAAACCCTAATTCAATTTATTAGCATTGCATATGGATTGAAAAATAGATTCTAGTGAATGTGTGTGTATGGTGATATCCTAGATTCAAGGATTTGAAAGAATTATGAGACAAACATGTTTTTCATATTTTTGATGTGGATTTAAGATTAAAACTAGTGTTATGCATGAACATGTGATGAACAACCAAGAACATGTGAAGAACAATTAAGAACATTCAAACATATTCAAAGGAATTTAAATGATCATTATCATGCTTTAATCTTAAACTCTCATCATGGCAACACAAAAAACAATTAGGGAAAGAGATTATACCTTCATGCAAGATCCATATGGAGGATGAGGAGACTCTTGAGGGAGGTCCTAAGGGTGGAGGAAAAGAAGAGTTAGGAGAGGAAGAGTGAGTTTCACTCAATACCTTGAGTCTCAGGAAGACCAAGATATGATAAGACTACTCAACTTCACTAGAACTCAAGAGAAGGGAAGAGAGGGTTTTTTTTTTTTTTTTTTTTTTTTTTTTTTTTTTTTTTTTGTCTTGGAATGAAGGAGATGGGGGTTTATATAGTTGTGGTGGAGGAAATATGAATGGAAGACCATTTAGTGAGGGTTGACAAAGAATCATGAACCTAGACCTCATTTTAGCCTTTGGGAAAATCTGGTGCATTAAATGGAAAGATTGATAGGAGTGAGGAGCAAGCCAAAATTCGGTTTTCCCGTAGCTGCTGTAACAGCCTGTGGAGCCAACTTCGAAAAATCATATCTGACTCAATTCTGATCGGAATTGTTTCATTCTTGTACTCAAATTGAAGCCCCGGATGTCTAGTTTCTGGGAAAATTAACCTCATTCACAGATTAAAAATATTCTGAGAGATATTGATGAAATGGTGAGCAGAGGTCATTTGTTAGAAAATGGTTTCAGCACAATTAACATTAATAGGTCCCAAATTAGCTCCCAATTAACATTAAATGGCTCCAATCACTCCCATTTCAGACTTAATTGGTCCCAAATTTACTCTAATTAAAAGATAATTGCACAAATTACTCATTGAATAATTAATGCTTAACTATCTAATTAATTAGGTGTGTGCAACCTTACCATAAAATGTAGTCCTAACCAATCAAATTATGACACATCATTGGTCTCAAATTGATTATACTTATAACCAATCGAAATCAATTGTTCATAATCACATATAGTCGGACTCAACATGTGATAGTGCATCTCAGCCATTAAATCTTGATTTGATGATAACTTTCAATCTTGTGGTCCGATTAGGGCTTATGACCAGTCGATTTGATTGTTATAACATTAAAATCATTTTGGTGGAATGAGATTAAGGATCTAATGACCAGAATCAAGAAGTATATTTCCAAGGAAAAATTACCCTTTTACCCTCCCGGTGAGGTTAAATGCTGGTTGCAAAATGGGGTGTCAACAGGTACAAAGAAAATGAAATGCCTAGCATGCAAAGCAAAAAAGACAATAAAGATTACATATGGTTGATGAGTATAGATGAACAACTCAAACTTGTTCCTTCTCATTGGATAAAGTGATGTCATCCTCATCAATTGACCAGCTGTCAGACTTATAACACCTGCAAGCTGAGCAACACCGATATTTGCCTACTCCAATATCGGCATCAAACAATTAGATATATAAGCAGTATTATCTTCATATGACCTTATATTTCTTTCCATGAAGGTATTCTTAAATGCATTCTATGAAGGAAAAAAAAAAGCATATGGTTTAGGATGTTGACAAGGGTTACAAAGGAGATAGGCTTCTCTTGTCTTTCTTTTGTGATGCAACTCGATGACTTAACCCAATTCAATATGTTCCTACTTATTTTCTTGATTCTTGCACAAATTTTCATATGCCTATCCTGAAGATTGCAACTGAGAAGCAAGAAACTAACCGTGTTGTGAGCTTTCATCTAGGTGTCTCGATGAAATTTAGGTCACTAAAATTAGTGACAGGGTCACCATGGAAAAAATCAGAACTATTACAAAGAAGCCAGCTGCTGCAACCTTGTGAGCTAGTTTCCCTCACAAAGAAGCAATGCATATTATTAATATCATATAGCTAGGAATAACTGATATTTGAATGCACTAACATGCTCACGTTTTGTCATATGAATAAGACAACATGGACAAGAGCCAAAGGTCATCAAACAAGTCAAGTTAATGACTTGTAAATTATCACCATGCTTTCATAGTTTGTGTGTGCTAAGTAATTATCAAGTGCAACCAATATCATGGTCATTGCCATTGAGGCTCTCTTGCTCACCATTACTAGCAATCCCACATGTCTAATTGTAAGTTTATTTTCCTTCCATGTTTTCTTGTCTGAAAACTGAATCAAGGTAATGATAAGCCAATGTCATTTCACAAAGGCCTCGATATTATAGCTAGATTCTAAAAGGAGAAGAAAAAAATATTTAGATTTAAGAAATTTGCAACACTCAAGCCAATTCGCTTTAACACAAATTACACTTTTTCCTCCTACAAGAAGAGTAAAGGACCCACTAACTGCATGTACAACTTACTAATAAAAAAAACTTACATCATTTAAATACAATTAAGGAAATATTTGAATGTCTCATGGTTTCATAATCACTATATATCATTTCCTTTAGCCTCTAAGTAATAATAGCAAGAACTCAGCATAGAGGATACTATCAAACTTAGTCTAGTGTACACCATTGCCTAGACCCATATGTAGCCACATAACTCTACCCTTGTAAGATTTAATCTTGTAGTACCATGATGCAAAACACCCTCTGCATGGAACGCAAGGCTCGAGGCCAAGACGAGGTGCTTGCCCACACCATTATAAACCGGGAAGTTCAATTTTGTAGTACCATGAAATAAACATCCTCCTCATGGAACAAAAGGCGAGATGTTTACCCCACACCACTATGAACCAACAATGGAGGCCGTGAGATCCAACCCTTGTATCTCTCTCCCACTAGAAATTTTAAAACAAGTGGATTGTCAAGAAACCATTGTGATCTAATCACAATTTTAACCCTACACATCAAATATGTTTAATTGTTTAAATTCAATGTGATGTTACTAAGTCACGTCACAATAGCGTAACGAACATTCGTGCAATCACAAAGAAGTTTAACCTTGTAACTCGTGAAGTAAATACCCTCTGCATGGAATGCAAGACTCAAAGTCAAGATAAGGTATCTATTCACGTTACAATAAACTTAACAAAAGGGTTATTTCAGTACTCCCACTTGTTATTTGGGTTTTTCTTTAAATAATTGTGATCCCATCATAACTAATAACCTTGCACTTGATAAAGACTCTAATCTTATTAGAATCACTAACTAAAATGGAAGTCCTAAACTATTTAGGATTCCTTAAACACTAATGAATCAAAAATTAGTTATATAGAACTCTGTCCTTAACTTATTTGATTAAGAATTCTAATCTCATTAGAAACTATTTACCTTTTAACTAAGCTTTAATCTCATTAAAACTTCTAATTAAAATAAATTAATGACTTTCATTCATACAACAATTTCAATCTCAATAGAATATTTCTTAAAGACAAGTCCCAAACTATTTAGGAATAAGAGTTCTATTTAACTAATATCTTTAATCTCATTAGGTCTTTTAGTTAGAACCATGTGTAATCTCATCACACATAGCCTTGCTCTTTATACATTTGAAAACGCTTAGAAAAAATTCAAAATTCCCTTCGGATGCATTTTTGCGAGAATCTCGCGACTAAGCTCTTCCCATTAAAATGGGTTAAGGCAAAATAATGAAAACACAAAATTCAAATAGAAACTTTCGTAAAAGTCTTCTACTTCTGTCCGGCCGTTCCTGCGGCATACTACCTTTGCATTTTGAAGCCAGCATTTTACTGCAGTTACCATGCCAGGCTCACTGAGAGAGGGCATTTGTACTCCTTCCACGCACAAATATTAGCAAGTTGTGGTGACTTCGTTTGAGCAAGAATTGGTGGGCAGCCATGGTTTCTCCCTTATTCCTCCTGACGGGCTTACTGCAATCATTTCGGCTAATCCTCGGTTGCTTTTGCCCTCCAAGTCTATGTTAGCATATGCCCGGAAGCAGAATCGGTCTGCCATCTTTAAGTGGGATGAGGAGAAAAGAGGGTGGTATTGGCATGTCGGTGATTATCCTTCGGGTTGTGAAAAGAAAGTGAAAGTGACGAACATTCCAGCGCCAAAAAAGGGTTCTGCCAAACTTAAGTCTACCAAAAAAGGCGACGATTCTTCTGAAGCTTATTTAAGTACTGTACCTTCTGAGAGTGGCCTTCCTTGCTTAGGTGATATAGCATTGGAGAGCCCTTCTCCTGCTTCCACCCGTGCCCATTCTAGCGCTCGCCCTACTGCTTTCAAGTCCAAGTCCACTGCTCCGTAGCCATCCACCGGTGCTCTTCCTTCCAGCAGGACACGAGGTAGTAAAAGGAAGTCCTTCCTTCTATCTGCACCCACTACTACCCAACGATGAGTATATTGCCTCCACCTTTGCCTTTCTCTCCCTTTCTCTTTTTTTTTTCTTTTTTTTTTCATATGGGATTTTCCTACGAGATACACTTGTTGATTCATCTCTTTGTCCTTGTCTTCTATTCCCACTCTTCTATTTTTTTTCTTTGCAACCTAAGTACAAGGAAGATACATCTGCTACTCGCCCTATACCACTCGACAAGCCTGAGTCCAAAGCATGTCTCCCTCCTCTCTTTTCCTTTCATTTACCCATTTTTTTTCTTCTGCCATGTGCCGTTGGTTGTTTCGTCTTTGTTTCATCACCATTACCAGTTACAGATCCCTTTGCTTCCCATCTTCTTTTTTTTTGTTTTTGTTTTCCAAGACGAGCCAAACCTCTCTCTATATACCGTCCCACGGCCGAGGAACTTTCTACTTCTATGGGTACGCCCATGGGAGGTTTCTTTGATGGGGTCGGAGTAGTACTTGCAATGCTTGCTCCTTCTACCGTTGCACTTAGAATCCCTGCTGAGGTCCCCATCCCTCCCACTAAGCCGATACCCATAGTCGAGGGTACTCATACAGAGAGGGTTGATGAAACTATTCCCGTTCTTGTCGAGACACTGACCCTTCAAAAGGGAGTCATTCCTTCCATTACTGTTTAGACTAAGATTGCTTCTCCTACCACACCCCCCGTTATCTCTACTAGTGATCCTTTCATAACTCTTTCTCAGGCCATGAAGGACGGTTCCTCCTTGGTAGTTACTCCTTCTTCCATCCCAAGTTCTGCCACACGCAGACCTGATGTGGACTTGTCTTCTGAGGGCTCTAAGGATGTTCTCGAGGATTCTGATGATAAGCCGACCATGAAAAAGAGGGTTTCTGATTCTGAGGAGGAAGGTGCTGATCATGAGGTCCAACCCATAGGTATGTGTCTCCTTTTCATGTGCACATATATGCATTTGTGTCACCCCTTTATTTTGTGCATCTATTCTTACAGGAACCTTCAGGGAACCAGAAGTTGCAGCAGACATAGACATACCTACAACCACTTCTCCTATCGCACCTATAGCACCCGTTTCTGTTGTACCATCGGTACCAGTTTTTGCCATTTCTACAATACCCATTCTTGCTGTCTCCACAGCACCTAATTTCACAAGTCCCAGTGTACTTCTTTCCCTTGTCTTTTTTTTTTATTACTTTTTCCATCTGTGAATTCATTCCTTTTGGCTCGCGGTTCTTTATATCCCCCTCTTTTTTTTGGCAGGTCCACTTACTGCCCTTCCTAGTTTGAAGTGGGCAGCAATTCTGCCACAATTACGGACCCCGTGAGTGAGGCTGCGGCCTTCTTTACTCGCTTTGATCAGCTTGAGGTTAATGACCTCAATCCTACAGATTTCTATAGTTCTGGCCCTCCCTACATGGATTTCCTCGGCTTCAGAGTTCCTGAGGATTGTGTTTCTCATCTGGAGGCAGTCTATAGTAACCGTGGTGATTTTATGCAAGGATTCCGTCTTGGCCGTTCTGCTAGAGAGAATTTTCTAAAGATGCTAGGGAGCGTGATGAACAATATTGAGCATAACTTTGTTGACACCATCTCTTACGAGAGGATCCTTCAGTGAGGAGTTACAATTCAAGAGCTTGTTAGTGTGGGCTTCGCTGTGGAGTTCATTCTGGACCATGTCCATGAGATTGCTCGATCCCTTTTTATGAGGCGAGTCCAGCTTACTGTTGATGCCATTAACACACGGATTGAGGTTCTAAGGAAGGAGGTGGCGGACTTGGAGGCTCACCGCGAGCGCCTTCTTTCGAGCATTGGTGAGTCCAACCGTTTTGGAGATCAGTCCCTCATTTTAGGGCTTCGTTGATGATGCAGTTCTCTCTTCCCTTGCGTTGCTTATTTCCCCATTTTGCTTATTTTATGTTTCCTACTGGACTTCACCACTTCCCTCCCCTCTTTTTCTTTTCTTTAAATGAATGTGACTGCCATAGTTTAGGCTTGTAATTATGACGCTACACTTTTGCTACTACTTTTAGTTATTGCTATGACATGGTATGCTTTTGTAGTACTTCATACTTCTTTTCATTACATAAAAGCATGTTACAATCATGTCTTATGACACAATCACTTGAAGAAAAATAAAAGAAAAACATAAAGAGGGAAACCACACGGATTTTTTTTTTTTAAGCATAATAACGTTTCAACCACTTCCTATTGATGGGATCGTTCAAGTCCTTGCCATCCATCTGAGTCAAATGATAATACCCACTTGGATGTGCTTCTCTTATCACAAGGGGTCCCTCCCATTTTGGTGCAAACTTAGATGGTCCTGCGAGGGCCTGTCATAGTCTACTACTTTCAACACGAGTTGCCCTTCCGCAAACACTCTCTCTTTGGTAATCTTGCCATAGGCCTCTGTTATTTTTTGGCTATATCTGCGATTACGCTCTTGAGCCTTTTCCCTCCTTTCATCAAGCCCTTCCAAGTCTTCATACCTCTCTGCCGCGAAAACTCCCTTTTCCTTTTTGTTTTCTTGCATTTGCATAACTCTTAATGATGGAGTCATTATTTCCGTTAGGCTCACTACCTCTGTCCCGTAGACTAGAAAAAAGGATGAAAACCCTGTGGCTGACTTCGATGAATTTCAATAAGCCCAAAAAAGCATCTAGCAGATGTGTTGCCCATCCTCCTGTATATTCTTGACTCATTTTACTGATGATTTTTACGAGGACCTTGTTTGTTGCCTCTGCTTGCCCGTTTGCTTGGGGGTAATAAGGTGATGAACGATGGTGCTTGACTTGATAGAATTCTAGCATCTTCCTTACATCACTGTTGACAAAGGGTGTGCCATTATCGCTGATAATCCTGTGGAGTATTCCAAACCTCACAATTATGTTCTCCTTGATGAAGTTTGCTACCGCTCCTCCCGTGGCTTTATGAAGGGGCACTGCCTCTGCCTACTTTGTGAAGTATTCTGTAGCCACTAGGATCCATATGTAGCCACGCGATGATGGGTTGACTGGTCCAACCAGATCAAGCCCCCAAGTGTGAAAGGGCCATGGGGTAACCATGTTATGTAGGCTCTGCGAGTGGGTGTGAATTAGGTTGGCCTGTACTTGACAGCTATGGCACCTTTTTACAAATTCTGCCGTGTCCTTCTTTATGGTAGGCCAGTAGTAACCCATTTGTAGTAGGCATCTGTATAACTTCTTCTTCCCTTGGTGTTCCCTACATTCTCCCGCGTGCACCTCTTTCATCATATCTTTCGCTTCATCGGGGCCCAGGCATCGTAATGGGTCTCTATCATATCCTTTCTTAAAAAGGACCCCGTTGTGTAGGAAGCAGCGTGTTGCCAACCTTTTGAGCTTGTACTGCTCACTGTGCTTTTGTGGCAAGATGCCTTCTGCTAGGTACTAGGTGAATGGTCTTCTCCAGTCTTCGCTGACGAATGTAGCGTAGCTCTTTTCCCTATTTGCCGCCAGCTGGCAAGTCTCACATTGAACTTGGACTTGATCCACATCTTTTCCCATACTCGGCCAATAAAAGCCTGCCTTTTGAAGCCTTCGGTAGAGATTAATTTCTCCTCTAGATCCACAAGCCTTATCATGCACTTCTTTTAACTTTCTCTAGGCTTCTCTTTGCCCTATGCATCGGGACAAGAGTCCACCTAGCATCCTGAGGTATAACTCTCCCTTTGCTAGGGCATAATCTCTCAGTACTTTGATTCTGCAGCTTCCCCTTCTTTCGTCAAGGTCTCCTTTATGGGATTCGGTCAATCCTCTTCACACTGCTCTTCTTGGAACCTTTCTATCAGTGCGTCGATGATGGACCTTTCCTCTTGCTAACTTCTATTCTGGTGCTATCCTTTTCTAAGATTATTTGTGAGCCTAACGCGGCCAGTGCATCTGCGAACCGGTTTTTGCTTCTTGGAGCATGCTCTATCTCAAAGGTTGAAAACTTCTCCTCCATCTTTTGGGCCATCGCCCTGTATGGGGCTAGAGTAGGTTCCTTTAAAAAGAAGCTCCCTTTGGTCTGATAGACCACCAAGTTCGAGTCTCCTATTACTCTGAAGTGCTTGATTCCCATTTCAAGGGTCGTGGCCAACCTAGTTAGATACGCTTCATATTCTGCTATGTTGTTTGAACATAGGAATTCTAATTTAAATGACAATGCCACAACCTCATTCTCCTCATGATACAAAACTACTCCCACCCCCCCCCCCCCAATTGGGCGGTAGAAGACCCATCAAATTTCATTACCGACTGTTCTTTGACTCCTTCTGCCACAGCTATTTCTCTCGGGACTTCATCATCCAGCAGGAATTCCTCCTCTCCTGGGAATTGTGCCAATAGATCTGCTATAGCCTGACTTTTTACTGCCTTGGGTGTTCTCGCCTTTAGGTCGTATTGTGACAATTGTAATAACCACTGGGATATTCTGCCAGAGAGAATTGGTTGTTGTAATAAGGCTTTGATGGTGTAGGACATATTCATTAGCCATACTTCATAGGCTAAGAAATAATGACGTAATCTTTGTGAGGCGTACACAATAGCCAGGCATGCCCTTTCCGCCCTTGGGTAACGAACTTCTGTGTCCTTCAAAGCACGGCTGATGTAATAGACCGGTTGCTCATTACCATCTCTATCTTCTTGGGCAATCAGTGCGCCCACGACGTACTAGTTGGTAGCTAAATAAAGCAACAGTGGCTTCCTGCGGATTGGGGCTTGTACAGTAGGGAGCTTCATCATGATCTGTTGTAGCCTTTTGAAGGCCGTCTGCTGTGCTTTTCCCCATTCAAAGTTTTGCCCCTTCTTGAGTAGCTTGCTAAAAGCAGAGGTAATGGATGCCAATTCAGGGATGAACCTTCGAATATATGAGACCTTTCCCAAGAAACTTTTCAATTCCTTTACTGTAGCTGGAGGTTTCATGGTTGCTATGGCTGTGGCTTTGACCGGGTCCATATCTATTCCTTTGTTGTGGACTAGGAATCCCATGAATTTTTCGGAGGACACCCCAAATACACACTTGAAAGGGTTCATCTTTAGCTTGAAAGCCCTAGACCTTTCAAACACCTTCCTCAATACCCCGACATGTTCTTCTCGCCTTCTCGATTTTACCACTATGTCATCCACATAGTCCTCCAATTCCTGGTGCATCATGTCATGGAATATAGCCGTTATTGTCCATTGGTAAGTTGCACCTGCATTCTTTAACCCAAATGGCATTATTGTATAGTAAAAATTGCCTATGGGTGTTCTAAAGGCAGGCTTCTCTGCATCCTTCGGCGCCATTCTAATCTGATTATACCCAGTGAATCCGTCCATGAATGAAAACATGGCGCTTCCTGCCGCTGAATCTATTAGTAGATCCATATTCGGCAGAGGGAATTCGTGTTTCAAGCAGACCCTATTGAGACTTCTGAAATCTACGCAACATCTTATCTGCCTATTCTTCTTCTTTACCGACACTATGTTAGACAACCAACATGGATGTTGAATAGGTTTGATGAATCCTACGGCCAACAACTTCTGTACTTCCTTAATAATCTGCCTTTCTATCTCGGTGTGGAATATCTTGGTAGGCTGGGCTACTGGCTTGGCCTCCGGGTCCACATTCAGTGTATGTACTACTAACCTAGGATCCAATCCGGGCATTTCACTATAGCCCATGCAAAGACATCTCTGTATTCTTTTAATAGCAATATCAATTTTGACCTTTCTTTTTCTGACAACTTTGAGCTGATTGAGATGGGCCTTGATTCCTGTGAGTCAGCCCCCAAGTTGACTTCCTCTAACTTTTCTTCTGCCACGACCTGTTCATCCTTTTCTACTGCAAACTCCTCGTCTTTCTCTTCATTACTCTCCTCCTCCGATCCTTTTTTAGCTACATAACACACCAGACTTTTGAGCTGCCACTCCTGTCTGGGGCCCATTCGTGTTTCACTCGTGGGCCTCGTGTATCTTCATAATTTGTATACAACCCTGCCATCAGGGCCCTGAACCCTAATGCATTGTGGTACATCATCTGGCTCTACAGTAGGTGCTTCTTTTCTCTTCTTCTTCTGAGATAGTAATTTTCTCAGATCGGGTTCTGGGTCATCCCAAATATCCTACCACCTAGGAACAAAGGTGCCTCGTGGTTTCAATACTGAACTTTCCCCAGGTGATGCCCACTGGTCGTAGAACATGGTTTCTACTAAATGGGCCTCTGCCTGCTCAAATGGTGATAGGTTAGCTGCTATGCATATCATCTTGCCATTCAGTCTTCCCTTTACACATTGGTGGTAGGTGGACGGGACTAGTCGGTGTTTATGCAACCATGGCCTCCCTAACAACACATGGTATGAGACTTCGGTCTTTACTATGTGAAACCGGGCTAAAGAGGCTATGGGGCCCACCTTTAACCATAGTTGAATGTGACCTGCAGTATACTCATCGCTTCCCTCGAACCCAGTTACTTCCATTGGGCACCCTTGAATTTATCTTTGGCGTAAATGCACTTTTAGTCCCTACATTTTGACGTTTTTCCGTTTTAGTCCCTACATTTTAATTCTTTGCACTTTTAGTCCCTAAACCAATTAACGTGTGCTATTTTCGTCCTTTCCGTCAGTCAACCGACGGGAATTGCTGAGGTGGCTGCCGGAAGAATTAAAATATTATTAAAAATGCCACGTCATCATGACACATCAGCATATAAATTTAAAAAATTAATTTATTAATTTTAACTAAATAATAAAAATAAAAACTAAATTAAAAACTAAAATTTACATTAATTAAGATTGTTCTTCAGATTCTTCCCAAATCAAACCCAGCAATCAAGAACTCAAATCCATCACAAGAACACAAACCCAGCAACCCAAGAACTCAAACCCAGATCACTAGGGCATAAATAAAAACAAGAAGAAAAAAAAAACCAAATTTAACACCTCAAAGATCATCAAACCCAGCACCATCAGATCTACCACGGCAAAGAGCTGTGCAAAATATCTCAATCAACCAAAACAGTAAAATAACCAATAAAAATTGACAATACAACAGCAAAAAAGTTTATTCTCATTTCCGCTATTCCCTTCGTTGTTTAGCTCAAAAGCCGACACCGAAAAAGACCTGGAGATCCCAATAGGATTGGCAAACGTGATCTTACCCGAACTGGGATCGTCGATGTAGATGTCGGAAATGGAGACCCAGATGAGGAGCTCTTTGGTCTTGACCCCAGTGAGCTTCCTCATGCAGCGCTTCTCAACAAAGGTCGTGACATCGTTATCGAACGAGACGTTTCGGCCGATAGAGAGGAACTGGTGCTCCTTCTTACGCTTTTGCTTGAGCCACACGAACCCGGTGGTGCGGTTGTAGCCGATCTCGTTGCTGGGTTGCGAGCTTCCTCATGCGGTGCTCCTCGAAAAAGGCCGTGACATCGTTATCGTACGAGACGTTTCGGCCGATAGAGCGAAACCGGTGCTCCTTCTTACGCTTCTGCTTAAGCCACACGAACCCGGTGGTGCGGTTGTAGCCGATCTCGTTGCTGGGTTTGTGTTCTTGTGATGGGTTTGAGTTGCTGGGTTTGTGTTCTTGTGATGGGTTGTAGCCGATCTCACTTTTGGGAGAGAGATCTCGTTGAGGAGATCTTGAGACTTTTGCTTGCACAGCACTTCGCCGTGGTAGATCTCTGCTTGCTCTCTGTGGTTTGTTGTGATTGGTTTCTTGATCTGGGTTGGTTTGTTAACTGGGTTTATGAGTTTGATTTGGTGAGAATTCAGTGTTGATTGTGTTAGAATTTGGGGAAGAACATGAAGAATTTGATGATCTTGATTTGTGGTAGATCTGATGGTGCTGGGTTTGATGATTTCTGAGATGTTGAATTTGGGATTTTTCTTCTTGTTTTCTTTTATGTCCTAGTGATCTAGGTTTGAGTTCTTGGGTTGCTGGGTTTGTGTTCTTGTGATGGGTTTGAGTTGCTGGGTTTGTGTTCTGGGTTTGAGTTCTTGGGTTGCTGGGTTTGTGTTCTTGTGATGGGTTTGAGTTGCTGGGTTTGTGTTCTTGGTTCGAGTTCTTGGTTGCTGGGTTTGATTTGGGAAGAATCTGAAGAACAATCTTAATTAATGTAAATTTTAGTTTTTAATTTTATTATTTAGTTAAAATTAATAAATTAATTTTTTAAATTTATATGCTGATGTGTCATGATGACGTGGCATTTTTTATAAAATTTTAATTCTTCCGGCAGCCACCTCTGCAATTCCCATCGATTGACTGACGGAAAGGACGAAAATAACACGCATTAATTGGTTTAGGGACTAAAAGTGCAAAGAATTAAAATGTAGGGACTAAAACGGAAAAACGTCAAAATGTGGGGACTAAAAGTGCATTTAGGCCTTTTTCTTTTCGAAATTCCAGCTACCTGCAGAGTGCTTAATGGAACGAGGTTTACCGAAGCACCTATATCTACTAAGGCTCTCTTGATGGGAACTTGATTTATAGATGCGGCCAAGTAAAGGGGTCTCTTGTGGTCGGGACACCCCACCTCCATATCCTCATCACTGAAAGTGATTTCGCTTGGTTCTTGTAAAAAAGCCCTGTCATCTGTGACTTCTGCTGATAAACATTCTACACATGCCCCGGAGGCGATGCTTATTAAGGCCTCTGTGGCTATCTTTCGTACTTTCGCAGCAAGACCCAGTTGGTCAAACAGACTTTTAAATTTGGAGCTCTTTTGTAGGGTGGTGATTACTGCGGCAGGCAGGATTGGATTCTCCTCCTTGTCCTTCCCTGGATCTGCACAGATCACTACTGCTACTACACCCTTACCTTTTGGGTTTGGGAGTGGATTTCTTTGAACTTCCTTTTGTGACAACTCTAGGGTCACCTCTTTGATCCTAGGGTGTATCAGTCTGCGGAGCGCCCAGCATTTTGAGGTAGAATGTTGCACGCAATTGTGCAATCGGCAGAAGCATGGGTCCCTCCGCTCTTCTTCTGTGGGCTCCCTAGAGACTTGATTAGGCTTAAAGACCCCGTCTGCTATCCACCTGTCTAGGAGTACATCTAGCTCCCTTGGGGTGCATGGTATTAGTGGAGGAATATCGTGCTTTTTCCCATCGTTTTTTCTTTTTCTCTCGCCTGCGGAGACTGTCATGGCTTGTGAGGCATTTCTTTTGTCAGGACCTGGCCTTACCGATTGAGTGGTCTTCCTAGCCTTCTGTAACAATTACGCAAACTGGGAGATTTCCAAGTTTTCTAGAACAGCTCGGTACTCCCTAATCATGTTCGTCATACACATTTCCATCAAAGTTTTTTCCTCACAGTGGTCATAGCAATCGAGTGCTATGTCTCTGAACCTTTTGATATACTTCATTAAATCTTCACCATTTCTTTGCTTGGTGGCTTGCAAAGTTGCAAGCATCACCGTTTCTTCTCCGTGAAAATACTTAGTGCAAAATACATCCACCATGTCATCCCAAGTTAGGATTGATCCTGGCTTTAGACCGATGTACCAGGTATAGGCACAGTCACACAGTGACTTGAAAAATTCCTGAAGACATAAGTCCTCGTCTGCAGCATAAGGACCAAGAGTATCAATAAACTTGCTCACGTGTTCAACGACACTTCCCTTCCTACTGTCATACTGCGCGAAGACTCGCGGTTCATACCTCTTAGGGTAAGGTTTGTAGAGCACTCGTAATGGGTAAAAAGGCCTTCGTGTATAGAACCTCTATTTTGGTGCTCTAGCTCTTTCCTGCTCTAGGAGAGCAGCTACCTCTACCATGGTGATGTAA
The DNA here is from genome assembly GCA_033629205.1 of Lithocarpus polystachyus. Lineage (NCBI taxonomy): Eukaryota > Viridiplantae > Streptophyta > Magnoliopsida > Fagales > Fagaceae > Lithocarpus > Lithocarpus polystachyus. The sequence continues at coordinate 1,865,117 of CM066164.1, read as the reverse complement.
CGCTACCCCGTATCTTGCGGAGCACCCCAACTAGTGTCTCCTCTTTTTCCGACGCATGCTTTGGGTCATGCTGGCTCCCCTTCTCCTTCGTCTTATCTGTCTACAGCTGACAGATTTCCTCCATCATCTGCTGTTATGAATGTTGTAGCGTCTGTAGTACTTCAATGAAAGTATTGGCGTTGTCATTGGGATTCCTTGTTTGCGGCTGGGGTCCAGCCCTCATTTCGGTAGTACCTTCCATTTGGTAAGGCTGATGCTGGCGAGGCGGTGTTGGCCTAGACTCTGCCTGGGAAGGCATGGTACTCACGTCTCTCATCATTCTAGATTTCGGTGGCATTTTCTTACGAGGATCTCTGTCTCTGTCTACTTCCCTACTCCCCAACAGAGTCACCAATTTAAATGTGGTGGGCTTTTTGTGCAAGGTTAGGCTGGACTGCTTCCTACCATGCTAGGCCCACAGTATTTTGGGTCAGGGAGTTGGGACTGGTCCAATTGCAATCATCTTGGTCCGGCCTATGTGCAAGCCACACCCGTTTTGCCGCGGTTTAGATTACGTGCCCATAGCAGGTAGAGCTGCTAAAATAATTACGGCAGACAGATATAATAAATATGATAAAGAGATTCGTTTCACTTATATAGACAAGAGTAACTAATGAGTCATTGCAAGAAATATGTATTTTAGTGAAAAGACAGCAGAAATGAATACATGGGAAATAGTAGTAAGTTGGTTAAATCAAAATGAATATTAGTCTGTCGTGGTATATTACGGGGTCTAAGCCAAGAAGGAGAACGTTTCCTTAACGCGAGTAATCTCTCTAGGGGAGAAATTAATTGCCTTGAGGGAGCGGTCCTAATTGACATGTGCCCAGGAAGGTCCTTTTACTGATGGCAGAAGGCATGGATTTGACAGGGAGAGAGAGAATCAACCTATTTGGTGTATGCCTGCCACTCCGTTCTCTCTATTTTCTCTCTTTCTCTCTTTCTCTCTATTCTCTATTTCTTTCTTTCTTCGTTTTCTTTTTTCTTAGTTATTGTGATTCTCTCTGTTTAGGCCACCATTGCCATTCTTTTCCTCTGTCCCCTCTCATTTCGTGCACTGTAGAAGCCTCTGTATAATGTCTGTCGTGGCTAGCTTTTACCATTTTAGCCTTTAATCGTTTTTGTCTGGTGCGTGTCTCCTTGCTGACCATTACTGATCGGTCAAGTACCCAGCCAGCGCCACTTGTCTGTGCTAGCCGCGCCACTCCACATCACCAGGCAAAGACAAGCTGTCTTGTTTGTTTGTTTGCCGTGGCATTCTTACCTACCACAGAGTAGCTGCTCTTTCTCTCTCTTTCCATCCCCTCATGGCATGCACCCAGTGGTTCCAACTCAGCCTTACTTCTTTTGGGTGGCATGTCATCCCAGTAGGACACTTCTCCCAAAAGAGCCTAAGCAAGAACCCCAAAATAGGTTTTCTCCTCTCCCCACCGCCAGACCATGCTCTCTTACCTCTAACCTATGACCCACCACTTCCTGTATTGGCTGGGTACAGACTAGTGGTGTCTAGGCGTTGTGCGTGCCTATTCTGCCGCAAGTTTGGAAAGGCTTTTGCAAAGTGTTTAGAGTGTCAATATGTAGTAGCAACATTGCCCACTACGAAATAAGTATTGATTGTGGCATTCCAACAAGTATACATTCATCCGCCACTTGATTTGCAGCAACTTCAAACTTCATGATATGGCATAGTGCAACACCCATGCAATTTGTTGTGGCCTACTATGGTCAAGTAACACTCTAGTCTACGATAAAGCAGCAACATCATTTATCTTCTGCAGAAGCATCAACTAGCAATTGGAGAGTAAAGTTCTCACGCAATGCAAAGTCTATGCAGCAGTGAATCCATGAGAAGAAATTCAACCACCCTTGTTGCGGCAAATGTAAATGAAGCAAAGAAAGGAAGCAAGAAGAGAAGGCCTACAAGCACTCCAATATAAACATATGTAAAGGTGAACAAACAAGCACTATAGCAAAAAATAAATGCTCTTCGTGAGACTTTAAGGCTTCAAGAGTTCTCTGCAGAAAAGCTGAGTGACAAAGGAACTCACAGCAGAAACAAAAGGTGGAAATCAATGATGAAGTCCAAACATCTCTCTAGCAGCACATTCAGTGGCAAACCGCCTTCGATAAGAATTGGAAAGACATTGCCATGCTTAGCAACATGAGAAAGAAGAATTGAGAAAAATAAGATCTGCGGAAGACTACAACAAAATTGAGAGATTTAGTTCACAACAACATCTATGCCTTTTCATCAAAGAAGCAGTGATATTCTCACCAACAGTGGTTGTGGCAAGATGATAAGAAGAATATGTTAAAGAAGAAAAAAGCAAACACGAAGGAATCAATGGTTGCTGTGGCAGAATGACAAAGAAAATGTTTAGAATGAAAAGAAAGCGAAGATTTCTCGTGAAAGCATCCTCATTGTCCCTTGAAAAAAAAGAACACCTATAGTGGCACCACTTGTAGGTGCCTTAAGATGAGTGGCAGACTCAATCACTTCTGCAGAAAGACCAATTTTGTGGTAAACCAGAATTTATGGCAGAATCAGAAACAGCCCAATGCAAACAGCAAAGGTACAAGAGTATTGATGATCTTGGGGGCTAAAAGGGTCCTCTACTATTGCAACAATACATTTGCCCATGCTAGTTTAGCTCCAAATTAGGAGGCCCTCCATAAATACATCATCACTGAAAGAAACTTGCCTTTCTACAAGGCCTAACGTCCTTCTCCGCAGAAACTTCATCTTGGCAAAGAATACATGTGTTCTTCAACACCGCAGAAAGTATTATCAGCAAATGAAAGAGTACTCTACTATGATGAGGGCTTACGATGTTAGCTCTATGCTTTATTTTGAGCAAAAAAATGAAGATACATGAATGCAAAAAGAAGAAGAAGGCACAAGAAAAGGGAGCTAAGCCACCCTTTGATCTACACACTTAAAGGAAGCTTTCCTATTGTGAAAGAGCTTTACTTGAAGAAAGTAATGTGGCAGAGCTGTTTTAATGAAACTCTCTTCAGTCATCGGCTTAGATGCGAAAGTAGTAAAAGGCAACACTTTCTCTATTTTTAGAGAATGAATGAAGCCTGAAGTGAAGCAACCTTAAATGGCTAAAAGAAAAGAAAAATGAAGACTATAAGAAGGATCCTTGCTCCGCAAAAGTGCTGTTCGCGAAGTTCGCAGAAAGAAGAGTTAAAGAATCCAATGAGTCAATTTTGAGCATTCTACAGAGATAAGAAAATGTAAAACATCATAATGGAGAAGAATCCACCAAGTAAGGATTCCACGACGTTTGTGTCTTCTGACCATTCTTAGAGAGCAACTGCACTTATGGAAGAATGAAGAGATGATACTAAGGAATACGTAGGGAAAGTGTCAGTTAGTTTAGACCCCTGTAAACTAGATTGTTTAACCTAATTAATTAACCAAGTGAATACTTAGGTTTATTATTAGGTTAAAACAAAACAATCATATCAAGTAAAGCAGCGGAAAAAAAAAAAAAAAAAAAAAACACAAAGATATGATAACCCAGGAAAACCAAACCGGTAAAAAACCTGGGGAGGATTTAACCTAGCTATCCTCAAGGTAAAATAGCAAATCCACTGGAAAGAATTGAAGTTTACATAATAAGACTTAGACCACTAACATCCTATTGCTACCCAAGTGTAGGAAACTTACTACCACGACCACATGACAGCTCCGAGATCCACGGACTCCTTCTTTCTTTAATCTTTGCAAAACACAAACACCACCGTTTGTGACTTTGAGATCTCACTCAAAGGTTTAGCAACACAAACTCACCTGTTTGTGACTCCAAGACCACCCTTGAAGGTTTAGATCATCAGCACCTTTGATGACTAGAGAAGGCAGCAACTTCAACAATACTGGATCTTGAGATTCTTCAAGGAACAACACTGGTGGAAGTAATAAGAGAGGTTTTAGGAACAAAAACCTAAATACAAAAGAGGCACACTCTTCTCTCTCTAAAAAGCCTTATAAAAAATGTGCTTAGGGTTTCCTTTATATAGTGGGAGAAGTAGATCTGAAACCCTAATCCTTAATGGGCTTGAACTGTTGTTTGGGCTTAATTTAAATTCTGCAGATACGAATTTCGATCGGTCGAGCCTGTTTTTCGATCGATCGAACCAGGCAGATTCTGAATTCTTCTTTTTGCAGCTTGTATGTTCTTGTGTGCTCACGATTTGCCAATTGTTCTAAACTTTTAGAACCTAACAATCTCCCCCTTTGGCAATTCGTGACAAAACTTTCATACAAAATGAAATGTTAAAATACAAGAACAACCCAATACAATAAAATACCCAATTACATCACAAATCCCAATCTAAGACTCATAACCTAGAAGTTGCCAAGAAGAGGTAGAAGGTCTTGATCAGAATGCACCTGTCTTTCCTGAAACACTCAACAAACACATCACCGCATGTGTGGAAAGAAAGACATAAAAACAAAATGAAACACAATATAAAAACAAAAATAAATTCTAACTCTCCCCCTAAGTTAGATACATCAAAAAGTTTTTATATTCTCCCATTTTTAAAAACAATTTCATCTCCCCCTAAACAAGACAAACAGGCTTCCCAACATTTCATACATTTCATCTATTTCTCCCCCTTTTTGTCACGTATTGACAAAAAAACAACTCAAACAAAGAGTAGAGTAACAGTAAACATGAGAAAAAAAAGAGAATCAAGGGAACAAAAAACAATTCAGCTCTATAGAAAATAGAGAGAACTCCCCCTATGAAGAGCAACAACTCTCCCTATGAACAACAAAGGCCAAAAAAAACTTTTCTCCCCTTATAAACATAGGAAAAATAAAACAAGTTTTGGGAAAAACAGTTTTGGGGAAAATTTAGGAGGTGGGGATAAATAAAAACACACAAACCAAAAAAAAATTAAGTTGAGGATACACATAAAAAAATATTCTCTCCTTCAATAAATGCAACTTGACACTATGTGACCCATAAACAGTTGCATGAGTAGAGAAAATATTTGCACATTGATTATCCTTCATATCTCTTAAGAAAAATATTTTCTGCAATTCACACATAAAAAAAAATAGCATATACTAAAATGTACAAAGGACTCAAAAATTAATCAATCAATTTTTAATTCAAGTTGAATACCCAATTTAGCAAAGTGTATGCATGTTATGTGTGAAAACAATGAGAGGTATGACTGCAAAACTACAAGATGGATACAGAAAACAATGCAACTCATGTGAATCCTAACCATAAATGATGCATGAAAAAATTTGGTCAAAAACTCTAAAAACTGAAAATTTTTCAGTTTCAATTGATCGAGTATCGATCGAATACCAATCGAGTCAGACAGAATCAAACCAAAATTTTTATCGCAATTTCGATCGGTCGAGAAACAGCTTCGATCGGTCGAAATTCTGGAAAACTCAAATTTTTGAAAAACAGAACAATTTAATGCAGTAACTCCTCAAAGCACAATATTTCATGAATGAAATGCACGAGTATGAGACTAAAAGTTTTTCAAAAAACACATGAATACAACCCAGATCTTTCAAAACAAGATTATGAACCTTTTTTACCTCAAAACTCAAATTTTGCATCAAAATCAAGGAACATATAATCTTGGATGGGCACAATAAAATCACACACAATAACATGTACAAAGTTTAGCAAAGAGTAACTTTGTGTAGTGTGTGCAACTAGCAAAAGCTTGAGAAACATGTGAGGTGATATGTGAATAGTGATCAATCACAAAGTCTACAAAATTCATCACATAGAATTTGAAAGAGACTATCACCTAAAGAGTTACATCATATAACTCTCACATCTCCTAGAATAAAAGCTTGCAATCATGTAAGTTTCTTGATTTGCCTCATAATGTACACACCAATTTTATTTAATTTGAATTCATTATAGCCCAATAATATACACACCAATTTTAGTATTTAGTCCGAGGCTACACCTTATGTTCTTTTTGTGCATGTGCTACACTTTCTCGAGCACAAAATCTTACGATATGCACTAAGGTGTTCATGATTGGCTAATAAACAGTGGTGAGATGGTTATTTATGCCTTTCTCAATAAGTTTAAGTCTGACAATCAAAGGCATGTGACTTCAAGATCAAGACAAAGTGATTAAAAACTATAAACATCTTCCCACACAATATGCACTACAAAGACTTCAGCTAGTAAAGTGTAATAAATAAGCTCATCCAAGTTAAACAAGGTACATAATCATGTTATGTAAAGATAATATGGCCAACCTCAATTATAAATCCAAGATATATAATACAAAACACAAAAATTGTTAGGTTCTAAGAATTATGAACTAATGTATTAGAACTTCAATTTGTATGTTGGCAAACCATGATCAAAATAATGTTTAGTCTTGTGTTAGACTTGCTCAAAGTATGGGTCTTAATGTAAAGTTGGAATCGAGTTGTTGTGCAGAATTACTGTTAACTTTCTGTCAGACTCGATCGATCGAAAATTAGGCTCGATCGATCGAAAATCGGGCAGAACGTTTTTCTGCAGAATTTTCCAACTCAGCCCTAGTCTATTTAATGTATAAGGTTTTATGTTTTGCCCTAAGTATATAAGGGAAAACCCTAGCCACGTTTTTAGAGTTCTGTTTTTGCTGTGTTTGTGAATCTCATTGTGAGATCTAGAGGTGTTTACCTTCACATACACTTAGGGTTTACAAACTTGAGATTCATGTCAAGAGTTGTGTAAATCAATACAGTTGCAGAATCAAAAGAGCACAAAGATATACAAGCAGGTGCGCTTGTGGATTTGCTGAAGAATTCAAGAAAGAAGGAGTCCGTGGATCTCGGAGCTATCATGGGGTCATGGTAGTAAGTTTCCTACACTTGGGTAGCAATAGGATGTTAGTGGTCTAAGTCTTATTGTGTAAACTTCAATTCTTTCATAGTGGATTCAGTTTACCTTGAGGATAGCTAGGTCAAATCCTCCCCAGGTTTTTACCGGTGTGGTTTCCTGGGTCATCATATCTTTGTGTTATTTATTTTCCGCTGCTTTGTTGTTTTTGTTATATTTGTGTTAACCTAGTTTTAATTAAATTACCTAAGTTATCACTTGGCTAATTTATTAGGTTAATTTGTTTGGGTTTAAGGGGTCTAAACGAACTGACAAAAATCTTTTTGGTTTTAAATTTGCAGTAGGATACAAATTTGCAGTAGGATACAACTTTGTCGCAGAATACAGTTCTTTGGCAGAATGACTTCGACAGATGAAGACAAATTGGACCCAAGACCCTTTTGATACAATCAACATTATCTGGCTCACAAAGGCCCGAATCCATTTGTATAAAAGGATATGCGTGAAAAACTAATATGAAGAAGCACGGTGAAAAGAAACAAGGAACAGCAGGAAGTGTTAGCAGCAGGAAACGCGTGAATGAAAGAAAAGCCAAACTAAAAGAAATGACAAACACAGCAGGAAATGCATGAAGAAATAAGACAAAGACACGCAGCAAGAAAAAGACACGCAGCAAAACAAAACAAAACTAATCTACTACGGCAGAAACAACGTAGGAACGAGAGGAGACAAAAGTAGAAGACAGTGGAGCAAGCACAAAAGGGTCGTGGGCCTACGATCAAGGAGATTCAGAGGGTGCGGTTTGGTGGTGGGGGAAAAGGGGGTCTATATTTGGTTTCCTACCGTGACGTCTTTTGGGAAGATATCCTGCTAGGATGGTATCTTACCCAAAAGAAGTAATAATTGGTTGGGACCATCTGATGCATGCCATAGAGCTAGGTAGTGAGGTAGCCTAATCCTTATCCATTTGAACCTAGAAGTAGAGGTATACAGCAGGAACAAACAAAAGAGAATTTTGTCGTGAAATGAAAATGGTGTAGTAGACATGTACTGAGCAGTGGCAGTGGTCGGGGCCACCAATGGGTTGGTGGGTAGTCTTGAAGGGATGCTCACAACAAACCAAAAATAGTTGGTGAAGCCCTAGTGGTAAAAGGGAGAAATCCCCTTGAATTAGCTCACTATAAAAGGAAGAGGTAGCCATGGATGAAAAGGGGAGGTCGGATAAAGAGGCACCTAAGGGGGGAGACCCAACGGGGAGACCTAAAGCGGAACAACCCATGGTAGAAGAGTAGTAAGAAACCAAGGGTAAAAGAACGGAGCGAAAGGAAGAAATAAAGTGGTAAAACGAAGAGAGAAAACACGACAGGAATAGGGGCATGCATCAATAGACCATCTTTTCCCTCCCTCTTAGCAAACCCACTCTTTGAAGTCTCCAAAAGAAATAGCTAGTAGCCATTTAGGCCTATTCTCCAAAATGCACAACTTTTATGGCAGAAGCCTATGACAAGGTTGTTCAAGTTGGAGTTTGGGTTCCTTCTTGGTTTACTTATTCTATGGGAAGGTTCAGTACTTGATTTTGATTGCAAATATATTTGATTTCTCTCATTATAACTTATATCTGCCGTATTTAGTCATTCTGCCGTAGTACCTTTTTTATCATGTTTGCTGCATCAGTTGTCCTGCTGTGGTATCTTTACTTGCTGCACTAGTTATTCTGCTGTAGCACCCTTTTATTACATTCACTGTGTTCAACCTTTTCTGCTAAAGCTTTCTTCTTTATTTGTTATTACGTGTTTTAATTTTTGACACAAACTAATCACTATCCTGCTGCAAGTATATGTATACGTATATCTTGTTTCTCTTGTCCTGCAAAATATATTTTATATATGTATATGTGAATACGTATAAGTATATTTATATGAATATATTTGAGAAAATACTAACCCATGTAAGCTAACATTTGCTTGATTGGTATTTTCTTTGGGTTTTAGATTTGTTTATGTGCAGGAAGTAAGAAGCAGTATTTCTGCAGTAAACGAAATGAAGAGTAGTCATCCATGTTGCCCAGCAAGAAGCTTTACTGCACAGCAGAAAGTTTTGCTACATAACAGAAAAGTCAGACCTGCGGCAGAAACTAAAGAAAAGTTTCATGTACGACAGAAACAAAAGATAAGCTCAGCGGAAAGTTTTGCTGCATAGTGTAAAAGTCAGACCTGCTGCAGAAATTGAAGAAAAGTTCCTTCTGCGGCAAAAGCAAAGGATAACCCCACTTTGAAGTGTCTTCCCTAGGACTTGGACTCAACGTTTGCGCACAAACTGGCAGCGGCAGAATGGCACTTTGGAGCCCATTTTGCGGAGCACCAGGCCCGACTTCCTTCTTAGAAAAAGAAACGTAAAAAGAACCCCCTGACACACTTCATCAAAAAAGAAAAAAAGTTTGAAATATTGGTGAATCGATCAAATTGTGTATTCTCACTTTTTAATAGAAAAATAAAATGTGAAAATGCTTGGGACCATCACAGCACGTATTAATATAGAAAAACTTAATGAAAGAGGTAATAAATGTTAAATGCAAAGTTAGAGCGCCACTTGCAAGACCTCATACACTCCCGCATGAGGTCTCTGTTTTTATATATACTAGCTTTTAAGCCTCGCAATGCATGGGAATATTTTATTTTATCTATTTGCTATGTTCTATCTTTAAATGTATTCCTTACAAAGCAACTTATATTCTTTAAATGTTTTCCTAAGAAAGAAACTTAACTGGAGAGAAGGAAGAAATAATAAGAAAAAGAAAAAGAAAAAAAGAGAATAATTATAAATTTGATTAATCAATTGTATTATACAATGTGTAGAAAGAAAAATGAAAAAGAAAAAAAAAAAAGGAATCATTTCACATCTCTTGTAAATTTCAACTACTGATTAATTATTACAGTACGTTAATGAGTAATTTCATCCCTAAATACAACAGTATTACTTGATTGATGCAGCTTTAATGCAATAATAGCTCTTGAACAATGCAGCAATCCAATATGATAGATCTGTACACCAGTAGTAGGAACATAGTAGTGGTGCAACTTAAACTCCATGGGAAAAGCATGCATAGTGCCATTAAGCACTCACCATTTCAAAAGTAATACAGTGTAGTACATCAATGGCTTCATTATTCTCTGCAGTTTAGGACATGTAAATCATAACTGGAACTCATTGTGGTCGTCAAAAATAAAAGCCTAAAAGTATATTAAAAACTATTAGACCTTTGAGTGGTAATTTGAACTCTAGTAGAATAACCTAATAATAATTTAATGAAACTGCTTCTTGGAAGACATTTTGGTTTTACTACAAAAGAGACCAAAATATTAATTATAAAGCAATAAAATTTTATCTATGTTTGCTAAGGACTTCAAGGAGGAAGCAAGTTAGAATAGTAGCCTGTTTTAGTTGTCACAGTCACTAAAATAAAAAGAGTAGCTAAAAAGTATCAAATTATTGTAGCAATATTACTTGGTGAACCACTGTGTTGCAAACTTGATAGTAATGAAAGTTTTAAGATCATTTACATATTAGAGTTGCGACAAACCACAATAAACCACATCTTTATAGACACTCTACGCCAATAGAAATCTGCATTGTCTTACTCTTTCCTTGAGCTGTGAACATTTGGTTTTCAATTTCTTGATTCTTCCTACCACTGTCCTTTTCCATCAACTCCTACTTCATTAGGATATTGATAATATTTGCACTTATCTCAGTTTCCCCAATATTTATTTTCTTATTTGTCTCTACCTCTTTTTCAACTACTCTCTAGCTCTACGTAGCAATTAAGACCTAGCAAAATAAAAATAAAATATTCATAAAAAATAGCATTAGCATAAAACATAAATGATGCATTGAGTTGCACTCTATAAAACTGAAAGGAAGACAACATGGCATTCCATCCAACCTTTAAAAGGAAACAAAAAGCAGGCATGTATGAAAGAAAAAAGAGAGAGCTCTAGTTATGAAAAATGTTCACTAAACAGTTACTACAAATTACCGTTGTTCAAATACATTTAAAAATAATAATAAAAATCCTCCACTCTAATGTTCATCATTGCTAGTTTGTCCCCACTTAAATTTCATCATTCAACCATTAACATAGCCAGCAAATGTCACCATATATATATATATATATATATATATATATATATTGATGACATAGGAGAACTTTACTCAGATTAGATGTCACTATATTATAGTTTACACTTGCCGTCAAGGTTCACATATGTTGCTAATTCAGAATATGGACACTCAAAGTCATGTAATGAGTCTACCCGCACACCTAAATATGGAAAAAAAAAAAACATCTTGATCTACCTTAATTGAGCACCACACTAATTATTTAATATGAAAAACAACTTAAACGTGAGGTTATATGCAACAGCAACATAAGTTTATATGCAAAATTCAATGAAGTTAAGATGAGTGCGCAAAGTTCCAAAATAATTCAACAAAACAAAGTATTCAACAATATGAGTGATAGAAACTAACAATAAAATAGATACTAAGATACCCAAAATTGTAATAAATATTTAGGTATTTGGGTTTCGTCACTCATTCAAGTATTTATTTTAAAACAAAATCAATATATATATATATATATATATATAGTTTTTTAGGATAGAAACCAAATAGTGCCCTTTTAAAAAAATAGAACCCCTTAATTGTCAATCTTCCAAGGAGAGAGAAAGAGATTGACATTAAAAAAATAGACATATTTGCATATTCCTCTTTCTCTCAAAACCATACTTACCTGACCCGCTAAAAAACAAAAGGAGATATACTTTATGTGTTTCTTTAGACGAAATTGATTGGAGTAGCAATTGAATATAAACACAACATACACAATAGGAGAAGTAGAAGTTTTTTTGGCGAAAACGTTGCTCTGTTTTGACTTTGGAGTTATGATGGTTATGAAAAGGGGTAAGAAAGTGATATCCTTTGCTATCTCCAAGAAATGTAGTACCTTATCGCAATTGAATCATAGGCTGAAGATATTTCATGGGTATAAAAATACCGGTATAAAAACAACATAAAAAAATATGCTCATTAGTTCTAAGAAAAAATAACAGCAAAAATCTAAAAAATCTAATTTGTATGTAAAGCTAACTAAAGAAAAGGCTAAAAGAAAACCATCTAAGATGTCAAGATTTAGGCTTGAATTTGTTGTATTTACCACCCGCTCATCATCATAAGCTTGACATCAATGCCACCAATTGAAAAAACATACCACATAATAATTCCAAAATTAAAAGATTAAAAAAAAGAAAAAAAGAGATGGTGAATATATATTTACCACAGTTGACATCTTGAACAGATGACTTATGAAGTCACTTAAGTCCATTGGTCTTTATAAATCCATTGAAAGAATATTCATTAACATTTTATAAGAAATAAAAGAAAAGAATTTTGAATTAACAAAATTATTCCATAACAAAGACAAACATTTTTGCTAGTAATTATTCCAAAATTACCTGCATCATTATGTTTCAAAACTTTTTGGAAAAGAAACCACAAAAATTTCTTTGGCCATCCTTGTTCAATCAAACCAAACACAAAGATCATCACTATTAATAGAACTAAAAATTAGCAACCATTTCCAATAGCTACACTTCAAACATCCATCTATATATACAACATTTGATATGGCTTTAAAAATATATTCACCACAAACATGACATGCCCCAGGAAATCATTCATGCTTAAAGCACATACTTATTCTTATTGTAAATAGATATGGATATCATAAGCATGTTTTAGGCTAAATTGAAATCATGAAAACAAACTAGATATTGATGCGAACCATTTGGTGTTATTCAAAGTACATCTACCAAAATACTTATAGAAATGCAGGTTTATATATCAAATCCTATTTTTTGTTACATGGTGCATATTTAGATGATCACATTCTTCGATCATATTTAGTCTCTTAGTTCTAAAGGGTCAACTAATCATAAACAAACCCAAACAACTAAAGGGCTATGATTATGGAATAAAAATTTAGGAGAAAGAAAATTCAAAAAATTACTCAAGGTGGAAGTCAATACCAACTGAAGGTAAATTTTAGTGAAGTTAGGCATACCTTTACTATTTCCTAGCCTAAGATGTATTTGGCTTCAAGGTTCTCACTCTGGATGAAATTTGCAAATAATACACCAATTGATTGTTAAATCTTAAAGTAAATAACAATCTAAGCTATTTTCTTGATCCTACTCCTGAATGAGAAATAAATACCATCAATCAAAATTTATGGGTTTATATAATGACATACCAAATCAATCAAAGCATTCATCATGCCTCCAACAACAACACCAGCAATTATGCAGCTAATTAAGCCTCCAGCAGCAGCACCAACATCAATTATGTAGCAACTTAAGTTGAGCATTATTGCCACCAACCATGAGCATTAGTTCAGCCATCATAAATCCTGAAAATCAGTCTCATTCTGGTAAAAACTTGAACATAGAAAATCATTGCATCAAATCAAATCATTGCCAAACTAAAGGAGAATATTATGCAATAATAAATCATGACAAATCATATTTAACCTGTGCATCAAACTTTCCATGTAACTTATATCATCTTACTTGTACAACGATAAGTAAATATCAATGACAAATCATATTTAACCTGTGCATCAAACTTTCCTTGTAACTTGTATAATCTTACTTGTACAACTATAAGTAAATATCGATGACAGTCATTCCAATCTGGAGAATTATTTCCAAAAACCTTGTACTTTGATTTTTATATTATACAAAGTTGAGAAACATTTAAAACTCCAGAATTTTACCTTAGCTTATTTTCCTTCATTTTCTCAATTACTAAATAATGGGCAAAAAAAAAAAAAAAAAACCAAGAAGAGTAATGCATTATATTAAAATATAGTACGCTTTTTTATTACTTAACTAATATAGAATATGTTAAAAGTCATCAAGCAACACTTGTGATGTTGCTGCTGAAGTTGACTTGTTGCCATAGTTGCTATTGTTGATGTTGCCTAACATACACCTGTCCTAAGCCACTGCATTAGAGTTAGGGAATTGTTAGTCTTTTACCATAGAAGCTATTAACATTTGTTAGTTGCTGTCAGTTAGTTAGAAAGGTTGTTAGAATGCAACATACATGGCTTTCCTTGGAATAGCTTTGAATACTCAACAAAACTGGAAATAAGTGGTTTGCTAGAGTGGGGATTGTATGGACAATTGAATGAGATAAGCCACAGTTTCTCTCCTAATCTTATTTCTCATTCTTAGAGGCCAATTGCCTCGAATATAGTATTTCTCATAGCATCTTCTCACTCTTGGGTAGATTCTTATCAAAATACGTTATACTTTGACCATGTTGTTTGTTTGAAGTTAATGGAGTTCTTAAAATAATCAGATATGAATTACAAATTATGTTAAAGCTCTAAGCATAAAAGTTTGTGGAGAGTAAAAGAGGCAATAATAATGAATTGCTATAAAGTTAGTCCAAATTGTTTGGCAATGTGTAGTAGCTAATATTTATTTGCACATAGGCTATTAGATTTTCTATCAAACATTTCAACAAACATTTGGCATTCAAATATGCTACAAAACATAGTTCTTATACATGGATAGGAGATGTTAGTTAAGAACTCAAACATGGATACCTTTTTTTTATTTAGTGTGAACACGTGGAAGAAGAACAATTGAATGTATGAGGAGAGGACACTATAATCTGTGATACTGATTTACAATAATGCTTTATGCTCACTGTGAAGTAGGTTAGTACATACATATCTGATGAGCAAGGAGAGAGGTACCAATCTCCAAAGTTGTGAGAATGTCCCTACAATATCAAACCAAGGTATTTTAAAGATGTTAACAGTACTATAGAAAGTGAAATAGATTATAACAAAAAAAAAGTGATTATTGCAAAAAATTACAAAATTTTCAATTCCAAAGTCTAAAGGCAACCAAAGGGAAAAACACCCACAAATACAAACCCACCAAAATTTAGGCACTTAAAAGCATATAGAGTAGAAAGCTGCAACATAAAAGATTAAAAAAGAAAGTGAAATAAATAAAATTACAATGAAGGCAATGGTTATGGACGAGGACATAACGTGTGGGGATTGAAGTGCATCTAATCAATTATTGGGCAGAGGAAAAGAAAAAAGGGTTTGAAGGAGTGGTAGAGGGAGGCCAAGAGATTCAAATATAAGAAAATAGAATTAAAAAAAAAAAAGAAGAAGAAGAAAGGAATAGGGTTGTAAATAAAAAGGAAAGAACCCAAATTGATTGAAACAAAACAACCTAGTTGTGGCCTTTGTGTCATGTGCTGCTGCAAAAAACCCACCCTTTCACCAGTTCAGTCTAGCACCCTTTCACCAATTCGAATAATAAAAAGCGCTTATGAGAAGTTCCAAGAAAATCATGCGTACCTTCCTAATACACCATTGAAGAGAAGTGATGGAAGTAGACAACGAACAGAGCAGAGAAACATAACCCTAAACCAAAATCACCGTTGAGGCTGTGATTGAATGGAGTCGGAGATGGGTGGTGTTGGACCAAAACATAACCCTAAACCAAAATCAAGTCTTTCAAAAGCCTAAATCATATTTAAAATTGAAATTAAAAAAAAAATGAATCAAATCTAAACCTATCCAACAAAAAAACTCAATCAAAAGTAATATTTCATACCCAAATCTAAAAAATAGAAAAAAACAATCTACCGATACTGATACTTTCTGCGGTGTAAGTCTAATGAGGGACCCAAATTGTAGTAAGCATAAATCATAATTATGGAATTATTTTTTTTTCTTTTAAAAATTTATTAAAAATAGAAAATCAAAAATTAAAAGTCAAAGAAAGCAAAAAAAGAAAAAGAAAAAGAAAACTCACCCTATAACAGAGTAGCGCCGGTTGAGGGAAGCAAGATTTTTGGTGGTCAGAGTCCGACGGTGATGCTAGCCCGAGATGTCTCTCTATCTTGCTAAACTCTGCCTCCTTCTCTATTCTCTATTTCATCTCTGTTTCCCAACCTCATCGACTCTTTCTCTATTTCTCTCCGTGTCCCAGGCCTTTTTGTATTTTAACTGGTTATTTTACTTTTTATACTAAGAGGCTATCACTCCCATTTCAGACCTAGATAGCTTGCAAGTACCTAACCCTATAACTTTAAAACTTGATAACTACCAAAAACATTTTTAGGCTTTGAATGCCCCTCTCTCTTCTTTATAGTAGTATTACTCATAGAATTGTTATACCCAATGCACAAAACTCATGCTTTTGCCCTAACTACACATGGTTTGGGTGGATGGCACTTACCACTGCACCATGGTTTGACTTCTAGTATTACTCATAGAATGAAGATATAATAATTTTCTAGCATTGATAAACAAAGATAAAAGATTATGTAAAAATGTTACTAGCATCTTTGAAGTCACAACAGAGCTTTCTGCAAAAAGCACTATGATATGATGTTAAGATTGAGAAATATTTTACATGATGTCTAGACTGAAGGAGAGCAAAAAATTCCTAGGGCATTATTAGGTTAAAAAAATAATAATTATTGGCCATGGAACAAAATACAAATGTGGAAATAAATTAGAAAAAAAATAGTAGAAAGGACAGAGTAACATATTCAAGAAACAAAATTTAAGTGCCTAGATCAAGTATGGACTGGTCCTATCTTCTCGTCTCCACTTTTTACGGTGTCCTTTTCAAAATGGACAACTATGGATTGCAACAAATAGCAACTATTTATCAAATTCTCCCCTCTACCCTTGGTGGTAACATCCCACTCTTCGCCATCTTAATTGACAAGAAACACGTCACTAAGACAAGAATCTATGTGCATCCAGATTCAAACTTTTAAAGTTGTAACATCAAAGCCTGAAGATTAGCAACTATACACTCAAGCCCTCAAAATTAAGGATAGAAGGTTGCATAAGTTGTAGATGGTAAAAATAAAAATATTAAGTAACAAGGCCATACATATGCCAATAATAAAAATCCACTAGTAAAGTTTCAGCACCATTCAGTTTGGGTTCATTTTAAAAAATAAAAACAAAAATTCTTCCTTACATTCACACATGCATTCCAGTAATGTTGCAAATAGTGGTCCTCCTAGATAGAATCATTGGTGATGGTGTCGTTGTGACTTTGGCCTAAATTTGACAAAGTTGCCAGTAATTTCTTTGGTGTTTTTGAGACATAATTAAAATGATAAATTGATGTTTCAGCCAAATGACAGAAGTAGCAGAAGAGGAAGAAGTTACCATTTATTGGTTCAGACTTGCTCACACGCAGATTTCAAGATTTCATCAACATGCCCTTAAGAAAACCATTGCTGACAGTGTCGTTGTGAGTTTTGCCAGAATTTGATAAAATTACGGAAGGTCCCCTGAAATCAAGAAAATGAGCAAGACCCATATAAATATTAAAAGGCAAATGAAATAGAAAGAGGATGAATAAGTAGGAAAAAGTTACCAATCCGTAGCAAGCAGAGAACGATTAAGGAAATCCCAATCCAATGAGTTATTTGAGATTAGTGTACGGAAAAAAAGAAAATGAGTGAGCAAGACCCATATAAATATTAAACCGCAAATGAATTAGAAAGAGGTAAGCATTTGATTTGAGTTGTTTACTTTTAAATGCAAATGAGTTAAAATTTGGTGACTCTGTTCATTTGATTAGTCTATCTAAAATTCCAGCATTTTAATTTTTTTAAATTATTTGTGAAATTTTAGTAAACCCATCAAGCAATTTTGAATACATCACAAATTCTCAATATAGCTGAATCTAAGCAACAACAATAAACCGCGCTAATTCAAATTTATGTGAATATGTTAAATTTCATCAATCTCCGTTGTTAGTAATTTATTTTCCGTGGGACTTTTAACCAGAAAATGAGCATATTTAATTGATAGTACTTTTTTTTTTTCAAAATAAAAAGAAGAAGAAGCAGAACGAGTTACCACGGATGATCAGCTAATTTGATGATTGGAATGTGAGAAATGTTGTGCCAGTCCTCTCCTGTCTCTCTTCGGCAACGTTTCTTGATAATTGGACAGTCAACGATCTCCAATTCCTTCAATGGAGTTGTACGCAGGAAATCCGGCAACGACTTTAACTTTTTGCAGTAGCGAATTATCAACTTTTGAAGACGTGGCATTATGGTAATACAGTCTTCGTCTTCTTTTCCTCCTTCTCTCGTTCCTCCAATCCATTCTTCCCACTTGACCAAACCTTCAAATCGGAGATATTTCAAATTTGGGAATATTTTTATGCCTTCTTTCTTGTTTACAGATTCTATGCCTTCTTTCTTGTTTACAGATTCTATTCCCAAAAATTCAACTCCCACTTTTTTCAATCTCTGCGCACACACTATAGTTAATGATTCGAGGCACGGAATCATCCCCAAAGAAGGCAAACTCATTAACTCTGTGAAGAAATTGAGACAAAGCTCTTTCAAATTGGTTAAAGACGCCAACCATATAGGAGACATTGTGGTGCCCCGGTGATAACTAATGCGTAACTTCACCAAGTCTTGAGGTGGCTCTAACGCATTTAAAATTAATACATTACTCTCAATTCTTCTATCATTTGGAGCAAAGGCATACCATTTATTAAAAGATAGAGACAAATCACGAAGGTGGATCAAATTTTTTAATTCTTCAAGTTTACATCCTGTGCTATCCTCATCACTTATGAGGACACCATCTAATGTTCTAAGAGAAGTCAATCTTCTAATTCCTCTTGGAATCACTAAATTACATCCAGTAAGAAGTCTTAAGTTAATTAATTTACCTATTCCCTGCGGTAATATTTTGGACTCAAAAATACCACTTTGACTAAGCTTCAAAAATTGTAAATTGCATAGATTACATATAGCTTCAGGCAATACCCATTTACCAAAAGAAAAATCCTCTTTGTAAAAAGACAAATCGAGATACCTTAAATGTATTAAATTTCCTATTGTATTCGTAAGTTCCATTTTGAATTGCAAAGTTAATACCCGTAAACAGCTAAAATTCTGGACTAAATTGTACATGTTATAATCACTACGATAAAAAAAGATGACAGTGCGTAGTTTTTTGGATCTATCAGTAGATGGAGGAAATTGGGATCCTGTTGAAGGTCCCAAATGGCGAGTTTCAGTAATTGACTGTGCAAAGTCATGCACTATATCATGCATTTTGTACATCCTGACAGTATGTGAATATTCCCTGCATTCTTGGAAGAAAGAGCGAATGACTAAATTTTCAAAGTATTCTCGTGCCATGATTTCCACCTCCATATTTCCCTTTGACTCAACAAATCCGTGTGCTGTCCACATATATACCAACTCATCAACATCAAAGAGATGATCTTTCGGAAAGACAGCACAATAAGAGAAATACCGTTTCAGTGGTGATGACAAATCAAAATAACTCAGTAACAATGGTGCAAAAAGACCTCTTTCAACATCTTCTAATTCCCACAAATTGTTACTCAAAACATTCCTCCATTCTTCTCTACCTTCCTTAAAGCGCATGAGACTCCCTAGTGTCTTTGCAGCAAGGGGCAAACCTTTGCACTTTTTTGATATTTGTCTGCCAAATTCTTCTAGTTGCTCACATTGCTGAGGATCCTTATCAAAAAATGCTATTTTACTAAACACCAACCAACAATCTTCCTCAGACAAATCCTCCAACTTGATTATATTTGCACTTTCCATCAATTTAGCAACTTGGTTTTTACGTGTGGTGACTAGAATTCTACTACTTTGGGAACCACAATTTTTGAGTGCATCTCTGAATGGCTTCCACATTGCAAAGTTTTCAGTCCACACATCATCAAAGACAAGAAAAAACTTCTTTCCCCCAACTTTATCACAAATTCTATCCAATAGACTTTGCAATGTAGTCAAGTTGGGGGATTGACATTCAATAGATTCAAGGATTTCTTTGGCAACCTTGCATTGATCGAAAGGATCTGAAACACAAACCCATACTTTTATCTCAAAATGGGCTTGTACCTTCTGATCATTGTAGGCTAATTGGGCAAGAGTAGTTTTTCCAATACCACCCATGCCCACCAAAGAGATGACATGGGGGTGTTTTTCTTTTTCAGTACCCTCGCTCAATAGAATGCTCACTAGATCATTCTTAACCTTATCACGACCAAGAATTTCTGACACATCAACATAAGAAGTAGTTTTTGGTCTCTCAACTACTTCTTCAATCGCTCTACTCAA